>JARYHS010008074.1:84413786-84454401 GCA_031002005.1 Vandiemenella viatica
CCATGGTTTCCCCAGATCACTCCAGGCGAATGCCGGGATCCTTCCTTCAAAAGATCATGGACCAATTCCTTCCTGTTCCTTGTCCTCAGTCCCATCCCGCCCCTAAAGATCTCGACGTCGACGAGGCGCAAAGCCATAAGTAGTAATAAAGAAAAAAATTAAAAAAACATTTGAAGAGACTGTGGAGACGTTCTTGCTTCCTATATATTTACCCAAAGAATCTTTGTTTCTATAGGATTGATGTTTATCTTAATTTTTTGATTGTTTACAATTGCATCGCTTTCCATGCCCATTTGTTTAGTATACCATTAAAACTGCGGAGATAGTAAAATCTATACAAACCAATTACCAAATCCTTTCACATCTCAGATCTTAATTCTGCCGTCCCTGCTTCTAGTCTGTGATTACCGGCTTACTAGATATCTGGACCCAACAAAGTGGCATCAGTCCTGCAATGGGCCAACTTCTGCTGCAGGGTCTTTATAGTCGCTACTGTGCATCCCAGACGACGCTAACTTGGGCAGCCGTAATGCCACCATAACAGTTTGCAGAAGCGGGAAGCGGAACGGAATGCGATGAGGCAGCTAAACTTGTCCTCGAGCGAATGGTGAAACCGTCCGGCCAGCTAGGAAACACAGCGCTCTGTGAGAAAAGAACACTGTGCATTACGTCACTGCTCGCACCCTTTGTAAGGTGGAGAAAACCACGTGGTGACTGCCTTATTAGAAATTATTCGCACAGCTTATTCAGCGTGGAAAAATGGGTACATTCGACACGTTTCCATTACGCGGCAATACATTTTTCGACTGAAACTCTACAACATTTAATAGCAGGGATGTCAGTATCGATTTAGCTATTAACTATGTAAACATTGCTCCGATATATTTTATATTAATCTTCCTCAATATGCATGTTGTACGAAGACCTATCTTAGTTCTGTAGTGTAACAATTTTATGTTTACAGCGTGGTTGTACAACACATACAGAGCTATTGGAAACTATTTAAATTAAAATAAGATCTTGGACTCATACATAATTTAGTTGCGATTTTAGCTCTTTAACGGCGACAGCATAAAAAATTGAAGACTATTATGCTGAAGAAACGAGAAATAAATCCATGTCCTTGCTGAAGGATTCTTCCCGTCATTCCTCTGAAGTGATTTCAAAAAATCTTGGAGAATCTACATCTGAATGGCTAAAGTGGAAACAGAAACGAGGTCCTCCGCAATTTGAGGTCTTAAAAGGCACAGAGCTTTGGGTGTGAAACTAGAGTCATAAGAATATCTCAACCAAGCAATAATGTTAATTGGACTGAAAATGACGTGAAAGACCAATAGGAATATGACTCACAGTGAAGCTGCATCAAATGTATCAAAAAATTAAGAAACATAAAACTAAGGAACAGTGTATAGTTCATTTAGTGGAAAGAATTTTTTTCTGTATTAAAAAACTTTTCCAGATAAAGCTGAGTACAGAAAAATAATAAAAGCTACAAAACAAGAAAATCGCAAAAAAAAAAAATGTATTTTGCGTCCCCTTCATTCAAGTAGCTTTAACAGAAAGTAACTTAAAAAAAAAATATAAATAAATAAATAAAAAAAAAAGATTTTCAAGTATACCCACGAAACAAAACAAAAAATAAAGCAAATAACAAGAAACTAAACAAATACATTGTAGTCCTGGAAAACAAAAATAAAACTCTAAACCATAAATTCCCTGGAGTTGCTCTTGGAATTTCCATGTTTGGAGGCAGTATTTCATTATGCTGCCCATTAACTCTCAGCGTAATAAAATATTAAAAAACATGTTACTAGAAAATATTGGAAAAGGCAATGGAATACTACATAAAGGAAAAGATTTCATTTGTAAGGGCCTTAGTGACTGGAATAATGTAGCGAGTGGTAGTAAAAAATAAAATCCTTCCTGTTAGAAGAGAAGGATTGGGGAAATGAAAAAATAATTGGCAATCATTGGGGACTGCCAATAGAAGTATAAACTTAAAACTATTAATATCATACACGTAACACGTCATACTTATAGCTACAGATATAGTAAATAACAATAATTCCGTGTGGTCGTAATGACCTGATGACAGGATTTCCATCGGCTGCACATTCTGCCTGTGTCTTAACCGCCTTAACCTAACCCGGTAGACTACGTTGTATTGAACTACTACCAAAATCGGATTAAAAACTGTGGATCTGTGTGAACAACGTTGACAGAAATTAAGGTGAGGGGGGTGAAAGGAGGAGGGATTTAGGTTTTTGTAAATCAAATGTAAACATTCATGATTAATTGACTTTCGGGTTATGCCGCGTTGTTTATTTCATTAACTGAGCTTTCGGCTGGTATCCTCCAGCCTTCGTCAGAGATACTGTTTATGTTGACATACCAACGAGCGCCAAGCATCGCAGAGTAAAAGGCCGCTATCTTCGTTGGTATTTTTTAAAATTTCTGCTGCCTCTTTCACCCGTCGGGGCCACCACTGGTGTTCTCTCCACAGTAGCCTCGTTTCTTGAAACTTTATTTCATGCCCGGTATTAATAGCATTTATTTTAAAGTGTACGTATGCAAAGTTCCAGCAAAATCGGATAAAAACTGTTTGTTTGATGAACATAACCATTCATTTTTATATATTAGATACAAGTATAATCTATACTTTCATAGATGTCCAAGCACAGCACGTAATACTTTAGCAACAGATATACTGTTAACATTAGCATGTTGGTGACTCGAACTCATAAGCATCCAATTCACATATGATACGCGCAACATGTCATAGCATGACGGTGAGGGAAGTCGCGAAATCATAGGTCGAAACATCGTCTAACGCGCCTACAGAAGTTTTCGCTTCAAAACTCAGAGTACGTATTCCTACAAGCATTCGACCACGCGGACTTACACTGTATGATGATATATTACAGAGTGCGGCACACGGTAAAAACTACGATATAAATCTACAGTATAATTTCCTAAGCTCACTCTTTCACTCTAGGGGTGTCCACTCAGAACGTACATCGATGTTTTTATTCGATGTAAAACATCGGAACCCTGCATCGATGTTTTTCGATGCATCGCTTAAAAACATCGATTTTTTTTTCCAACATCGAATACTTTTTTGTTTTTCGTAGCTCAACAAATACAAACCAACAATATTTGTCGGCAAATGTTGTTTCATTTATCTCTTACCTGTTCCTTTAAAATCGCTGAGAGAAAATGTGACAATAGTTTGATATTCACCGTTTCCAGGTAAATGTAGATAGTTCGTTGTCTTCCGATTGGTCCGTGTCAACACAGAGTATCACTTTACTAGCAGTCTGCTGTAGCTGTAATGGTGTGGTTAAATTTATGATTTTTTTGTATATGGCTTTACGCCTCGTCGACGTCGAGGACATTAGAATCGGGGAAGGACTGAGGTAAAGGAACGGGAAGGCGTTCAGCCATGGCCTTTTGAAGGAAGCATCCCGGCATTCACCTCAAGTGATTTGGGGATACTATGTAAAACCCAAATCTGGATGCCTTTACGGGGATTCGAACCCATGTCCTCCCAAATGCGAGGCCATAGCGTTACCTTTCACCCAACAATAAAAAATTAATTTTGTGATCCTGTATGTTGTTGTGATGTATTAGTGAGGTATAGTTTTGTGAGTGAAACAGAAACTACAAATGAACAGAAATATTTTATTACGATATCATTACAATACTATTACAATAAAAAACCAGACATTGAATACTAAATATACTTTATCTGCCTAAAAATAATAGTTTTAAGTCCTTAACCTCTTAACACCAATGGTGTTTCGGCAAACGTTGCAGAAACAAAAGATTACTCAATCGTTTCCTCTCATTCTATTACTTTGTTGACTGACTATTTGAGCAGCCTTCGAAAATAAACTTTTGAGTGCAACATAAGTACTGACAATAGTTAATCAGATATTGTCCAACTCGGTTTATATTTAAATATTGAGTAGTATCAGGTAACACTTAATTGTTTTAGAGTGATAATATCTTGTTTCGAATCACAGCAAACACCGGCAAACAGTACGAGTGAATCTAAGAAAATTGTTTTATTCGTTCACTGCTTTGGACAGAAAAGACGACAAGAAAAATTCATCTTCACCGTTGTTATGTTCCACTGATTGCTCGCAGGTGTCGCCACCTATTAATTATAGATACTTTAAATTGAAATAATTTAATTTAATATTGGAAAACTTTATTAATCTTAATATTTATTTCTATTATTTTTCTTATTATTATCAGGCGTTGGTTTTTCTATTGATTCGATGTTTTTATAAAAAAAATTGATCCATCGAATAAAAAAATTCTTCGTCAAAACATCGAATCAATCCAATGTATCGTATGGTAAACATCGAATGGATACGATGCATCGATGTTTATTGAATATTCCTAATTCACTCACGTCGATAGCTATTGGCTGGAGAACGGTGACACGCGTCACCATTCGCTTGCAATACAGCGACCATAGATACCATTAGTATAAATTCGTGGTTATGTACACAATTTAATAGCGAAGCAACTGCAACCGAATTAACTGCCGTAATACATTCATTAAGTTTGTTTTTCGCAGTGTTAAAAAATATTGATAATTTTTGCGGCTGAAAACACGTGGATCTGCTTTTGAATAACATGTTGCTAATGAAAAAATCTTTAAAAAAAACTTAAATTTCGCGGCTGAAAATACGTGGACCTGCTTTTTATTAACATGTTGCTAATGAAAGCAACTTAAAGAAATCTTTAAAAAAATTAAATTACCCGTGGTCTCTGTGGAAACAACGAATGCCAATTGTCATTCCGGCTTAGGATAAATCTGAATTTAATTCAACTTTCACTAATGTTGTTGCTTGGCCAAAGTTTATGCATTACGGTTTATTTACTTTTTAGGTATCTTACTTACTATTTTCCTTAATGGTCTTTGGTCATGTTCGCTGTACGTGAGTTAGTAGGTTATTTTAAGTGGACATCAGACGAGATATGTTACCGAATCAACTATTCTGGCAATCCATTTCTTCAGAGTTGCTCAACTGTTTAATAATATGAAATGTGTATTAAGTTCTCTGGTCGTTACAGAGACCAATGGTTACACTATGAGTGTTTTCCCAGTCTCAATAAAAAAAACAACGTGATTTTTCGAAGCGAACAGGAATTTTATAAATTTTGTAAAGTGAAGGGTCAAATACAAGTCAAGTTTGTATTTAAGCAATTATACGATTGCGTTATCGTCCCTGTTCGTGTTTAATACCTACCTCTAATAATGCTTCTGAGTTCTTCAAGCTCAAGAGATTTTATTCACGCTGAAACGCAGGTCGATTTTATATTTGGTCATATCAGGTCAACCTGTCATAATCTTTTATCCTAGAAACTAGAACATTTCTAGGCCCGTGACGATACGCAGAAAACGGTTATGGCTCACGGGCTTACACCAGTACTGAAATAATTTGGTAAGTTGACAGACCGGATGCAGTGGAACTGATTACAAGATGTCCAACTAATTCTCCGTCTACAATAAAACATCGAGAGAAGCAAATGATTATCCGAATACGGTACACTAAGTATGCTGTCAAGGATAATTAAGTGTAGCAGCTGAAGCCGAAACAGTTGAACGGAGACTGGAGTTGAACTGTTTACGTTCAGTCCTGACATTCCGTTGGCAGCGTGCTCGATTCCCAGAATTCCCAAACCGATGACTTTAGTTTCTTATCATGTGTTTCAATCTCCAGGATTCTCTACACATTTATGTGATTCTTATATCCTCATTAAAAATTATTAAGCTCTACAGTCATATATAAAACTCAAAAAGTTTGTTTGACGTCTTACAGGTGCTTTACATGTGCCCCTTACCGATTCGGCAAATATAAAGTTGATAATCAAGTTCTTCTCACACTCGGTGAATCATCTCTCTGTAAAACTATGTAAAATCACTGTTGATACGAACTCGCTATTTCGGTAGGTTTGTTGGTAAAGAGGTTTAAGCACGGTATCTTTCACATAACCCCACAAATTAAAAAATCGTTAGATCGGGAGAGCATCGAAGCCATGATGGAAATAACTTATCATAATCCCCTCCACGACCGACCCATCACCATCTTAGATGACTGCTCACCTCCGCGCTCTCGTGGCAGAAATTTGAAACACGGCTTCAAAACTTCTTTAGTTTTTTTTTGTATGACTGTAAGGTTATTTGACAATACAGTATGTCCAATAATATGACTACAATAAATTTGTGAAATAGTTAATAATAACTAGGGTTAGGATCTTTAGGACCAAAAAAGTAGAGAACTATGCAGGCAAATATGACCTTAAAAATGGGTAAATATGACCTAAAAATGACAAAATATGACCAAACATTTAAATTTACTATACATCACAACAAGCTCAATTACACATTATTGTATCTTGTATTGTCGCTTTCATGTAGACAGCATAATTTGCTTCCGTGCACTCGTTGCACCATTGGGAAATCAAATTTTAAATCGATTTGTTCCACTTTAAGATAATTTACGGAATAGAACACTGTAATCTGTACTAAAATACTCTTTTCTAAATTCCCTTACGTAACTGCGAACTTTCAGAAAACTTTATCTTCGGCGTGGTGGTGGGTCTACTCACTGATCCAATGCAGATTTAACGATGAGGATATTTCATTGAGTTGTTGATTGACGTTGATCCACACAGGCATGCTTCTGCAGTATTGTCGAGATTATAAGGCGGGCGGAACATTACGTTTAGAGAGTGACAATAATGCATAACTTTAATAATTTACTGGTGAATTCAGATGACAGTGAAAATTAGTTTTTTTCACCCCCATCTGTAAAGCAGAAGTACAGTTCTGTTAATATTTATCTTAATTTCTTCTCATCTATATCCAGTGAATATTTATTTCAAAATGTGACCATAAATATTATCGAAGTATGACTAAAACTAGGAATATGGTCTGAATACGCATTTATATGCTATATAAAATACGTTTAAATACAAAATGTTGAATCAGTTTAACTCAGCATTTAAGCTCAAGAAGACAGGAAAAAATATGTCTTGTTCTAAAGATACGAACCCTAATAATAACCCTGTATTTTACCGACAAAGATAAGATAAAATTTGTATTTGGAAGTAATAAAGAATATATATCTCATTGATTCTAGCACGAATGTAAAATAATGGCAATTGTTTTACATTCCTGCATTTCTGCTTAACACAAGTTTATTAAAAATACGACGCTGTCCAAGTGAAAAGAGGAAAAATGTTGTAAGCAAAGCTACAAATTATTTATAATTGCTGATATTCTACAACCCTCAGTAAAAGTTAAATTTTGGAGAACGTTCTCATGGTTAGGGATAAGAATATATAAATCCTTTGAATTGCAATTGCTGTTGCAAGTTTCACTGGAATGAAAAATTCCTCACTTTCTAAGCTGCCTTTAAAGAACATAATAATGTTTCTTTGCTTCTTTATCTCTTTTCATTCCTTGCTCACTCGTTTTATTCTCGTCTAAAATAACAAACAATCTCCTTTTTTTTAGTCTTCGGACTTTTCGTCTGTTTTCACAGGCTCTCATCAAAACAAAAACTTAACGGATTAAAATTCCTTCCAGCACTGTAATACAAACAAGTGTCTCTGAAAACGATTACAGAAGCGTTTGACCAACTGGCAGGAAATGGAAGGAAGTAATGGATGAAGTAACATAAAGGGTTGCGCCGAAATAAAAGTGAAGGAGCCCGGGAGACGGGATGGTAATTTTATTTACGGAGTTAATATGGCTCCGTAACTGGGTCAAGACGATAAAAGCACAGTTGCAGAGCTACTCCATTCAGAATCGTAATGGGTAATGTTTCCAAATATTCATCACCCGGCAAACATACACGGCGACGACAAAGTAATATATTCCACTTTGATAGCGACTAAGGGTATTACACAGAAACTCAATACGAGAATATTGTTTTTCCTTTCTTGCATCAGCCTGTCGGCTGATCTGATTCAACCATCTGTCTCTTCCTATATTGAGCAGATATCTTCATCTCAATGAACCCATAACAGCAGACATCCTTAATTATCTGCTCATATATTAGAATCTTTGCCCATCACACCAGTTCTTTCTTCAGACTGTTCTCTCAACAAAGAAATTAACTAATGCCGCATGTATTAAACTGACAGCAACCATCTTGTTTCTTCTTTCCGTGAGAAACTTCCACAAGCTTCTTTCCACGACCATCAATTGGAAGACCCACATTTTTCATACTTTATCTGTCCACGTAATTTTCAGCATTCTTATATAGAGCCACATTTCAATGTTCCTTTTTTTATGTGTTCCTTACTCTACTAACATAAGCTGTATTATAAAATTTCGAGTCTTTAATTCATATTTGAAACTAAAAGATTTCGTCGTTTCTTCCTAGAAGGCTCTTTTCGCTGGCACTGTTCTGCCCCTAACATCATCATTAGTATTAATTTCTACAATTACATCTGATCCTATTTTCATATTGAACCTACTGCTATTACTACCATTTCTGCTATATTTCGTAACTTGTAGGTTGCTTTAGTTTATATTTCGTCCAAATTACTTTTTTCAGTATTTTTTTTTTCCATGCCGTTAAGAAAATTTTCAATATACTCACTCCTTTCAATTAAAAGAACAATGTCATCAGCAGATATAAACATAACGATTCCTTCTCCTTGAATACTTATTCCACATTGAAATTTTTCATTTCGGAATATTTCGTTTGTTGCTTCCTTCACATACAAGTTAAAATGGAAACAAAATACAACCTTATTTTTCACCATTTAAATTAATATTTCTCTACTATTATTCTAGCCCCCAGATTCTTATAGAGATTATAAATTATTCCTCTACCTCGACATTTTATACCCGAGTTTCTTATAATTTTGAACACCTTGGCCCAACTAACATTATCAAAATCTATTTCTGCCCATAAATGTTATAAAATTATCCTGGTTTTTCTTGATCCACCATGCCAGTAATAATCATATGGCCAGAATTGATACTCCTGTACACTACTTTTTTTCTAAATACTAACTGATCTTCACTCAGTATCCCTTCACTATCGACCGAGCGTGGTTGGTGAGTGGGTAATGCTCTGGCGTCGCTTTCGGGAGGGCGCGGGTTCAAATCCGCGTCCGGGCATCCCGATTTGGGTTTTCCATGGTTTCCCCAAATCACACCAGGTGAATGCATGGATGCCTTCAAAAGGCCATTGCTGAATTCCTTCCCGTTCTTTGTCCTCAGTCCCATCCCGCCTCTAATGACCTAGACGTCGACTAGGTGTAAAGCCATAAGTAAAAAAAGTCTTCTACTATTATTTTCCATTCGTCTGTACATTATAGTAGTTAGTAATATTGAAGCATGTGATTTTAGACTTTTTGTGCGGTAATTTTTCACATTTGTCAACTTGATTTTTGTTTGGGAGAGTGAGGATGATACCTTTGCTAAAATCAGTTTGAATCTCTCCCGATTTGGATATATCCACACTTATATGTAGACGAAATTCGGCCCGAACGTGTCAAACCACCCCTATTCAGGGAGTATCAGCGACCTGAATTCTGGGAAAACTAATTTCCGTATTCACGATGTGTTCGTAGCTTGACAACTGGTGTCAACTGTCTTTCATTAATTGTAAATGGTGATTTAAAACGACTATCACAACTAATTTTTATAGAGAACAAATGGGGGTTTTCTGGGTCACTTGAATACATCTCGTTGGCCGAAATACAATGACTATTTTTTTTTTTTCATACCAGGAACTACTAAAGCATTTTTACAAATTACTATTTACGAAAGTCATTATTTCTCACAGTGGTAGTATCATCACTTCTACACATTTTTTTTCGAATATGTGAATGCAGCATCAGACACTATATTGATTCAGATTCCACGTTTAACTATAGATTTAACCATGACGTAAGAGAATTACGATGCACATCAAATCGTGAATATGTCACCAGGTCGTAAGACAATACGAATTGTTCAATAGATTTATCAAACCTCTCATAGCCCAATGGGGTTATGATATTATCTTTCTTCAAGACATTACTTTCCAATATTCATATCAGTAACACGTTTACGCATGAAATAAACTGGTATTCAACCCATGTGTAACATATATTTGTAAACAATGTTTCACACGAAATACTTATCAAAAAATTAGTAAAGAAATACCATGCAACTAAGTAACAAGATAGTGAAATTTTATTTCACCCAAAAAAAAGGGAGGGGGGGGGGATTACGAAAACCAGGTCAACCAATGATATTAGACGAAAGTTATAAGTTAACCAGCGGCATCTTACCTTTTATCCGAACCAGCTCTTTTTATTGAGACTCCTTTAGCGCGAATATAAGTTCAAACAGCTTAGAGGTTAGTACCATAAATAATATTTTAATACCAATCTTTCCAAGGAAGCAGCGTGTTCTGCAGTAAGATTCTATAATTTATTTCTTCTTTTCTTTACATTTTTGTGAAATTAACATTATTAACACTATAAATTTTACATTAAAAATTTTAATATTAGTTTAAAAAAAAGTTTGATCTCAAAGTTTCTGTTCGTTGTAAATTAGATTCACTTGTAATACATTTTTAAATTCTTTTTTGATCCCGGCACAAGACAGAATCTTCTAGAAAAAATCATACAAGTGGGTCATAATGTTTTTATTAATTCATTACTATAAGTATCTAATTTCTCTGTATTATCCACAACTCAGTGCGGGTGAAATTCATCATAATAACATTTAAAGCAGAATTCTAGTAGACGCAACGCTTATTTTGTAGACGAAACTTCTTTATAATAATAATTTTTCTATAAATTTAAAGAGAAACAGACCCAACTGACATTTAATAATTTCGCTCTTTTTTCTATTAATTTGGCATCAAACACAACACTTTCAATTTTCGTTAAAAGAAATTGTACACCTAAATGATAGTGAATAACTCAATAAATGTTTATAGTGTCTGTAAGAGACGTTATTGGTACTGGTCTTACAATAACTTTGCTTTTATCTATTTTGTATACACTATTGATAAAAAATTTCGTGTAAGCGTAAAAAATCCATCTCCGACTTGGAAAGTTAAAAAAATAAGTGAGCTTCACCACGTTCACAACAAGTGAAACATTAAACAAATATTTTTAATTTTCAAATGAGTGACTATGGTATAGCACGGTGTTATGATCTAATGTCAGTTATTTCATCTAAAAATTTGGTGGGAACAAATACTTCAAAATGTGTGCGTTCAATTGCTACTAATATGGATCTAAGGGTATTTTTCTCTTTAATTCCTGGTACAGTAATTCAGGTGCCCGACGAGCGAGAAAGAGGTCCTTGATTCCAATATCTGTTTGTGCTGCAAGATTTAGGGGTTTTTTAAAAAAAACTGAAATTCACTACTGGCAGAAATTTGCTTCTTTCATGTAACTTTCGGTACAATGCACCGTAGTCCGTATAAATGGCAAGTCCGAGTATCCTGGTATGATCCCAGAGCTTTTCATAGCCTATGAAGAAAATCAGGTTGCACTACTTGTCGAAACTTGTACAATGGCAAGCAAAAGAGTCCTTCAAAATTTTGCAGCCAACAAGGTTGTACAAATTAACGCTCTCCCATTACTACACATGTTTTATTTGGTTTGGGAGCAAATATTCCCTTAAACTTTGATTTTTGTTTATTTTTAATGGCTGTTGGCTTACGTCAATTCACCAATTCACCATCACTTCTCTTGGAAATTTATTCCAGTCCCTCACACCTAGTGTTGCAAACTGAAAAAAAAAAGTTTTTTTTCAGCTTTGTGAAAAAAAAACACGAAAAAAAACCTAGCACCCGTGTTTTTTTTCAATTTTTTTTTTTTTCAGAAAACAATATATTTGATAAATTATAGTTTTATTTAAGCAACTTCCATTTTACAAGTGTGTTTTAAGTCTTACTGAATCATATAATGTCTCACATAATGATTCATAAGTGTATCTATATAGGTAACATAATTGGTGAAGTTTTACTTTTCTTTAAATCAAGTTTCATACATATCTAGTACCTTATTTTACAGTTACGTTATGTTTGGGACAGATTATAGTCGTTCAGTTCTTCATAAATATCTGAATATCCTATTTTAGACATTGAATGGCCTTAGAGTGATATTTAGTTAAGACATAGTACAATTTGATTTATTATAAACATCAGTGTGTCTTTTGTTTCATCATTACATATAGATTGTAATACATATTATATACGTAATAACCAATACGGTAAGTGTAACATATAACAATCCTTTTACAAGTTTTACAATTGATTATTTTATAGAATCAATTGGACCAAATGTATTGTAGTTACTTTACAAATACTATAAAAGTATGTGAGAAATGTTGCGTTTCTTATTTTATGATTTAAAATCGAGTATCCTTCATGGTGGGTATTATTTTATTGTTGTAGTTTGATTTATACGTTTGTAAACTTTTGCCTCATTACTGACTGTCTATATCCATCATTCGATGATATATTTAAATATGACAGTTAAAATTTTAGGTTGGCCTCATGTAGAAATCGCGCTAGCGTCCCATACACATCTTGTCTTTGCGACGTCAAGAGGGAGGTTTCGGAAGTTGGAAGTGGTATATTGAGTTTTACTAGGTTTTTGTACAGGTTATTATTTTTTTTATATACTGATTGCAAGCCAGGATGATATGATTTAAGTCCACTACTTCTTACTGATCTTTCTGGCCGGAGGGTGATTGGAGCACTCCTATTCTATATAAATCGCTTGGGAAACTTATACGGATTATAGAAGATATGTGCCTTCTGCTGATTTAGTGGGTAGAAAACCAGGGGGAATATACGGTTGAATTAAAGCAAAGTGTCTTCTTCTGACCGATTGGACCATGATTCTGGCCAGTCCCTAAAATATTCATACTTTATAATAAAGTATGTGAGCGGCAGTTGAATTTATTATCTCTCTTCGTGTGTTTAGCTGTCTTTTGCTGGTAGATCAACTGTTTCATTGTCTTGAATTGAAGAATGACCCTTGATCCGTACTAGATGTATATTTTTTCCTTCTACTTTGGCCAAATGCAGCAGTTGTATAATGTCTACTAAAATCATATTAAGGTCACTATGTCAATTTGAGTTTTCTAGTTTTAAAGGCTACGCTTTTCGAGTCTGTTAGGATCAGGATTTTACTGTATCGCTTGTATCCGTATTTTATTGCTTCTCTGTTTGCAAGGGTTTCAGCCGCGTATATCGCAATTTCTGGTGGAAGAAAGACTTGCTTAGAAACTTTCGATTCAGGACAAAAGTAGGCGAATTCGACTCCGTTAGAGGATTTCGAGACGTCGGTGTAAATGTGGATGTGATTCGGCCACGTTTGAGATAAGAATCCCTCCGCTAAGGATTTTATTTTGGCACTTTTCATAATCCAGTTTGGAAGATAGTGTATATTAGGTCTGAATCTTAAAACCTCATATTGCCTTGCATGGAAAAGAGGGGCAGAATTTCATATTGAATAATTAAAGGTGCCATAATTAATATTTGATGCCTGTTAAATATTTTTAATGTGGTATATTAGAAACATGGTATTGTCGTATTGCCTCATTGTTCAAACTATGACTACAATAGTAATTATTCGAATATACATTGGTGATATTACAATACAATTAGAATAAACCTTCTAGTATTTGGCCTCGAAGTCATTACAGAAGTTATTTTTATTTTTGCCTCACTCTTAACTACTTATTTCCGTGTGGATTATTACAACTTCAGATGCGCGGAAGCACTGACGGATCAAAACAAAGTAATAAACTTTCAGCGCCGATTTATTTTCATTCTTCCTTCATCGTAGATTTGAAGCCCTGAGGCTTGCTAATATCCTGTGACGCAAACAGTTAAAGGGGACCATCCCATGTATAAAAACGTCGCCTCCATCTTCCATATAGTCCGTATTGCGTTATGGACTTAGAACAACAGCTATCCCGATTTTACTGCCAACCGCTTTAGCACAACGCTAACCCCCTTCGAAACATAAAACTTCCCTCCTGGGGGAAGATATCCCGCAACAAATAAAGGAATTTTATTAGTACCGACATAAAGCAGGAGATTTAATATCGGTGAAATATTACGCCACACAGGACAGCAATCGCTCCTGTAGCATCGCCGAACCAATAAATTCTGTGGGGAGGAAAACCCGTTGCGTCGCCCGGTCCATATCTCGCCCCCGTCAACTCGGCGGTCACGAGGTATTTACATCTGTGAGCCGTCTGCCCAGCCTCAAGTAATGCATTGCCCACCGCACGATCTGTGACACCGGGAGGGTGGTATAAATCGCACAGCAAAACAATCTGGACTCAACGTGCGGCGCGATTTAACCTCCTCAATGTTTTACTCGGCTCTTCAAACCAACGTCATACACGGTATGTTTCGACCGCCAGAGAACGATGCTGCACGGGGGTGTGCTACCCGAAAGATTAAACGGATAAATCTGCAGCGGTGAAATGAGCGTTTGATTTGTAGCGTTAATTATCGCATCGGCTCGGGTGCGAGCGAGGATGCGATGGTGCAGCAATGCCGCCAACCACTGTGCGATTGTATTTCGCCTGTGCTGCCGCGGTGCGACTGCCAGCCGTGCAGGCAGATGCGGCTGGTTGCGAACAATATTGGAAAATTGTGTCGCACCTCTGGTGGCTATCGAGTTTACTGCGTCGAGCTATCGGCATCGTTGCGTGCTGAGATTGGCCATTTACCTGCTAGTTCAAACACGAATCCATGAAATGCGCAATAGCAACTATTTATTGTCAACGCCTTTTTTTAATTACTAACATACCGTAGTATGTGCTACGCCCACCAAGTTTTATGTAAAACCACAGGAGCGACAGAACTGAATTTTACTGCTTGTGATTGCTTAAGGGCTTGTAACGTCCCTTGGTGACGGGAAATTTATGCGTGTGAATTCCACGTTTCTTCGTCATCGGTGAGAGCTAGGTGACTCCTACCTGCGCTGAAAGACCGACCGATTTATGGCAGGCCGTAAAGCTAAAAGCATTACGCATTCAAGGAAATTCAAAGGACAGTATAGGACCTGTGCCGAAGGTTTCCTGGAAGATGAAACTAGAGAAACGATGCTTCCGAGAAAAAGTCAGGTTGCGGAACACCTCTGTTGGGAACCAGCGAATCAAACAGTGTGTTACGAACTTTTAGAAACCATATGTTGCATGAGGAGCGCCAATGGAGATCGTGGACGACCCACCAAACGCTGCGACTCGCTGAAAATTCCCGCGTCTGCTAAAACTCCGGAGCCTGCAAGTTTTCAACGGAGCTAACAAGTGGGGGAGAAGACATTCTGTTTCTGGCCAGCAAACAATCCGCACCGCCGCACCCCGGAAGATTGCCGAAGAGGTCACTACCTGCGGGGAGCTACCTCGCCAAGTGACCTTGCGCCCAGCTGATCAACAGGGTCCGTGAAACTCTGTTTTATCCGCATGTCATCTGCCACGGTAAAGAATGCCGGCGATGTATAGATACTCTTGCGTCATTCAACCCTAGGCAACCCTCTGAGATGTGAATCATGTTCTAAATTGTTCAAAAGAAACTTTTAATATTCAGTTCTGTTCAATAAACCAATCAATTTTATATTCAAAGAAAATAATAGGTGTTGTAAACCCTGCTTTCAATAACTTCCTTTCCAATCAATCAGTATATCATTTGAATAGATGAAGATTTGTGTTTTTTAATGGTATTTTAAAAGTACAATTGCATTGATTAAAAGTATTTCAGAATTGGAATGTCGCTTCTCTCGGATAGAGAACACTTCCATTCTTGGCGCCTACCCGGGATTAATTTTGCAAATTAATTTATTAATGAATGCATCTCATTATTTTATTCTAATTTTAACAACGTCATAAACTAGACGTTACAGGCTTTACAGTGTGTATTTAGTACATTATTATTAATTTTAGCCTAAGGTTTATGATTTGCGATAGTGGATTCATCCTTAGAGGATTTTTTTTTGTTTACTTATGACTTTACGCTCCGTCGATGTCGATGTCATTAGAGACGGGATGAGACTGGGGACAGGGAACTGAAAGGAATTCGGCGATTCCCTTTACTAAGAAGCATCCCGGCATTCACCTGGAGTTATTTTGGGAAAACACAAATCTGGTTGCCCGAACGGGGAATCGAACCGCCGTCCTCTCTAATGCGATACAGGAAAAAGATTGAGATAAGATCCTTAGCGTAAGTTCAGTGATCCTTTATATATTAGTACGACCATCACGCGTTGCTCCTTCATCAGCTCTCATCGCCGGAAGGAGGACGTTCGGATCAGAGCAAAGTTTTAATTTTGTGACAGTGCTTGAGAATAGAGTGTGCATCCAGTTATTTGATTTAACAGTTTGAATTGGTCTATTATCATGTACAGGAAATAAGTTTATTGCTTGGTGTATTTTGTTGATATCGTTCATCGAAACTGAGGATTTTAGTATAATTACGTCAACCAGTTTTTTCTGTCGAAACTGACAAGGGCCTAAGTTTATATGAGTTGGACCAGAAGTGGGTCAGGTTAGGAAACCAATAAAATACCAACGAAATTAATTATTATTCGACACTTAGCGGTTGTGCAATTGTTAATAAATTGACAGGTCTATCCTGCTGTTTATATTCATAAAGTACGAGGCGCGTCCAGAAATTAAGTTCCGTTTCATTTTATCTCCGCTGCAGCGCTGAGATTGCAGTTCCGCACATGCGCTGTAGACGATGTGTATCAAGAGGAAGAACGTCCGCCATTTGGAGATCGCTGTCAGTTACGTACGCTTTGTTGTGCTTGTTTGAAATGTCGTCGTTGATTGAAAATCCCGCCGCCTGTGAAATCAGGTCTGTGATTCGGTTTCTGAATGCGAGGAAAGTGAAACCAAGTGAAATTTATCGGCAAATTTGCGATGTTTACGGACCAAATGCGATCAGTGATTCGATGGTGAGAAGATGGGTCCGACAGTTCAATGGCGGGCGTAGTGATGTGCACGATGAAGAACGAAGTGGGCGTCCACCTTTGGTTACAGAAGACTTTCATCTGTTCTTACATCTCAAGTCTTTCCTTGGCGGTCATCACTTCACCAATGACGACGAGCTGAAAGAAACTGTTTCCAACAGGTTGAAGACACAGGCGGCAGATTTCTATGAAGAAGGTATACAAAACCTGGTGCCACGCTATGACAAATGCCTGCAAAATGTTGGCAGTTATGTGTAAAAGTAGTTTAAGAGTTGTAGAATTTTGTGCAATAAAAATTTCTTCTGTATCTGTGTACAATTTCATTTTATTACCAAACGGAACTTACTTTCTGGACGCGCCTCGTATTTTGTTCAAGTTTAGAAGTTAGGAAACAACAATCAAATATTTTTGAATAAAGTGTTATAATTTTGTAACAAGTGGGCAAGTAATTTATAGGAAATTCTAGAAAATTAAGTAATTGGCAATTGTAAATTTCAAATGATGCACAATTTGTATGATATTGAAAAAAGTGGTTAGGGATTGTTAGGTATTAATAAAATTTAGAAGGATTATTTGTGGTCGCAGCAGAACTGATCTTCTTCTTGAGAAGCAGAAATTTTTACCTGGTAAAAAATATCTGTTGTGTAAAGAAACTTCTCATAGTGATTTAAATATTATACCAGTCCATGAGTCTAGCAAATTTAAGGATAACCGTACATTAAAGAAATTATTTCATTTCTAACTATCTGTTATCATTTAGTAGGTTTGAGATATCCTTCTAGCCTTTTGTGAATTTCAGTGGAATGTTTTAAGTGGCTGTCGACTGAACGGAAAGTTCTTTATATTTCGTAAATTACTTGAAGCTATTCCAGGTAAGGCGCAAGTAGGCTCACGTGAAGAAAAACCGAGGTGAGAAGCTATTTTATTCCTAAATACACAGGTCAGAAGGTTCGGAAGATTCCAGCGCGTGAGTGACTTGTATATTATATTCCCTGAAAGATAAGGGTTCTCTCAGAAATTGCATTACGATCATGCGAATATGTACGCCGAGAAAACTCTGTTCACTACAAGTAACAGGACCGCCACTGCCTTCTGATTGGAAATGATGCCAAACGTGAATTCTCCACCAATATTTATTAATCCATGGCTGGCCTAGAATAAACCGCAGTTTCAATAAACGATTATTTGGTTTATTCAAATTAAATTAAATAAGTTCCTGAGCTGTTGTTTATGAATTACATTAAATGAGCTTTTACTTGAGTTCTTCCCAGGACAGATACCCACTCATATTAAGGAGGAGTCATCTCAGCTTGAGATAAATGAGGCAAACTAGGTGTGTTTGAACGACCAACTTTTGATGTAGCAACTCTTTTTCCAAGGTTGAAATGCAGTGGACAATACTAATACGGCAAGTAGTCTTGTGTTGAATAATGTTTCTCAACCTCAACGGAGCGCCTTAAAGGTTTTCTCCCTTTAATAAGCTCTCAATAAAATCGCCGCTTCTGATTCTGTTTATTAAAAACAACAACGATCCAACATTACCATTGATACCGTTTTTAAAAACTGTCATTTTCTAACGAAGTTTGTCACATGCCAAGAATAACTTGTTGAGTTATGGTTCCAATAAAGGATCATTAGGTTTCTCCACAGTGAAGTTGAAGTAAAACAAAGGTATTGTTTGTTAATTACATTAAACGTGCCATTTCGTGTGTTCTTCCACAAACAATAATCCTTTAGTATAAATTTTTCGTGACATCAATTTTTATGTAATCAGAAGGAAATATTTGATGAATATTTGTATTGTTGCATAGTACGAGATTATCCATCGACAGAGTGGTTTCACTCATCTTTATTTTGATATTATTAATAAATAAATTAGGTAAGATTCTCTATGCCCCCTACAAGGAGTGATGTGAGCCTGAGATGAATGAGGAACGTGGTTTCCCATTACATACTCTCTGGATATACAATCCTACAACGCATTGCCTGCATTTATCTTTCTGCCAACCATCTTCATAAAACAGTGTCTCAACTTTCTAAAACTTCTACCAAAACTTGCACAAAATCGGAAAGTTTTTCTCATTATTTTTTAACTAATTTCTCCAATCTAAGAATTTACTTATCATGACATAGCTTCTTCTTAAGAACACCTTTCTCGTATCCGAACGTAAATGGTTTCCATCGAGGCCGTGTTTCCCTCCATTGTATAGTCTGGGAGGGTGAACTGGGCACGCCTGCTCCAGTGTGGCAGTGTTTTCAGTGTAGAATTTCCCTTGTGTTATGAGAGATGAAAGAAGGGAAATCCGGTGCTGTCCTACTCTTCCGAAAGACATTAAAGGGCCGCCAGGCTTAACGTCCCCATCCAAATAAACATCAACGGTGTCGTGTACCCTCACTCCACACCCAGGATTTTGGTGCCCAATCTGATGATTAGGAATTGTGCACCATCACCTCTCCTACCATTACGGCCACGTCCTGATGATGGAAACTGCGACTACGGGGTGGGATGTCACGTATAAGGATTGCAATCCCGCAGTGTTTTCAATCCCGCGAGATCCGCGCGGGATTTGCGCCAATCCCGCGGGATCCGTGCGGGATTGGTACAAACAGTTTTTCAACGCATATATTTAAAACATAGTTACTTAAAACGTTAATAAATTAAATAATAATTAAATTAATAAATAATTTTTAATTTTAAATGATAAAAATTAACAGCTAACAATATTTTGACTGGCAAAATGACATTAAATCTTTTTAGCGTGTCTTAAGTGTATTTCGAGGTTTTACATTTTTGTTTTTTAATCTAAACCAATTTTTAAATAAATAATAAAAATGGAAAATATTGAGTGTTAGGTCATATTATGTGCCTTACAATACATCACATTAAAAATATGGTTTGCTTAATGGCCAAGTTACCAGAGTTTTTTTTTTTTTTTTTTTTTTTTTTTTTTTTTTTAATCCTAAATAAATGTTCCGTAACACAGAGAAAAGCATTCCATTTCACAAAGTGAAGTGAATATACTCTGTAAAGTGTAGACTTGGCTCAGAACAAGATCTCATAACTTTTTGTCACTGCACAAGAACAAGACTTGGCCTTTTTTGAGTGATTCATTATTATATCTCCTGATTCCTTGATTGATATTACAGTTGATTCAATGTTATTAAAAGAAGCTACTCACCAACATGTAAACTGTAAGTATTTCAGATTTACTTATGTGGCGTAACGACGTTTTTAGAGTGGGAATTATTATTTTTTGGTAAGAAAGGAGACTTTCTCGGCGAATGATTGCAGTGAAGTCCTCATAGGTTGTATCTCCGGAATTCATTGCAAACACACGAAATTACACACGTGAGGAAGACGGTGGAGGCAGCCGTCGAAGTATGATATTCCTACAACACAATTCGTTGATACACCTGTGAAAATTTAATTATAACTTTTTTTACCTTTAGTCGAAATAATAACAAGGAGAAGAGGGATTTATCGAAAGCCTGAGTGGCACATGTAAGCAGGTGGCTTTCGTCAAAGAAACGCATTGAGGCAGCGGCCAAAACAACAATAAGCCAAAGGACATACAATTTCCTTTTGATAGCTGTTAAATAAATAGGAATGCGATCGTTAAAATTACGATAACATTAGTTTCATATCAACGAATAATCAAATTTTCAGCCGCAAATTAGGAAATTGTAACAATTACTTTATCTGCAAATACAGAAAATGGGAATAATGAAACCGTGAATAAAAAGCTGTAACCGTGTAGTTCAGATAACGTGTGCGACACTTAAAAAATAATTATATAATTAAAAATCGTAATAAATACGCACCATAACTCAAATTACAGGAATGTGTACTCGAAACAAACGTAAGTTTTGATGAATACGTAAAAGTGTATTTATTAACCGACTTCAAAAAAGGAGGAGGTTCTCAATTCATCTGAATTTTTTTTTTTTTTTTGATGTATGTTCAGCGATATCTTCGCCAATTTTGAACCGATTTAAATTAAATTTTTATAGTGGATAGAGTATACCTCCAAAGTGGTCCCATATGAATTTCATTGAGAAACCACCCCTTCTACCATTTTACAACCCTTAACTTGAATACAAACCCACCCTTTTTATCCGATTTGGAAATGTATAGTAAAAAATAAACAGAAAAATACTGTCAACTTTTGGTTTGAAAAAATCGAACCCCTCTCCCCCTATCCACCCCTTAATTTGTGCCATGTTCTTTATACAAAGCTAAAGACGACACCATTTAACTGATCTCCGTTAAAGTTGACATATACATGTAATTTTTCATGGAAAAGGTTTCTGACCCAAAATAAACACCCCTCTCTCCCTTTACATCCCTTAATTTTTATACAAACCCACATTTTATATCCGATTTCAATGGAAGTTTGGACATGTATAGTCAAAAATAAAGAGAAAAATGCTGTCAACATTTGGTTTGAAAAAACTGAACCCCTCTCAACCTATCCACCCCCTAATCTTTTGCCAATGTTTTTTATACAAAACTATAGTCGACATCATTTAACTGCTCTCCATTAAAGTTGTCATATACCTGTAATATTTCATGGAGAAGGTTTCTGACCAAAAAATAAAAAAAAGCCACCCCATCTCCCCCTTTACACCCCTCAATTTTATATAAACCTATATTTCATATCTGATTTTGATTGAACTTTGCCAATGTATACTTTCAAACAAACAGAAAAATCTTGTCAACATTTGGTCTGTAAAAGCTCAATCCCTCTCCCTCCTACCAACCCCTTAATATTTGTCAATGTTTTTTTTATATAAAAAGCTGTAGTCGCCACCATTTGACCTATTACCTTGAAAGTTGGCGCTTATATGTATTTTTTCACGAGGAAGGTTTCGGAACAAAAAATAAAAAAAACCACCCCCACTCCCCATTAAACCGTTTAATTTTTATACAAACCCACAGTTTTTTATCCAGATTAGATAGAACTAAGCAAACTTTTACTGTAAAACAAAGAGAAAAATAATATTAGGTTTTGGTTTGCAAAAACTGAACCCCTTTCCCCATTTTCGCCCCTTGACTTTTGTCAATTTTCTTTTTGAAAAGGTACAGTTGACACCATTTGACCGATCTTTATGAAAGTTGCACATATATGTATTTTTTTATGGAGAAGATTTCTGGCAAAAAATAAAAAAACTACCCTAGCTCCCCTTTTACATCCCTTAATGTTTGTACAAACCCACATTTTAATCCAATTTCGGTGGAACTTGGCAATACTTTAAAGCAAATAGAAAAAGAATCATACTACTCACATTACTTTGACAAAAACACAAACCCTATTCCCCTTTCTACCACTTTAATTACTGTCAATGTTCATTATATAAAACTACCGTTTCTATCTGATTTTGAAGGAAGTATGCACATGTATACTTCAAAACAAACAGAAAAATACTGTCTGCATTTGGTTTAGAGAAGCCAAACCTCTCTCTCCCTTTTCACCCCTTTAATCTACACAAAGCACAGTTTCTATCTGATTCTGAAGAATACTTGCACACGTATACTTTAAGAAATACATAACAATTGTGTTTAAATTAGGTTGCAGAAGCCCAACCTCTTTTCCCTTCTACCCCCACCCCTCCTAATTTCCAATGTTCTTTATAGATACCTACCGTTTTTAACAGATTTCGATGGAACATTGCAAATGTATACTTAAGAACAAAGAGAAACATTCTATTTTCAAAACCCAACCGCTCACTCCCTTACACCATTTAATTTTTGTAAATGTTCTTTACACAAAGCTACAGTTTTTATCTGGTTTTGATGGAACTTTACACATGTATACTTTAAAATAAAGAGAAAAATGCTGTCCCCACTACGTTATCAAAAACCAAACTACTCTTCACCTCCACACCCTTTAATTATTTTTTTATACATACCTAAAAATTTTATATGATATCAATAGAAATTTACAAACGTATACTTTAAATCAATCAGAAAAGACAGACTACATTCGGAATACAAAAACCCAATCCCTCTTCTCCTTTACCCCCATCGTTTATAATTTCTTTACAGAATCCACAATTTTAAGTACCGCCAAAATCAATTAAGCTATTTTTAAGTCATTGCAGAATATTTATAAATTGTGTGTGTCCTAATGTCTCAATATGTACTTCAGATTCCAACTTGGACACTGAGCTTTTACGTTATGAAAACCAATCAAATATCTATATTTTCTTTGTGATGCCGGAACGAACAGATATATTCCAGAGACAGATTTGTGTATGTGGTATATATTAATGTCCAGATGTTACATGTTTCGATTATCGAGCAGCAGATTTAACAGATGATATGATTAGATCGAAACACAGCTTGGACCAAAATGTAAACTGACATTATTTTAACACAGCATCCAATTCACCACATTCTGAAAATTGTTAGGGTATATAAAGATAGATTTAAAAAAAAAAAGCATTCGCTTTAACCACTGAGCTACCAGGAAGTTCGCAAAATGAGAACTTCTGCGGCATATTTAAATACAAATTAAAAATAATACCACTGAAAATTTAAAAATAAAATAATTGTTTAAAAAACCGCCTTCAAAAAAGGGCACTAAATATTTTAAAATAACTTTATAACTTGCTTAGAAGAAAGTAAATCTAAATTGACAATATTTTACATTACTGTCATTGAAATTTTTACATTAATTAGTTATTTTTGGAGTCGGTGCCAGCCAAAACAAGAAAAACAAAAAGATAAAAACAATAATAAATAACAATAATACATAAAAATTATGTTACTACTTACCTACAATTAATTCTAGAAACATTTTTCAACAAAACTGAAACATATAGATGATACACCTATATTATACTAACTATAAAGTGTTTACTGCATGATACAGCCTAACAACTGACATTATAGCGCCAGAGATATGCCTGGATGACCAACGAGGCCGAGCCATAGATAACATATCGTTAATTTGTTTTCCTAAGCTATTTCCCGCAGTAAAACTATCTTCCTCACGACATGCTGTAAAATATTTGGAATTTTTGTTCGTACTCTCGGTTCGCTTCGAACACCAAATAAAGTTCAGTAATTTGATCTGCGTGATCTGACAGCTGGCACCGACTCCAAAAATAACTAATTAATGTAAAAATTTCAATGACAGTAATGTAAAATATTGTCCATTTAGATTTACTTTCTTTAAGCAAGTTATAAAGTTATTTTAAAACTTTTAGTGCCCTTTTTTGAAGGCGGTTTTTATGTTTTTTAAACAATTATTTTTTACTTACGAATGACGAAGGTTGACAAAAACAAACGCTAGTTCACACGAGTCAAATGCCAACTGGAAGGGTACAGCAAACAGTGCAATACATCCGATAGAAACCGAGTCGGATTGCGGATCCGCTTAATTTTGTGAGGGATCCGCCAGACTGTCTAATGATGCGGGATCCCGCGGGATTGCGGGATCCCGCTTTGCTAGATTGCAATCCCTAGTCACGTAGCTAGGAGAAACATATTATTTTCCCGCAGCGTAGCATACTTAATACATTTTCGGCTGACTCTTTCTAAGGATGACATCTTATAGTATCCTTTCCATCATTTAGCTATACTTCTAAAACGTTCAACATGATCGCATCTTATTAACATGAAGTATGAGATCAAAGTGAAGTACATGCTTTGTAAACATTTGTATTCATTGTTCTAACCGTTATAATATTTATTCCAAATAGACGTACCTCGAAAAGATACCCTTATTCTCCTTAGTAAACAACGCTTACATTTCAGTCATCTTGATTCTGGATCACCAAATTCATATCAAATAGTGAGATACATAATTTCAAAACTATTTTACTCTCAGAAAAGGCTCTGTTTAATTAGACGCAACATCTTAAAATGGAACTACTCAAAGAACTTGGCGTACAATAAATACAAATAGTAGATATCCATTCCTCAGTCAAAATTAGTCCAGTCTCGGAGACTATACTACAGATTTGTTTATCCCCTTTTAATTAAATTTGTTGGAGAAGTTTATTTGAATGTATAAACACATTAATTCACTGGCAAATACCGTCACAGTTAACGTAATAATGAAAGAAAGTGTATATGGTTTAAAACAGTTAATTAAGAAAACTTATAGAAGAATAAGCTAAAAACAAATACTAGCGTGGGCAAATCTATGTTAAGACATGAGATATTATTTTGAATAACGCGTAAAACGTGAAAGACTTGTGTCTCAGATGCTGAGAATAAATAATAATTCAATAAAAAGTAGACAATCGTGAGACAGAAGCTTAACTTGAAAAGGAGGTGGAATTTGATTCTGCATCAATAGTCAGTGGTATTAAAATATTGTACAGAAGAAACAATTATGGAAGTGAAGAAAAACTGTAGGGGTGAATTAATATAAAGATTATGCATGAAGATTAATACCGAAGAAACTTCTGTAATTTGGACGGGAGTAATGTTCTGTCCTATAATAAATAAAATATGGCATAGCTCAGGCATTAAAAATAACTTGGAACTGATAATGTCTGTTTGGACACGCTTTCCTTTCAGATGGTTTCCTTCATTAATGGGAGATAGTTAATAACAAGTTTATGCGTCTAAAAACATTTCCGCAAACATTAAATGCAATACCCATGTTCGAAAATACTCCAGTCCTCATATTTATATGTAACTTATAACAAGTTTATAAATGAGATAGGAGTCACTCGCACTGCAATGTAACTAGTGCAGGACTATTAATTAGTAGGTTTCCTTTCCTCTTCGTAAAAC
Source organism: Vandiemenella viatica (assembly GCA_031002005.1). Taxonomy (NCBI): domain Eukaryota; kingdom Metazoa; phylum Arthropoda; class Insecta; order Orthoptera; family Morabidae; genus Vandiemenella; species Vandiemenella viatica. The sequence goes on from JARYHS010008074.1 coordinate 84,439,522, forward strand.
TCTTTCAAAGATTATAGGTCGAGCGGAGGTATGTGAATAAAATGTGATAATTTAAGACAATAATCTTCCAAATCAATATTTAATGTCTCTCCGTAGTCATATTAAATGGTGAAGTCAAATTTTGTATGATGCATTTTTTTTTATTTCTTCGGGTATTTAAGTACTGTGGGTAGTGAATAAATTCATGGAAGACTGAAGTTTTAGCTGAAAGAGAAGAATTTTCAACCACTTACCTGAAATCACCCGATAACGTCATGAATAAATCAACTTGGACAATCAACTCATTCTTAACATTGCGCAGATAGTAGAATTAATACTTACGATGGGTTCAAAGTCAACTGAACAGTAGACGTAACATTGTCTACGTTATTTTGATGGAGAAAGATAGTTTACACGCTTTCTATTTGTTACGATGTTGTATACAACAACGTTTATGATGATAATCAAAGTACGACTGTATGCCTAAAACAATTATTTCAGTTATTAATATCAGGGTTGTAACAACTATTAGTACGCAATCCTCCAGTAAAGACATATAACATCTCGTTACTTTCCTGGTGATCAAAGCTAAGACACTTACTTGAATCCCAACCTTAAATTTGCCTTCACTGTAGTATCCTTCTCTGATGAATAACTAAGATGGAAAAACTATACGTAGTGATACAGACATAGTTTTAGGTGTCGGGATGTGTTCAGCTGCGAATTTGCTTCCCCTTTTTCTTCCATACTGCAGTCGAAGTTTCTTGCGCAGTGTGTACCATCTCTCCTGAAAGTTTGCATGCCTTCTAAGATAAAACATTTTCCTCACACTTCCACAAGTTACCCTTCCTTGTCACTTTGAAGGTGCTCTTCTTCGGGGTCCCAGCAAAAATGCAGCACTGGTGTCACTGATGGAAACTTTGGAAGACATCTTACATAAAGACTAAAGAGCGAAAGAAACTCGTATAGGCATGTGCATCAAAACACAAAGATATGTAAACACTCAGAGTACGGCGCTGTGGTTGGCAACGCCTATATAGGACAACAGGTGTCTTGCGCAGGCGTTAGATCGGTTACTGCTGCTGCAATGGCAGGTTATCACGATTTAAGTAAGTTTGAAAATCGTGTTATAGTCGGCGCACGAGAGATGGGACACAGCATCTCGGAGGTAGTGATGAGGTGGGGATTTTCCAGTACTACCATTTCACGAGTGACCCTGAATATCGGGAATCCGTTAAAGCATCAAATATCCGACATCGCTGCGTCCGGAAAAAAGATCCTGCAAGTACGAGACCAACAACGATTGAAGAAAATCGTTCAACGTAATAGAAGAACAACCCTTCCGCAAATTTCTGCGGATTTCCATGTTGGGCTATCAACAAGTGTCAGCGTGCAAACCATTCAACGAAACATCATCGATATGAGCATCTGGAGCCGAAGGCCCACTCGTGTACCCTTGCTGAGAGTATGACACGAAACTTTACGCCTCACCTGGGTCCGTCAACACTGACATTGCAACTGTTGATGATTGGAAACATGTTGCCTGGTCTGACTAGTCTCGTTTCCAATTGTATCGAGTGGATGGACGTGTACGGGTATGGAGACAACCTCATGAATTCATGGACCCTGCATGTCAGCAGGTGACTGTTCAAGCTGGTGGAGGCTCTGTAATGGTGTGGGGCGTGTGCAGTTGCAGTGACATGGAACCCCTGATACGTCTAGATACGGCTCTAACAGGTGACACGTGCGTACGCATCCTGGCTGATCACCTGCATCCATTCGTGTCCATTGTGCATTCCGACGGACTTGGTCAATTCCAGTAGGACAATGCGAAACCCCACACGTCCAGAATTGCTACAGAGTGGCTCCAGGAACATTATTCTGATTTTAAACCTCCCCGCTGACCACCAAACTCCCCAGACATGAACATTATTGAGCATATCTGGGATGCCTTGCAACGTGCCGTTCAGAAGAGATCTCCACCCCCTCGTACTCTTACAGATTTATGGACAGCCCTGCAGGATGCATGGTGTCAATTCCCTCCAGCACTACTTCAGACATTATTCGAGTCCATGCTACGTCGAGTTGCGGCACTTCTGCGTGCTCGGGGGGCCCTACACGATATTGGGCAGGTTTACCAGTTTCTGTGGCTCTTCAGTGAATATATTAGAGATTTTTCTAATTAAATTTCAGGGGAGTCAAAAGACGATCTACAACAAATTTGATGTCTGGAAAAAAGGCTGCTTGGTCCATCTTAATTGCAAACGGCTTAGGAACATTTTACTTGCGAGAGAAAATCTTTTCCGCGATGATGGGTTCAGAAGATAGCTATATGTCTCTAACATAAACAACAGAAGCGAAAAGATAAATAGTACTTAAAAAATCTGTCCATATAATTATTAGTGTTACGGCTTAACGGTATGCAAATAACAATGTTCTTGGAACTGGGTTAGGATTGTTCAAAAGGATTGAGATGGAAATCGGCAGGGGTATGTTACATTATCTACCAAAAAGTAATTACCAGCCCAAAACGTTTGCTCCGTGTTTGTCACCCCATTACAATCTCGCAGTGCCACCTATTGCGTCTACAACATCAGCCAACCTATTTGGAATCATCTCTATAAGTTTTTTCAGTACATCCATTCGTTGCCATTTCTTTTGCAATCATTCCATGAGCTGAGCAATGGATTTTGGCCACTCTTGGCCAGACCAGACCTCACGTGGCGATCAGGTTTGCCGTCAAGATGTTCTATATGTTTGAGATCAGGCGAACACTCTTGTTAGCTTAACATTGCATTGTAATCAATGAAACATGGCACCTGGCATTGTAATCCTAGTAGTAACATTGGCCCATTCCGCAAAACTCCACACCCATACACGGAATTGTGTAAACCTCTACTCATAACTATACAGAACCATTTCCACTGTTCTAATGTCCATTTGAGACGGTCCAAACACTACATGATTCGCCGAGCTTTATTGCTTGTCGTGAGGTGGCGTTTATGTGCAGCTGCTCTTCCGTAGTATACAAGACGGTGGGTCACCATATGCAATGTTCAAGTGGAAACCAATACTCCTGTTGATGCATGAAATTCCTGTTGGATGGTAGACGTGGGTTTTGTCATTTTTTTTATTTTTTTTTTCAGTTTCAGTTTTTAGTACTCTGCGAAGTCTGTCGACTGGAGGTCGCATAGAATGTACAACATTAGCACAGAGCTCACCTATCTCTTCGTTGATTCGGACTTAGTAACTTTCACCGCACTCACTTGTCTATATAGACAGCTGAAATAGAAGCCCATAACAACGCCCTTATGGAACTCCGATTTCTCTTTTCCTCGTTCCATCTCCTTGTCAATTAGTTCCTCGCCGGCCTACAGCATATGATGGTCAAACAAGTCAACTGAAGTTCTAAATTATCTGTCTTCACAAGTGCCCAATCACTTTCTGGTAGATTTTTTATGGTTTCACGCCTAATCGAATCTCAAGTAATTAGAGTCGGTAAAGGAGAGATTGGTTAAGGAACGGGAAGGAATTCGGCCATGGCATTTTGAGGGATTTGGGTAACCCATAGAAAATTCAGATCTTGATGCCCGGACGGAGATTCGAACCCGCGTCCTCCCGAATGCGAGGCCAGAACATAACTGTTCACCCACCACGCTCGGTTTCTGGTCGATGTTGTACAAGTAAATCTTCCGGAAATTCACTTGAATTGATTTAGAGAACCGATTTAAAACCGAAATTTGAATTGCAGGAATTGAATTCGAGTAATCTCGAATTCAGGTCTTAATAATTTCTGAAATGGTCTGTCGCCGCTAACAGAGGACATTTGCCGCTGAAACTCATTGACTGGTGACAGCTTAATTTAAAACGACCAACTTCGCATTCTGAGCGAAACAAAACTGTCGGCTGACTCCAATAAACCTTACTGTGACCGAGGCTTATTTCAGAGATGCATCAAAGAACTTTCTCTTTCCCCAAAGGAGATCCATTCTCGAGCGCGCGGCCACACACGAGAAATACCTCTGCCGAGTTTTCCCCTGGTCCAGATCTCTGCTTTGCGGTCGCCGAGAGGCAGCTTTGCGACTAGTCTCTCTTGTCTTCCTCGGCACAGCGGTGGAGTAAAGGTCCGGAGAAAATTAAGGTCCCGTCCCTCCAAGTCCGTCCTGTACCGTCGGGCGAAAGCATCAAACGATTCGCCGTCGCGTGCGCCTGTGCCTTGTGACTGCTTACAGTCGGTTCCGTTTGCAGGTCCCCCTCCCCCTCATTACTGAGATTGCCCGCGGAGCCACAGCAGAGCGCAGCACACGACCGCAGCGCGGGTTGCTGACCCTGACTAATTAGGCGCTGCCAGCCAAACCGCTGTTCAATCACAAACGTGGTATCTCGCCTCGTCGGCGTGTATACAACGTATGACCACTCCACACACGATCACAATTAGGAAAGTGCAGCCTGAGCTATAGGTCTCGTAACCTGCATTAGCTGCGATGGCAAGACAAGGTTAAACGCACTCAGTCGGGTTTAAAATCTATAAATCGCCTTCATACCTACCTGCCTTATTTAAGTGATTTTCCGCAGTGTTCAATTATAATGTTGCTAAATGGTTAAAAAATATTAATATGACAAAGGTTATACATGAAGCCTATTGAAACACAGCTAAGCACAATTTGATCAGAGACTTTTACATTTGACATGCTAACTTAAGCTACGTCACTGGTGGGTCTGAGTAGAGATTATATATATATATATACTGTATATGGCAATCGGCAACTGAGACCATGCAGCCAGCTCAATGTGATTATCATAGCTTCCAGCGAATCAGTCATCTAGTATATATGTGGCATTTTCTTAGTATGGACACCACAGGACGGACAGGACATTCACATAGACATACAACACTTAAACACCCAAGCCCTCGGCCGGACTCGAACCGGCGACCTTCGGCATGCGGGGCCAGTACTCCAGCCACTACGCTACCGAGGCCGGCACTGAGTGGAGATGAAAACGTTTCCGGTGCAAATCTCGGTCTAGGGTGGGATTTTCAAAGACCCTTAATCAAACTTTCATCCCTGGCACAACTTGCTTTGTAATGTAAAGTACGCCAGAACGCTGTCGTGGTTCGGATTACACGCTTAACTGTAGATCCTCTATACGCGGCAGCATTCTCGGTTTAGGTTAAGGTGGATTGCGCAGCCAGTAAAAACCCTGTAACCTTACCTTTTTGTATCGTCTTTAATTATCTTTAAGGTCAGAAATACGATAAGCACAGTAAACGTCTCTTATTACATGGGAAATGATTGTTTTTTTTTCAAAAAAATAAACTGAAACCACTTACCTAAATCTGTAATACCCACAGTTAGTAAAAAATAACACTTCTGAGGGTTTTCAAGTCAATTGAAAGTAAAACAGTATATGTTGTTTTGATTCCGGAAAGGTAAGGAATAAGAGGTTTTTGTTGTTGTGTTTTGCTGTTTTTGTTGGTTTTTTTATGTTTTAAAAAATATGTATTGTTATTGCGATACTGCAGTAGCGTCAGTGTTTGAATAGATGCTTAGACCAGTGTTTCTCCCCTTCTTTCGGCGGTCCACAGACCTATCCTTAGGGGACCTCGGATAAAATGAATAAATACGAAAACATAAACGGTGACATGAGAACACGCGAATTACAATGTGTGAGATGCGAATCGAGTTATCAAATCACAATTTTAGAATAGCCAATTTCCAATTATTATTATTGTCCCGTGGTTAGTCTCTAAGGGGTTCACCGTTGAAAAAGGTTTGGGAAAGGCTGGCTTATAAAATTGTGTAAATTATTAAGCTTATACTTTTAACAATAACAATTCAATTAAATACACGTTAACTGATGCACAAGTAACTGATACAGCTGATTAATGTAATCATAACTTGTTTCATACCATACTTCACTTAATAAACAAAATATGCCTAGCGAAAACAGTACCCAATATGATTTTACAAGTTTTAAATTCCTTTTCCGAAGTAAAATTAAGATATGCTGTACAAATTTTTGTTTTATTTTACAGCTGATAATATGTTGCAGTGTACTTATCGTACAGTATGGAGGACGTAGATGAAGCTCATGAAATTATTTATTTGTTTCTTTACTATCGTATTTTCTAAAACAAATTGTTTGATTCCTAAGAAACAGAAAATTAAGCAATTATTGCACATAATTTCTTCTAATTTTCTCCTTAGTTCTATTTGACAATGTATTGAAATGTAAAACTACTGTAACTTTATGTTTATTTTTTCATTATTATTTTTATATTACTTGTTCTCAAAATATGTTTCTATCACAGCAAATTTTATTAGTTTATTTTTGTTGTCACAAAAAGTAAGATCAGTTTAGTGGTTGTTAAATCCTCTAACGACGTGAGGAAAAGATCTGTTGAAGAACCAACAATTTATTCCGAAACACGCGTTACTGGAATGTTTACTTTTATAAATGGAACACCAAACTCTGAGAAATACTTTGTTGAAGGCTGAGCAGTTTTCTGAGTGAGTAATCAAAAATCGTTCAAAAGTTTCAGATCTAGCATATCAGGTGTCATAGGTATGCAAACTTCTGTAACTACCCATTTCAAACAATAGCATTTGCTGAACTAAGTACATGTTTGTTTACTAAGATACTTCCAGATTCCTGATTAGCCTTGATCTACAAAAACACTTACGTGGCCTAGAGTGTTAAGCACTTTTTGTGGACGGAATCATGATAGGAAGAATCGGAGTATTCGTCGTGTATGGTGATTTCGATTCTCCGCTGACAAGCACAGCGAAGTTGCTCAGTATTTGCATAGCTGAGTAAACGGCTGATTTCAGCAGACGTAGCCTCCGCCGATCGGTTCGACGTGAATTCTCCGAGCAGGGAGGCGGAGTAGAGGCGTCAAGAAGCGGGGATGGAAGAAGACGAAGTGCTAACAAGCAGCCTGTGCAAGCAGCTCGTCAGGGTAACTCGGTTTAAATGGCTGCGGAGACGAGCGGCGGGAAACGAACCGGCAGGAGGCAGCCGAGACAAAATGTGGGCGCCCAACCACGCTAGATGTACAGCGTAAACCCACGACAACCAAGGAGTGCGCACGATAAGATGTAGACACTGGATTAATAGGCATCTTCAAGAGAGCTTGGTGTGATAATGGTACTAGAGTGACCTGCATAATGATCGTTGCTACACTATACTATATTCACTCTCAAGTGGCGCGTCAAGGTCATATTCCCCTCTCCCCGCGCCTCACCTCACCGCCCCCTCCAGAAGCCTTCCCCTCCGAGCAGACCGCTGCCTACAGGCATTGTCGTTTGTCACAGTATTGTCGTGTTTATTACGATACACCGTTATAAAAATGAAATGGCATCAGATAGTTGCTACATTAGGCGACATTATTTTTATGTGTATAGTTTTTTAAGACGTTAGAAAACTCTGAAGAGAAAGTTAATATACTTTTTAGGGAACCGCTAAAAATGACGGCGTATCGTTACGAACCGTGCAGCGTGTACGTAGCGAAGCCCAGCTGAGCCAAAGAAAAACATTCACCGAGAAAAACTGGTCACGGAGATGGATGACTTTCAGAAAGATGTCATTCGACGTTCCGTTCTAGAATTTTATGACCGAGGTCAATACCCTACCTTACGAAAATTGAGGGAGGTACTGAAAGAGAAAATTAACTACACTGGAGGCGTATAAATTATTAAAAGCACTCGACTTCATATACAGAAAATGTAATGACGGTAGACGTTTTCTGATGGAAAGGACAGACATTATTGCAGCAAGGGCCTCATTTTTAAGAAAAATGCACGATTTAAGGAAGGAACATCCTCTTCGACCTGTCATCTACCTTGACGAGACGTGGGTAAATCAAAATCACGCAAGGAAGTTTATTTGGCGACACACTAAACGCAATGGTGGTCTCATCAACGATTTCTGTAAACAGAAACTATCGCTTCGAGTAAATATCACTTTCATTTCAAAATTTAAACGATGTGTTTAGAGAATTAAATTCCACTGGGATAGACATCTAAAAATTGGATTTAATCGTCGAAATGTCTTGCGCAACTTTTAAAACTAAAAATAATGATTAGAAGCAGTAAGTTTTATTCATTTATATGTAAATAATTTCTATATTTATTAATATATGAAATTGTAATTGGTAAACACGAAATTTCTATGACATACGATTCAGTCATTTTCGTCACGACAAATAGTTAAAATGTTGAATTTTCTGAAGAAATCATCAAATCAGATGCAACATATTGTAACCACATACGTCGTGATGACGTTTGCGCATGCGCGGCAGCTGTTTCCCCTTCGCCTGTAGGGGCTGGGGTGGCGGGGTGGGGATAGAGCGGAGTGACCTTGACCCGCCTTTCCTGTCTGAACATAGTATAACATCAATTAAACAGACAAAATAAAATAAAAAGATATATGATAATTATAATACACACATAATAAAGAGCGATCTGGTGACCCAAGTGGTTAAGGCGTGAGACTGTAGGTCCAAACGCCCCTGGTTCGAATCTCGGTTTTGACTAGAATTTTTCAGAGAGCCCTTAAACCGTCCGTCACCTCTGGCACGGCTTACTGTGTAATGTGAAGTGCGTCAAGATGCTCCCGTGGTTTGGATTCCACTTTAAACTGTAGGACCCCCTAGTGCTAACAACCCCAGTTGAAACACGGATGTGTAAACATCCACAGCAAATTGAAGTCGAACGAAGGCTTAATGAGGTCCTAGTTGGCCCAAACGAACATTATACACACATAACGTGCCTGTGACTAATGATAGGATAGGATTAAAGAACAGGTTTTTCTACTCTATTACAAAATATTTTAATATGATTGTAAATAATAATAACATCGTTGGTGAAAAATGTTAATATTACCACATAGCTGTAATAGTGACTAATATAATACCGCCAACTTTTTCCTGAGAGATTCGCTCTCATACCTAATCATTTCTAGTGCGAGGAAAGAAATAAGTCTATCACTGTCACAAATGGATCTAATGAAAAAAAGGACACGAAACTTCGGTTGTTAATTGCTTTAATTAGCTAAGAAACAACCTCAACTTCTTAGAATGTCATTAGTGCTCTTTATGGATGAAGACTGAGTATTCATACTGAGAGAACAGAAAATAGATAAAGTGACAAAGTATTTTTTCCGCCAAATGCCTTCACAATAGTGTTAGGCGTTATGGCAATAACATGTGATCTTTCCTCCTACATATTGAGGGCAATTTGAACAGTAATTGCTACATCAGCTAGGATTTAGAGCCCGACCCATTACACCAACCTGCAGGCAGCTCTACATGGCCATTTTTCAGCATGTCGAGTTGGATTTTCAAGGATTGTTCCAATAAGGACGGGTACTACTGTTTCCCGGACCTGCACGTACGCCTGACAAGTGGTCCTTCGAACATGTCTGAGATATGGTTGGTAGGCCCCTTGCTCGTTCTGTTTCTTCCACTTCTGTTTCTTCCACAACCAGAGTCAAAGCTTTGAGGACGCACCTACAAACCGCGTAGCAGTGTGGTCCCCAGCAGACTATTCAGCCTCAGTTTGACACCTTGCGACGACATATAGAGGTTCTAATTGCAGCAGGTGGAAGCTTCACACCGTCGTGTGCGCTTCACGGTCAAGTTTCATGTATAGCTCTGTAATATTAACCTTTTGTGTATTGTCAGATCGCAAAACTGTTTAATGAATTTCTGTGTAATTACATGTATCTTTCTTGCTGTTACATTTTCTTAAACATTAGTGTATTTAACTTAATAACCTAAAATATTTTTACTCTGGAACTGTTTTTGAAAATAATTTGCGCCGGTAACCTTCATGTCACTTTTGCGACAAAACGTACATATTACGGAATCAGGCTACATATATTATTAAGGAATAAAGCAAATTTCGTTTGGATAGACTGAATTCGAAATGCAATACATTTTATCTGGGTTGAAAAACTGCGCTATCTGGTTCATTACTCATAAATCCATTCTACAAGGAATCTTCTGAAACCGATAATGCGGTGTACGTCAATCATATTGTAGTATCGCTACGACTGTTCAAGAAATTTGACAATGGCTGAGGACTGAAACTAACATTTAAGCACTATTAAATTACTTTATAACAATCTGTATGTTATCGATTTTCATCAAAATAGTAGTCAATACAGATAGTTTAAAATCTTCAAATGCCTTTAGCCGCAACATATTGTTTGTAGTGACTGAAATTATGCTAAGATTTAACAGCTGCTGCTGGTGGCATCAGCGAGTATATTTTACTATAAGTTATTAATCCATAGTATTACAAATCTGCAAGGGGGCTCTGATTTTCCAGGCATCACTAAAAACTATCGAACTAATTGGGATTGGTTTTCACAGTATGAAACTTACGGTATATCTATGACTCTATGTGACACAGCTATGGAGTATATAAACTGCTATCAACCCTGGGAGGTTTGCCAATTAAGAACTATCCTGGAGGTAGTAAGACAAATGTGATCTGCTCCCAGAAGTACGGCGTATTGAGGATGGTTGGCCCTCAGAATACCTCTAACACTACAAGCCGAAAGTCGTTATTTAATTATTGATAGTTAATACCGTACTGGCAAACATACCTAGGATATGATTCCTAAGACTTCCGCTGCCGTCTTTGTTCATGATTAATAGGCTTTCGGGTTATGCCGCGTTGTTTATTTCATTACCTGAGCTTTCGGCTGGTATCCTACAGCCTTCTTCAGAGATACTGTTTATGTTGACATAGCAACGCGCGCCAAGCTATGTCAACATAAACAGTATCTCTGACGGAAGCTGTATAATACCAGCCGAAAGCTCAGGTAATGAAATAAACAACGCGGCATAATCCGAAAGTCTATTAATCATGCCTAGGATATTTCAATATTCCTTAAAGTAACTTTAAAGAATAAACGCACAGTCCGATTAATATTGACGTTACGTTTAATGCTTCTTAAGATCAATAACGACTTTATATACAATTTACATTCTCCTGTACAAAATAATCTAATCGTACTCTTTAAAAATCACCCGCGGGGCTCACTCGAAAGCATTCCTCGCGCACTCTCGTGTACGACTCTCTCTTTTTACCAAAGATACTCTCTATCAATATACTTACAAATCTAAGATGCTAATTCTAACCCATTCGCTACACACACGACTCTCTGTGGAACCCCTATTACATTTAAATACGATTATTTACATTAATCATACTCAGAACCTTGATGAACACTTATTATTAGCAACCAACATAATTAATCACTTAGCAAAAGTACTGTACACGGATTAGACATAAATTTCACAATTAAGAAGTAATAATTCATTCGTACAGTGAACCGAAAAGCGTCACAAATCACATAGCATGTCAGATGAACACTCAATGCGAGATATTCACCAAATATTACGGTACAAAGCGGATAAAGACAGAACTCTTTGACTTTTGTAGCTTTTCGTTGTTTATTTTTTTTTTTTTTGTTTCATGAATTATAGTACCTTAGAATAGACGAAAACCGTTAATATAATCACTACATCGGAGAATAACATTGCGATAAGCGTAAATAAAGTGTGGAATTTAATTTACGTTGAAGGTTACAAGTTACTACTTTGCAAACTCTTATGCATCAATACTATAATAAAAAAACAGAGGCCAAACACATTTCTACCCAATCGCATGATCGCGCTGTTAACTCAGCGTGTAAAAAAACTACAAGGTCGGTCAGTAGGGGGGGGGGAGGGTCCTCTCAAGATCTAGCGTCATCATAAAGGGGGAGGGGAGCCCACCAGATCCCACCAAATCTCGCCGCGGGATGGGGGGGGGGGAAATTCCGGGAAAACACCTCACAACCTCTCATAATTAATGTAGGCCCCCTTACTGTAATAATTCACACATATACTCACCGTTCGATTTCGACATAACTCTTATACACTAACATTCAGATCAAATAGTCTCTCAGAGACTTCACGAAACAAAATAAGACATGCTACAATAGCATAGGTCTTTTGATCTGTACAGCTGTATTCGCAGCATGATAACACGGTGGTGCTAGCTGTCGAAATGCGATAATCGGACATCTTATAGATAAAAAAGGTCTAATTCAATAATACAGGGCGTTCGCCGGAAAACGCTACCCTCCCAGTCTGTTGCCGTCGGCAACTTGCTCGGTCAGTCCCGCCAGCAGTTTCCGCCAACCGGCACCGTGAATCACCGCACTGTTTAACACCTCCGCTGTCCCAACAGTGCATTGCAGTGACCCTTACATTTTTAAGAACGGTTTCTTTGCATTGTAGATAGTTTGTGACTTCAGTCTCTTATTAATCAGTGTTGTGAATAAACGTTTCTTTGCGGTTTGGCTGGTTTGGGGCTTCATACTCTTATTAATCTGTACCGTGTTTGAGTGTGAGTAAAATTATGGTACGTTACAGTTTGCAACAAAGAATATTTCTCTACGATACATATGTGAAGAAGAAGTCGTTTAAAAAGTGTCGCAGTAAATTTCGTCGCGAATTTCCTGGCGCTTTACTGCCAGCTAAATCAACAATTCTGCGTCTGGTTAAAAAAGTAAGAGAAACGGGTTCATTTTTAACAAAAACTGTCGGTCAACCGTATTCTCACAGAGGAGAAAATTAACGATATCGCTTTTCGACTAGAACAGTCACCCAAAAAATCATTAAGTCAGTTAGGGCAGCGTGTGTCTCGAAATATGTTCAGAAGATGTGAAATGTGCATTACACAAGAGGGTCAACACTTCCAGCATCTTTTATAAGGTAAGCTAATGAATTACGTCACATTTAAATGCTTAGCACACAAGTTTATGAAGTTTATGAAGCGTAATTATTATTAAATAGTCCGCGGCCGACGGTCGAACAATGCCGGAAACTGAGCGCTCGCTCGCCGGGAGCAGTTTCTTCCTTGTAGCGCTAACAGTGGGTTGCGTTTCCCGGCGAACGCCCTGTAGTTGAATGAGAGTTCACCGCTACAAGTTCTATCAAGGTTTTCTGTAGGACCTACGCAACAATATGTAATAGACTGAATTCCTTTTAGAGTTCGGTATACCAATGGCAAAAACTGAATTTGTCACATCATTCAGTCACAATGATTTTTTGCTGCACTCCCCATCTAAAAAAGACGAAAAATTCGCTTTATCCACACCGAGCGGGGCGGTGTAAAGGTTAGGGTTCTCGCCTCGCTTTCGGGAGGACGGCGGTTCGAATCCCCGTCCGGGCATCCAGATTTGGGTTTTCCATGGTTTCCCCAAATCACTCCAGGCAAATGCCGGGATGCTTCCTTCAAAAAGGCCATGGCCGATTTCCTTCCCATTCCTTGCCCCCATCCTTGCCCCCCATCCTTTCCCGTCTCTAAAGACCTCGATGTTAAAAAGAGACGTAAAGCAGTTACAAAAAAAAAAAAAAAAAAAAAAAAAAACGCTCTATCCAGCGGTTTTCTAAATTTTGATTTTAGACAGTTTTATTTGGTTTTGTGCCTTTGATATAATCTTCCGCAATTGGTCCTCCTCTCTCTAATTTTTCTGCCATATAATCAAAAAATCTACAGAAATTAAATATGTTCAGTTATTTCTTCTTCTATGCAACCAGCAGCCTCCTAATCCCTTGTACCGTTTTCAATTGAATCACGCAACGTTCAACTTCTTGTTAATCAAAAAACAGAGACATCGACAGCACTGAAGAGATTTTTTTATAGTACCTTCACCATACCCTTACAAGAGGAATGAAAATATTATAATGCATAGTCTACCGTGCGATGAATTGTTGAACAGGTATTCGAATAAGACCGCCATTTTGTTTTGAGGTATTTTTATTTAATTCTGCATGTCGCAGGATATGGGCTTCCAAATACTTTGTCAATTCATTTCTCTTCTAATTTTCGAGCATTACTGAAAAGTTTGTAAACTTTAGCATGATGAAGATTAATAAGAAGCTGAAATGAAATTTGTTATCGATAAGATACATTAACAAGTTTTTTTAACTTTATTATACCGTAAAAAAAAAAAAAAAAAACATAATTTTGTGGTCCGTAAAACGCGCCTTTAATTTATTTCCTAAAATTACCTACCACCCCTAACTTCCTTTATTAGTTTTTTATTTTACAAAGGGTTTAACGCGAAATCATTTCTTCTGTGGAATTACACGGACAACTTCATAATATTCAGTCAACATATAGCAAGAATATACTGAGAAATCCAATGCGGTCACTAATGACAGTTGATATGAATTTTAATTCTCAATAATTTCAATACTAATGCTTAACTTAATTTATCAACTTTTCAGCGTTACATCAAAATGAAATATACCCTATTATACTCCTGTTCCGTGGATTGCACATTTCTCGTAACCATCAGTAGTTTTTGCGCGAACCGCATTACCGAAGTGAACAAATTGACGAATAGAAACTATTATTTCTTCATTTCTCATATTTCCGATGCCGCATCGAGATAAAATATGCATCAGTTTAGCCCAGGTAAAATAAACTGCAGATTAATCCATTGTCTTTCGCATGAATCGTGATCAACCAGAATTTCCTTCTCGCAGCCAAAAGATTTAAAGCAACTAAATAAATGTTTGCGCCAATTTTTTAATTTATAATTTTATCTAACATTAACGACACATTTTGACACCTGTATTCATCGATGTATCAAAAACATTTAATTTTACCATCAATTATTAATGAATAATTGTCAAGCCAATGCAATTGAATTTGTTTTTTATTTCCCGAACGTGTTTCACTTCATTCTCTGTAGCATCTTCAGCGTTCTGCGGTTCTGACTGTTGGGTGTTTATACAAGTAATTACATTTGTTCTGTGTTACAATTTAAACATGAAAATTATGGTATATACAGATATAGGTTTACTTACATTTTTCATTTGTCACATAT
>JARYHS010008074.1:84455401-84485357 GCA_031002005.1 Vandiemenella viatica
GACACCCCTGTTTTCTGTTTCGTTCCGAATTTTTACTGTTTTTCTTATATTTTAGCGCGATTTGCAAATATTATTTGATAACAACGTAGCGATAACATTTTGATACTGAAAATATCAGTAGCACGGAGGCTTTTGATGGCAGCGGCAGATGGCAGTACCTGAGGTTGCAGCAAATCGAGGGAGGAAATTGTTTCATCTTTCAGTCACTTCTTTGTCTCAAGCGAGTGAAGTAATGTGTAATCGTGACGACGTTTAAATTATAATATCGCAACAGTATCTCGGTACAATGAGCAGTGATTCATCTTCTGAAAAAACTTCACGTAGGAGGAGAAGTGTAAAATACGAGCAAAAGTTTATAAATTCGTGGTTAAAAGATGACAGATTCAGTGACTGGATAAAGAAAAGCGCCAAAGGTGAGACCTATTTTTTCTGTTCCGTGTGTCAATGTGACCGAAAATGTGGCACACGAATTGCTACTAGGGATTGCAATCCAGCAAAGCGGGAACCCGCATCATTAAACAGTTGGCGGATCCCGCACAAAATTAAGCGGATCCGCAATCCTCAAAATGCGGATAAAAACGCGTGTCAGTGCGTGACCCGCTGCCCCACTCGGTCTCTATCGGATCTTTGCACTGTCTGCCTATACCCTCCAGTTGGCATTTGAGCGCCTGTGAACAAACGTTGTTTTTGTCAACCTTTCGTCATTTCGTAAGTAAAATAGATACACTTATACGTATTCATTTTCGAGTACATATTTCTGTAATTTGAGTTACGTTGCGTATTTAGTACGATTTTGTAACTATAATAATTATTTTTTACATGTTGCAAACGTTATCTGAACTAATAAAGTTACAGCTTTGTATTCACCGTTTCATTATTCCCATTTTCTGTATTTGCAGATAAAGTTATTGCGACAATTTCCTTTTTTTTGCGGCTGAAATTTGATTATTCGTTGATAGGAAATTAATGTTATCGTAATTTTAATCGCATACCTATTTATTTAGCAGCTATCAAAAGGCAATTGATACCTTTGACTTATGTTTGTTTTGGCCGCTGCCTCAATGCGTTTCTTTGACGAAAGCCGCCTGATTACATGTGCCGCTCAGGCTATAGATTAAAAACCTCTTGAAGTGAACTGCACTTAATGGTTTCTTGAGGTTTATTACTCTGTACACAAACAACTGGTAAACAATAAACAATGTGGGTACAGTTATCGGATGACCGTCGAGAAATTTAGCCTGGTCCTGATCCGGGGTAGAGAGAGAGACGGCTTCTACTTCTCGCGAACTTCCGGTGGTCTTCTGTAGTTGACGCTGGTTCAGCGGTCAGGCAGGAACTACCGGTGGAGCTGTCGGCTACGCTTATATAGGCGGCCTGGCGCAGGAATACAGTTGTGTGGTAGTACGGCGACCTCTGTAAGAAAAGTCCCACTTAGCTTCTAGATGATTCTATTTATTTTCCTGGTTTGCTTTGATGCCTCTGCGCCTGTTTGGAGTCGTATATGTATCCCGGCGTGCAGGCGCGTTGTGTGTGAGGTCTGCCTGGCAGGGGCCTTACTGGCAGACTGAACATACCTCCCTCCGGGGGGGGGGGGGGAAGCGATGTCTGCGCGTCTGCGACGTCTGCGAAGGCCGTCTGCCGCGGCGCCCTGGAGCAGACTATGAAGGCTACCTCCGGGGGAGTACGGAGCTGTTCTCCCTGGCGATGCGTGCCGACCTGCGGTCGTGGTGCAGGTTGTGATGGATGGTACTTGTGGAGCTAACGGCATCGGTTCGTCGGCGTCGATGGCCGGGGGCTGTACGAGGGGCGCTGAAGATGGTCCCCGCAGGTGGTCGAGAGGCTGCGGCTGAAGGGTGTCGGAGCGACCAACAGGTTGTGGCGTCGGTGGTGGCGCTGTAACTGTCTCCTGAGCAACGGTTAGACGGCAGGAGTGGTGGAGGGTGGCAGGGAAGGAGAGGAAGAAGTGGATGGCCGTGCCGTGGTGGAAGAGGACGGTGCCGTGGGGTAGCGGGGACGTAGTTGGTTTCGATGGCGTCGCACTACCCGGCCATCCAGGCTGACGTCGAACAGTTGGCGGCCCCGGGGCCGCTGGATGACCCCCGGGGAGCCCGGGGTGAAACGGAATGGGCCCGAAGGTACCTGTACTTTGGGAGGGGGTAAGAGGAGATGAAGGAGAGTGCGAGGTTGGCGGCCATGCAGCAATTCCGCCGGGCTTTTAGCCCCCACTGGAGTGGTTCGATAGGAACTGAGGAAGAGTGTCAATGCCTCTTCGAGTTTGTGACTTGTGGTGTATTTGGTCATTTGGGTTTTGAATGTTCTGACTAGCCGTTCCGCCTCCCCGTTAGATTGGGGGTGGAAGGGCGGGGTGAGGAGGTGTTGGATATTGTTGGCGGTACAGAAGGATAGGATTCCCGACTTCGAAATTGCGGTCCGTTATCTGTGACGATGGCGTATGGTAATCCTTCGATGGAAAAGATTTTCGTGAGGGCTGAAATGGTGACCTCTGTGGTGATTGTGGAGCAACGGACGACATATGGGAAGTGGGAAAAGGCATCCGTCACTAGGAGCCACTGGTGGCCTAGGAATGGGCCAGCGAAGTCGAGGTGAATGCGTTCCCAGGGTCCGGACGGTGCCGGCCAGGAAAGGAACTTTTGAGGGGGGCGGGGCAGTTGTTGGGCACAGATGGTACAGCGCCGCACCATCTTCGTGACATCCGTGGTAAGGCCGATCCAGAATACATGGCGTCTGGCAAGGGATTTGGTGCGGGCAATTCCCCAGTGTCCTTGGTGGAGAGTTTGGAGGATTGTCGGTTGTAGGGATCTCGGAACGACGACCCTCGGGGTGGAATTTGGTTCTGTGCGGAGGAGCACTCCCTCTACTACTGAGAGCTGGTGGCGGATGGAGTAGTAGAACTTGAGGTCTTGATGATGGCGTGGAGGGGAACGTGTTTGCCACCCGTGTTGGATGTGGTGTCGGATGACACGGAGGAGGGGGTCCTCCCCTGTGGCTGCCGCGACTTTTGAGGCCGTGACTGGAAATGTCTTCAGTGCTTCTTGTATGTCATCGTCGATCTGGAACACCAGAAGTTCCGACTTGTCGAAGGCAAGGTCTGGTCCCTGCGGTAGTCTGGATAAGGCGTCTGCATTGGCATGCCTGGAGGTGGTACGGAAATGCATGGTATATCTGAACTGGGACAGGAATAGTGCCCAACGCTGGATGCGGTGGGATGTTTTGGTAGGCAGACGTGTGGACGGATCAAATAGTGATAGGAGTGGCTTGTGGTCGGTAATGAGATGAAAAGAAATCCCATATAAAAGGGAATAGAATTTGGAGCAGGCAAAAACAATAGCTAGCGCCTCTTTCTCGATTTGAGAATATTTAAGCTGGCAGCCGATAGGGCTTTGGAGATGTAAGCTACGGGGCGTTCCGTGCCATCTGGTAATTTATGAGACAGAACTGCCCCCACACCGTAATCGGATGCATCTGTGGCAAGTATCAAGGGGAGGTTTGGAGTATGGCATGAGGCATGCTGCGGACTTGAGCTGCTGTTTAAGGGTGTGGAATGCGGTCTCGCAAGCTGGGGTCCAACGGAACGGAACATTCTTGCGACAGAGGTGGTACAGGGGTGCTGCCACTAGTGCTGCGAGGGTATAAATTTTCTGTAGTATGAAATCTTGCCTAAAAAAGATTTCAACTGATGTAGATCCTGAGGCCGAGGTAAGTTGGAAATAGCGTCCACATAGGAAAATGCTGGGGAAATGCCTTCCTGAGCGATGATGTGACCCAGGTAGGAAATGGATTGTTGAAAAAATTGACACTTGGAAAGGTTGCATTTCAATCCTGCTGCACGGAGGCGGAGGAAGAGTAGGCGGAGGTTGGTCATGTGTTCGGCAGCGGAGGGTCCCGTGACGACTATGTCGTCGAGATAATTGATGCATCCCGGAATATCCTGGAGAAGTTGTTCGAGATACCGTTGAAAAATCGCTGGAGCACTGGCCAAGCCGAACATGAGCCGGTTGAGTTGGAAGAGGCCAGAGGGAGTGTTGATGACTGTGTATTGTCGGGACTGGATATCCAAAGGGATTTGAAGGTATGCTTCTGCCAGGTCAATTTTTGTAAAGTAGGTACCTCCTGCTAGTTTACGGAAGAGGTCGTCCGGTCTCGGAAGTGGATAGTCGTCTACCAGCAGATGCGGGTTGACGGTGGTCTTAAAAGTCACCACAGAGACGTAAGCGGCGTCCTGGCTTCTGAACTATGACCAACGGCGTGGCCCAGGGGCTGAACCGCACCGGCTGGAGGATCCCTTCGTCTTGGAGACGTTGAAGTTCTTCCTGAAGTGGTTGTTGAAGCGCTACGGGTACCTGGCGTGCCCGGAAGTATCGAGGCCGTACGTCCGGCCGGAGTTGGAGTGATGCTTCGAAGTCCTTTGCACAGCCGACGCCTGGTGAGAACAGGTCCTGAAACTCGGTGCAAAGGGCGTCCACTTCAGGAAAAGGAACATGCTGAGATACGAGGTGTATGTTATCCTCAATTGAAAATCCGAATAAGCGGAAAGCGTCCAGTCCAAATAAGTCTGCTGTGAGAGAACTGTTAACTACTAAAAAGGGGACTGAACGATGTACAGACTTATACATGACGTTTGCTGTGAATTGTCCCAGGAGTGCTATTTCCTGTTTGTTGTATGTCAGGAGGCGCTTGGGGGCCGGAGAGGGGGGGCGAGCCAATTTGCACATAAGTAGTATAATTAGCAATGAGACTGCTGCTCCTGTGTCGACTTGTAGGCACAGAGGCTTGCCATTGACCGTAACGTCGATAAAAAGTTTGGATGCTGTGGAAGTGTCTACCTATTGATATCCATAGGTGCGCCGCTCAACCCTGTCTTGGTAAGACCCTGGGCGGCGAGAGCCGGGATTGGCATTGGTGGTGTTGGTGCGGCAGACGGACGCCAGGTGTCCCTCCTTGCCGCAACGTGAGCATTCAGCCCAACGATCCGGACAATTTTCCCTCTCATGTGCTGAATAACAGGCGGGGCAGGAGGGCAGGCGGAGCGGGCTGCGGCGTCGGCGCTGCGGGATCCGCTGCTGCCGAGACTTGGTGCCCCGGCCGGAACGGGCCGGTTCGATGTCCTTCTGAGGAAGCGGTCCCCGGTTGTGGTGTCGGGAAGAGCGCGACTGGGAGCTCTGGATGGCGGCGACGTCCTTCCGTGTCCTCTACGTCGGTTCGGATTGCGGCCACATCCGCCCAGGACTCCAGGCGGCGATCTGCGGCCGTAGATATTTCGAATTTGTAGGCAAGTTCGATGACCTGCTCCAGGGATGGGTCCTCTAACTTGAGGGCGTCATGCCGGAATGCGGCATCTGGTGCAGCCTGTATGATGTGATCACGCACCATGTCGTCGGCGTAGGATTCGTGGGAACGACGAGTTTGAAACTTACATTTTCTGCTAAGGCCTTGGAGTTCGGCCGCCCACTGGCGATACGTCTGATCGGGCTTCTTCCGGCATTGATAGAATTCGACGCGGGCCGCGACGACATGGTACCGGCGTCTGTAGTATGCATTCAGTGTCGTACAGATGGTCGTGAAGGTGAGGGTGTCGGGGTCTTGTGGCTGAAGTTTGGTGAGCAAGACATACATCTTCGATTGGTTCCAGGAAAGGAAATATGCACGCTGGTCTTCTTCTTTGGATATGTGATGAATTGCGAAGTGTTGTTTTATGCGCTTCTCGTAGGTCTCCCATTCCTCGACGTCGTCGTTGAATGCTGGGAACGGAGGCGGGGCCGTGGGGTGGCGGAAATTCCTGACTTCCGCAATCAGTTGTCTCTGAGATTCTGCGAATTGCTGCTGCATTGCTGTCTGAGATTCTGCGAATTGCTGCTGCATTGCTGTGAACTGATGTAGAAGTCCTTGGAGGAACTGTTGCCATTCCGTAGGTGCTGCTGGCGTAGCCATGATGGTCGAGAGTTCTTATCCCAACCTTGTCGCCACTGAAGTGAACTACACTTAATGGTTTCTTGAGGTTTATTACTCTATACGTACACAAACAACTGGTAAACAATAAACAATGTGGGTACAGTTATCGGATGACCGTCGAGAAATTTAGCCTGGTCCTGATCCGGGGTAGAGAGAGAGACGGCTTCTACTTCTCGCGAACTTCCGGTGGTCTTCTGTAGTTGACGCTGGTTCCGCGGTCAGGCCGGAACTGCCGGTGGAGCTGTCGGCTACGCTTATATAGGCGGCCTGGCGCAGGAATACAGTTGTGTGGTAGTACGGCGACCTCTGTAAGAAAAGGTCCCACTTAGCCTCTAGATGATTCTATTTATTTTCCTGGTTTGTTTTGATGCCTCTGCGCCTGTTTGGAGTCGTATATGTATCCCGGCGTGCAGGCGCGTTGTGTTTGAGGTCTGCCTGGTAGGGGCCTTTACTGGCAGACTGAACACCTCTTCTCCTTGTTATTATTTCTACTAAAGGCAAAAAAAGTTATAATGAAGTTTTCACGGGTGTATCGACGAATTGTGTTGTAGGAACACCATACTTCGACGGCTGCCTCCGCCGTCTCCCTCACGTGTGAAATCTCGTGTTTTTACAATTATATCCGGAGAAACAACCTATGAAAACTTCACTGCAATCATTCGCCGAGAAAGTCTCCTTTCTTACTAAAAAGTAATAATTTCCACTCTTAAAACGTCGTTACGCCACATATGTAAAATTGAAATACTTGACAGTTTAAGTGTTGGTGGGTAATTTCCTTTAATAATATTGAACAGTGGCGGCTGTACCTTAAGTGCGCTCGTGCGCTGAACCACCAATCTAAAAGATTTAAAAATGACAAAATATTAAGTACCTACTTCATCTTTATTTTTTATATAACCATTTTAATATTTATTTTTAAGCATACAAAAACAAAAACGTATAAAAAATTAAATCTCTAATTATGGTGAAACAGTTTTAAGCGCTTTACTAAACTATTAAGACTTATTTTCCTGTAAAGACAAATTCTCGTGCGCTTCGGCGAGTGCACGAGGACTGCTAATACAACTTGTAGGTGATACGAGTTAATACGCCTGACGCGTGAAACAAAAGATAGTTCATAGAAACGTACCGAGTAATGAGTCGGTTGTCGAGCGCCGCACGTGCGAACCGAGGATTGCCGAGAGCACCCGATGTTTGGCGAGTTGGCCGGCCAGCATGGGCGCGCGCGAGGCGACGGCAGCCATGATTGACATCTCGTTATTAGACTATTAGTATAGTTTCACTGTATGTGTGACGCGCTAATAATTGTTTATTTATATTACCGTAAATAATTGTTTTTAGTTTTTGTTTCGATTTTTCTCGAGAACTTTTATTCTATACTGTGTATGGTGTTAGTGAAAATGAGCATAAACATTGATTATATTAAAGAAAATAACAGAACTTTTCAAAATAAAGTGAACATAAAATTGGCCGGACCGCCACGGCCCTTTTAAATTTAAAACAAGAGTGCAAATCGAAAAATAAAGCATTTACACGAAGTTTTAAAAGTGAAATGTATAATAGAAAGAAATGGTTGTGTGGATGTGAGCGTCTTAATGCATTCTTTTGTTTTCCTTGCATTATTTTTGGCGGAGAATCGATTGGACAGAAACAGGAATCAAGGATTTGACGCATTTGAGTGAAAAAATAAAAAAAAAACATGATTCTTCACAAGTACAACCTACAAAATGTAATGAGTTTGTCTGTGTTAGGCACTTTCGACATTCGTAATCAGCTAGATTCCGTGTATAGAAGCAATATCCAAAAGTATGATGAACAAGTTGTTCTATAATAATGACCTGACTGAATCATTTTCAGAGTCAATGAAACGATTGCGAATTCTGTGCACTATACCAATGACTTCAGTAGAGAGCGAGCGATGTTTTTCGACACTGAAAAGATTCAAAACTTTTCTCCGAAATACCATGTCTCAGGATCGGCTAAATGCACTTTCTGTGCTTAGTATTGGAAATAAATTCATACAAACAATACCCGATTTTAATAAAAAGGTGATTGAACATTTCGCTTCAGAAAAATGTCGTCGTATTGATTTAATGTATAAAAATAAACATATATTATGTCAATTTTTGTTTTGTTGCATTTTCTAATTTTAATATTTTAGTAAAGTGCCACCACCAGTTCGATAACCCACCAGCCGCCATTGATATTGAATCAACTGTAAGATCAATCAAGGAATCAGGAGATATAATAATGAATCCCACAAAAACAATTTTTGGAAAAAAAAAAAGCCATGTCTCGTGCTTGTGCAGTGACGAAAAGTTATGAGATCTTATTCTGAGTCTACACTTTACAGAGTATATTCACTTCACTTTGTGAAATGGAATGCTTTCTCTCGGTGTTATGGAACGTTTATTTAGAATTTAAAAAAAAAAAAAAAAAAAAAAAAAAAAAAAAAAAAAAAAAAAAAAACTCTGGTAACTTGGCTACTAAGCAAACCATGTTTTTAAATTCATGTGATGTATTGTAAGGCACATAATGCCTAACACTGAATACTTTCCATTTTTTAATATTTATTTAAAAAATTGGTTTAGATTAAAAAACGAAAATGTAAAACCTCGAAATGTACTTAAGGCATGGTAAAAAAGTTTTAATATCATTTTGCTAATTAAAATATTGTTAACTATTAATTTTTATCATTTAACATTAAAATGATTTATAAATTTAATTATTATTTAACTTGTTAACGTTTTAAGTAACTATGTTTTAAATATAAGCGTTAAAAAAACTGTTTGCGCTAATCCCGCACGGATTGAAAAACACTGCGGGATTGCAATCCTTAATTGCTACGCCACAAATCCTCTATAAAACACCTCAACAATTGTACAAAGTTAAAAAAACAACCAAAACTAACATCGGTGCTAGTGTCAACTACCAAGACACAGGACCCAAAAGTAATGGCCAAAACTGGTGAAGTAAAAATAGCCTGCTTTATTGCTGAACATAACCTGTCTTTTAATATCGCATCTCATTAATTTGTGCAGTGTGTCCTGATTCCAAAATTTCGGAAGAATTATCAATGAGTCGGACGAAAGCTAGAGCGAGCAGAAGAAAATCTAGTAGAGCTGCTACAAAACAATTACTTTTCATTAATTGTTGACGAAAGCACCGACAAGTCTACAATCAAACATTTGGCGCTTGTAGTAAGAATGGTACATTCAAATTTCAATGTTGAAGATAGATTTCTGACTTTAAATCCAATCTTAGATGGAACAGCAACAGCACTGTACAACAAAATCATCGAATATTTTCTCAACAAAGGCATACCATACAAATTAAACATGCTTGGTTTTGCCTCTGACGGTGCCAATGTTATGTTTGGAGGTAATCATTCACTGATCACTTTGTTAAAAAGTGACATACCCCACCTTTTTGCTGTTAAATGCATTTGTCTTTCTTTTAGCTTTATGCGCTTCATACGCATGCGAAAAACTGCCGACAGGCGTTGAGGACTTTTGTAGAGAAGTATTTAACTATATAAAAAATTCTCCCAAACGTATTGGAGATTTTAAAACATTTCAAGCTTTTACAAATGTCAAGCCACAGAAATTACTTCACCCTAGCCAAACAAGATGGTTGTAACTCATTGAGTTAGTAAACAGGCTTTTAGAACAATTGCCCTCGGTAAAATTATATTTCCAAGCTGCAGTTCATGTCGATCGCTTACTTTCGGCACAAGCAATTCTCTCTATGGCTTTCGAACCAACGACAGAATTGTATCTACAGTTTTTGAAGTTTGTGTTACCTATATTTACAGAGCTCAACAAAGAAATGCAGTCTGAAACACCAAAATTATATTTGCTATATGACAATATTGTCTGCATACACAACTATTCTGGAAAGTTTTGTACAAACAGAATATTTAGACCTCACGGAAACAGAAAAATGTGAAACAAGAAATATTTCAGAAAGAAAAGAAACAAAAATATTGAACCTTGATTTCACAGATGAACAGAAACATTTACCACTATATATGTCGGTGGAATGGTATCAAACCTGATCAGAAGAAAGCAAGAAATCGGAGAAATGGATGAAGAAAAGCTTAAAAATTTCTACATGAAATGTAAGGAGTTTATTTAGAGGCCGCAAAACAAATACTAAAAAGGTTTCCTTTTAATGACAGACATTGCCGGGCTTTAAAATGTCTGAAGGTGCTAAATCCCAAAGCAATTTTGGATACCGAGATGAAGAAGAATTTCCCTTCGATTGCGGATTTACTTTATTTCTTCCCAAAGATTTGTCCAGATGATATAACTGAGCTGGACAGAGAATGGCGAGTTTTAAGAAATGTCAACTTTCCTTTTGACCAAAACGAAATCCCCGATGTTAACAACTTTTGGACACGTGTAAAAGAACTGAAAAATGGAGATGGGTCTCAATCATTTACTGTGCTGTGTGAATTTGTAAAGAAACTTTTGTGCCTACCTCACAGCAGCGCAACTGTGGAAAGATTGTTTTCAGCTATAAATATCATGAAAACCGAAATACGCAATAAATTATCAACAACAAGTATAAATGGAACATTACATACAAAATCTGAAATAACTGAATGTTACTCATGTAATACCACAGAAAAGCACATGAAGAAATTTAATAAAAATATGTACGATTTTCACTTGAAAAATGAATCAGAAAACTTTCAAGATGAAATAATTGATGATGAAGACAAAATATAATTTCACTTTGATTTTTTAAATGTTTGTTATTCATTGTACATAACTTCTTAAATAAAACTTGTGACTGTAAAAATACCTAATAAATTGTATTTTTCAAAACAGTATATCTATATTTTCTTCACTTGTTTTATTTCCATAAAAAAATGTGCAAACAGTAAATTTCATGTTTTCAAATAATCATAATACTGTTTTCTACTGTTTTTTTTCGGGGAAACTACTGTTTTTCTGTCTCGTAGGGTTGGCAACCCAGGATGCTAGATCCAAATGATGCTGAAGAAATATTTATAGGCTAAATGACTAGAAACGACAGTGAGAATTTTGAGAGGATTAAAAAGTTTCTAAAGGAGCACGTATATACACAGCATTTTCTGGATTTTTTTTTTTTTTTTTTAATCCACCAATCAATTGGACCTGTTGCCTAGTTTCACAATGCAATCTGTAATACTCTAGTTTTAATTTTATCTTAAAATTTATCACATTTAAATAAACGGGTTTCGAGACGTGAAATGATGTGCGTAAATTTTATAACCTAGACAGCAATTCACTTGTGCTTACGCATAGCATAGCCTCCCACTCAACCCACACCCAAAAAATCCTGCTTCAGGCATATATTACTAAATTATTCTCAAAATAATTTAAACAACTTTGAACAAATAAAACTGAACCAGTAAAAATATTAACAGCGCTAAATTAAAAGTAAAAACTGATAAACGGTAATTAACGGCTAAGATAAGTGAGACCGATTCATTAAGTCACTATACTGTACACAGCCAACAGGAAAATTAGAAAACAATTTTCTTGCGGGTAGGATGTCTATATGATTCTAATTAGTCATCTTGCTAAAGTGGCCCGGAAACGGAACAACTCAAAGTTATTACACCAGCTGTTGCCTGTAATTTCGTTCACATGGCCTGTAAAACACATCCTCAGCGAGAGGAAAGAAATATAATACGATGTCGCTGGTACGCGGAAAGGCGATACACTTTTCGTCTGCGAAAAGTAGCTAAAGCCAACCAATCGTTTTTCCGTGAATCATGTTAAACGAAAAATTGATACTATTTTATTGAAAATTTTATCTTAAACTTCGAAGCTTTCTATCTTCACATCAAGTGAAACATATCGTATTTAACATATCGTATTAGGCTGTATATTATTCGCAAGAGCATCAATTCAGTGAACAAACAGAAAGACAGAAATTATCACAGATTTCCAAACATAAGTTGCTTCTCGCAGTTATGATGCTTCCTCCTTGCTATAGAAAGAAAGGCCTTATACAACATTTCGAGTGGTTTCCCTCAGACAATTAGGCGAATGCTGGGATGGTTCCCTAGAAGGCCACGGCCGACCTTCCATCCCCCTTCCCTCCCCGTAGTAGTAGATTGGCTGAAAAGAGTCCCCTATGACTCTCCAGCAGCCCGCCTCCCAGCCTTCTGCTGGGAGGAATGAAATTGTAAAAAAAAAAAAAAAAAAAAAAAAAAAAAAAAAAAAAAAAAAAAAAAACAACATTTCGATTAATGAAATGTTTCATGGTTTGATAGCATTGAGGACACTTTCCGGTGATGTATACGAGATCGTGATTCAAATTAATATATATAACATAGACAAGTGTGTCCCTATATTTCACTTTTCAGCCACCACTACCTGACACAGATTACTGGTGTTTGCGTGCTGTAGTAGTAGCATGGAGTTTCCTATCGTGCATAACGTTGGCCGAAAGTTGTAGGGGTGTGGGAGATATGGTGGTTAAAAGTGGTCGATGTAGGGCATATTCATATTTCGACCAAAGACTTATGTGTCTCTATATTTCTCTTTCTGGCCACAACTACATAGCGTAGACCATTGGTGTTTGTGTGTGGTAGCAGTATAAAGTCTCCCATCGTGCACTATGGTGGTTGCGTTTCGGTAGCTATGGGGAGTTGTAGATATGGTGGTTGAAAGTGGACGACCTGGGGCACTATCGTATTTCGACCAAAGACGTGTGTGTCCCTATATTTCACTTTTCAGCCAATACTATCTAGTGCAATTCACAGGTGTTTATGTGTGGTAGTGGCATACTAGTATCACCGATTGTGCACAACGTTGGCCGAATTTCGATAGCTGTAGTGGTGTGGGAGATATTGGTGGTTGAAAGTGGTCGATCATGGTTATTTTCGTATTTCAACCAAAGACACATGTGTCCGAATATTTCACTTTGCAGCCACAACTATATAGAGCAGACCACTGGTGTTTGTGTGTGGTAGTAGCATCGAGAAATATGATAGAAATAGGAATATGCCGTACGTCGACCACTTTCAACCACTGTTTCTCCCAAAGACATGTCTGTCACTATATTTCACCTTGCAGCCAGAACTACCAAGCGCAGACCACAGGCTTTTGTGTGTGGTAGTAGCCTGGAGTCTTCCATCGCGTGTACTATTATGATTGCATGCCGGTAGCTGTAAGGGTGTGTTAGGGATAATGGTTGAAAGTGGTGGACCCGCAATAAAAATAGACATGTTTGTCCCTGTATTTCAATCCACAGCCAAAACTACCTAGCGCAGTCCACTGGCGATTGTGTGTGGCATTATCCTCAAGTCTCCCAACGTGCGCCATAGTTGTGTCATATCGGTAGCTATGAGGGTGTGGGCGATATGGTGGTTGAAATTGGTCGACGGAGAGCATTTTCATATTTCGACCAAAGACACGTGTGTCTCAATATTTCACATTGCAGCCATAAATACCCTACGGGGATCACTGATGCTTGTGTGTGGTATTAGCCTCAAGTCTCACAATCGGGTACTATGGTGGTTACATGTCGGTAGCTGTAAATCAAAATTCTTTACAAACACGAACGAAGTCATGGGCACCAGTTTGTTTGGATATATTATATTAGAAATAAGTATGAAAATAAAAAAGTAATATATTTGACGTAGTTCATTGAAAAAAAATCTGCAAATATCCAACATCAACAGTTCCTGAAAACAGTAGTTTGCTTAATCTTTTGCCATGAAGTCTATTCCTAATTTGAGTGAAGAATCTTTCAGAAGGTATCGGCTAGCCTACTTTGAGTAAATGATTAATTACAATATTTAACATACCTTAATCCAACTAGTATACCAATCATTATTGATTTTAATTAATTTTTTGCAGCAAAAAAATGTACCTTAATCTCAAAATAGCTAGTGTTACTCTAGACGAAATACGTAATAATAGAAAAATGCTTAACACTTTTCAACTTCTCCTTCTCAACTTTTTATCTTTTTTCCAAATTTTTGTTTTGATAGTACCATGGTGCTCAGTGCTTCATTAAATACTTAAAATCTTTGCCTAGAAGTGCATTAAAAGGACTATTATCAACACTGATAAAATAAGCAATCCAGTTTAGAATATTGTAATACATCCTGGAGAAAAACAAGGACCAACAAACGCGATCGTGACGCAACAGATTAAGTAATAAAATGGTGAATGTAAAATAATGACGAACGAATAACCCGCACGAAACGGAGAGGATCCACAGAGTAGGAAAGAACGTTATCGATTTTGTTGTCAAGCTAAATCAGTGTTTATCATAGCCAAGTTTCGTCCCTGCCACACATACATTTATTTGTAGGATTTTTTAGTGCTAAGGGATTTCTAGTTTTCTATATTTCGCTGCATAATATAGATATTATCGTTTAGACCATGTAAAAATATCGAAATAAATATCGACCTTCTTGCTCCGAAATTATCGGTTGATCGATATATCGTCGCAATCCTAATCAGAGAATCTCCGAAATTGATCACTGTTTCGGAATATGGATTTGAGATTTTCATTTTCATTTTTTTTTTTTTTTTTTTTTTTTTTTTTTTTTTTTAGAAAATATCCCTCACCCATCATTTCCACAAGTTCATTTCGTACTTTATCTGTTCACTTATTTTTCAGCATCCTTGTAAAGCACCTCGTATCAAATTATGCAATTATTCTTCTTTCTTGTATTTCTAAACTCCATGCTTCGCTACCGTAAAGTGCTGTGCTTCACACACAGACTTTTAAAAAGTTCTTTCTGTGTCCTAGATCTATATTTGAAATGAAATATTTATCTTTTTCATTAAGTCCTATTTTTTCTTGTACTTTTCTGCTTTTAACATCATTTCTACTTCGGCCATCTGTTGTAATTTTGCTTCTTAGGTAGCTGAATTCATTTATTTCCCCTATTATATTCGATACTATTTTTATATTTGATCTACTGTTATGGATATGGTTTCTGCTACATATGTGTGTTATATTTCTTCTAAATTTCATCAATTTTGTCTTGCTTTGGTTTATATTTAGTCCAAAAACTTCCTTCAGTATTTTGTTCATGCCATTCAATAATTTCTAAATATCCTCAGCCCTCTCTGCTAACAAGATAATGTTATCAGCAAATCGTAGCATACCGATTTTTTCTCCCTCAACACTTATGGCAAATGGAAATTTTTTCTTTTACTTTCTTTATTGCTTCCTCTAGATGTTGAATATTAATGGGGATAGACTACAACCTTTTCTCACACCCTTTTTTGTTTATTGAAGAAGAATAGAATAAAATTCACTATCAAGGAGAAAGGGAGTAGAACGGCAGCCAAGAAATGACAAAATACGAATGTAGATAATGGCAGCCAATTAAGCGGTGTTACAGGTACAATAGCAGTACAACTTGCACACAAATTTGATTTATACTTTCATTTTTTACAGCTTACTTTACTGTCCCAACTTAATTGTGTCTTTATTTCTAGCTCTTCATTAACATTTGTCTAAGTGTAACCACGTTCATTAGGTAGATAGACCTTGATATCGGTCAGTAAAATCTAAAACAAGAAAGAAGTCTATTACAGATATTCTCTATTTATTCTGTATTTAGAGACCAACCGCTCGTTTATCTTGCACTAAATCGCACTATTAAATGTTACTCAATGATCCAGTTTGTCAAATACGACAAAACTTAATTGTGATATTTTTTCTAAGTGTTATCTACTCACAATAACACTGACAGGTTTATTGCACCGATATTGTTCCTGAAACTTTAGTTTTATTCACGGTCGGGAGAGATTTTTCCACTGAGAATTTCATATTACTTAATATTGACCGCTAACTCACTATGTTCAGACTGCTTCCACACTGTGCAACGACCTAAAGCACACTTAAACTACAGCAAACAGAATAAAATGGTATTTGTTAATGAAGGAGCTTTATAGATTCAAAGCTAACGGTATCTAAGTGTCCTCTTCCAATCGCATCTTTCCCAAGTCGCTCAGGTGACTCGCTTGTTACCAGAGATTAACAAACAATATTTATGCCTTACGGGAGTTTCTGCAGAAAGCAGCGAAGAACTTTAAACTTAACTGCTACCTAACATATTTTTTGTTTTCCAGTGTTGGCTTAGGACAAGATCGACTTGTGCGTCAAGTATATGAGATCACCCTCTCTATCCAGGAAAGCAATATGTCTGCCTGCTCCTAATGAAGTGGTCCTCTGTTCGGGAAACCTCATATTTATTAGTAAAACATCACTAAGGGAGCAGCGTGGGTAATTTTATTTCGCCAAGTATGCTGGACACTGCTGCAAGACGCTGTTATCTCAGGTACGCAATCCTGGTTGGAAGGCTCAAGGGCGTGCCGCCTTTCTGGCTGGGGAGTGCAGGAGTGCATTGGACAAAGCAGTAATGGTCCGCAATTGACAACCGGGCACGGCCGACGCCACCGGCGCGAACAGCGGTGGGACATGGACGCTCCGAGAGAGGAGTGGTGATGTGACGTGGACGAGTGTGTGTGTGTGGAGCAGCGAATGAAAAGACATTATTTATTTGTTATAAACTAAGACACATTGTTATATATTTTTTGGTGTGAAAACATGGATAAACCCCGTCATCGTCTGCTGGCATTAGTGGATCCGTCTTGAGAACGGGAAGAGGAACTTTGGTGGTGAGAAGGTATGCTTGGAGGAAGACAGTTGGCGATGGACCGCAGGGGACGTCCATTAATTACGTGAGGTGAAATGGGGGGGGGGAATCCAGCGAAATCTCACTAAGGGCGAGGGAGGGGATTATAACCGCCCTCGGAAGCGGGAGAGCTAAAAAAGAAGTCTCAAAAAGCTGAGAGGTAGATTATCAGGGGGAGTCTCATCATAACGTCACGTCACTTTGGGGGGCGGGTCCGGTCAGATCTCACCAAGTCTCACCAGAAAAGGGGGGGGGTTCCGAATTTCGGAAAAACACCTCATGTCATTAATGGACGTGCCACATGGTCGGCCGCTCGTAAAAGATTTTGATCTCCCCGTCGGACCTCCGATCTGGCACTTGTAAAATTTCTCATCCTGCCAGATGGGACCATGTGTCAATTTAGTGTTTGCGCATAACAAGAGTTGGTTTACTTTCTACATCTACATCTACATATATACTCTGCAATTCACAAAAATTGTGGGTGGCAGAGGGTGCTCAGCACCAAAGCTAATCTCTTTGCTGTGCATTCCAATCCCTAATGGTACGAGGGAAAAAAGAATTCATATAAGAATCAGTCCGGCACCTTATTTCTCTAATTTTATCTTTCCTGTCCTTACTTTGTCCTTACTTTGTTTAATACAGTGCGTCGAGTACCACATTAGTGTGTGTGAGGTGCACAACCTCAGGAGAAGATCTACCGACGATACTACACTTCCCATCGAAGACGGTAAATACGAAGAAATTTTAATCCTCAAAGACAAACTAAGCTAGAAGGTGGTGCATTAAGAAACCCGCAGAGAAGAACTCGTGCTCTCTGACTGATAACTGCGCTTGCCGTAATTTTGTATATGATCTGCAACATCTTTGTTTCTTTAATCAATGTTGTATACAGGGTGTTACAAAAAGGTACGGCCAAACTTTCAGGAAACATTCCTCACACACAAACAAAGAAAATATGTTATGTGGACATGTGTCCGGAAACGCTTACTTTCCATGTTAGAGCTCATTTTAGCTTCGTTAGTATGTACTGTACTTCATCGATTCACGGCCAGTTGGCCCAATTGCAGGACGGTAGAGACTCTTCGTGCTCGTATTGTGGACGGCTGTGATACAATACGCCATTCTCCAGGGCTGCATCAGCGCATCAGGGATTCCATGCGACGGAGGGTGGATGCAAGTATCCTCGCTAACGGAGGACATTTTGAACATTTTGTGTAACAAAGTGTTTGAAGTCACGATGGTACGTTCTGTTGCTGCGTGTTTCCATTCCATGTTTAATGTGATTTGAAGAGAAGTAATAAAATGAGCTCTAACATGGAAAGTAAGCGTTTCCGGACACATGTCCACATAACATATTTTCTTTGTTTGTGTGTGAGGAATGTTTCCTGAAAGTTTGGCCGTACCTTTTTGTAACACCCTGTATATGAGTATTGTATAAACATTTACTTTTTTATTTGTTTTTAACAATCCATGTTACATTTGCTTGTTTTTCAGATGTTAATAAAAGTAAGTTTCATTGCCTTAAAAACAATTTTATCCCCCTGATTTGTGGATGATTATAATTCCCAAGAAAAAACTTGTTTCTGTAAATTTGGATAGCTTAAGTAACATTTGGAGGTACCACTTTCATGCGCCCATGCAGTATTGAGAAAGGAAATGATACACAAAATTTTAAGAAACTGAAAGCAATAATAAGAGGTGACAACCATCTTAGATGCGAGTACACCATACTAACACTCTTCTCTCCTATTTCCTAAACTGTAAATATTTACACCTTAAATGATCACATTAATACCAAAAAATAATCGATATACGGCATTTGTGAGTTGTGATATATTACTGTAATGTGGAGAATGGACAGCCCCTGTCTTAAGCAAGTGGTCATCGGGAAATTTTTTGTGTGACGTGTTATTATTCTGCAACAGAGAAGATTTAGCGGGATAAACATCGTTTGATGTCCAAGGATAAATTATGAACATGTCGTCGCGTGTCCTACAAGTATTGTAATGCTTGATTCTCCAAGGCGGAGAAGACAGGATCAAGGAAGTTGGTCTGGCAAGATAACGCTTGATGCTTGGAGTTGAGAAAGAGTTGATCTCTACAAACGTAGATCGAAGGGAGACATGACTTCAGTATGAGAATAATTGTCACCATGATTTCCCGTTACAAATCGGTATGAAATAGTGAATCATATAAAGTTCGTGATGAGAGTGAGCGGTGAAAAGCACAACAGTACAAAAAGACCTCACAGCTGCGGAAGACAAGTGTCCAATGAAAGAGTAGTCATTTCTTGAAGGAACTATGTGCGTGTTTTATCACGTGGTATCACAAAAGTAATGACCCTAAGATGTTCTAAGCCTACCAGCATAGTTCATGAGTAATACAATTCAGTTAAATCCCTACGATCATGAACCTCACGTTATTTTCTTTTTAAGTTATTTATTTACTTTCATGGTAGTAAATATACAAGTTTATCAGAAATAAATGAATGGAGTCTATTTAATACAAATTTATTTAAGATAAATAATCTATAACACATCACAGGCGAATATTTTCATGTAGACGGTGGTCGATATGTTTTCTCTGTCTCGCTCCTAACGTTCTGTTGGCTGTAATAACTGCATGGTAGACAGGTGCCGAGAGAAGTAAAAACATGAATCTATCAATATTATACGCGCAACACTTCATACTTATAGCTACTGATATAATAAATAATAATAATAATTTCGTGTAGTTTTAATGAACTGCTGACAGGGTTTCTAGTTTTTTTTTTTTTACTTAGGGCTTTACGCCTCGTCGACGGCGTAAAGGCGGAATGGGACTGGGGACAAGGAACGGGAAGGAATTCGGCCATGACTATTTTGAAGGAAGCATCCCGGCATTCTCCTGGAGTGATTTGGGGAAACCATGGAAAACCCAAATCTGGATTCCCGGACGGGGATTCGAACCAGCGTCCTCCCGAATGCGAGGCCAGAACGTTAGGGCTTCTAGTGGTTGCGCGTTCCGTCTCTGTTTTAGCCGCCTTAGGAACTACAGTTTAACGGAGAATCCGGGCCACGAAAGCGTTACGGCGTACTTCACATTACACTACAAACTGTGCCAGAGGTAAAAGTCGGGTTAAGGTTCCATGAAAATACCCGCTGAGACAGGGACTCGAACCGGGGATCTTTCGTTCCCCAATCAAATACCTTAAAATCTGAGCCACCAGACCGCTACAGATATACTGTTAACATTAGTATGTTGATAACGCGATCTCATAATATTTTACGCATCAAAAAATCGATCTACGCGTCTAAAGAAGTTTTCACTTCGAAAACTAAAAATATAACTTAGTCCACAATCTTAAGGAGATGCACCAAGCAATTATGTCAGAGGCAGGAAGGCCAATTCCTTTCCTCGGGGACCTACAATTTAACGTGGAATAAGAACCATGGAAGATCTCGACGTAGCTAATGTAATCAAATACAACTCCTAAAAATTTCTGCTGACCATGGGATTTGGAACCGTGACGGAGAAGTAAACGCCTTAATAGTTTAACTACTATACCAACTTGTATCACAGTATACGTGTACTATGTACTATCAAAATGGGATAAAAACTGTGGGTTTGTATAACCAAAGATGACAGAAATTAAGTGAGTGGGGAAAGGAGAAGAGGGTTTATGTTTCTGTAAATCAAACGTAAACAATATTTTTCTATTTGTTTTAAACTATACATATGCAAATTTGCATCAAAATCGGACAAAAAATGTGTGTTTGTGTGATTAACACCGTAAAAAAAAATAAAAATTTTTTTTTAAAAAAAATCTTTTTTATACAGGGTGTTACAAAAAGGTACGGCCAAACTTTCAGGAAACATTCCTCACACACAAACAAAGAAAATATGTTATGTGGACATGTGTCCGGAAACGCTTACATTCCATGTTAGAGCTCATTTTAGTTTCGTTAGTATGTACTGTACTTCCTCGATTCACCGCTCGTATTGTGGACGGCTGTGATACAATACGCCATTCTCCAGGGCTTCATCAGCGCATCAGGGATTCCATGCGACGGAGGGTGGATGCATGTATCCTCGCTAACGGAGGACATTTTGAACATTTCCTGTAACAAAGTGTTTGAAGTCACGCTGGTACGTTCTGTTGCTGTGTGCTTCCACTCCATGTTTAATGTGAATTTGAAGAGAAGTAATAAAATGAGCTCTAACATGGAAAGTAAGCGTTTCCGGACACATGTCCACATAACATATTTTCTTTGTTTCCTGAAAGTTTGGACGTACCTTTTTGTAACACCCTGTACATTAGATACGAGTATAAACTATACTATGGTGACTGTCGGAGCGCAGTAAGTCATACGAATAGCTGTTAACATAAACATGTTGGCGATACGCACTCATAAGATTTTACCCATCAATAAAGCGTCCAACGTGCATATCATACAAACAACACGTCACAGCATGATGGTGACGGGAAGTTGCGAACTTATAGATTTACCCCCGTCCAAACATCACCTATCGCGCCTATAGAAGTTTTCACTTCGAAAATCCATGAATTGTTAGAATTAATTTAGTAGGCAGTTAATGGTTATGTTTGTTACACATTTCCATAAATAGTTATACCGATCAACATGATAGAAAATTGCTGCTTACCGTGTAGGAGTTGATTATACAGGAAATAAAGCAGCTGGTAACTTCGAGAGCGAGAGGCATGCCAAAAAGTCGCTGCAGATGTCGTCGTGTAGAATACACAGCAAGATGGGCGAGCCGCAGTGCTTCTATACGCAGTCTAGGAGAATGGTCCTCGTGGTATGGCGCAGAGGCTGTATTGTGCGTCGCTATATTCTGAAGCCGAATGAAGTAACACTCTTGCAGCTGCTGATTTAAATAAGTATCCATGTCACAGCAACCAGGAATTGTCTCCAACACCACGTTCAGCTTCCTCAGCCGTGCCCAAACCTCCATCACACACGCTGAAAATTGGAGCGTTACCATCGTGTCAACGAAGCCAGTGAACCACAGACCCATCTCCATACAAGTGAGATGGAACGTGCTGGGCAGAGCAGTTATCCTCAACGTGAAGGTCGTGAGGTAGTAAATACATATCATCACTATAACCACCGGAATAGCAAACATCCATATCTTACTCACCGCTTTCCGATCTGACGGCAGGTGACTATCCACAGAGTGCAGTGCGCGGAAGAACGCAATCAGGGCATCAAAATTGTGAAGCGAATTTCTAGCGAGCAGTAATATCACCTTGCAGGTCAACAGGAGGCGAGTTATGGCGGAGACGAGAAATACGTCACGCGTTAGATTCCCATACACGCTGTTCGAGTATATAACGAGCGCAGACGATAGAGATACGAATATTACGCCAATCCACAGGATAGGAACAACGGACTGAAAGTTGAGGCGCTTCTTCTTCTTCTGGGTAGTGCCAGGTGATATCGCAGTAACTGGGCGCCATGGAGCTAGACCAAGCAGTTGCCACAGGATGTAAACAGGTTTTGATATCAAGAAGAGTTTGGGATCATAACTCTGCCGAGAATTTTCCATTATTTGATATTCGTTCTTCTGAAATATATGCTGGTGCGGAGGTCTGCTGAAATACTGACAGAGCTGCTCGATCAATGCGCGAAATGTAAGTACTTCTTGTGGGGCGTAGCTCCTGTGAACAAAGCTGCTAAAACAGCGCTCAACTCGAATGTAATTTGGAAGCACGAAACACAAACTGTGGAAAGTTTGGCTGCACATTTGATAATGTGTTTGTTCCATTACTGCTTCAGGGTAATGGGGCACTTATTCACCTGACAAAACCATCAAACTGTTCTCTGTATTTGCTATAGCCAAAAATTATGTTTGTTCCAGAGTGCTTATGAAGTAATTTCTTCACACTTAAGGAAATGAAAGTTTTGTCGCGTTTCTGTGTATTATACAGAAAGACTATACGGTTTCCTTAGTGCCACCAATATTTACTTCTAATTCTACTAATGGGTACTTTTACAGAAAATAGTAGCGTGTAAATCATTATTTTCCATTTTTGAAGTTAGGCGATGTTCGGATGGAGATAAATCTGTAAGTTCGCGACTTCCCATCAACAACATTGTAATAATCTCTTTTGGTGGGGGCGGCTCTACTTTGAAACTTGTTAGACACACTGCTGGCGACGGGATGCGCACCTCAGACACCCAGAGGATGGCGGTAGACCGGCCACAGCGTCCACTCACTTTCACCCACAGTCCACGAGTGTCACGTCTCCACCCCGCCTCGGAGCAGCATTCCATGCAACAGGATACAAGAATATCCAAGTGGCGTGTTCCTATTGTCCGTAGGTTGGCTGTCCCTGTTGTTATTGTCAACAGCGCAGAGGGTGGCTTGACGAACAGGTCCGCGGCTTCCGCTCGCCGAAAAATAGCCCTCCCTCGATACGTGCACACTGCCTCGCTTTGGGAACGCGACCTATGCTATAACGTGTTGCACATGTGATTGCTCGTTGAACGCTTTTTGGATGGGTAAAATCTTATAAGAGTTCGCACCATCAACATTCTGTAATAGCAGCATATCTGTAGCTATAAGTATGACGTGTTGCTCTTGGACAGTAGTGAAAGTATAGATTACACTCAGGGGCGTAGCTACTATGGGGCTAGGCGGTGCAGTGCACCGGGGCCCTCACGCTCAGGGGGCCCCCAAGCATACCTCAAGGGGCCCTCAAGCGCAGTTTAGAGGGCCCACGAGCCTTCACGGCAAACTGGCGACTTTTTTTTTTTTTTTTAGTTCTACCGTCGTCTAAGGGGCCCCTGAGAACACAGTAGCCCCTCACTAAGGGCCCTCGCTGCTCAGGGGAGGCCCCAACCACTGCTCAGGGGCCCCTAAAGAACCAAAATAAATTTTTTGTAACATTTTTCATACAAACACGCAGTTTTTATCCGATTTCGACGAAACTTTGCTTATATATACTTTAAAACAAATACAAAAATACGGATTACGTTTGATTTACAAAAACGTAAAGCGTCTCCTTCTTTCCCACCTCACCTTAATTTCTGACAACGTTGTTTATACAAACCCAAAATATCTATCAGATTTTGATAATACTTAGTACACGTATACCTCAATACAAGGCGGTCTGGTTGCTCAGCTGTTTCCCAAAGTTTCTCTTTCCAGTCGCGTGTTCAAATCCCGTGGTGAGCAGGAATTTTTAGACTTGTATTTGATTATACGAACTACGCCTGGACGTTCTCTGGCTCTGATGTCACGTTAAACTGTAGTCCCCTGAGGAAAGGAATTGGCCTTCCTACCTCTGACACGATAGCTAGGTACATCTCCTTCGGGAAGATTCGACCAACCTTCGGGTTGTTAACTAAGTTGGATTTATATTTTTTGACATGAAAACTTCATTTAGTGCGTTTGGAGAATTTTTGATGGGTAAAATCTTATGAACATGTGTCACCGACATGTTAGTATTAACAGCATAACTATAGCGGTTTGATGGCTTAGTGGTTAAGGTGTCTGACTGCGGAACGAAAGTTCTCCTATTCTAATCCCTGTCTCGATGGAGTTTTTCATAGACCCTTCACCTCAGGTACAGCTTGTGTAGTACGCCATAACGATTCCGTGGTTGATATTCCACAATAATAGTATGCCTATAGCTATAAGTATGATGTGTTGCGGGAATGATATTGATGATTTCAAGTGTTCACTTCTGTCGGCAATCTCCAATGACGGCCAATTGGTTATTTTCCAGTTTTCTTCTTCTCGGAGTAAACTGCTCATAAGCTTTTTAAACGTTCACATAACATGGCTTACTTGCCGTAACACACGGCACACAGGCAAATCCACAGTATTCTTTGAATAACAATGCCTTTTCTTGCGATTATAAATAGATTATAGCATTAAAATCGTTACATATTCCTGAAGATTTGAGATGCCAGTATTCATCAGCATAATAAATTACTAATAATTAAATTATGATGCTACATAACTTCTTAGTCACTAATGAACACAGCGTAATTTAATCATCATCAAGGAACCCTCATATAAAATCCGGGAAGGAATGAAAGGCATGGAATTGAACTACGGTACCAACGTTTCCGCTCTCCTATTTCGGTTTTAAGATAACTCTTTTTCTGTTACCGAAGGATACGATAACGACCATAACCGGTAAAAAATATTAATGTTAAAATTTAAAACTTTTGTAATGTGCGATTACATTCGGTTACTCACTTTTTCTCCTTACTTTAACACATTTGTAGCCATTATTTGAATTATGTGGTAATTAATAGTAACACTATCTGCTACATGCGTTCAAAATTTTTTGTTTCCAGTAAAAAATGTTGAATGCATGTAGAAGCCTAAGTCGATAATCATTTTTGGATAGCTCTCAAAATGAGACGGAAATGAAATAAATTCATCACGTTTCACCCCAAGTAAGTTAAGTGTATAACTTGTAGAAAATAACTAAAAATTAATATAGCCAA
Organism: Vandiemenella viatica; assembly: GCA_031002005.1. Taxonomy (NCBI): domain Eukaryota; kingdom Metazoa; phylum Arthropoda; class Insecta; order Orthoptera; family Morabidae; genus Vandiemenella; species Vandiemenella viatica. The sequence continues at coordinate 84,480,506 of JARYHS010008074.1, forward strand.
AAGCTTATTAAATGTTTACAAACTTCCAATATTGCGGATAGAACGTGGTTACTGAACATCATCCGTTATAAAAGCTTTCCACGTCACTTAACTTCAGATAGTAAAGTCATATAACAGCAATAACTTCCTGTTTATATATATTTTTTTAAATAGGGTAGCAATGAAATTAAAAATAAATAAACGTGCAGAATAGATCCAAATATGTTAACATTTGTACTGTTGCAATCATGACAGAATGAAGATGTAAATCATCGGAAGGAATACAACTAGAGCACCAATAATTCTTTATATATATATATATATATGTGTGTGTGTGTGTGTGTATATGTGTGTGTGTGTGCATGTAATACTATTTTGATCTTTGAAAATTGAGAGTATGTCATTCTTGTAATTTGAAAATACCTAACAAATAAAGTAAGATAATCGCTGTTATAAAAAGTATTCCGCAAGAGTAAATAAACTCTTTAAGGACAAATTTGGGCGTTTCACCTACTTCTGAAGTGACATATCATACATCTTCGATATAAACACCCACACATTGGAAATTTTTCAATGATTTTAGAAAAACATGAAAGAACTACTAATTGAAACTAAATAATACAGATATGAAGTACGGAAATGAATCATGCGTTGACAATTAATCCTAAAAAAACAGAATACGAGCTGTGTTAATAAGAATCTTAGGTTGTTTGAAGGGATAAGGAATGTTTTCATAATAACTGAACGCAAAATAAATCCGTAATGAAAGGCTACTTTTGCCATCGATACAGTATTTTACACTCCTTTTTTCCACAGGGGGCTCCAACAGCTCCAGATGTTACTACCAACTCGAAGTTATGCAAGTTATTTAATAAAAGTTCTATTTAGTTAAGCAACTGCTAAAAATTAATTTACTTATTTATTTACCTTGTGGTAATAGCACGTAATAAATAATACAATTATATACTATTGTTTTACACTAATAAAATGTAACATTAAATTATAGTTAATATAAAGTTTCATTTGAAATATCTATAAAGTCTTTCGGTAATCCCCTAAAGACTCGAAGTGGGCAATCAAAGGTCACGTGACGGATGGTTTGTGGTTTATAATCACAGTCGCAATTCGGTGAATCTCTCATTTCCCATGTGTAAAGAGATAATTCAGATCTGCCATGACCAGACCTAACTCTGTTGAGAGCAGGCCAGGTCTTGCGAGGAAGATCGAGTCCCCTTAGTGTCTATTCACTGTCAAGCAGGGAGTACCATTCTGAGTAGGTCGAAGTTATCCACTCCAATCTTCACGCTTCTTTCCCGTGAAAATTATCAGATATAATCTGTTTTGCAGTTTTTATGCTTGGAATTCTTGATTTAAGTCTCTGAAATCGGGTTTCCATGTCGTGGTGGATGGGGATATGCAAGTTATGACAGTTTTCATATTGGGCAATTAGGCGATTGCGTCGTCTTATCTTAGACGGTTCGATGTTATTCAAAACGGTTAGCCAGTACAGTGGAGTGGACTTGATACATCCACTAATTATCCGCATTGTCCTGCTCAAAACTATGTCGATCTTTTTGGTATGGGTGCTATTCATCCAGACTCAGCTGCAGAATACACAAGGCTCAGTGCTGAGGTACGAAGTGTGGAGGCGGATGCTCCCCAGGAGATGCCAGTTAACTTCTGAAAAGTAGTATTTCTCGTTCATAGTTTTGCTGGAAGGTTGTTTAGATGTTTATTGTAAGACAAGGTGCTATCCATTACGACTCCCAAATAATTCCGAAAGGGGTTGTGTCGGAGGGGAGAGTAAACAAGAAAAACGTCAAGAGAGAGATTCGCTGCCCGACTGTTACGATGGAAGACACTAGTTTCCGTAGAAATAAATTGATAGAACACTGATATACATTTCACACTTGATAAGAGATTACTAGATTATTTCCGGGGGCATTAATAGTATATTCCATTGTTTAGTAGTTACACAGTTTAGAAACACTAATTCAAAATTAAACCAGGAACAGCAATTTAACCACACAGTAGGGAGAAATAAGCATTTCCGGAGTCTTCTCAAACTTTCAGAAATTTTGAGTTCATCTTTTGTAAAAAACGTACTATCTTTCTTTGTTTTATTATTAAGGGAAAAGAAAATTCATCGTTTTATATTGTACAGTGAGTTTAATTGTTTTAATTTTCTCACTAAATGTGTTAATATTTTTCTCTCAATTTACAGTAATGATTTCATGTGAAAGACCTACACATGACATTTTTGGTTTAGAAAACTTATCTCAGTTCTGTGCAGTAACTCATAAAAGAAGCTCGCTTTTCGAAAGTGACCTGTTTATATTCAGTGGGCAACCGTCTCTCACATATTGCGCCATGCAATTATCACTTTTTAGGTTAATAACACAGTGTACTTCCTTACTTACAGCAATCCATACCTTGGAAAGTATTTGCTACAAGACATCAATTAGATTTAACATATCTTTTTTCCTTCGGTGCAGCATACTAAATATACATGGTGTTTTTCCTTATGGGCATTCAATTTAAGGTAAATATGCTTCTACCATTTTTCTGTTTGTAATTTAATTAGTTATTAAATATTAACTTCCGCTTGAATTACCTCGAGTAACATGTTAATAATGTTTAAAAACACAGAGATTTTACGAAAATGTAATCAGTGTGAATAGCTTGTATAAATAAAAAATTTATGATTATATTTCTATCTAAACATAATTTTGATGTTATACATTTTTTTATGATAGCATATAACAATTGAATTTTTATTTCGTATAGAGGAGCAATTACTCTAAAAGTAATTTGTCATCGATGACTAATCACTCGAGAATAATATCCCCACTTTTTACTATTACAAACACTGTCACAATTACTGTGACAAAATTTGTTGAATGGACATACTTTATATCTTAGAAATTTTAAGTTTTGTTTGAACTTATTTCAATCATATATTGAAATACTTCAGTAAATTACAGTTATCGTTAAATTAGTACCACGGATTTATGAAACCATATTCGTCCAATTTGTCAATCATAATTGGAGATTCTGATTATTCTGGTTTTGGAGTTACTGTTACCTAGGAAAAATTGTTTTGTTTCATTAGTGAAAAATGAGGGCTTAAATTTTGTCCACATTAACTTATGAAGATTAATAGACCTAATGCTTGGAAACATGATAGTAACTTCAGGGATTTAAAAAATTAAGTTTTCACGGTTAAATTACTTTAATTCCACCATCCTATGCCTAGAATTAAAAATAAAATAAAACTATGGACGAGACGTGATCTGTTGTTTACTACTCGTATTTAAGAACATAATACTACCTCCTTATTCAAATACAAAAATACCAAAATCTAAATTTTTTCACCCTTCTTTTCACATTGTATAAGAGAATCTAAACTACTTCTAACGTAAACGAAACATAAAGTCTTCAATAAAAATCTGTAAAATATCTAATAATTTATCACTGATATCAAGAAAACTGACTTCTACATTTTCAGGAGATTGATAATAACAGTTATTCGAATCGCAGAAAGGCGTAATGCTTGCATGGAACATACCATTTCTGAACGAGAATATCGTCTATTGTATCACTGTCCCGACTTAGTATTTGGTTTATTTCTACCATCATATGCCAAGATTGTAAGAGAAATAAAACAATGGACGTGATGTGAATTGCTGTGTTTTAGCACACGTATTTCGTTATACTGCCACGTGTTGCAATACCGAAATCTAAATTTTGTCAACTTTTTTATCATTGTATGAAAATAATAAAAACGTCTAAGTTAACCTTAAAGTATTCGATACAAATCTTTAAAACATTTCAATATTATCACTGATATCAAAAATGAATGCCCGCAGTTTCAAGAGATTGGATTTGACGGTAACCGTTACCCGAATCGCAAAAAGCAGTAATGCAGTAATGGAACAGGCCGATTCTGAACGAGAAAATCTTCAAGTGTATCACCGCTGCGACTTGATATTTCCATCTGGGAGAGATAGAGTTTTAACACGAAAAGACTGCCATAACAAAGACGGCAGGCTGTGACACATAGCGTCTGAAGCGCCGTCATCTCTAAACTTTATCGCCGTCGCGGGCTATCTCTCCAGGGATTCAATTTATAGACAGCTTGTTGGACGTTAATGGCGGTAGTTAGCGTCAAAGTCGTTCCAGCTCCCTGGAGAAACCCCGTCGCCGTATTAAGTCGCTTGTAGCGCTCAACCAAAATGGGCCAAAGATGAATTACTGCGTTGAGTGAAGGCAGTGTTCGTAAGCTACTTAAGGCTGTCACTCCAGTTAGCTATTCTCTGCGTTAGACAGTTTGCAGATAGAAACTTGTGCCATTCAAAGTGTATTGTTTAACAACTCAATGACGGCTCCCGAACCAAACTGGCCAGTTTGGCTGGTAGATTTTAATTAAATGTCTTTGCTTTTGTTGTCTGTATTATGTGAAAATGAATTACTTGGTAATGAATTGTAAAATGTTGTAACTGATTAAATTGTCTCATTATTTAAAAGCCTTTTTCAAAGAAAATAATGATTTTGGTTTCCTCAGTAGCCTGCACATCAATTACCTTATATGAAATCATGACGTCTGTCTCGAAAATTTATTAAGTTTTTAATCGTATGTCCAATGACTGGTGAATATCATTTTGTCTTACACTGTGTTTCTATACTACTTGCTTTGAGGTCTACCTGCTTTTGTCACTCCGTGTTTAGTTTTTTTTCTAGTATGAGGACAGGCATATTTTTTAGGTTATTTTTTCCTTTCCTAAGACCTGACTGATAGCTCAGTGGCAAAGTGCCTAAAGTAGCGAAGCATTCTACAGACAGGGATAACATGTGTTAGCGTCATCATAAGGAA
>JARYHS010008074.1:84486357-84534439 GCA_031002005.1 Vandiemenella viatica
GACCTAACTCTGTTGAGAGCAGCCCAGGTCTTGCGAGGAAGGTCGAGTCCCTTTAGTACCTGTTGACTGTCAAACAGGAAGTGCCATTCTGGTGGGGGCCGAAGTTATCCTCTCCAATCTCCACGCGTCTCTCCCGTGAAAATTATCAGATATAATTTGTTTTGCAGTTTTTATGCTTGGTCTTCTTGATTTAAGTCTCTGAAATCGAGTTTCCATGTCGTGGTGGATGGGGATATCCAAGTTATGACAGATCTCATATTGGGCAATTAGGCGATTGCGTCGTCTTATCTTAGACGGTTCGATGTTATTCAAAACGGTTAGCCAGTACAGTGGAGTGGACTTAATACATCCAATAATTATCCGCATTGTCTGGCTCAAAACAATGTCGATCTTTTTGGTATGGGTGCTATTCATCCAGACTCAGCTGCAGAATACACAAGGTTCAGTGCTGATGTGCGAAGTGTGGAGGCGGATGTTCCCCAGCAGATGCAAGTTAACTTCTGAAAAATAGTATTTCTCGTTCATAGTTTTGCTGCAAGGTTGTTTAGATGTTTATTGTAAGACAAGGTGTTATCCATTACGACTCCCAAATAATTCGGAAAGGGGTTGTGTCGGAGGGGAGAGTCAACAAGAAAAACGTGAAGAGAGAGATTCGCTGCCCGACTGTTTTGATGGAAATTTCGTAGAAATAAATTGATAGAACACTGAAATACATTTCACACTTGATAAAAAATTAATAGATTATTTCCGGGGCATTAATAGTATATTCCATTTTTTAGTAGTTACACAGTTTAGAATGACTAATTCAAAATTAAACCAGGCACAGCAATTTAACCACACAGTAGAGAGAAATAAGCATTTCCGGAGTCTTCTCAAACTTTCAGAAATTTTGAGTACGTCTTTTGTAAAAATCGTACTATCTTTCTTTGTGTTATTAGTAGGGGAAAAGAAAATTGATCGTTTTATATTGTACTGTGAGGTTAATTGTTTTAATTTTCTCACTAAATGTGTTCATATTTTTCTTTCAATTTACAGTAATGATTTCATGTGAAAGACCTACACATGACGTTTTTGGTTTAGAAAACTTATCTCAGTTCTGTGCAGTAACTCATAAAAGAAGCTCGCTTTTCGAAAGTGATCTGTTTATATTCAGTGGGCAACCGTCTCTCACGTAAAATACATATTGCGCCATGAAATTATCACTTTTTAGGTTAATAACACAGTGTACTTCCTTACTTACAGCAATCCATACCTTGGAAAGTATTTGCTACAAGACATCAATTAGATTTAACATATCTTTTTTCCTTAGGTGCAGCATACTAAATATACATGGTGTTTTTCCTTATGGGCATTCAATTTAAGGTAAATATGCTTCTACCATTTTTCTGTTTGTAATTTAATTAGTTATTAAATATTAACTTCCGCTTGAATTACCTCGAGTAACATGTTAATAATGTTTAAAAAAACACAGAGATTTTACGAAAATGTAATCAGTGTGAATAGCTTGTATAAATAAAAAAATTATGATTATATTTCTATCTAAACATAATATTGATGTTATACATTTTTTATGATAGCATATAACAATTGAATTTTTATTTCGTATAGAGGAGCAATTACTCTAAAAGTAATTTGTCATCGATGACTAATCACTCGAGAATAATATCCCCACTTTTTACTATTACAAACACTGTCACAATTACTGTGACAAAATTTGTTGAATGGACATACTTTATATCTTAGAAATTTTAAGTTTTGTTTGAACTTATTTCAATCATATATTGAAATACTTCAGTAAATTACAGTTATCGTTAAATTAGTACCACGGATTTATGAAACCATATTCGTCCAATTTGTCAAGCATAATTGGAGATTATGATTTTTCTGGTTTTGGAGTTACTGTTACCTAGGAAAAATTGTTTTGTTTCATTAGTGAAAAATGAGGGCTTAAATTTTGTCCACATTAACTTATGAAGATTAATAGACCTAATGCTTGGAAACATGATAGTAACTTCAGGGCTTTAAAAAATTAAGTTTTCACGGTTAAATTACTTTAATTCCACCATCCTATGCCTAGAATTAAAAATAAAATAAAACTATGAACGAGACGTGATTTGTTGTTTACTACACGTATTTAAGAACATAATACTACGTCCTTATTCAAATACAAAAATACCAAAATCTAAATTTTTTCACCCTTCTTTTCACATTGTATAAGAGAATCTAAACTAGTTCTAACATAAACATGAAACTTAAAGTCTTCAATAAAAATCTGTAAAATATCTAATAATTTATCACTGATATCAAGAAAACTGACTGCTACATTTTCAGGAGATTGTATTTGATAATAACAGTTATTCGAATCGCAGAAAGGCGTAATGCTTGCATGGAACATACCATTTCTGAACGAGAATATCGTCTATTGTATCACTGTTCCGACTTAGTATTTAGTTTATTTCTACCATCATATGCCAAGATTGTAAGAGAAATAAAACAATGGACGTGATGTGAATTGCTGTGTTTTAGCACACGTATTTCGTTATACTGCCACGTGTTGCAATACCGAAATCTAAATTTTGTCAACCTTTTTTATCATTGTATGAAAATAATAAAAACGTCTAAGTTAACCTTAAAGTATTCGATACAAATCTTTAAAACATTTCAATATTATCACTGATATCAAAAATGAATGCCCGCAGTTTCAAGAGATTGGATTTGACGGTAACCGTTACCCGAATCGCAAAAAGCAGTAATGCAGTAATGGAACAGGCCGTTTCTGAACGAGAAAATCTTCAAGTGTATCACCGCTGCGACTTGATATTTCCATCTGGGAGAGATAGAGTTTTAACACGAAAAGACTGCCATAACAAAGACGGCAGGCTGTGACACATAGCGTCTGAAGCGCCGTCATCTCTAAACTTTATCGCCGTCGCGGGCTATCTCTCCAGGGATTCAATTTATAGACAGCTTGTTGGACGTTAATGGCGGTAGTTAGCGTCAAAGTCGTTCCAGCTCCCTGGAGAAACCCCGTCGCCGTATTAAGTCGCTTGTAGCGCTCAACCAAAATGGGCCAAAGATGAATTACTGCGTTGAGTGAAGGCAGTGTTCGTAAGCTACTTAAGGCTGTCACTCTAGTTAGCTATTCTCTGCGTTAGACAGTTTGCAGATAGAAACTTGTGCCGTTCAGAGTGTATTGTTTAACAACTCAATGACGGCTCCCGAACCAAACTGGCCAGTTTGAAAACGGCCTTGTAGATTTTAATTAAATGTCTTTGCTTTTGTTGTCTTTATTATGTGAAAATGAATTACTCGGTAATGAATTGTAAAATGTTGTAACTGATTAAATTGCCTCACTATTTAAAAGCCTTTTTCAAGGAAAATAATGATTTTAGTTTCCACCGTAGCCTGCACATCAATTACCGTAGGCTATATGAAATCATGACGTCTGTCTCGAAAATTTATTAAGTTTTTAATCGTATGTCCAATGACTGGTGAATATCATTTTGTCTTACACTGTGTTTCTATACTACTTGCTTTGAGGTCTACCTGCTTTTGTCACTCCGTAATTAGTTTTTTTTCTAGTATGAGGACAGGCTTATTTTTTAGGTTATTTTTTCCTTTCCGAAGACCTGACTGATACCTCAGTGGTAAAGTGCCTAAAGTAGCGAAACATTCTACAGACAGTGATAACATGTGTTAGCGTCATCATAAGGAAAGAATACCAAAACGGTCAAATTGCAAATCATTTTTAACGATTAGATTTATAATATATAATATTTTGCAATTAGGCTTGTGTAAAAGCATACACATTTTTTTTTTAGAAATATTTCCTTCTCTTCCTATGTTGCGTTTACCTCTTCATCACAACATTCCCCCTACTACCCACGTTCTCAGTTATCTGCTTCATATATTTAAAAAATTTTATGTTTTAATATATGACCTCTGTCCTGTATCTTTCATTATTTTGTTTTAAATAAATATGCAGAAAACCACATCGTATCTAAACGATGCTAAACCGTTCTCTTTGAAATGTTGCAATCCAATTTACGGTATTACATAAAAAGTTTCTTCAGTTAACTAACTCCATCTCGATTGGAAGTATATTTTTAATTTGTCTTTTTAATTTCGCGGTGTATTCTTATACGGACACATGTGAAATTAGACACATATATGACACAGAAACTTACAAAACAAATGCGAAAGGGAAAATAATTATGAAACAGTTTGATATTATGATTCATATGTTGTAGGGACCGAGAGGCATTTTGTTTGGAAATGTATGTTGTAAATTTGGTAATAATATAATAAAAAAAATTCTCATTACTACCTTTGCGTTATATGTAGACCATGTATATAAAATTTGTTTTTCCCTACTTTAAGAAAAATGTTTGATTTCTATTATAAAAGTCCATTCCAAGGATGGAATTTTTTAAGCTTTTAGTGTTTACGGTTCATATGTTCTCAGATTATTAGCTTTAAGCTTCCGGCAGGAGTTAAAAGCCATGCCTTTCAAAACGAAGCAAATCCATGCCGTTAGTCGTAAGATCCATTCCACCTTTGATTTCGTCCTCTTGGCAGCGACATTCTTTTTACGTTTGCAATGATTTACCAACAAAGTCTTAATCATGTATCTATTAAAAAAATATTATGAGTTGAACTAAGTGAAAAGAGTTTCTTAGGGACAGTAGATACCAGCTGAAGAAGCAAGCCATTCATGTCATTTTTACAGTCATCATCATTATCATCATTATCGTTGAGGACCATCTCCAGTTTCCCGGGTGTGGTTTACGAGTCTTGGTTATTATAGACGATTGTTTTCCACCTTTTCCTGTCCAGAAAGGTTTCTCTGTCTGTGATGTACTCCCAATTCCAGCCTCTTCTCTCTACGTCCTCCTTCAGTTGGTCTGTCCATCTTCTTCTTGGTCTTCCCACGGGTCTTTTGCCCAGTATCCTTTTTTCCAAATAAGTTTTTGGCAGTCTTTTACTAGTCATTCTCTTCACATGCCCAAACCATCGAAGTCTTGATGACCTAAGTCTCTCTTCCATGGATTCCCTTAGCTCTAGGTTTGATCTAATTTCATCATTCTTTATGCGGTCAAGTCTAGTTTTCTGGAGGGCCGTTCTAAGAAACTTCATTTCACATGCTTGGATCTTGCTAAGGTCCCTTGATGTTAGTGTGCATGTTTCCAAAGCATATGTGAGAATAGGCCACTAAAATTTGGAAACCAAACAAAACTAGAGAAAATACAGTGTAATAGGAGCCCGAAAACAATTCTACTAATTATACTGAAATTATTTACATTTACAAACATTGATGGCAAATGTTTAAGGGATCGTTTCCTAAAATCCAGAGATGTCAGCAAAACTGAAAACCGGGTAGGACTGGCAATTTCCATTGATTCAACTATCATCGTCAACCTGAAATATAGGCTCGTTGTGAACGTATTTGAAACAGAACATTGATTTCTGCGTGGGCCACATTTCGTCCTAAAGCTCTCAGATGCTTCTCGGTTTCTTTGAAAGTTCAAGAAAATTGTCAGCCTTTATGGGCGGCCTAAGAGCAAGCTCAATATTTATTGCAGGAATGGAAATGCACCTAACGTTCTAACTTCTAAAACCCTCTCAACGGCAGTTCAGAAAAGTTTTCGTGAGAGAGGGCCCCATTAAAGAAAATGGCTGATGGAATTACCGATACCTAAATATCAACAGTTCGCTTACGTCACAACATTTGCGTCAAAGGAGTTATTTGCCGACGTATTTTTTGTGGTGCTTTTCTGAATATGAGCGGCAAACATCGAATAATGACGTAAAAATGAAGTGGCATTCGGGCAAGGTAAACGCTCCAAAGTCGGAGGTATTCAAAGGCGCTTCCTCCTACGTCGTTCCTCTTTTGGAACGTTTGCCGCGCAGTAAAAATTAATGAAATTTTGTGCTAATGCGATTACTCTTTTCGCTGCTGTCTCCTGCTTGCCTCTCGCAATCTGCTGTTTGATACGGTCGTTATTTCATGTTTTTCTCCGTACTCCTACGTTTCACTCAGTAGTTGAAATTCGTGGCAATTTGGAATTGTTATTGTTCGAAAGCAATGCTCTTCATACTCCTCTGAAGTGAGCGAATAAAGTAACATACAAAGCATAAATAATTGAAATAATAATAGTATTGTAAAAGTAATAATCTACTACATAATTTCGTAAGCTCACCCACTCACCACGATAGCTATTGGCTGGAGAACGGTGTCACGTGTCAACCTTCGCTCACAAAACAGCGACTAGAGATACTATTAGAAGGAATTCGTCCTTATGTATATAATTTAATAACTAAGCAACTGCTACCAAATTAAATGGCATAGTACATTCATTAAGTTAGCTTTTCAAAGCGTTTCATAGTTTAAAATATATATATATATATATATATTGCGGCTGAAAAAACGTGGATCAGCTTTTCAGTAACATGTTACTAATTAAAACAACTTAAAAAAACATTAAAAAATTAAATTACTCAAAGTCTCTGCTGTAACCACGAATGTCAATTGTCATTTCGGCTTAGGATAAATTTCAGTTTAATTACAACTTTCTCATAATGTTGTTGCTTGGCCAAAATTTATGCATTACAGTTTATTTGCTTTTTAGGCATTTTACTGACCACTTTCGGTATTGGTCTTTATTCATGTTCCCTGTATGTGAGTTATTAGGTTATTTTAAGTGGACATCAGACCAAATGTATCACCGAATAGACTATTCTGGTAACTTATTTCTGCCGAGTTGTTCAACTGTTTCGTAATATGGAATGTGTATTTCGTTCTCTGGCCGTCACAGATACTATGACCAATGTTTACATAATGAGAGTTTGCCCAGTCTCAATAACAAACAAGCAAACAAGATTTTTTTTTTTTTAATTTTGCAGAGTGAACTTTAAGGGTCAAATACAAGTCAAGTACGTATTTAAGCAAGTTCGAGAGTATGACCTTCGAAGCAGTCACACGATAGCGCGATCGTTCCTGTCCGTGTTTAATACCTACCTCTATTAATGCTTCTGTGTTCTTCAAGCTCAAGAGATTTTATTGATCCTAAGGGTGAAACACAGGTCAAGCTTATATTTGGCCAGATCAGATCAACTTGTCATAATCATTCATCGTAAAAACTGGAACTATTCTAGACCCGTGACGATACGCAAAAAACAGTCACGGGCTTAAACTAGTAAATAGATAATTTGACTCCCGTCACCAGCCCTATAAAATTAAGCTCACCCCTCACAAAACAAAAAATACGCCAAAAATTATTTAAACATAACATAGACAGACTCAGCTTCTCAGAAGAAACAATAAAACATTTTCAGGAACAAATTAAAATTGTTAAATATGGTAATTGACAAATCAAAAGTGCAGAAAAGAATGTGCTCAGATCTGCGAAAATAAAAAGTTTGACGGAGTAAAACGTATGAAAAAATGCTACGAGAGAGAGAGATAAAGAAAAATAGGATAAAAAAGGTCTAAAGAATGAACAGATGGATAAATTCAAACAGTAATGAAAAAAAACAGCAATAGTAAATAAGAGTTTTAAATGGTCATTTGAAAAGTCACAGTTCTTGACATGCAAGATAACTTTATAATAAAAATAACTCTCCTAATTTCTACCAGATATTTAAAAATAATCTAAAACTCTATCAAGCAGCGGAAGTATTTGCTTTAGAAATGAAAGTGGAAAATGGCCTGAACTAATACCGAGAATTGTGCAATCCAAAAACAAAAACAGATGTTTTGATCAAATTTTAAAATGTGCAGAGCTGTAATACAAATTAAAATTTCCAGAGATTCACAAAAATTTAGAAGCAGATCAACGACATAATGTTAAAGAAATTTAGAAAAAAGGAATTAAAACCCTGAAAACAACAAAGGTAGTTGAGTAGACTCTTTTAGAACTGAACATATAAAATCATCTCAACACGACATCATAGGTAACCTTCAAATCAACTTCAAAGAAACCTAGATAAATGAAAAAGTTCCCAGAAGAATGGAAAGAGGATTTCATACATTTCTTTTCACTAGGAAACAAACGAGATGTTCGAAGTAAGAGCCTTTTGTCAGTGGCTTATAAGATATTCCGAAAAATATTACTAAACAGTGTAGAAACAACGCATCACAGGCACTTTTGACATTATCAGATTGTTTTCAGCAGGAGAAGATCTTGCTCAAAAACGATTTTCAGTGTCAAGTTCATAATCCGTCACAGACTCACGAAATCCAAAGATATCGTAGTAACATTTATAGATTTAAAAATGTTTTTATTGTATTGATAGGGAACTTCTTGATAAAGTGATCTGATAATTTGAAGTTAAATATATATTGGCAAATCAAATCCGTAAAACTCTCACACACACGATAGCAAAATTTTAAAGTTTCAGGGCCAAATGTCTAAACCATTCAAAATAAACTCAGTCGTAAGTCAAGGTTATGGTTTGTCTTTACTCTTAAAATGCATCATGGAGAGAAGAGCAAGAATTTGGAATATAAAATTAAGAGAACACAAATTATCAAAGATAACACTTGAGAGATAGAACGAGGCTGTTGAAATAAACTGTATAGCATTTGCAGATGACAAGCGCAGAAATCTCGTAATTATTCGTGTTCATGTATTGTTGCCGCCTAACGAATCCTTTGTTACTATTTTCAGCTTAATATCTGAATGTATGTGACAAATATTTATAAAGATTATAACTGTATACATAATTACACATACAAGTACGAGATGATAACTTTATCATGTACGGCTAGCTGTAGTTTTATTCAGACACTCTAGTAAGGTCCTAAAGTTTTCATTGTTTAATATCGATGCTATATACTAATTAATTCATATGAAATCTCCAGTAACTTGTGCTTAATGGAAGTGGATAAGAGCAGTAAGTTTAATAACGACCTGATAAATGAATTTCATATTTACTTACAGTGTATTATTAAAAAATGTATACAGTTCTGAGACATTTAAAATTCCACAACCTGATAAATGAATTTCATATTTACTTACAGTGTATTATTAAAAAATGTATACAGTTCTGAGACATTTAAAATTCCACAATCTGATATTAGTTAGCTTTCATGATTTTTTCAATCCTCAATAAGTTTCGAAGGTAATAAAATGTTATGGTTGGCGAACATTAAAATGGGTAATAAAAATTTGTTTGCAAGGCGTAAGTAAACCTGACGAACTTTGGTTTCCTATGCCTTTAAATGCAAGCTATTCAGCAGGTACGTATCGGATGATATATGTCCACTAATTCAATTTTTATGTATCACGTACGTTATGTCGAAAAGCAATTCAATGCGGCATTATTGTTCGTTATTTAAAATTTTGCTGCTGTTTTTAATCCGTTGTTTCATGATTTTGTAAATTTTGTGGTATTTCTGGATCAATTTGTAGGTTTTTTTTTTTTTTTAATTTCAGTTGCACAGAAAAAAATGGGTTTGACCTTACTGAATATTCATAAGGTATTTACACTGATCAGCCAGAACATTATGACCCTCTACCTACAAGCCGGTATGTCCGCCTTTGTCACGGATAACAGCGGTGACGCGTCATGGCATGGAAACAATGAAGCCTTGGTATGTCGCTGGATGGAGTTGGCACCACATCTGCACACACATGTCACCTAATTCCCGTAAATTCCAGGGAGGGGGGAATGAGCCGTGACGCTACGTTCAGTCACATCCCAGAAATGTTTTATCCGGTTCAGATCTGGCAAGTTGTGGGGCCACCACATCAATTGCAACTCACCATTGCGTTCCTCGAACCACTCCATCATACTCCTGGCCTTGAAATATGGCACATTATCTCGTTGAAAAATACCACTGCCGTTGGGAAACATGGTCTTCTTGAAATGGTGTACCTGTTCTGCAACAAGTGTGCGATACTTATTGGCCGTAATGGTGACTTGCACGAGCTCCACTGGACCCATGGATGTCCACGTGAATGTTCCCCAGAGTATAATTGAGCCGCCGCCAGCTTCTTTCCGTCCCGCAGTACAGGTGTCAAGCAGCTGTTCCCCTGAAAAACGACGGATTCTCACCCTCCCATCGGCATAATAAAGAAGGTATCGTGATTCATCAGACAATTCAACGCTCTGCCACAATGCCAACGTCCAGTGACGATGGTCACGTGCCCATTACAGTCAGTCATAGTTGCCGATGTTATGGTGTTAAAATTAGCCCATGCATGAGTCGTCGGCTGTGGAGGCCTATCGTTAAGAGTTTTTGGTGCACTGTGTGTTCAGACACACTTGTACTCTGCCCAGCATTAAAGTCTGATGTTAGTTCCGCGACAGTTAGTGCCTGTCCTGTTATACCAGTCTGCTTAGACTACTACGTACCACATCTGTAATGAGGTGTGGCTGCCCAATTCCTCGACGTTTGGACGTGGCTTCACGTTGGTTTCGCCACTTGTTGAAGACACTCACCACAGCACTCCTCGAACACCCGACAAGTCGTGCTCGAGCCGAGCCTCCGGGCCATCACAATCTTCTCTATGTCAATCTCATATAGATCGTGTGCCTTCCCCATTCTAAACACTAATAGCACGCTCACTGATACTATATGCACCGGGCATGTGTCTGACTAGCAGTCATTACACGTCAGGTGACGCTACTATCTCCTGGACGGGTTTATATCGATAGTAGGTCGGTGGTCATAATGTTTTGACTGATCAGTATATAGCCTTCGTCATGAAAATATATTTATCTTCCACAATCGAATGCCATATCCGATTTATTGGTGCAAGCAATCATCATCTAACGTGTTTCCTGTCTATAGAACTTTCCGTCGGAGAAGTAACTGGGGCGGTACCCCCTTGCCTACCAAGGGTATGTTGAGAGCAATATGTTGCGATTCAGAAGAGGGAGAACTAGAAAAGCTGCATGGGTATGTACAAGTCTATTTATTTCATCCCCCTCTTACACCCCCAACTCCACCCACTCCCACCATATACAACATAGTCCAGCACCTAGCATATAATTTGGGGTCCTTATTTCCATTACTTTACAAGCATATACATTTACACCTAATACATTTAGGCCTTCTTTAAGAATAATGAATGGAAGATAATTTATTTATTTTTTTGGTGTAATACGACTTTACTGTCACAATTTCTAATATTCTTAACCGGTATTACTACTACTTCTACTACTACTATTATTATTACTACTGATACTAATATTCATCTACATCTACATCTAAATATATACTCTGCAATTCACAAAATTGTGGGTGGCAGAGGGTGCTCAGCACCAAAGCTAATCTCTTTGTTGTGCATTCCAATCCCTAATGGTACGAGAGAAAAAAGAATTCATATAAGAATCAGTCCGGCACTTGATTTCTCTAATTTTATCTTTTCTGTCCTTCCGACTCAAATAGGTTGGTGGAAGAAGTATTTCACTACACTCAAAAGTGAAAGTGGGAGTACGCATGTTTACCAATAAGTTTAAACGAAACGTGTGTCGTCTATCTACCAGAGACTACCAACCTAGTCTACTAATCAGTTCTGTTACGCCTTCATAAGGACTGTAGCAAGCGGTCACGAATCAAGCGGCTCTTCTCTGTACTTTCTCTATACTTTCGATCAACCCCTTACGAAACGGGTCCCAAATGGCACAACAATAATCCAAATGTGGACGCACAAGAGATTTGTACGCTATCTCCTTTGTTTGTTCATTACAATTTTTCAATATTACTGATAATACAATTGTTACTACCAGAGTTACTATAAGTTTTGAAAGTTCTATGTTTTCCGATCGAAACGAACTAAAAACTTAGAGCGATGCAGGAAGCGGCTGTTTTCGTGAAAACTCTAATGGTTCATCAGACATCTCGCCTATCTCATCTGTCCGATGACAGAATTAAAATCAACAACGGCGTATACCCTCAGTCCCTAAGCGCTGTAGAGTGGTTTGTGATTAATGCCAGATCTGTGGTACACAATCTGTCGATCAGGAATCGTGCACCACCAGCGTAGGTCAAGATGCAGATGATCTCACCGGGGCTCAGACCAGCTCAGTCCTCTTTGAACGGTAGACAGCGTCGCATTCGGGAGGACGGCGGTTCGAATCCCCGTCCGGGCATCCAGATTTGGGTTTCCCATGGTTTCCCCAAATCACTCCAGGCAAATGCCGGGATGCTTCCTTCAAAAGGCCATGGTCAAATTCCTTCCCATTCCTTGCCCCACATCCTTTCCCGTCTCTAAAGACCTCGCTGTTGAGAGACATTAAGCTGTTAAAAAATATAAATAAACAGCGTCCTGGCCAAGAGGAAGAGAACCCA
The DNA here is from genome assembly GCA_031002005.1 of Vandiemenella viatica. Taxonomy (NCBI): domain Eukaryota; kingdom Metazoa; phylum Arthropoda; class Insecta; order Orthoptera; family Morabidae; genus Vandiemenella; species Vandiemenella viatica. The sequence goes on from JARYHS010008074.1 coordinate 84,498,659, forward strand.
TGGTAAACACTATGATATAAAAAAAATCCTGTAAATGAATAATCATATTTTGTATACAGATCTGACGTTCGGAATGTTATACACCAAAACGGAGGATAGAGTTAATTGTCTGGAGAACCACAGTTTATCCAATGTCCAGATTTCGTTTCTGCGTAACAGATACAGACAATACCGGCGGAAAAACTAAGCCTGTGGTTATGGTTGATTTTATTATCCTTTATTTCTAATTTCATTACCTCTACCACTGAGCAATAAGCTATCATACAAAAGAATTGAAGTTATGATAAAAATAATTCCATTATCGTTTGGTTAACATAATAAAAACTCATGTTCTTCTTTTATTACTTTCTTACGACTCATTGTTAATAACATCATAATTGGAGAACACTCAGGACAACAACCGAGTAGGAATGAATAATTCGGCAACGGCATTTTGAAGGAACCATACCCGCATTTACCTGAAATAATTTTGGTCGTGAAAGATCGAAACTCAATGGCGGGACTAGAGAACGAACCCACGGAAATCGAAATATCTTACCTCAGCCTTGACGATTCAGCCAACAGCCTAGTCATTTGCTCTTTTATACTGATCTGCCGCTGCCAAGTTTGAAGCAGAAAAAAAATTGTGGATGATACTAGCGGGTTATAAAAAAATCGCTAACCTAATACTGAGCGTGGTGGGTGAGCGGTTAACGTTCTGGCCTCGGGAGGACGCGGGTTCGAATCCCCGTCCGTGCCAGATTTGGGATTTTCATGGTTTCACCAAATCACTCCAGGCGAATGCCGGGATGCTTCCTTCAAAAAGGCCTTGGCCGAATTCCTTCCCGTTCCTTGTCCCCAGTCCCATCCCGCCTCTAATGACCTTAGCCGTCGACGAGGCGTAAAGCAGTAATTAAAAAAACCTAACCTAATATTTAATTTTTTATTTCAAATTCTTAAAAAAAAATTTTCTAATAAAAGTTACTAGCAGAAATAAATAATGAAGGAATTGAGAAACGATAGTTTCGCGGTTATCATATAAGCTTGTGTGAAAAACACTGACTAATTTTTATGTATTATTTCCACTTCCAATGGTTATTACTCATAGATTTTCGATTCTATTGTAGAAATATATCCTTTACACATATAGCGTGTGGTAAAGGGCAGAGAATTCAGCCCCAAGGCACACCCGTCACGGTAAACTCATAGAATTTCCAGAATAACTTAATGACATACATTACAAACACACAAGACGTTTCTATTGAAGTGCGAAATCTTCACAAGATATTTTAATGCATATGCAATAATTCGTTCCATGGCTGGTGGAGGCATGAAAACGAGGCAACGCCTGCAACGATGCAACGACGTAACAGAATACGCTCTAAAGTTAATCGTGTATACAGCTTAACGCGCGCTGACAGAGGCAAATTCGTTTTGATGGCTCATTCATCTTTCACGGAAAAAAGCACGGTCTATCGTAAAGCGATACTTGTGCGATAACGACCGTCAGCCACAAAGTGCGCGGGATAATGCTCCCGAACAAATTGTTGAGTAACGACGCGTAACGCAGGATTGGAGATATCCGAGTATAATGCATAACTGACAAAGACCCCGTGATACTGCAGAGGTAAACGACTTCACATATACTGCACTCATAATGGACTGTCGTGCGATACACAGCGATGTCAGTGTGTCCGTTGTTGTTATATCCGTTACAAAAAACAAAACGGGACCTACAACTGTCCTACACTTAAGTGTTAAAAATGATGCGAAAAAAATATGACTGAAAAGTATTTAATAAGCATTATATTAGAAAACTTCTGCTGGATAACAATTATTTTCCATCGCTACTTCTGCAATGAGTGCAATATAAAATGTAAATTCGAACCATTTTATCGTCATTTATATTCTAATTTCGCAAAGAAACGCATTCGATTGAAATCAAAGAGGAACTGCGTGTCAAAAAGAGTCAGTAATTACTGTTTCTGAATTCTGATCTTAATTATATTCCCTAAAAATATTTGTTGCTCTAAAATTTAATTCTATATTCTTCACTTAATTAGTTACGGTCACCAGATTTTTAACACAATTCAGTGAAACGAAGGAGAAAATACATCTCCACCGTATGATTGACACCAACTTATCAATAGTAATTAGCCTACCTGCGGTCTTAACAAACTAATACAGAGAATCCTCCGGCTGCGAAATCCACCTCCGTCGCAAATGTTTAACTCATTCCGGCAATTCCACCTAATGAAAGCTGTCTTCAGTTTTATCTAGATTTCGAACCACATCAAACAAACAGAGCAAGCAGAGTTGTTAGAGTTCAAAGACGGGTCAAGTGTTGAAGAAAATCACAGTATCATAAAAAAGAAAGAAAGTAAGTAAACAAATTTAGTCCATTGTTTAGATAGAATCTTATGTGCTATGCCAACTACATGAGACATAACGAAATATTTCTCATTTAAAAGGCAGATAAAAGAGGCAACACAGGATGATAGAAATATGCCACATTTTTTTAAAGGAAGATCACTACGTGATTTAAAAATCTTTGCTAAAGAGGCACGGCTTTGCCAGGGTAAATCAGGTGACAAATCAAAGAAGTTTCGATTCATTTCCAGAGATTTTTATAGGCACAAAACAACTGTCACTAAAATAGAAAATGTCAGATTTCTATCTTCGAGAGTATTAGCCAAATGGTCTGTGCAGCAGAGATGGAGAAATACAGGATTAGTCCGAATACAAACAGAACACAAATTTCTGGTTTACACCTTGGAATAAAATTTCGATTGAGTTCCGATAAAAAAAAACAAAAAACAAAAAAAAAACCCTTTTAACATCCATTGCTATATTATAGAGAAAAATACGCTTACCATGTGTACCGGGAAACGAGTATCAGGTAATAGGACTAGTGTTAAAAAGAGGGCAAACAAAATTATCTGCGAAAATTTGTTAGTCAAGTTAAGTAGTACATAAGAAGTTTGGATGGTAGTATAAGGTGTATGTAGACGACAAAGCACGGCTGAAATTGACGAGTTGTAGAGGCGAGAGATAATAGGAAATACAGGATGTTTAATAAAATATCGAACTACATTTTGAGTATAGGACAAAGGATAATTTTTTGCATAGGTATGAAATGAACTAGGGATAGTATAATATACCGGGTCAAGCGTCTAATTCTACATTGGGGAGAGTAACAGAATAGAAGAAAAAGTATCTAAGATTGTTATAAAAATAGGGATTTCACTGGTGTCAAATGATCCATTCTTATTAAAATAAATATTTTCAGCGCAAAGAAACCAATTTTAACTTTTCTTGAAAGAAATATAGTAGAAACCTTATGAATTGTCCTATTTATAATTTTAGTATTAATGTGGCCATGAAATAACAGTTTCTGCTCATCCAGACAAGTAACATAATACATCGGCAAGGAAACATGGCACCTTGAAATGGTGGATAGCAGCTTATAGCTTTGTATGATCCGGAGGGTTGTAAATGACACATGTGCTATAATGAAAGCTATGTAGGCAGCGAAACCCTTAATTCACTTTTTGTGCTGAGTAAATCGCTCAGGATATTCGTTTAAATGGTTATTGAAAGCTGTGTTGAATTTTCAGCTTCCACATTCTCAAATCGTCACATTCGCCAACCAGCAACTGCCATTTGGTGTTCAAAGTCTGTTAATTCATGTCGTGCAGCCATAATCACGTTAGAAAACCATTCCTACGAATCATAAGAGTACAAAAGAAAGTCGCCACATTCCAGGGAACATTTATACGTTTCTCGCGTTGTGCTACCACCACCTGGATATTGCATCTTTCTGTCCCGTTACTTTTGGCACTTCAGCGTATATTGCAGTCAAAAACAAAAGAATTTCATATTACAGGCTTCGGAAATAAATTATTTGGGACAGACTAAAACGAAGAAAACAGCACCTTGGGAGGGCCTGGAAACAATGGTCAGATAATATGATTACACCAAGCTGATTCTTGAGTCGAAAACTCGCCTAATACTAATTCAAATGACAGAAACAATTTTTTTTTCATAAGCTGACACAACTTGACACACGCACATACACGGGGATCATTACGTTAAATAAGTGAAACATGCTTGCAGATTAATTCGTTATGCACTGGCACAAATAGAAAGTGTTTTATCCAGATAAATAAATCTATGAAACTTGGCCACAAGTATTAACATATGAAGAGTATTGAATGATTAAAAATTGAAAGTTGTTTTGTAATAGTAAGCGAATTAACGGGGTATTTGCTATGTTCCGTAGCTTATAAGTGGTTAACGGTGTGGTCTAGCTTCGCCTTTTCTTGTGTCCAGCTTGGCGGTGACAAAGCAGAGAGTGAAGACCGCGTACACCCAAATGTCTTACTTTGAGAGAGGTTGCACATTTGGTATGTTTGAAATGGGTGCATCATTTCGCGAATTCTCACTAAGGAACTGGCCGCAGTGGAATGTCAGTGCAGAGATTTGATAAAAAGTGGTCCCAAGAAGGCTCTAGTACTCCTAGATCTGGTACTGGTCAACACAGGACAACAAAACCTCAAAATCGTCAAATTGTGCAGATGGCTGTTGCCGGCAGATGGGCGACTGCAACCCAAAACCGAGCAATGGTTACAAAGAGAATTGCCCCGCGGAAAATGGTAGGCCAATTGCTTGAAGCTGGGCTACACTCTCTGACCCCCATGCAAAGTATTCCATCAACACGATTTCATTGCCAGCAACGCCTAACCTGATGAACCGCAAAACGCAACTGGACACATGAATGGCATACATCTGTGTTTAGAGATGAATCTTGAAGTGATATCCGAGAACATGTACACAGGCGTAGTGGAGAAAGGGTCTACCCTGCTGTGATTTATAATGTCACACAGGTCCAACCCCTGATGTCATGATTTGAGGGGAAATCAATTACGATAGCTGGACTGAGTTGGTTGTTGTTGAAGGCACACTGATACCCCGCCAGTATGTGGACAGGGTGGTGTATCCGTATGTGATGAAGGTCGCCTGTTCGAGTCCGGCCGAGGGCATGGGTGTTTAGTGTTGTGTCTGTGAATGTCTTGACCGTGTTGTAGTGTTGTAGTGTCCTTGTGTCAAAACTTGATAGCAACAAATCACATTGAGCTGGCTGTATGGCCCAGTACCCGAATGCCATAAAAAAAAAAAAAAAAAAATCCGTATGTGATACCCTTCATGACCACCACCCAAAAGGGTATCTTTCAACAAGATAATGCTCTTCCTTATACTGCCGTCATCGAAACACAAGCCTTGCTTGCGGTTACGACCATGGATTGGCCCACAAGGTTTTCACATTAATCCCTAGAATGTCATGGAAGACACATTATATAACGTGGTCACCCAGCACAAACTGTTCAACAACTGATTGCACAAGACATCCAGGAATGGAGGGACATACTCCAAGACAATATCCGATTACTTATTGATTCAATGCCAGCAAGTATTCACAAGTGTATAGTTGCTCGTGGTAAGCACTCTTCTTAATAACTCACGTATGTAAAGGGAATAAACTTCGTCCGATCTATTTCAATTTGCTATCATTTCTTTTGAGTTTGGCCCTATACGGTACATCTACATCTACATCGATACTCTGCAAATCACAAATACTGTGGGTGGCAGAGGGTGCTAAGCACCAATCCTAATTCTGCGCATTCCAATCCCGAACAGATCGAGGAAAGAAGGAATACATAAATGAATCAGTACGGGATCTTATTTCTCTAATCTTATCCCTCCTTTTGCGACCTAAATAGGTTGGCGGAAGAAGTATTTCGTTGCACACGTAACTTAAAGATTTTCGCATATTCTCCAGCAAATTCAAACGAAAACGACGTCGTCTGTCTGCCAAACAATCCCAGCCCAACCCACGAATCAGCTCTGTGACACTTACGTAAGGACTGTAACTAGCAGTCACGAATCGAGCGGCTCTTCTCTGTACTTTCTCTAATGTGTCAATCAATCCCTTGCGATACGGATCCCAAATTCCACAACAGTATTCCAAATGCGGACGCACTAGTGTTTTGTACGCTATTCCCTTTGTATGAGCATTACAACTTCTCAATATACGTCCTATGAATCGTAGTTTGGAATTAGCTTTGCCTACAACGGAAGTTATGTGCAAGTCCCATTTCATGTTGCTTTGTACTGTTAACGCCTAGATACTTCAGGGAATCGACCGTGTCAACAACTGAATTGTTAACTTTGTACTCCTGAGCAAAGTCTCCTAAACTTCCACACCAAGCGAGGTGGTGTAACGGATAGAGTTCTGGCCTCGCATTCGGGAGGACGGCGGTTCGAATCCCCGTCCGGGCATCCAGATTTTGGTTTTCCATGGTTTCCCAAATCACTCCAGGCAAATGCCGGGATGCTTCCTTAAAAAGGCCATTGCCGAATTCCTTCCCATTCCTTGCCCCCATCCTTTCCCGTCTCTAAATACCTCACTGTTGAGAGACATAAAGCAGTTAAAAAAAAAAAAAACTAAACTTCCACGATTTCCGTCTTGGTGTAGCACTTTCCATTTCCGCCAGTGTGTTGTAATTGAATTTATGCGTATGTTCAATAGCTGCTTTACGGTAGCGTATAGACAATTCTTTAACTGTTAATTTCACCAGTAGAAAAGCAATTTATGCATAGCCATATTGTAAGGCTAATTCCGAACGGCCAGTGTATTTTATTTCTGCCAGCTGCAACGCGGCAGTTATCGTTGTATACGATACGAGTTGGCAGTGCGGTTATAGCGAAGACTAGGAGAAAGGCAGCGGCACTCATGTATATTCCGAGCACGATTCGCAGACTTTAAAGCACCGAATGGGCCATCGCGGATATCAGATGCTGACGCACGTCTCGCAAACGGTGCGCGCGTACTAGTAGCTGCTTTGTGAAAGCGAATTAGGCTTTCACGTCGGGTTCTGCCAGTTTTGTCTCTCGCCCGACATATTTTTAGTTTCGCTCAAACGGCGAACAGCTGTGACAAAAAATATCTCTGTTTTATGCGCAACATTCTTCGTAATGCATACGAGATTTTATAAATCAATATTTTATAACTAAAAAGGATGCTGAAATTGTCTGTGCAGAATCAAGTCACGTAATTATTATCACTAACTTGGTTAGATATGAACTTTAAGAATGTTTCTGAAGTGATAAGTACAAAGGTTTTTACGAAAAAGATGGAAATTCAACAGGGGAACGCAGCCAACTCACCATATAGAATACACGTAACGGTATTTATTTCAGATGTGATATCGAGTCTTGTGACAAAGTGGTTAACATACTATGGCGTTTGTAAAGAGACGTTTTCAATTCATAGCCTGACCTTCTAGTTTTTGATTTTTCATTTTGCCTGAAATCAGTCCAGGTGACTGTCGGGATGGTTTCCCTAAAAGGCCTTATCCGAATTCCTTCCAGTACTCTGACCCCAGTCATTTCGCTCCTCTAATCACCTCGACGTCGACGATTCCAAAAACCATTAAAAATCAGAAAAAATATGTGTAAAATTTCGTCAATAATCACGTTTTAACTCATTTTATGCGTTGTCAGTGTTTAGGTGATGTTTTTTGTTACCCTTTTGCAAGACAGAATTTTTTTTTAATTTAAAAAGTGCTATTTATGGTAAGATTTATATCAAATCTTGTTTATACTTACGTTGATGTAACAGATAAATAATTTCGGATAGCTGTTCTCAAATTACACGCTTCTATGGTTAGTCCTTTAAATTAAATATTTTTTGTCTTAAAACACAAAGAATGTAGTTTAAATATTATTGCAATACATCTCTAACAGAGAGACAAGCAGAAGTTGTTATTTATCATAGATCAGATTTCAGTTGCAAGGTTAAGCAAATGCCACGAGTCACCGTCAAAAATTCTGGCCCTGTTCCATCCCTTTTCTTGTCGCAAATCGTTTTCTGCCTTTGATGACTTCAAAGTTAACGAATCGTTAAGGTCCAAAAACAGAAAAAAAAACAAAAATCTAGTGTTATGTATAGTAAGTTGTTCTTTTCTGGATTTTTCAAACGTTAAAAATTCTTCTTCATTTTTAATTTTTTCCTGGAAGCTATCCTCAACATTCCTTTGTAGCATTCACGTACTACTTGTCTTTCACTTTCTCTTTCTCCTATTATCCGTGATTCATTTGCAAATAGTGCAATGCTCAATACACGGTTCTATTGAAGTTGACAATTAAATATTTGAAAATTTGCTGTAGATTCTTTTTACACCAATTTAAAAGACTTTATCTCGGAAACAAAGATTTAAGTGGCTGTTTTTCTCGAAAACCATTCGGAATAAGACACACATCAATACTGATATTCTTTTATTTTCAGAACCTACTCCTTCACCTGCATTTCGTATCCGGTGAACCTTTATTTTATGGCGTTTTATTTTGCAGTCGTGTAACTCACAAGACTTAGCGTCAACTGCTCCAAAATAATTTCCGTAGTATTTTGTACATACTAACATCACAAAATAAGGTAGCAATCGAGATAGATACGACTTTGTTAAACTCTCTATATATAAAAATAGATATGTTTGTATACATGTTCTTAAAACAATTCGATAATTTTATTCAGTTTCAATCAAACTTTGCAAACGTATACTTCAAAAGAAGGGGAAAATTTTTTGTCTACATTTGGTTTAAAAATCACCACCCTCCCTTCCATCAGCCCCTTAAGATAAATTTACAAGGTAATTTCAAATATCTCGCAAACGGTATGGAATCTGGGCAAAGAGAATGGTAATATTCTATAAGAATATAGAACTTCCTGCTTATTATCGTTGAACCGGTTGCTGTCGGACAATTAATGACCGAGAAATTCGAAATTTAAAATTTATTTTAAAGTTAGTGTGACGATACACAGATTTATCTGATATCGAAGGAACTTTTCGCTAGTATGCTTTGAAATAAGTATAAAAAAATTGTTTCCATTTAGTTTAAAAGACTGCACCCGCTGTTCCCCATTAACCCGCTAAAAAAATTACATATGTTGTCCCTATAACACCAGCGTAACACCACGCCATGATGTGTGAAGCCGACGTTTCGAACGCCATACTGCGGTCTTCTTCTTGCGCACAACTGCATCATGACGCGGAGTCGTTCCGGCCGTGGAAGGCTAGAATACAAATTTACACATGGAACTTTTAAATTTTTTCATGCCTCTGGAAAACGGTAGGAAATCGGCCAAATGGGTTGATGCTGGAGAATGTTTACGATAATCAGATCAAACAGGATAAAACATCAGCATAGAATTTTCATATCCAGCCCACGAGCATCGGTAGGCACTTGGCCGTACTTTTTTTTATTATTTATTTACTTTATGCGAATAGATCTATACAGATCACGCAAAACGTAGTCATTATCTGTCTCAGTTTCTTTTGCCATTCCAGAATTCTCGCATCCGGTTATTGAAGGCACGTTCACTCTCTTCTCTTTATGTTGTGCCGATCTTCTTGGCTTTGATTTCTGGCATGACTAATCCAGTCTTGTATTTTTTGTCTGAAGATTTTGCGATCTAGGATATCAGAATTCTTGATTTTAGCTTTTTACAGGTATTGTTTTACTTGATCGAACCAACTGTTAGGCATTTTTAATGGTTGCATGAGTTTGAAAATCTGCTTAGTTAATCTGTGATGTGGCATCTTGTAGATGTGACCGTAGGATTTTAGTCTGCGTTTTCTGATGTCGTTGGCTATGTTTGAGTGGGACTCTACTGTTTTGTTTGACTTTAGTCTGTAGCCTTCTTCTGTTTGGTTGGTCCAGTAATTTTCCTGATTATTCTTGATTCTTCTTTTTAAATTTTCTCGATATCCCTCTTAGAGTTTAGTGTGAGTGTTTCTGTGGCGTATAGATCATTGGGTTTAATAACTGCATTGTAGTGTCTAATTTTTGATTGAATTCCTATTTTCTTTTTGCTGTAGATGTTACAGGTCTGTCCGAATGCCTTTTTCATTTTGTTGAGTCTGTTTTTGAGGCGGAAAATGTCTGGGACCAAGAGACTGGAAGGAATACCATCTCGTTATTCGCCTGAAGTGATTTGGGGAAACCATGGAAAAACTGAAATCTGCATGGCCTGATAGGGATTCCCGTTTGCTCCCGACTGGGAGCCCACTCACACACCACGCTCTGTAGCACTCTGCTAGTAGAATGCAAAAATCCTTTGGGTCGACTAAAAAAGTTTTCGATGATTCAGTGTAGTTGTTTTAAGCGGTACGGAAAGCCCAACTTAAGTGGTCAGCCCGAAGTTGGAGCAGGTGGGTCCCTCTGGATTCTGCGGCGGGGCCATTGAGTTGGCGACCGAGGTGCGACCTTTGGTGCGGTTTCCACCTGCGGCCACCCGCGCTGTCGAAAGTTGCTCTTTGCGTAACAGATCGGCAAGCCGGGCCGCGTCAAGTTCGCGGGAGGCGGTCGATGACTGCGCCCTAACCGCAGCACCTCCCAGGGCGGGACCGCGTGCTTTGACGGAGTGGCTGCCACGCGGCTCGATGACTTTCTGAGGCGTGGCGCAAAGTGTTAACGCTCAGCTGCACCCTCTCTGCTGCGTTCCCCGACTCTCTTTCTGACAAGATTTTATCGCGGAGAGGAGTGTTATTCCTGCGACGCTATAGGGCAGGTTGCTCAGACATTACTGAATAGCAGTGTTCGAATTGTAACATATCACTACATTAGATTATTGTACATTAGTCATTTTAGTATATTAAAGTGTATATAGAATCGATGTGATAATTTTAAAGTATAAATATTTACCACTAGTTTCAACACCATAAAAATGACGGTTATCACGGGTAAAATGACTTTACACTAAAAAATCTTGTAAGAACAAATGAATAACGATCAAATTTATTGATATTTTCGTGTTATGAGTACCTTACTCTGGTTAGATTCTCTGAGTATGTGGTAATAAATTTTTTTTAAAAAATAAATGCGCTTTACTTTATATGATGGAAAGTATAATTTCAAAAATGGATAACTGTTATTTATTTTACTGTAATATATCGCGATTACGTTATTGTATAAACTTTCTCTTAGATTCAAATAAACTTCATTGTTTCCTATCTTCTGTCAGAGAATATAGCGTAAACATCGAATGCCCTTCTCCTTAGATGAATTTCTGCATTAGTCGTAGTAAATAAACAAAATACAACATGTAAATTTAAACGGACGTACCATTGTAACTTTTCTAATCCTTGCCTCGTATTAATTCTTTTCTATCCCTGCTCTTCGTATTTTTGTGGAGTTACTTCCACAACAGATTACATTGACCGTTCTTACAACTGAATCAGAAAGTAAGAACAGTAGGAATACATGAAATCATTAATATCACACAAAGTCATATTGAAACCATCGATCTCATGAAACTGACACATCAATTATACCTGAGGAAAATTGCGGATTAAGCCTTCAAAATGTACCGGTATACTTTCAAGACTTTATTGTTGCTGAAACAGCATTTGACGAAGAAAATACTAATCCCCCCCCCCAAAAAAAAAGATACCGGATAACAACACTTCGTCTCCAAGTCCAGCATACATTTAGAGTTATAATTTCTTGCAGTGTGAATAATAATATTATATATAAATCTTATTTTGAAGAGAATAGAACTGGAAAACCAATTCTTAATTATCATACATACATTACCGGTCAAAACTTTCGCCGTTTTCTCACGCTTCTGTACTAAACAGACAGGTCGATATTGCAGCAGAAGATTTATACGACAATTAGAAGAAATTATGGATTACTCATAAGAATACATAACCTCAGGTAACGAAGTGTTTGGCCGACAAATTCATCACGACATCATGCTTCGGAGATATTCCTTCAATCTTTTAATCGACATACCTGCAGTGCCCAAAATCACGACATTAAGTTACCTATCGCAATGGAGTGTACGTGTTATGGATCGTAAACAAATGGGTGCAGTTAAAAAAAAGATTATACGCGTGTATCAAACCTCATAACAAATTAACAGAACAGGTTTACAATTACAAACTTAGGTAACCATAGTTAGCAACAAACTTCTAAGAAATTCTGAAACTAAATAAATTAACTTACAATCATTGCGCTGGTCTGCAGAGCACATTACGGATTTGAGTGTGATGTCAGTTTGGTAAAGTTCCTCTTCATTTTCAGTTTGATTTGCCTATAGACAGAGATTTTTCTCCTTTGATTTTCCCACCTACTTTTGTCCTCTAGTAATTTGAAGTTCAAATTTTTCAGTGATTCTGCAAATAAACAGGCAATGCATTTTACCCTCCGATAAGTAGATTCTTATGATCTTGATACCTGGTAATAGAGTTAATATTTTACGTTGCAATCCGCCTTTGTCGTGTCTGAATCCACAGTTTAACATCCAATTCCAAGTAGGGAACGTCCTGCCGAAGGCAGAACTCTTAAAAATTCCTTGCAACAGCAGGTTTTGAACGCCGAATACGTAGTTTTTGAGGCAAGTGATTTAACCACGGAGCTGCCAGTCCATTCAAACAATTATTCATGAATCCCTGGATATATATGATAAATTGGGAACTGATATAATCAACGCATTTTGTCCTGTTTATTGTAAAAATCTTGTCATACTATATCTGGTAGTGTCTAATCTCACTATCTATTCATTGTGACATGAATATAGGTTTCTCAATCCTTTCGAACTTAAGGAGACCGGCTAAATACTACTTGTCTCAGATTAGGTCTTCAAATTAAGTAAAAAGTGATTTACATTACACGAAAAGTGTAGAATATTTAATTTAATTTAATTGCAATGGAGCGCCCGTTCCGATGACAATTTCCCTACGGACCCACTTTTCTCCTTTGCTTTTCCCACCCACTTTTGCCCTCTAGTAATTTGAAGTTCAAATTTTTCTGTGATTCTGATAAATTGTTCATGATATCCCTTGGTAATATACTCGAATCCATGATCTCGTACGTGCAAAAGAAAATCCTCCCACACCCTTATGCCTGAAATCGAGTGCAACTTGTGGACATAGATATCTCTTCCCTACCATGCACCTTATAATTGACTCCAATATTAAGATTTTTGGTAATTTTGAATTTGAGTATTGATTGTAATCTGCAAATTACCAGGTAGCCGCATGCACAAATACGTTTACTTAAATATATTTGCTCTCCTTTGTGTATGTCTGAGAGTTCTGTCGCTCAGTAGTGAGTATCACTACTATATTCTAAGCTGGAGTTTCCTTATGTTAAGTGGGTGGTGGGTGCGCGGTTAACGTACTGGCCTCGAATTCGGGTTAGAATTCCAGTCCGGGCATCCAGTTTTGGGTTCCCTGTTGTTTCCCCAAATCACACCAGGTGAATGCCGGGATGCTTCCTTCAAAAGGTTAAGGCCGAATTTATTCCCGTGCCTTGTCCACTATCCTTTTCCGCCCCTAATGATCTCGACGTTGACGAGGTGTAAAGCCACCACAAAAAAACTTACATTCAAATGTCTTTGTTACAGATTTGTTTGATTCTTAGGCCTACATAAAAATTTTCGTAAGTTTCTTTTCCCGATTTTGCTTACATTTATTTTTATTCTCAGTTATCGAAAGGAAATTTTGCTATGGTTTAATAACTAAGTTCCATAAAGTTATATTTCAGATTTATATGTAGCTTAGCTGATTCTGAATATAGAGTTTTAATAAATTATTTTATCATGGAAAATTATTCTCCGTGAAAACTTCAAAAAGGATTTTTTTTTTTTTTAAATCAGGAAGTGATTTATGAATAGATAGTCAGTACTGGTTATTCATAGAGTTTCGTTATTTTATTACCTCTTCCTGTTTCCATTATCTCTTCAGATGCACTAAATTGTCATTTATAATGCATAAAATATACAGACAGCCTTGAATGAAAGTTTCGTGTGTGTTAAGTTTAAGCTAGCTCTTAGTGAAGTATAAAATATTTAATAACCTTACGGCTACAGACACCAAGCCTGTATAGAGCCATTCTTCATTTAAACCGAAAATTAATTATCTTGCTACTTGAAATCTGAACATGAATAAGTAACAATGACTAGTGTTTTAATTAGGGACTGAAAACTGAACTAGAGACGGATAAACTTGACTGTATTCACGTTTCATGAAAGTTATTCAATAATGCACTGTATAATCACGTCAGTAATTTAAGTTTACCTTATTTTAAAAAACATGTTTATAAATTGCATACTCACTTCTCCAAATTTAAACAACTACGATGCCCTCTTGTGAGATCAAAGCAACGTTTACATTACGTTTCATTTTCCGCTGTATACCCAAGTACTTAATAAATGCAAACTGCAAACATAGGCAAAACGGCTCCATAAACACATAATTTTCATTATATCCATGAGTGACTGCTTGATTAGTTTTCCATTAATGAGGCAGTGATGTTGTTTAACGGAGTAAGCACGGATTTTTTTTGCCTGGCGATAGCGGATGCTGAGAAGGTTCTCGGTTTTTTAACAGAACATTGTTTTTACTCCTATAATTTTTATATCTCGTTCTTCTCATCAGAAACGGATAAAAATTGCCTTTATTTTTCTACTAAACTATGTCCTTCAATATTATGTACGGTATGTTACAACTTGGAGAGTCAGCGCAAGAACCAACGACAGCCCATCCGTAATGAAGAAAACAGCTCCGATGCGAAAGTTTCCCTGTACTTTGTACTATGAATGTGTTAATTTATGTGCAAGTAGTTAACTGAATTGAATCAATCAAAAATTTGACGTATTCACACTCACAAAAGTTAGATGTGTTTGATCTATAAAGCATCGACTAGATGCCAAGATTGGCCGATTTCCGTCATTTGCCAGCAAAACGAAAGTATGTCATACGTTCCTGACTTTCATTCATTAATATATTAATTCAGTCAGGCATGTGACTGTTCTTTACATGTCCTCCAGCAAAGAAAATTATCGCAGCATCACAGTGACGTATTAAACAATCGCCAACTCTTAAACCTTAAAATTAAGAGATTTGTATTTACTAACGTATTAGGTTTCTAGAAACTGACGGAGCGTTGTGGGTGAGCGGTAACGCTGTGTCCTCGAATTGGGGAAAACACTGGTTTGAATCCCTTCCGGGCATACAGCTTTGGATTTTTGCTGGTTTCCCCAAATCACTCTAGGCGAATTCCGGGATGCTTCTTCAAAAAAGGCCATGGTTTTATTCCTTCCCGTCCCTTATTCCTAGTCATTTTCCGCCTCTAATGACCTCGACATCGACGACGCGTAAAGCCATAGGCAAAAGAAATACGAGGCTTGTCTCAAAAGTAAGTTACATTATTTTTTTTTATATCCGCGCAGTTGGCAGGAGACGTCTGGGATTCGCAGGGAACTTTCGTCCGGGTGTGGTGGCGGCACTGTAAAATTCCTAAGAGGCCGCCATGACTCATTTGTCACTTGCGATCAAGCCACTATAGAGCTACCACTTACTCCTACCGCCGATTGCGAAGTACGCAGAGTGATTCGTTTTTTAACGGCAAAAAATAAAAATGCAACTGAACTTCACCGTGAGTTGTGCAGTGTGTACGGTGAAAACGTTATGTCGAGGCCAATGGTTTCTCGTTGGCGCCAATCATTCATTGAAGGCAAGACAACAACACACGACGAACAACGAATCGGCCGCCCATCCACTTCACGGGCCCCGAACATTGTCGAAGAAGTCCGAAGAGTCGTCGACGCCAATCGTCGCCTTACGCTCGACGACATTCATTCACAACTCCCGCCTAATGTTGAAATTAGCCGTGCATCGCTTCACAGAATCATTTCTGATGATCTGAATCTGTCCAAAGTGTGTGCAAGGTGGGTTCCACGGCTCCTTTCAGACCACCACAAAGAGCCGAGAGTTGACGCTGCTCTTCAATTTCTGCAGTTTTTTGAGGATGAAGGAGATGGCCTATTCGACCAAATTGTGACCGGGGATGAAACTTGGATCCATCACTGGACGCCTGAAACCAAAAGACAAAGCATGGTGTGGACAGGGAAGGACGAGCAAACTCCAAAAAAAGGCGTAAGTTGTAGAATCAGCTGGGAAGGTTATGGCGACGGTCTTCTGGGATTCGAAGGGGGTATTGCTGATCGACTACCTGCCACGTGGGACAACGATAACAGCTGAACGCTATTGTGAGGTGTTAAAGAAACTGAGGAGGGCGATCCAGGGCCGAAGGAGGGGAAAGTTGATGAAAACAGTGTTTTTGTTCCACGACAACGCTCGTCCACACTCTGCTCGTCAAACTCAAGACCTGCTTGAAGAGTTTCGATGGGATGTTTTCGGACACCCACCATACTCCCCTGATCTCGCTCCAAGCGACTATCATCTGTTTCCACAGCTGAAACAACACCTTGGGGGAAGACGCTTCGCAAACGAAGAAACTCTCAAAGAAGAAGTTCAGACATGGCTAACCAGTTTGGCGGCAGAATGGTATGACGCTGGATTAAAAAAACTTTTACCACGATACCAAAAATGTATTGAAATTCAAGGAGATAATGTAGAAAAATAACTAATATATGTAGTTTCACAAATATAACCTTTTAAACAAATTCTGGGGGTTATTTTTTTATTTTTAAGTGTAACTTACTTTTGAGACGACCCTAGTAGTTTAGAAACTGATCTCAAGTCATTACAAAAGACACGTTTCGAATTTAAAATTACTAACATTTCATTCCGAACCAAACACATCTCTGTCACAAAGTAAACTGCTACATTTTACTTCCAGTCTGTTTCCTCTCACTGCCCTGTTTCTCGTGAATGGACGTGTCTTGAACACAGAAACGTGTTGCAAAACGACCTACATAGTTTAAATGAATAGTTATGCACAGAACAACCAACAGCGCGAGAAGTTTCAGGGAAAAGTCGTTGTGGATGCTCTCGTATTCAATAACGACCTTTTGTGTAATGAAGGTACCGGTACGAACTATAAAGGTAACAAAGCGTCAGTACAAATAATTAGCTCTATTGTCTACAACGATTTACGGTACTCTTTTAAGAACGCAAGCAATTACTGTTGCGTGAAGACTGTTTATAGGAGACAACAACGGAGGCAATTACACACGACTCTTGCTTGAAATTACTGTAAATTTGCTATTAACTGCAGGAAATTTGTTTAAAGACAATTTTCCTTTGACCTACGTTCCTTCAGAGATACCGCTCCAGTGGAGAAAGGATGTGTACATAGCGTTACAGCTTAGAAGGAAGGCTTTGGCTTAATTGTCGCTGCATTAAGTGCACAAAAGTAGATAATTTGAACGACCTTAGAATTCCTCTTAATTTGGGTCTACCTACTCCATAGCAAAATATAGCTGTTGTGAAACATATTTTCCAAGCATGATGAGTGATCGGTGACGTTTTGAACTAGTGTTGCCAAGTCCAAGTTGTTAAAAATAGGGGCGGAAGGTAAAAAAAAAAAAAAAAAAAATCGGGGTAGAAGGTAAATAAATCGGGGTTCGGGGTTACAAATCGGGACAACACTTTAAAAACTATTTTTTTTTAAATAATTTAGGCTAATTTTATAACTTACTAGCAGTTACCCGCGACTTTGTCCGCGTTGAAGAGTGTTGTAATATAAGATTTTCTTGAGAGGTTTGGTTAGGGCGTCCAACTGGAGATGAAAAAGTCCACAGCTTAAATCCCAGTCTCGGCGAGGATTTTCAAAGGTTCTTAGCTCGACCTTCACATCTGGCATAGGTTGTGTGACGTGAATTACGCCACAATCCTCACTTGGTTCTGATTCCGTGTTGAACAGTGGGTCCTCTATGTCCGGTAGGATTACTGGGTTACGTTAAGAGGCTACGAAAGGGACTGATTGCGGAGACGTAAAGAAGCCTTGTCACCAGGTCAATACGACCATACTATTTTTTAGAGCTATTTTTATTGGTAATAGTAGTAATAAATGTTGTAATAAAATAACAAAAATCTATTTATGTTCCACAACTACTTCATTGAATTTTTAAAACAGTAAAAATATTCTGTTTGTAAGGAGTATTTTCAGTTTAATATATCTGTATATACAATATTGAGGATTTGTCTCCTAGGTTTTGGCTATTTCCATAACCTTAGTTTTCTTACATTTCTTTGAAAGATTTGCATTTCGTGTACCCAGCATCTCTTAAAATTACTAATTTCATCTCGCGAATAAAAATGAATATAGTTTTAATTAATGGAAGCTCAAAACGTCAAAATATTAGCAATACATTGATGGAATCGATTAAATATCAACAACAAAAAATACTAACATCCAAACAGCAAATAAATACTTAAGTGGCCCAAGGACGTTCATTTCCGTTAGTAAAATTGCGATACTAAAAATGAATATTTTGATTTGCATTGAATATCTGAAAAAAATCTTTAAAAAAAAAGAGCTTAATTGAATATTGATTTTTTTTTTGGGATATATTGGTTCCATCAACAGAAATTTACATATTATAGTAGTAAGTATAATAGTAATTGATTCTTTTATCCATAATTGTGGTAATGATTTCTCTATCTGTGGAAACAGTTGAATTGCCTGTAGACCAGTTTACTATAGTTCATTCGTTTCGATCCATTAATTCTGCGCTAAAATATAAATTTCAATGTTAAAGTAGTAATAGATTGTTTCTTCATAATTGGTTTCTCACTCTGCAAACAGAATTGAATGACTACCTACGAATTACCACTCCGCTTGTCCGCCACTCCACTATCTGAATAAAACATTTATAAATTTCAAAAATTTACTTCGGGCAACGCCGCATGGTTCTGCTAAATCGTCCAAGTTTACTATAGATCTTTTGATACAATATCGGTACAAAGCGATACATGATGTCACTAAAATGGCGCTCATGAAAGAAGTTTAAATAACTAATAATGTTTCAGTTCTCATTCTGGCCCAGGCTGCGTTTTAAAATTACAGCTAGCAAATCAAAGCTTCTGTCACTCGCACATTAATACATTCACTATATTGTATTTTAGTGACGTCATGAATAGCGAAATAAACTTGACTTATTATTAACGCAGTAAATTAAATACTGAATACATCTAAAACTACATTCAGCCGCATGAACTATGTCGTCAGCTTCATGACAGTTATTGAGGTAACGTAATTAAAAAATTTATACCAAAATGCTACAACGGAAAGTCCACAATTCTCTACGATCGTTAATATTTCTTGTCAAATTTACATCGCGATAAAGTGACTTTTATTGCTCGTGATTTAGTAAGGTGTATAATGAAATTAATTATGATAGTAATTTATGATATACTAATTAGGAATTAGAAAATTCTGTTACTACTCGAAATGTAGTTCCAGAGCATTTAATGTGTTGAGATGTGTTCGTATCGTTTGATTTTGTAGCTGCAGTATTAGCAGAAATGTGGTTTGGTTGAAATGCTGCCTGGACCAGAATGTTATTTTGTTACAGCAGAAGGAATTTAGTTATTAGTAATAAGTAAGCAGCTTTCATATGCTCCGTGCAAATGAGGTGTATTGTGTTGTAAACGACTTCCAGTGTTACTTCATGAAACAAAAGGTTTCTACATTAGCCCATTGAATACATTCGTTTTATGTGTAGCATTCGATAGATATTTGCAGAATGTTGAACAGTAAGTAAAAAGAAATACTATTTGTACAAAAATTCTGAACAAAAAATAAAAAGGGTTAGTTAAGTTTTAAATTTTGGTAAAAATAATTTGAGATGCAGAGACTGTATAGTAACAAAAAAGAAACAGGAAATAAATTAAACCGAGATCGAATGGAATCCTTTACATTTTTATAAATACGACATTTGAGGCACGACAATTTTGCACTTTTAGTGAACCGACTTTCGTGCTGGTATACTTTACTTTTTTTTCCAAGCTTTGATTTTTTATATTTATTATAACGAATATATTATGAACGCAAATGAAAACATCTCTTTGCGAACTTGACAACAGTTCCTACCTTTTTGTTTTTAATTTAAGGTTAAGTACAGATTTATATTTCCTGCTTCCAAACAATTATTTGTCAAGTGCACCGGTTTTATGGCTTTTAAACTAAACACAAACTTGCATATGTAAGAAGGTTTTTGCTTTTATTTCTGAAAAGTAGTGTTTGCGATTTACGTGAAAAGCAAAGAGTAAACGTGGCACGGCTATCTACGAAGTAGAAAACTCTCTGTTGTTTCCGAATTGATATTAATGGCAATTTCTAAAAGAACTATGCATTTTTGCGAGATAAAATATATCCTATGTCACTTCGCACGCAATTAACTGACTTCTTGACAAATTTCATTTAAATATGTTGAGTTATTATGGCGTTATTGATTCCAGAAGTACATCCAAACACACATCCGAACTTTCTCGTTTTCTCATTTATAGATATATAGATGGACAGGGGTAATTTCTATAGTTATCTGTTTATCATATGATAGGTTCTTATGAATGTTATTCCTAACCATTATATCAATAGTCAGACCTGTTGAATACGACAAGTATCAAAATATTATGAAAATGATGTATTTTCAAGTTGAATTTTAAGTATTTATTTATTCTAATTACTAATTATCCAGTATTTATTTTTATAAAAAATTGTATTTAGTGTTAGATTTAATTGCTTTTATCATAGCTTTTTTTTAATAACGTAATTATAAAATTCGCCACAAGACAACGTCAAGCTGGTTTTAATTTGTATCTATGCTTTGACATGCTTGAGTGATTATTCGAGCTCTTAAACTAAAATAATTAAATTAGCCTGGGATAAAATCCTTTGAGCTGCCGCGTTTGAAAATGGTAGTATTGCCATGAAAGCAAATATTCAGATTCATGCGTCTCGTAAAAGTGTAATTTTGAAGAGTTTCTATCGCTTCTTGAGTAGACCATTATGAGCAATCCCACTGGCCTTTGTTCTTCCAAGTGACAATTTCTCAGTAATTTTAGAATCTTGAACAATCGAGTTTTTATTTATAATCGAATAAACTAAATGACAAGCTGTGTTTGACAGAGTGATATGTCTTTGTGACTTAACCACCTATCACGTCTCGATTCTTGGTTGCCCATTTGATCGTGGTTAAAAATATTTTCAGCGATGTTGTTAAACGCACTTTTTTGTAGTTTTCATTACATTTCAGGTGCTTTTCTATGTTGCTTTTGCCATCATGAAATGTGCTAAACTGTTTTTGGCTCAATGTGCTGGTTGGTGGGGTAAGCTGTACCATAAGCCATGAATTGCACTGCTGGTTTGGTGTGATGTATCTCGATGTGTGACAGGCGACTCTATTTTTTTGCAACAAGTGATTGGTTTTTATCACTTAGCTAAAAAATCGGGACATTTGGCGTCCTGACAGAGGGTAAATCGGGACGCGTCCCCAGACCCCCGAAAATCGGGACGTCCCGCGCAAATCGGAACACCTGGCAACTCTATTCTGGACTCGCATTCAGGAGAATGCAGGTTCGAGTCCCCATCTAGGCATCCAGATTTCTCTTCTCCATGGTTTCCTGAAATCACTCCAGGCGAATGTTGGGATGGTTTTTCAAAACTCCATGGCAGAATTCCTTTCCGTTACTTGCTCAATACTTTCCCGCCACTAACGATCCCCACGTCAACGGGGTGTATATCCACCCAGGATTTACTAAAAATTATAATCATGCAATAAATGTTACAGACCTAATTTTAACCTTGTAGGTTACGATCCGAAAATATACAAACAAGTTTCTATAGTAACGAAAGAATACCAAAGCAAAAATCCTGCAGATATGCCTAGCAGCAAGTAATATATCCGACGAAACGAAGCTCAGTCAAACGCACATAATATTGTGTTAGTAGACAATAGACATGTCTTCACTTTGGTATTCTGGAAACCTAATGAGGCTGAGCACTTTTCAATGATCTCTGTTCAAAACCACAAGGTTTCCACATAGCGTGCTATGTAAAATTATGGAAGGAGGGGATGCATTGTAAAGAAGGAATGACCACCTGTCTTTATAATAAGTCCTGTAATTGCCGACCCCGGTAGAGCGGGGCTAGCGAACTGGCTTCACGTTGCAGGGGTCGCCGGTTCGAGTCCGGCCCAGGGCATGGGTGGTTTTAATTAAGTGTTGTGTTTGTCCTGTGTTGTCCTGTCCATTGTAATCCTCAATAACACAAGAAGAATGTACAGACACAATTGAGAAACAAAGAAAAAAGAAACACAGTTGCTGGCTGAATGGCTAAAAGGCCGAATGTCACTTAAAAAAAAAGGTCCTGTAATTCCCACGGTTTACCATCACGGTGCGCTGCACCTTATTCTTAGAAACAGTGAAATGCTTCAGCTCAACTCATCGAAGAATACCTGTGGTTGGCGGAATTTTTCATCTAACGTCTTTTAAACATGTATTAATTTCTATTCCTAAATTCAGGAATTCAAAAACACACAACAATTTTTGCGGTAATGGTAACACACTGCAATCAAAGAAATCTTCGCTATAATTTATTTGAACTGGTTGGTTTACTACTACAACTATTATGATTCATACATGATCATATAGCAAGAAGTATATTTACGAATAAGCACGATGTAGATCTCCATATATCCCAGGCCAGCGGGAAAATATTTCCCTTTTTTGGCTTGTGTTTACTCTTGCCGACGTCCAGGTCATTAGAGGTAGTAAACGCGTGGGTGGGGGCAAGGAACGGGATGGAATTTGTACATGTCCATCTGGAGGAACCATTGCAGCATTGGCCTGGTATGATCGGGGGAAACAGTGGGAAAACCAAATCTGGATGGCTGGACGGGGATTAGAACCCGCGTCCTCCAGAATGCGAGATTAGAGCGTTACCGCTAACCCACCATACTCGGTGCGCTGGTTTCAAGGAAACTTATTACTTCTCTTTTTTAGGTTTTATGATACACAGTGTAGATGGGACGATTGTCATAATGAACGGAAAGAGTTTTCAGATAACGTTTTGATATTAGAAACGAACGTCCGTGGCCATTAGTGTGACTTTTTACTTCTTCTTTTCTAATAATCTAACAAACACATGTGCACCTGTAGTAACAGGACAGATTAAAGTAATTTGATAGAAAAGTTGCTGGCCTCAATCATATTCAATCCTGAATGCTAGCGAAACATAAATTCTAGTATTAATCTGGTGGTAGGCCATATTTCCGCAGTTGTTGAACAATAATTGTATAAATAATTCAGTCAAAACCACTGTTTTGGTGAATTTCGTTTTTATGTGATTCCCCAGACGCGTTTCGCCATTGTGGTGTAGGGAATCTTCAGTGGAGATATAGTGGTATTCCTCACAAGCCGGTCTGGAACAGCACTTCACACACTTTCACATCACTATTCATTGCAGCTTCATTTGAGTATTACATCACTAGTTTTTTTATTCTGCACTTGTTGTTGTAGTGAATATTTGCTATTGATTTGCACATTTGTGTTTCATACGGTTTGTTTCGTTTACAGATCCTTACATGTGAGGAATATCAATATACGTCCACTGAAGATGCCCTACACCACAAAGGCGAAACGCTTCTAGGGAATCAAATAAAAACCAAATACATCAAAACAGTTGTTTTGACGGAATTATTTAAAAAATTATAAGTTCTAGGTTTTGTCTCACTCTCCATCAAGTCTTCCTCATATGTGGAAGATTCTGCAGATATCTTTGATCAACATGGCTGCACGGTACCTCTTACTCAGTTGCTCTTCAGCCTATTTCTGACATCATTGTAACCACATGTCACCTTCTTGCTGTTGTAATTTTCGCAAACATTAGTGTGTACATTACGGGCCCCTCCTATCGTATGTGAAAGGCGACCAGAATTCTTAGCAAATTGAAGCCGGCTGCTGCCGCCATTTTAGGGGCAAGAGATTGCGGGAACTTCGAAAACCTCGTACAGTCACACAACAAACCACTGTAGAATGGAAAATTTTATACTGTAATTCTTCACTTGCTCAAAGAAGATGGAATGACGTTAATTATAGAATATCCGCTGACTGTAATTAACTTTCGGACTTATTTTCTTTACTCTGAGCAATGTTAAATTTTTTCTCCCTCTTCAAGTAGGCTAATTTAACTGATCCGGAAAGATGTTAACATTTCAATTATAGTGACGTATTTATAAATGTAATGAAGGAAAACTGATGAAATACCGGTTCACAATTTTAAGAAGTCAGAGCTCAAACTAAGTTTTCTTCTGAAGTTGAGCAATCATTTTCTGATCAGTTCAAAGACAGAATCTGGCATTCATCATATTGAAATGAAGAATATGACCGAGTAGTTCTTTCAGTATGAAGGCAACCGAAGAAGGAAAGGTTTAGCTTTTCTATTGTGACTATTTTTATCTTTTTTGTTCATTGTTATACCAAAATCTTTCACTTCTAAAGACTTAGCAACTCAGCACATGGGTCCAGGAAATCTAAGCATGGTACTCCTTGCTAATCAAATTTTGTAAAGGCCAACAAAATATATTGAAGTACCTTTTTCATATTACATACTACTTTAATTCAAGTGCACCCCCGGGTTTTAAATTATAACCTTGTATAACAAAGTCACTTTCCATTATATTTTTTCCCCTATTTTTGTATACTCCAGAGACTGTTTAGCTGGCAAGGTGCCAATGTCTACATTAATTTTATACCACAGTGCAATATCTGGAGAATAAAATTACGAAATTAATAACAATCATATCATTTGTATGAGAATATTAGGGAAGAAAATACAAGAAATTAACTTGTCTACTTCTTTTATTCATTATAAAACAACACAGTTTTGTTTAATTTCTGTCTGATTGACACTTTCTGCTTTTTATTGTGCATTTTTGCAGCATGATAAATCTCAGCATGATAAATATATCAGTCATTTTCTTCGAAAGCAGGATAACATGATTTTTAGGGTCCGGCGTGTGTTAGCTAACCTCTCCCTCAATTTATTCAAATATCGGAGCGGAAATCTGTATCGAAAGAAAGTATTAAACATGTGATCAGCAGGTTAGATCACATTCAGGCTTTAAGATAGTAGAAGATTCTGAACTTATTTAATTGCTTACTTGTGAAACGACAAATTTGTGCCTCTTGTAGCACAATTGGTGTAGTTATATGCAGCGCAAGACTTAATCGTTGTAGAAAACACTTGGAAACCAAAAATATACGAGCACGCGATCATGTTGATACGTCTCAACTATACAAAAGTAAACACTGAAAGCTACGGGTTGCACTCAGTATGGCGGCGAGCGCTTTGTTCAATCTGCGAAGGAGCACTAGCGCCGTTGCTCCTTCTAGTGTATAATATTCAAACTTCTTTGTTCAATCTGCGAAGGAACACTAGCGCCGTTGCTCCTTCTAGTGTATAATATTCAAATTTCTTTGGTACATTATTGTACTCCGTTCTCACCTCATATCTCCCGCTCCAGGTTTTTTATTTGATTGATTTTTCGGTCCCTTTCTCACGTTGTTACTTTAATTCATTACAATTTTATCTACATGTTCGCGGCGGCTATGTAACTTATAATTGATTTTAGCCGAGGGAGTGTTCGGCTGCGTAGTCCTGTTGTCTGAATGGAAGACGGCTCCGGTTGCAGACAAACGCTCTCGCTACGGTGGCAACGGGACGCGGATTTTAATCAGGCGCCCCAGAGGATTATTTTAATCTGCAGCCAGGAGAAAGGCAGAGCGCCCGAGTATTTGTTCAAGACGCCGTAGCCTCGCTTTTTAACAGAGAAATATTAAAATCTCAAAACCGCCTTTCTCCGTCTTCTCTTTTCATCTCGTAACAGCTCCGTCTAGGTGTAGCCTGCGATACGATGGGACCTAAGCCTCGAGTGATCCTCTTCTTGCAATCCGGGACTCGACGCAATACAAACAAACTTTGATCAACGGATTGTAAGCGTTTTCTTGAACCCTAATTGCCGCTTTCATATCTCCAGGAAACCTCGTCTTCGCGATGTTCCCATCTTGCTGTTTAACACGCCCGAGAAGATAGTGGCTTCTGCAACAATTACGACCTTACGATGGTTACTTTAGAGATATCTTAAATTCCGTTGGCAGCTATTAATATGTTGCCCACAGCGCTGCTATCTGTCCAGTTAAAATCCGATCAGTACGTCCGAGGTGTGCTACTTTTTTACGTTTCAAAGTTTTGGCAATTGCGAGGGATATTTTTTAAAAATAAAATCCGTTTTTATAAGATGAAAAATACTGTAAATCAGGAAATTATATTTATTTCCACATTCTAAATACTTTTATCTACTTTCCTATATAATTTCCAATTTCGTTCAAACATTTGTCATACAGTTCATCGTGTATTTGAATTCCGTCGTCTAAGAAATGTGCAGCGTGTGAAGAAGCTCAATCCACGACTGCAGTAGTCACTTCTTCATCGTCGTTGCAGCGTTGACTGTCAAGCAACTTCTTTAAGTACAGAAACATGTGAAAATCGCACTTTTCTGTAATAATTATATCTTAACCCTAAATGAAATTTAATAGACATTCTTTCGAATATCTTCCGTTTTTAATTGTGAATAATGTAATCAGATCAACTGGTTATTAGCCATTGTTCCGCAGTTGTTTGTTAAAGATACGTAAATTAAAGTACAGTCTCTTAACAACAATTATTTTATTCCTATACGCTCAAACGCGTTTCGTCCTAGTGGACTGGGGCATCATCAGTGTCTGTAAATATACATACATTACGTTGTTCAGAAATTTGCATGATTTAAATACATGAATAAATATTAACAAAGTACACTCTATTTACCATTTTTGATACTAACAATCACTTGTTGGTCTGGAAATAGTTCTAGTTGCACTTTCTCGTAGAACACAACATGTTGCAGTCGTTTTGCATTGCTACTTTTCTACAACGTCACTATTTTACTGTTTATAAATAGTCATACTTCTTAATCTTGTTTGATTTATACACAGCTTCTGGCCATATTGTCTATTTGCATTTTACAGTCGTGCCAACTTAATGCTTTAGCGTATGTTATGATATCTGTGTGTGTTTATTAACCTGTCTCTCTGTTTGTCTAATGGTGTCAGTTATTGTGATTAATGCTGTTTGTGTTTTTTTTTTAATAGGCCTATGTCATGTGTATTCTTTAATATTTTGAACAGTGGTTCATTAGTTAAATTAGTGAATTAATTAAGTACAGTTTGTCTCAATGCGATGGCTTTGTGAATGTGGTAGCTTTCTTGAACTCTAAGGAATTGTTTCTTGTGGTTGTTACTTTTCAGTACTTTCAAAACTGTCTGTATTTTGGTGGTTTGATGGTTGTGAGCTAATAAATATTCTGAAAATGTTGAGTGATTTCTACATGTAATGGCTCTGATATATTCTTTATATCTTTTTATCTGGTAAGGAAAACACAAGACCGATACAATACATAGTTAAAACCACTCATGCAGGCCGGACTCGATCCGGCGACCCCTGCAGGCTTACTACCCCTAAGTGCCGGGGTCGGTGACTCGCTTTACTGCTAGTCACTCACCGCCCTCATCCAATTCAGGCGCTCAACAAATAGAGTTTTAAAAAGTTCTTTCTAATTCCTAAATCTACCGTATATTTGAAACTAAAAGGTTTCTTTTGGTCATGAAAGCTCTTTTTCCTGGTGCTATTCTGCTTTTAATATCATTCCTGCTTCGGCCATCGGTTGTAATTTTGCTTCACAAGTAGTAGAATTCACTTTTTTCTCCTATTGCATCCGATCCTACTTTTATATTTAATCTACTAGTACTGGTATCATGTTGGTCATACGAAAATTATTGTATGAAAGGTGTATTGTCTTACGAAGTGCATCACAAATAAAGGAGTGTTGTAAGTTTAAAATTGAGTGCGGTGTTGAAGATCAGTTATAGTCCGATTGCCTTATCCCGGTTTCACTTCTCAATCAAGATTCTACGGAATTTAGACGAGGTGAATACAATTTTAGGGAAAGAATAGGAAGCACGTGAGTCGTAGTAACTTACATGTGGCTTACGTGACGAAAATAAGAACGGTTTGTTTCGTACAACTTCTTCGTTGTCATTAAGAAGCTTTTCCTGGATCTGAACCTTGACTTAAAAGTTCATGTCCATTGTTAGCTGTTACGCCTCTTTGGAAGTCAAAAGGAACGATGCCACTCAAATGGATAAATTCATATATTTGTGTTGATTTCAAACAAACTGTGGTTCTTTTACGTTTCATACAGTCAGGCATTGACCCTATTTGTATGTGCTGAGTTCCTCCAAAAAAGGCGGAGATATTCCGATGATACAAAACTAAGTGCGAAACCAGACGTTAATAATAAACTTCGATCCGCTCCCCACTGTAAGACTACCTTTTAGGTTAGCGTGATAATATGATGATGTGGGAGACTGTTCTTACTTACTGTAGACCGAACTTCGTGCTTACTAAAGGTCTTAAATTACTGACATACAGCACTAGAAGCCGGATAATTGAGTTCGTAGTCACCGTCGGTCGCCAGACAGGGTCCTAACCAGTCCGATAAAAGTGGGAGGATAACTAACTAAGAAAAATCTTCAAGTATAGAATAATGAAAATAAGTTCTCCATACATTTATTAAAATAAAGTACACATTGAACCGGTTGGCCACTATCAAAATTTAGATGATCAAGCTGTCGAAACTTCGTAATCCGTCGATTGCCAGATTCTTGGATAAAAGGAAAGTTAATAATCCAAATCAGTTCACATTAAATTGCTTCTGATGCCACACTTTACTGTTCTGATATCTCAACACACTGTTCAAATCTATGTAAAACACACGTAGCAATGGTTAAACCAACTCAGTCTTCCTCCTAATTCTTGCTACACCGCACAGTTCATATAGCGTCTCACATTACGGGACGCGAGCCGTCCGCTACCATACCTCGATAACGACTAACTTTAAACAATGTAGTCATGCGCTCATTTCGGCGCTACTTGCGGGTCGGCGGAATGCTACTGTTATGTTACACCACGATGGGGTCATCAGCTTGCGAAGTAGTTTTGCACTGTTCTCTGCGATCAAGGATGATTCCAAAGTATGTGGGATACTCAGAATGTTCCACAAACTGGCCTTGACATCCGTAGATCTTGTCTTGGTTTCAGATGGAACATAAAGACTAAGTTTTAGTGGGTTTGGTTTGGGGTCATTAGTCAAGTAGTATGCGGACAATGTACCTAGTGTGAATGTTAAGATTTTGCTACCATGTCGAAGGTGTTTGCTTTAGCTGTGATACCAAGGTCATATGCATGGAGTTTCTCTTTAGTGGTTGATAATTACAGGGGTATATAATGTTAAATAATGGGTGGTGCTATTACATTATCATGGGCGAGTATATGAGTTGCGACTGTATGTATTTAATATTTCTTGCCTGACCACTGTATATATCGCTAATCAATGACTAAATTATCACCGATGTTGATTATTCGCCATTATTTTATTTTTCGGTGAATTTTACTTTTACCTTAATTATTAAAATTTCTTTTGCTGTTGTCTGTAATTTCAAAGTTCGATAATATTCCTCAGTACATATCCAGCTATAGTTTCAATGAAAAATGTGTTTAAAACTTTCTCGAATTTCTAACATAAACCGCGCTTGTGCCATCAACGTTTGCTATCACTTTAAAAGCATTTAAATTTGCTCTTATTGTTTTTCTGTTTTTAGTCAATTCGTATTCGAGCCATTGATTATTCCAGTATTTTCCGGATGACTTTCGTTCTCCACATCTCCTCCAGCTGAAACCGGTATACTGTATAACACCAACAGCCCTGACACTGCATTGCACCGTGCCACGCTTGCGTAATAACCCTGTAGGCAGGCAGCCAGCGAGGCAGAGACGAGTAATTACCGGACTGGGAGACCCGACACTGATCCCTGGGGAGGAGGCCCAAACCACACCCGAGCAGCTGCAGGAATTATTAAGAAACGCGCGGAGATTGTTGGTCACGACATGAGTTCCCAGGGGCACCACAGCCACGAGGGCGACCTCTGCCGTATACGATGCTATGCGGACACAAGTTTGTCACGAAACCCCAGGGATTTGCTCAGTAAGAAATAGTACTATTGTAAAAAATCTATTTTCAAGTTATTCTATCTAAAACATGCCATTCTGTAATACCTGAGATACGGTTTGCTACTCACCGGATGTTGGAACATCTGCAAAATCCACTTAAACTACAGAAAGGATACAAAGAGTAATTGATCAACGTAACAACGGCAATGCTAACTATTCGAAAGAAGACTCTCGCGTATATTAACAGCAATTTAAAGACTGTCGTTCTATGTGTGCGTAAACATATGGTTCCCAATATTTTTCAGGTGAAAAATATAAAAAAACGATACTACTTTTTCCCGGTAATAGTCTACTGCTTCTTAATAATGGATCTCTTATAGCGAATTCTTCTGCATAAACTTACGTAAAACCTTGGTATTCAATTGAAGGTTGGTTTGATTCTCCCGAAGGAGGTATACGTATCCTGGTAGAGGAGGTAGGATGATAAGTTCCTTTTCTCCTTACCTAACCTAACTCGGTAATCCTATTGGGTAAAGAGGACTTACAGTTTAACGTGGAAACATTCTGGCGTACTTCACATTACACAGCAAACTGTGCAAGAGGGGAAAAATCCGGGACCTATCGATCTTCAGTCAGACGCCTTAACCAGTTAGCCAATAGGCCAGCCATAATTACAGTAAATAATATCCAGAATATCAGAATAATCAATATCAAATCATAAGTCAGACAGTTTGATATTGTAGCTCTATATGAAGAAAAATATCATGTGAGCAGTTTACGACCTATTGATTAAGATCAAAGCAAACCAACTGAATCATGAAATGTTATTTCCATGCAAATTCATAAACTCCCAAGAGTCCAAGACATTGAGGATACTAATATATCAAGTAGATTTATGTTTACTGTTCCGCTCTGTCTCGCCGGCTTTGTAGATTGCGTTGTGGAAGCAACGTGGATAACCGACCCGTTTATGAGGTCTGGAATTACCCTTTATCAAACAAAAGAAATTGCTTCTGCGGTCGCTTATTGGCTTCAGCGGCTCTTTTATGTAGCGAGGATTATGGGAACGCCGCACTGTGACCGAAGAAACTTTGATAATTTGGTGGACTTTTATCCTGGAAGTTTTCTTTAATGTCCACCGAAATCACTCAGTACATGAACAAAAGCTTAATGCGCCCTCTGAATTACGATCCGGTCTCCTTGCTTCCGCCAGACGAGAAAAATCACAAAAAAGTTCACCAGTGGAACACGACAATTATTGCATACATTGAATCAGTGTGCTGAATAGAGTTAAACGTCGACTTATTTCATGGAGAAACTAGCTAACGAGAACTGAAACATAAAATATCCAATGTGTTCACAATATTACGGTCACAAAAAAAGTGCTTGACGAAGTGTAGGAACTACTTGACATAAAATTTCTATCCCTTAGTCTGATTGTAAAGGTTTGTTTGTACAGCATTGCGGTTACCGTTGTACCTACCCTTATGTGTATTCGTTTATGCATCGGAAGGGATATGCGGGAATGGAAGAGGTGCCATGGGTTATTTTGAGGAACCACCCCGCCATTCGCTTGGAGCAATCTGGGAAAGCCTTGGAAAACCCAAGTCAGGATGACCGGTGCGGTTTTTCGAGACCCACTCCTGTGGGATTCTAAGTTTCCTCGCGCTATATATCCTTCCTATTACGTTCCCAAATCCCTCGTGGAAATGAGTATAGTATAGAAAAGAATCGGTTCTGGAGTTGATTTCTCTTATCTACATATGAATATTGCTGCAAGTAATATTTGTTTGCTGTCATCATGTAATAGGTCCGCCTTGAATTTTCCAATTAGCTTCTTGCGTGAGCAAAATCTTCGGTGCTAAAGATTTCCCGACCTAACGCCTTCAACATCGCACTTCCGTTTTCACTCCAGCTACTTGTTACGAATCGGGTGGCTCTTCTTCGGACCTTCTCCAATGCCTCCATTAACCCCTTTTGATGGGGGCCTCATACAGAATAATAATATTCTAAATGAGGTCGCACCAGTGCTTTGAATGCAATAGATTTAAATTCCGGTGTATACTTTTTTTTAAATTATGACCTAGAAATCGATTTTCGCTGTGATTATGATAGGTGATAGATTTGGCTCTGGTATTTTGAGCTATCGACATAGATGGGTCGGCAGTTTTGGAATATTACGTCTTGCCGGAGTTACCGTCATTAGGAAACTAAAAAGTTAAAATTTTTAAACATTTATTAATTACGAGGAAGATGAAAAACATAACAGTTTACCAGCTCAGCTTTGAGTCCTGCTACGAAAATAGATCGTAGATACTCAGCGACTTTCCCCCATTGGGGGCTGAGAAATGGGATAATATATCTTGTAATCACGTATCTACTGTCCTGTATAGCTAAGTCTGCCAGAAAACCATTTTGTATACAGCTGAATTTATATCACTATTATCCAAGTCAGTGTCAATTGAAAGAATACGATTGCTAGATTCACTGTGAAATGTCGTCGAATCTAAAAAATAAAAGTTTAGCGTTACATGGTTACTTTCTAGCAGTTTCAGTCTTTCACACCGTATAGTAAACAATTACTGGTAAAAATCGATTCTTGCTAACATGACATGTAAAGAGCGCGCGGATAAAAGATAAATGTATTAATGTAATAACCTATCGGCGATATACCTCTGATCTTACTCCTGCTTGGTTTTTCCAATACCAACTGTTGAAGTTCTTAGTGCTGTAACATGCAGCCATGTCTTGTCACTTGCGAACGGCTATCCCGATAACTGTTTTGCATAATCGTTCCTGTGAATACCACTGTTGCTTTTGAAAGCAACAGATTTCACGGATGATATAATAGCCTCATTATACTGTATACTAGCACAAATTTACTTCAAATCAAGATGACATATCCTTCTCTCAGAATGGTCTAGCTGTCAACATAATGATGGAATACAACGAAATATAATTTTGCACATAAGTGAAAACTAATCCATTATGGTCCAGCATCTTCGGTCATACACAACAATATTTCGCGCCAATTATTCCAGCAAAGCAATTCAGAAAATACATATTCTCCTGTTTCTATTAAATTATATATTCAGGTACAGTCAGGATGTGTAACATTTAAATGTGTACGGAAATTTGCTCGTAAAAAGAAAAATATGACTACTTTCGTAAACATCTGAAGTTATAATCTCTCTTTTTGAGGTAACCCATTTTTTATCATGACACCACCACGGTTGCAGTCATTCCATGTAGGTCATTTCTGGTAAGGACGATAGCTGGCACCTCGTGTACCCACAAAACTAAAATCGTCTTGATATTATTAGTATTTTAAGACCCAGGAGTCAGACGTATCAGGAGCCATCTCAAGAATGGAGGGAGTGTACGGAGGGGAACATTACTGTCCCGGCCAGGAAATTTTAAATCAGGCGTGAAAAGTGGCGGAGTTTATTATTTGGTGAGAAGTGAAAATTTCTCATTTGTTTGCTGTTATTTCAAACAATGACTGCCTGTTAGAAACGACACAGGTTTGTGACAAAGGAAAGGGCATTTTTATGAAACCATTCTGTAACTGCCTGTAGTGAGGTCGAAAATAATGTGAAAACTAAATCTTAATAGCAAAACTGTTTATTGAATACATCCTCAACAATGTCAGCGGCTCAAGAGGTAAAACTACTATGGGTTAATCACACTGTGTATTTTTCCTGTCATTTTTTATAATGTTTTGAAGTTTCTTTCGCACTCGAATGGATGAGCGATTCTATATTTATTATAGTTATATATTAATATGAAACAGATGAAAATTATTGAAAAGAGTAAAGCACATTTCTGTAAATTGTTTCATCAAGCCTTAGTGTGCATTTTGTGCTTAGAGCTTTTCTGTAGGATAAAGATAAGTTTATCCGATAACCGTTCTTGCAATTACATGCGAGAAAAATCAACAAAATATTTTTTTATTTGTAAAAATAAAAACTACCTTATTACATAGATAGTTACAGGTTACAGACAGTATGTTGATGATGATGTTGTTGATGATGATGATGTTGATGATGATGTTGTTGATGATGATGTTGTTGATGATGATGATGTTGTTGATGATGATGATGTTGTTGATGATGATGGTTATTATTATTATTATTACTTTTAATTTTTTATTACTAATGACTAGTATTATTACTATTCTACATCTGTTTTGAATTGTTATCATAAACGTTTTTAATAAAGATTTATGATAAACAAAATATGAAACATGATTTCACATTTTATTCACTAATTAATATGTGATTAAGTGACAGCGGACACTATCGTAGCTGTTGCTTCAAAATAAGGTTAATTGCGCATGCGCATAACGTTACGGCGCAAATGTTTCCTTACCGCGCCCAAAGAAGTTTCACTTTAAAAATATTCTTATAAAAGAAAGATCTCACAATAATTTCTAAGCTGTAGGCCTACACACAGATAATATAGGAAATATGAGGTAAGTTAACTTGGTTTCAGATGTCGCGACATGTCGGTAGGAATTATAACATGCTAGAGACCTAAGTTTGTCCAGTTAGTCTCCTTTGATTTTCTGTTACGGTATATATGTTGATGACTATATGTTATTAAAAGTAGTGTATAATTGGTGTGAAGGCAGTAAAGAGAATGGCGACACCAATTCTTAGATCATGATTCATTTCAATTTAATTCATTTGCGATGGAGTGCACGCTCCGGTGACACTTTCTCTGCACACCCATTTTTCACGTTTCCTTTTCCCAACTTTTTCCTTCTATTAATTTAAACCTCGAATTCTTTTACCGGTTTTGGTGAAATACTCATCATTTCTCTTAGTAAGTTATTCCAACCCTTGAACCCCTTAATAAGGAAAGAAAATGTTCCCACAAACCTTACGTCTAAAATCGAGTGCCAATTTGTGGTCATAATCATCTTTTCCCTTCCATCCACCTCTCCTAATTCTTCAACCAATATTTTTCACGCCTCATCACCAACATACACCTTGTACACTCCCATGATTCTCTTCACCATTCTACTGTGTTGCAATTAATCTCTTTCCAGCTCCTTTATCACATTACTTATCGTTTTCTGCAGTAATTTCTAGAGACAAATCTAGCATACCCTCCTACTCCTGTATTTAATGCCCAAAATCTGGGTCCCATACTACACTACCATACTCAAGCAATGGTATTACCAGGGGCGTAGCTACCATAGGGCTAGGTGGTGCAGTTCACCGGGACCCCCACGTTCAAGGGGCCCCTAGTGCAAGCTGAGGGGGTCCCCTAGCCAGATGGGCGACATTTTTTTCTTTTAATAAAAAAGAAAAAGTCGCCCATCTGGCCTATGTGCACATATTTTTTTTTTTTTTTTTTTTGTGCACCGGGGCCTTTGTTGACATAGCTACGCCGCTGGGTCTGATCAACGTTTTGTAACCCAATTCCCATCATTCTCTAGTACAGTGTTTCCCAACCTTTTTTGGGTCATGTCCCACTTTTAACTTTTTTTTTTGCCCCCCATACATAATTTTTAATAAAAAATTATTTGTTATTAAAGAAACTCATATAGGATGTTTTTTGAAAGAAAATTTAATATTGTCATAAAACACAGTAAGTAAAATTAAAAAACATATAATGAAATACTAAAATTCAAATTCAAAAGATTTTTAATAAAGATTTACTATGGCAATTTAGTGTGATACTTTTAAAAATTTGCTTTTTTGCTACATTTAGTACCTATATCTAGCATTGCATTTAAATAACCCGAAGAGAAAGCGGTAAAGTCGTATCAAGTCAATTTCTAAATTGCCCCCCTAAAAAAACCTAATTGCCCCCATGTGGGGCGTGGGCCCCACGTTGGGAAACTCTGCTCTAGTACATCCCTTCATT
>JARYHS010008074.1:84535439-84562716 GCA_031002005.1 Vandiemenella viatica
GGGAAGCAAAATTACAACCGATGGCCGAAGCAGTAATGATGTTAAAAGCAGAATAGCACTAGCAAAAAGAGCCTTCATGACAAAAAGAAACCTTTTAGTTTCAAATATTGATCAAGGAATTAGAAAGAACTTTTTAAAACTCTATGTGTTGAGCACATCACTTTATGGTAGCAAAAAATAGACTTTAGGAATACCGGAAAGAAAGAAAATTGAAGCATTTGGAATTTGGTGCTACAGAAGAATGCTGAAAATTAAGTGGACTGACAAAGTAAGAAATGAACTAGTTTTGGAAATGATGGGTGAGGAAAGAAGTTTGTGGAAGAAGCTTTCAGAAAGAAGAGACAGGCTGGTAGGTCATATATTGAGACATGCTGGGTTGGTTAATTTGTTAGTGGAGGGTACAGTCGAAGGTAAGAACTGTAGAGGAAGAGAGAGATTAGAATATATGAAGCAGATAATTGAGGATGTGGGTTGTAAGGGGTATGTAGAGATGAAGAGGTTAGCACAGGATGAGGAAGGGATGAAGGATTGCATCAAACCAGTCAAAAGACTGACGACAGAAAAAGAAAGATCAACATGTTACTCGTATAGTTGTCTCAAGCGTTCCTTTAAATTACTTAACTAAATGCTGAGTTTCTACAATACGGGGACGCACACAACCACATGCCTCCTCCTGCAATCACTTCTCAAAGAAACTGCTCTCTCACAGCTCACTGTTCAAAGATACTCAAACTCATATAAAGCAAGTACATTGTCTTCGATGTAATAAATAGAACAACTTGCATTTCTCCTCTTTAAATTGAATGAACACCAAAAATTAACCATAGAATACACAAAGAAAAATGATGAGATATTAAACCAATGTGAGGAAACCATGTTTCCTTACAACGTGAACAGTCAATGTTACGAAGATTGAGAGATGGCTGGATAAAGCCCACGGATAAGCTTGAACCTGGCACTCCGGCGAGGGAAAGTAATACTTTGCATTAACTGGAGGCGCCTGAATCGGATGCGGGTGGTGAGTAACTATCAATAAAACGAGTCGCCGACTCGCGCAGCGTAGGAGCACCTGTTCGCGTTGCAGGGGTCACCGGCCTAGGGCATGGGTGGTTTTAACTATGTGTCGTATCCGTAATGTGTTGTCCTTGCCAGATAGAAAAAAAAATAATGAATATAATACGATATGTACACACTGGCAAATCACGAACACATTGTGTTAGCTTTATGGCTAACAAAGCCATATGCCGGGGATCGCGAACCTTTATTGATCTACGTGCCATTTTTTCTAAAGAAATGTTGAATGATGCTATGACGTGTCATCAAATACGAATGACGTAGTAATTAATGGGAAAATAAATAAAACTAAATACTGACTTGCAGTCAGAAATACACATTTATTACACTAAGCAATAATAAGATCAAGAATTTTGTGTTTATTTAAGTAGCTTAAACTAGTGCAAATTCTGTCCTTGCAATTAGATGTCAAATAACGTATGTTAATTATATACTTTGTTACTTTTAGTAGCATGCAAGCTGAAACAGAGTCATCTAATAAACGGTTTCGAAGCGAGTTTTTAATATTATTCTCATTTTTTTTTCTTTTTTTTTTTTTGACAAAGAGATGCGCCGTTTGTTTCTTAGTATCGTTTTATAGATGACGCCTACATATCACTGATCCAGAACATAAAGCGTACACCGTTTTATCTTCTTTATTAATCACGCCATATTTCTCAGTCCACAAAATTCCCTATTACAATTATCTTGCTTTTTTTTACCAAATTTACCATGTTGAATAGTTGTACATATAACTCAGACAAAGTTAAACAAGAATCTGTTTTAACGAAATTAATTTAAAAATGCAAGACCTATGCGTAATTGGTAAATGTAATCAACGACGTCAACATAAACAAACAATTGAATAAGTTGGCTAAGCGTTCCTCCCGCCGCCACGCCGTCTACCCTTGCTTACTTAATCCGTTCCCTCAGAAATTCCCTCGAAACCTATAACTGTAGTCGTTCTGGCACCAGTAGTTTCGTTCACGATGAACTTTGCTACTACAATCTTAAATTACGATGACGATAAAATAAGTTACTTATATCGATTAGGTACCTAGTTAATTAATGCCGTGCCCAAATTTTTTGGTCGCGTGCCATCATCGGCATGGTTCGCCATCGCTGCCATATGCCATTAAAAAAAAAAATAATAAAATAAAAAAAAAAAAAAAAACTCTAGTCAGATGGCGTGGAGACAGTGGAGTCTCACCACAAATCCTCTCCATGACCGTGAGAAAATCCATTAGAAACAACATATTTTTAGTCGTAAATCAAACTATTCAAAAATAAAACACGACAAGCAGTTCAGTTCAGATGAGAAAAAAGTCCTATCATTTGTAAAGTTGTGGACAGTAAAAGGTCTGTGATGAATGGACTCGAGAAAAAGAACATTCAAAGCGTTTCCAAAAAAATAAAACCAAAAGTGATAAGGCGGTAGCCATTTTTACGTCATTCGTCGTAAAACAACAGGACTGAGAACTTGTGCAAGAATGAACATAATAATCGTACGTACTGATACTACTGGAGAATAGAAGAGTGGGGTTTCAGCATTTATATTCCTGGAAAACCAATCACAATTTTGGCTTCGCAAGGTGAGTAAACTTCATTTGGATTTGCAACAGTATGAGAATTTAATTTTTTCCACTTGCTTCACGTCATTAATATGGTCATGGTGGCAAAATACAAGTGCACTATCTGAGTACTAATTAATAAATGAAATACTTGTGACCGT
Organism: Vandiemenella viatica; assembly: GCA_031002005.1. Lineage (NCBI taxonomy): Eukaryota > Metazoa > Arthropoda > Insecta > Orthoptera > Morabidae > Vandiemenella > Vandiemenella viatica. The sequence goes on from JARYHS010008074.1 coordinate 84,538,225, forward strand.
CCGTTTCGAACGCAATTCTTTAATCTCGTAGTGGTCTGTTCTTCCTAGTACTAACGTGACACGCCTGTAGTAGAACATGACAAGTGAATGGAAGAGCGAAAGTGCGACTAATACGAGGAGGCCCGTCCATTTCATTGATGATGTTTAGCTGCTTCTGTATTGTGTTATTTGTATGAAATGTAATTTGTATTTCTTGTTTTCTGAGTATGTTGCTTATTCTGTGAGTGTTTTTGTTGAGGTAACCCATCGTGTATCATTGTTTTTTAGTTTGATTCAGGGTGCTGGTATGTGTTATGTTGGGTGCGAACCAGTACCAGAAATCAGGAAAATATGAACTCACTTGTGAACAATGTCAGGCAAAATACATATGACAGAAAACTAGGAATTTCACTACAAGACCGTACGGTATATCGGATCAGCTTTGCGAATGGATAAAGGATTTTCTAACTGGTCGGTCGCAGTATGTCGTCGTTGAAGGAGAAAGTTCTTCTAATCTAGATGTTACATCGGGGGTACCTCAAGGAAGTGTAATTGGACCACTTCTTTTCTTAATTTTTATAAACGATCTCGGAGACAAAGTGAAAACCCTTTTTAGATTGTTTGCTGATGATGCGGTTATTTATAGGGAAGTAAGGAATTTGGCCGATTGCTTAGAAATTCAGCGTGATCTGGATATTATTTTGGCATGGTGCGCTGAGTGGCAACTTATGCTAAATTGTAAAAAGTGCAAGACAATGAGCATAACTAACAAAAAGAATCCAAATACGAGTTAAACATTTCAGTTATTGATATGGTCGATTCTATGAAATATTTGGGAGTAACAGTACAAAGGAACATGAAATGGGACTTATACATTAATTCGTTAGTAGGTAGAGCTAATTCTAGGCTGCGATTCATAGGTCGAATATTGAAAAATTGTAATGAACAAACAAAGGAGATAGCGTACAAATCTCTTGTGCGCCCACATTTGGACTATTGTTGTGCTATTTGGGATCCGTTTCGTAAGGGGTTGATCGAAAGTATAGAGAAAGTACAGGGAAGAGCCGCTCGATTCGTGACCGCTTGCTACAGTCCTTATGAAAGCGTCACAGAACTGATTAGTATACTAGGCTGGGAGTCTCTGGTAGATAGACGACGCACGTTTCGTTTAAACTTATTGGTAAACATGTGTACTCCCACTTTCACTCACGAGTGTAGTGAAATACTTCGTCCACCAACCTATTTGAGCCGGAATGACAGGAAAGATAAGATTAGAGATAAAAGGTGCCGCAATGATTCTTATATGAATTCTTTTTTCCCTCGTACCATTAGGGATTGGAATGCACAACAAATAGATTAGCTTTGGTGCTGAGCACCCTTTGCCACCCACAATTTTGTGAATTGCAGAGTATATATGTAGATGTAGATGAAGATATAAAGACATATCAGAGCAATTTCATGTACAAATCACTCAACATTTTTCGAACATTTATTAGTTCACAACCATCATACCACCACAATACAGACAGATTTGAAAATACTGAAAATTAACACTCACAAAAAATACCTACTTATAGTCCAAGAAAGCTATCACATTAACAAAGCCATTGCACTGAGACAAACAGTGTTTAATGAATTCACTAATTTAACTAATGAACCACTGTACAAAACATTAAAGAATACACATGACATATTAAAAAAAAAACACAGCATTAAATCAACATAACTGACACCATTAGACAAAGATGGAAACAGTTTAATAAACATACACAGATATCTTAACATACGCTAAAGCATTAAGTTGGCACCACTGTAAAATATAAATGAACATTATGACCACTAGTTGTGCATAAAGAAAACAAGATTAAGAAGTGTGACCATTTGTAAACAGTGAAATAATGACGTTGTAAAAAAGTAGCAATGCAAAACGACTGCAAGATGTTGTGTTCTACGAAAAAGTGCAACCAGAACTACTTACCGACCAACAAGTGATTATTTGTATCAAAAATGGTAAGTAGAGTGTGCTTTGATAATATTTATACATGTATTTAAATTTTACAAATTTCTGAACAATGCAATGTATGTATATTTACAGACACTGATGATGCCCCAGTCCACTAGGACAAAACGCGTATAGGAATAAAATAATTGCTGTTAAGAGACTGTACTTTAATTTACGAATCTTTAACAAACAACTGCGGAACAATGGCTAATAACAAGTTGATTTGATTACATTGTTCACAGTTAACAACGGAAGATATTCGAAAGAGTATCTATTGAATTTCATTTAGGGTTAAGAGATAATTATTATAGAAAAGTGCGATTTTCACATGTTTCGGTACTTAAAGAAGTTGCTTGACAGTCAACGCTGCAACGACGATGAAGAAGTGACTACTGCAGTCGTGGATTGAGCTTCTTCACACGCAGCACATTTCTTTGACAACGGAATTCAGATACACGATGAACTGTATGACAAATGTTTGAACGAAATTGGAAATTATATAGGAAAGAAGATAAAAGTATTTAGAATGTGGAAATAAATATAATTTCCTGATTTACAGTATTTTTCATCTTATTAAAAACGGATTTTATTTTTAAAAAAATATCCCTCGCAATTGCCAAAACTTTGAAACGTAAAAAAGTAGCACACCTCGGACGTACTGATCGGATTTTAACTGAACAGAGAGCAGCATATTAATCGCTGTCAACGAAATTTCCGATGTCTGTAAGTAGTAACTGTTGCACAAGCCACTATCTTTTCGGGCGTTTTCAACAGCAAGATGGGGACATCGCAAAGACCAGGATTCCTCAAGATATGAAAGTGGCAATTAGGGCTCAAGAAAACGCTTGCAATCCGTTGATCAAAGTTTGTTTATATTGCGTCGTGCCCGGATTGCAAGAAGAGGATCACTCGAGGCTTAGGTCCCATCGTATCGCAGGCTACACCTAGACGGAGCTGTTACGAGATGAAAAGAGAAAACGGAGAAAGGCGGTTTTGAGATTTTAATATTTCTCTGTTAAAAAGCGAGGCTACGGCGTCTTGAACAAATACTCGGGCGCTCTGCCTTTCTCCTGGCTGCAGATTAAAATAATCCTCTGGGGCGCCTGATTAAAATCCGCGTCCCGTTGCCACCGTAGCGAGAGCGTTTGTCTGCAACCGGAGCCGTCTTCCATTCAGACAACAGGACTACGCAGCCGAACGCTCCCTCGGCGAAAATCAATTATAAGTTACATAGCCGCCGCGAACATGTAGATAAAATTGTAATGAATTAAAGTAACAACGTGAGAAAGACACCGCAAAATCAGTCAAATAACGAACATGGAGCGGGAGACACGAAGAGAGAACTGAGTAAGAAAATGTACACACTAATGTTTGCGAAAATTACAACAGCAAGAAGGTGATATGTGGTTACAATGGAGTCAGAAATAGGCTGAAGAGCAACAGAGTAAGAGGTACCTGTCTGGCATTACGTAGTACGACCTTTCGTCCTGATGACAGAGGCCATTAGTCTCTGAAAAGATTCGACAAGCCGCTAGAAGTGTTGGGGCAGCCGTATTGATCAAAGATATCTGCAGAATCTTCCACACATGACAAAGACTTGATGGAAGGTGAGACAAAACCTAGAACTTTTAATTTCATAAATAATTCCGCCAAAACAACTGTTTTGATGTATTTGGTTTTTATTTGATTCCCTAGACGCGTTTCGCCTTTGTGGTGTAGGGCATCTTCAGTGGAGATATATTGATATTCCTCACATGTAAGGATCTGTAAACGAAACAAACCGTATGTAACACACATGTGCAAATCAATAGCAAATATTCACTACAACAATAAGTGCAGAATAAAAAAACTAGTGATGTAATACTCAAATGAAGCTGCAATGAATAGTGATGTGAAAGTGTGTGAAGTGCTGTTCCCGACCGGCTTGTGAGGAATACCACTATATCTCCACTGAAGATGCCCTACACCACAAGGGCGAAACGCGTCTGCAGAACCAAATAAAAACAAAATTCACAAAAACAGTTGTTTTGACGGAATCTTCTTATATATAAAAACCAATGTTTGTTTGTGGGTTTGTTCGTCTTCTATGCATTCCTATACCATTTATCAGATTGCAATGCTACTTTGGAGAGTTTTCGAATGTGCGTCTGCGAAGGTTCCTGTGAAAAAAAATTTCCAAAAAGTCACACCCTATTCCCCATAACACCCCATAATTTAGGCAAAACCACATTTTTTATCCGATTTAGATGGGAATTTGTACACTTATACTTTAAAACAAACAGAAAAATACTACCTACATACGGTTTCCGAATATTAATCCCCTCGCCCCCTTTCCACCCACATAATTTTTTCACCCCATAATTTAGGCAATACCACATTTTTTATCCGATTTAGATAGGAATTTGTACACTTATACTTTGAAACAAACAGAAAAATACTGCCAACATATGGTTTCCGAATATTCATCCCCTGTCCCCGCCCATTACGTTTTTACCCCATAATTTAGCAAACCACATTTTTTATCCGATTTAAATAAGAATTTGTACACTTATACTTTAAAACAAACAGAAAAATACTGCCTACGTATGGTTTCCGAATATTCATCCCCTCTCCCCCTTTCCAACCCCATTACGTTTTTCACCCCATAATTTAGGCAAACCACATTTTTTATCCGATTTAGATAAGAATTTGTACACTTATACTTTAAAACAAACAGAAAAATACTGCCAACATATGGTTTCCGAATATTCATCCCCTCTCCCTCCCCCATTACGTTTTTACCCCATAATTTAGGCAAACCACATTTTTTATCCGATTTAGATAAAGTTTCTACACTTATACTTTAAAACAAACAGAAAAATACTGCCTACGTATGGTTTCCGAATATTCATCCCCTCTCCCCCTTTCCAACCCCATTACGTTTTTACCGCATAATTTAGACAAAACCACATATTTCATCAGATTTCAATGGGAATTTGCATACTTATACTTTGAAACAAACAGAAAAATACTGCCTGCATATGTTTTCCAAAGCGCATCCCCTCTCACCCTTTCCAACTGAAAATGAATGAAACAGCAGTTTAAAATTTATATGTAAATATTTTTTCATTTATTCTATGTGCCTACTCAAGTCCATCAATAGTGAAGCATTGCCGGGTCAGCTAGTTATTTATAAAATTATTGTTCAACAACTGCGGAAATATGGCCTACCAGCAGATTAATACTAGAATTTATGTTTCGCCAGCATTCAGGATTGAGTATGATTGAGGCCAGCAACTTTTCTATCAAATTACTTTAATCTGTCCTGTTACTACAGGTGCACATCTGTTTGTTAGATTATTAGAAATGAAGAAGTAAAAAGTCACACTAATGGCCACGGACGTTCGTTTCTAATATCAAAACGTTATCTGAAAACTCTTTCCGTTCATTATGACAATCGTTCCATCTACACTGTGTATCATAAAACCTGAAAAAGAGAAGTAATAAGTTTCCTTGAAACCAGCGCACCGAGTATGGTGGGTTAGCGGTAACGCTCTAATCTCGCATTCTGGAGGACGCGGGTTCTAATCCCCGTCCAGCCATCCAGATTTGGTTTTCCCACTGTTTCCCCAGATCATACCAGGCCAATGCCGCAATGGTTCCTCCAAATGGACATGTACAAATTCCATCTCGTTCCTTGCCCCCACCCACGCGTTTACTACCTCTAATGACCTGGACGTCGGCAAGAGTAAACACAAACCAAAAAAGGGAAATATTTTTCCGCTGGCCTGGGATATATGGAGATCTACATCGTGCTTATTCGTAAATATACTTCTTGCTATACGATCATGTATGAATCATAATAGTTGTAGTAGACCGAGCGGGGCGGTGTAACGGTTAGCGTTCTCGCCTCGCATTCGGGAGGACGGCGGTTCGAATCCCCGTCCGGGCATCCAGATTTGGGTTTTCCATGGTTTCCCCAAATCGCTCCAGGCAAATGCCGGGATGCTTCCTTCAAAAAGGCCATGGCCAAATTCCTTCCCATTCCTTGCCCCCCATCCTTTCCCGTCTCTAAAGACCTCGATGTTAAAAGAGACGTAAAGCAGTTACAAAAAAAAAAAAGTTGTAGTAGTAAACCAACCAGTTCAAATAAATTATAGCGAAGATTTCTTTGATTGCAGTGTGTTACCATTACCGCAATAATTGTTGTGTGTTTTTGAATTCCTGAATTTAGGAATAGAAATTAATACATATTTAAAAGACGTTAGATGAAAAATTCCGCCAACCACAGGTATTCTTCCATGATTCGAGCTGAAGCATTTCACTGTTTCTAAGAATAAGGTGCAGTGCACCGTGTGGGTAAACCGTGGGAATTACAAGACTTTTTTTTTTTTTTTTTTTTAAGTGGCATTCGGCCTTTTAGCCATTCAGCCAGCAACTGTGTTTCTTTTTTCTTTGTTTCTCAATTGTGTCTGTACATTCTTCTTGTGTTATTGAGGATTACAATTGACAGGACAAACACAACACTTAATTAAAACCACCCATGCCCTGGGCCGGATTCGAACCAGCGACCCCTGCGACGTGAAGCCAGTTCGCTAGCCCCGCTCTACCGGGGTCGGCAATTACAGGACTTATTATAAAGACAGGTGTTCATTCCTTCTTTACAATGCACCCCCTCCTTCCATAATTTTACATAGCACGCTATGTGTAAACCTTGTGGTTTTGAACAGAGATCATTGAAAAGTGCTCAGTCTCATTAGGTTTCCAGAACACCAAAGTGAAGGCATGTCTATGTCTACTAACACAACATTATGTGCGTTTGACTGAGCTTCGTTTCGTCGGATATATTACTTGCTGCTAGACATATCTGCAGGATTTTTACTTTGGTATTCTTTCGATACTATAGAAACTTGTTTTACTTGTTTGCATATTTTCGGATCGTAACCTACAAGGTTAAAATTAGGTCTGTGATATTTATTGCATGATTATAATTTTTACTAAATCCTAGGCGGATTTATACCTCGTTGACGTGGGGATCGTTCGTGGCGGGAATGTATTGGAGCAAGGAACGGACAGGAATTCTGCCATGGGGTTTTGAAAAAACCATCCCAACATTCGCATGGAGTGATTTCAGGAAACCATGGAGAACAGAAATCTGGATGCCTGGATGGGGACTCGAACCTGCATTCTCCTGAATGCGAGTCCAGAATAGCGTTGCAGGTGTTCCGATTTGCGGGACGTCCCGATTTTCGGGGGTCTGGGGACGCGTCCCGATTTACCCTCTGTCAGGACCCCAAATGTCCGGATTTTTTAGCTAAGTGATAAAAACCAATCACTCGTTGTAAGAAAATACAGTCTCCTGTCACACATCGAGATACATCACACCAAACCAGTAGTGCTATTCACGGCTTGTGGTACAGCTTACCCCACTAACCAGTACATTGAGCCAAATACAGTTTAGCACATTTCATGATGGCAAAAACAACATAGAAAAGCATCTGAAATGTAATGAACACCATAAAAAAGTGTCAGTTTAACAACATCGCTGAAAATATTTTTAACCCCGATCAAATGGGCAATCAAGAATCGAGACGTGATAGGTGGTTAAGTCACAAAGACATACCACTCTGTCAAACACAGCTTGTCATTTATTTTATTCGATTATAAATATAAACTCGATTGTTCAAGATTCTAAAATTGCTGAGAAATTGTCACTAGGAAGAACAAAGGCCAGTGGGATTGCTCATAATGGTCTACTCAAGAAGCGATAGAAACTCTTCAAAATGACACTTTTACGAGACGCATGAATCTTAATATTTGCTTTCATGGCAATACTACCATTTTCAAACGCGGCAGCTCAAAGGAATTTATCCCAGGCTAATATAATTATTTTAGTTTAAGAGCTCGAATAATCACTCAAGCATGTCAAAGCATAGATACAAATTAAAACCAGCTTCACGTTGCCTTATGGCGAATTTTATAATTAAGTTATTAAAAAAAAGCTGTGATAAAAGCAATGAAATCTAACACTAAATACAATTTTTAATAAAAAATAAATACTGGATAATTAGTAATTAGAATAAATAAATACTTAAAATTCAACTTGAAAATACATCATTTTCATAATATTTTGATACTTGTCATAGTCAACAGGTCTGACTATTAATATAATGTGTAGGAATAACATTCATACGAACCTATCATATGATAAACAGATAACTATAGAAATTACCTCTGTCCATAAGTTATAAAAATAGCCTAAATTATTAAAAAAAAACAATTTTTGGATGGTTGTCCCGATTTGTAGCCCCGAACCCCGATTTATTTTACCTTCCACCCCGATTTTTTTTTACCTTCCGCCCCTATTTTTAACAACCTGTACTTGGCAACACTAGTCCAGAACGTCACCGCTCACTCATCATGCTTGGAAAATATGTTTCACAGCAGCTATATTTTGCTATGGAGTAGGTAGACCCAAATTAGGAGGAATTCTAAGGTCGTTCAAATTATCTACTTCTCTCTGAAAAAAGTAAATATCCTGCTTGTGCACTTCATGCAGCGACAATTAAGCCAAAGCCTTCCTTCTAAGCTGTAACGCTATGTACACATCCTTTCTCCACTGGAGCGGTATCTCTGAAGGAACGTAGGTCAAAGGAAAATTGTCTTTAAACAAATTTCCTGCAGTTAATAGCAAATTTACAGTAATTTCAAGCAAGAGTCGTGTGTAATTGCCTCCATTGTTGTCTCCTATAAACAGTCTTCACGCAACAGTAATTGCTTGCGTTCTTAAAAGAGTACCGTAAATCGTTGTAGACAATAGAGCTAATCATTTGTACTGACGCTTTGTTACCTTTATAGTTCGTACCGGTACCTTCATTCCGTCGTTCGATTAGAGACGGAATACACAAAAGGTCGTTATTGTATACGAGAGTATCCACAACGACTTTTCCTGAAACTTGTCGCGCTGTTGGTTGTTCTGTGCATAACTATTCATTTAAGCTATGTAGGTCGTTTTGTAACACGGTTCTCTGTTCAAGACACGTTCATTCACGAGAAACAGGTCAGTGAGAGGAAACAGACTGGAAGTAAAATGCAGTAGTTTACTTTGTAACTGAGAGATGTGTTTGGTTCGGAATGAAATGTTAGTAATTTTAAATTCGAAACGTGTCTTTTGTCATGAGTTGAGATCAGTTTCTAAATTATTTCTTTTGCCTATGGCTTTACGCGTCGTCGATGTCGAGGTCATTAGAGTCGGAAAAGGACTGGGAACAAGGGACGGGAAGGAATAAAGCCATGGTCTTTTTTGAAGGAAGCATCCCGGCACTCGCTTGGAATGATTTGGGAAAACCACTAAAAAACCAAATCTGAACGCCCGGAAGGGATTCGAACCAGTGTTCTCCCGAATTCGAGGCCACAGCGTTACCGCTCGCCCACAACGCTCTGTCAGTTTCTAGAAACCTAATATCTTTGTAAATACAAATCTGTTAAATTTAAGCTTTAAGGGGGGACAGTCGCGAAGCACCTCCCATAAGAAATCAATGTTAAAACAAGCAAATTTCAGGTAAACTTTCTGAAGAAACTAATGGAGATACAGACCTTGAAACTTTCGCAGTATACAGATAAAAAATCATCTGCATAATTATCAGATAAAAATTTGTTACTGTATTTTATATAGTTTGTGAATAATGAGTTTTTGTTCTAAAAGACAAAAAAATTATTACTTCTATAAATACCTTGGAGCTTGTAAGTTTGTTCTTGTTGTTATGACTGGTCCAATTTTTTATTAGATTAATCATCGTTTTATTAACAAGAGATGCTGAAAGTCTGATGTCTTTATCAGTCTCAGTTTTGAGAAAAGTTTACCAGAAGATCAAAAAATGTAGTTTTCAGAAAAAACTGTACTAAAAGTTTTACATACGAGAAACTAAGATACATTACAATACAGACACACTATTACCAAACATCACGAAAAAATTAATAACTCCGAATCTAATCGTCTAATTTGCATGAAACAAACGGCATTTTGTATCTAAATAATAGAAGCATTGAACAAGTCGAAAAATAAAAAATCAATTTTATTTAACCTTTTCGCGACTGTGTCCCTTTAAGAATTGGCGATTGTTTAATACTTCACTGTGATGATGAGCTTAATTTTGCAAGGAGAAATAATTTTCATTGGTGGAGGACGTGTAAAGAACAGTCACATGCGTGATTGAATTAATCTATTAATGGGTGATAGTCAGGAACGTATGTCATACTTTCGTTTTGCTGGCAAATGACGGAAATCGGCCAATCTTGGCATCCAGTCGATGCTTTATAGAACAAACACATCTTACTTTTTGATTGATTCAATTCGGTTAACTACTTACACATGAATTAATACATTCATAATACGAAGTACATGGAAAAATTTCGCATCGGAGCTGTTTTCTTCAATACGTATGGGCTATCGTTGGTTCTTGTGCGACTCTCCAAGTTGTAACATAGGCCTACCGTACATAATATTGAAGGAAATAGTTTAGTAGAAAAGTAAAGATAAGTTTTTATCCGTTTCTGATGCGAAAACGAAATATAAAAATTATAGGAGTAAAAACAATTTTATGTTAAAAGACCTAGAACCTTCTCAGCATCCGCTATCGCCAGCCTAAAAATTTCCGTGCTTTCTTTGTTAAACAACATCACTGCCTCAGTAATGGAAAACTAATCAAGCAGGCACTCATGGATATAATTAAAATTATGTTTGTTTATGGAACCGTTTTGCCTATGTTTGCAGTTTGCTACTCTGCATTTATTAAGTACTTGGGTATACAGCGGAAAATGAAATGTAATGTAAACGTTGCTTTGATCTCACAAGAGGGCATCGTAATTGTTTAAATTTGAAGAAGTGAGTATGCAATTTATAAACAAGTTTTTTAAAATAAGGTAAACTTAAATTACTGACGTGATTATACAGTGCATTATTGAATAACTTTTATGAAACGTGAATACAGTCAAGTTTATCCGTCTCTAGTTCAGTTTTGAGTCCCTAATTAAAACACTAGTCATTGTTACTTATTCATGTTCAGATTTCAAATAGCAAGAAAATTAATTTACAGTTCAAATGAAGAATATCTATATACAGGCTCTTTCTCTGAAGCTGTAAGCATATTAAATATTTTATACTTCACTAAGAGCTAGCTTAAACTTGACACACACGAAACTTTCATTCAATGCTGTCGGTGTATTTTATGCATTATAAATGACAATTTAGTGCATCTGAAGAGATAATGGAAACAGGATGAGGTAATAAAATAACTAAACCTATGAATAACCAGTACTGACTATCTATTCATAAATCACTTCCTGCTTTAAAAAAAAAAAAAAATCCTTTTTGAAGTTTTCACGGAGAATAATTTTCCATGATAAAATAATTTATTAAAACTCTATATTCAGAATCAGCTAAGCTACATATAAATCTGAATTATAACTTTACGGAACTTAGTTCTTAAACCATAGCAAAATTTCCTCTCGATAACTGAGAATAAAAATAAATGTAAGCAAAATGGGGAAAAGAGAACTTACGAAAATTTTTATGTAGGCCTAAGAATCAAACAAATCTATAACAAAGACATTTGAACGTAAGTTTTTTTGTGGTGGCTTTACACCTCGTCAACGTCGAGATCATTAGGGGCGGATAAGGACAGTGGACAAGGCACGGGAATAAATTCGGCCTTGACCTTTTGAAGGAAGCATCCCGGCATTCACCTAGTGTGATTTGGGGAAACAACAGAGAACCCAAAACTGGGTGCCCGGACTGGAATTCTAACCCGAATTCGAGGCCAGAACGTTAACCGCGCACCCACCACGCTCGCTTAACGTAAGGAAACTCCAGCTTAGAATATAGTGATACTCACTACTGAGCGACAGAACTCTCAGACATACACAAAGGAGAGCAAATATATTTAAGTAAATGAATTTGTGTATGCGGCTACCTGGTAATTTGCAGATTACAATCAATACTCAAATTCAAAATTACCAAAAATCTTAATATTGGAGTGAATTATAAGGTGCATGGTAGGGAAGAGATATCCATGTCCACAAGTTGCACTCGATTTCAGGCATAAGGGTGTGGGAGGATTTTCTTTTGTACGTACGAGATCATGGATTCGAGTATATTACGAAGGGATATCATGAACAATTTATCAGAATCACAGAAAAATTTGAACTTCAAATTACTAGAGGGCAAAAGTAGGTGGGAAAAGCAAAGGAGAAAAGTGGATGCGTAGGGAAATTGTCATCTGAACGGGCGCTCCATTGCAATTAAATTAAATATTCTACACTTTTCGTGTAATGTAAATAACTTTATACTTAATTTGAAGACCTAATGTGAGGAAAGTAGTATTTAGCCGGTCTCGATAAGTTCGAAAGGATTGAGAAACCTATATTCATTGTCACATGAATAGATAGTGAGATTAGACACTACCAGATATAGTATGACAAGATTTTTACAATAAACAGGACAAAATGCGTTGATTATATCAGTTCCCAATTTATCAAATATATCCAGGGATTCATGAATAATTGTTTGAATGGACTGGCAGCTCCGTGGTTAAATCACTTGCCTCAAAAACTACGCATTCGGCGTTCAAAATCTGCTGTTGCAAGGAATTTTTAAGAGTTCTGCCTTCGGCAGTACGTTCCCTACTTGGAATTGGATGTTAAACTGTGGATTCAGACACGACAAAGGCGGATTGCAACGTAAAATATTAACTCTATTACCAGGTAACAAGATCATAAGAATTTCCTTGTCGGAGGGTAAAATGCATTGCCTGTTTATTTGCAGAATCACTGAAAAATTTGAACTTCAAATTACTAGAGGGCAAAAGTAGGTGGGAAAAGCAAATGAGAAAAATCTCTGTCTATAGGCAAATCAAACTGAAAATGAAGAGGTATTTTACCAAACTGACATCACACTCGAAACCGTAATGTGCTCTTCAGACCAGAGCAATGATTATAAGTTAATTTATTCAGTTTTAGAATTTCTTAGAAGTTTGTTGCTAAATATTGTTACCTAAGTTTGTAATTGTAAACCTGTTCTGTTAATTTGTTATGACGTTTGATATACACGTATAATCTGTTTTTTTAACTGCACCCATTTGTTTACGAACCATAACACGTACACTCCATTTCGATATGTAACTTAATGTTGTGATTTTGGGCACTGCAGGTACGTAGATTAAAAGATTGAAGGAATATCTCCGAAGCATGATGTCGTGATGAATTTGTCGGCCAAACACTTCATTACCTGAGGTTATGTATTCTTAGGAGTAATCCATAATTTCTTCTCATTGTCGTATAAATCTTCCGCTGCAATATCGACCTGTCTGTTTAGTACAGAAGCGTGAGAAAACGGCGAAAGTTTTGACCAATAATGTATGTATGATAATTAAGAATTGGTTTTCCAGTTCTATTCTCTTGAAAATAAGATTTATATATAATATTATTATTCACACTGCAAGAAATTATAACTCTAAATGTATGCTGGACTTGGAGACGAAGAGTTGTTATCCGGTATCTCGTGTTTCTTTTTGGGGATTAGTATTTTCTTCGTCAAATGCTGTTACAGTAACAATAAAGTCTGGAAAGTATACCGGTACATTTTGAAGGCTTGATCCGCTATTTTCCTCAGGTTTAATTGATGTGTCAGTTTCATGAGATCGATGGTTTCAATATGACTTTGTGTGATATTAATGATTTCATGTATTCCTACTGTTCCTACTTTCTGATTCAGTTGTAAGAACGGTCAATGTAATCTGTTGTGGAAGTAACTCCACAAAAATACGAAGAGCAGGCATAGAAAAGAATTAATACGAGGCAAGGATTAGAAAAGTTACAATAGTACGTCCGTTTAAATTTACATGTTGTATTTTGTTTATTTACGACGACTAATGCAGAAATTCATCTAAAGAGAAAGGCATTCGATGTTTACGCTATATTCTCTGACAGAAGATAGGAAACAATGAAGTTTATTTGAATCTAAGAGAAAGTTTATACAATAACGTAATCGCGATATATTACAGTAAAATAAATAACAGTTATCCATTTTTGAAATTATACTTTCCAACATATAAAGTGAAGCGCATTTATTTTAAAAAAAATTATTACCACATACTCAGAGAATCTAACCAGAGTAAGGTACTCATAACACGAAAATATCAATAAATTTGATCGTTATTCATTTGTTCTTACAAGATTTTTTAGTGTAAAGTCATTTTACCCGTGATAACCGTCATTTTTATGGTGTTGAAACTAGTGGTAAATATTTATACTTTAAAATTATCACATCGATTCTATATACACTTTAATATACTAAAATGACTAATGTACAATAATCTAATGTAGTGATATGTTACAATTCGAACACTGCTATTCAGTAATGTCTGAGCAACCTGCCCTCAAGCGTCACAGGAATAACACTCCTCTCCGCGATAAAATCTTGTCAGAAAGAGAGTCGGGGAACGCAGCAGAGAGGGTGCAGCTGAGCGTTAACACTTTGCGCCACGCCTCAGAAAGTCATCGAGCCGCGTGGCAGCCACTCCGTCAAAGCGTGCGGTCCCGCCCTGGGGAGGTGCTGCGGTTAGGGCGTAGTCATCGACCGCCTCCCGTGAACTTGACGCGGCCCGGCTTGCCGATCTGTTACGCAAAGAGCAACTTTCGACAGCGCGGGTGGCCGCAGGTGGAAACCGCACCAAAGGTCGCACCTCGGTCGCCAACTCAATGGCCCCGCCGCAGAATCCAGAGGGACCCACCTGCTGCAACTTCAGGCTGACCACTTAAGTTGGGCTTTCCGTACCACTTAAAACAACTACACTGAATCATCGAAAACTTTTTGAGTCGACCCAAAGGATTTTTTCTTTCTACTAGCAGAGTACTACAGAGCGTGGTGGGCGAGCGGTAACGCTTTGGGGCCTCCAGTCTGGAGGACATAGGTGCGTATCCCCATCAAGCCATAGAGATTTGAGTTTTTCCATGGTCTCCCCAAATCACTTCAGGCGAATTCCGAGTTGGTTCCATCAAAAGACCATGGCCAAATTCCTTCCAGTCTGTTGGTACCAGACATTTTCCACCTCAAAAAAAAAAAAAAAAAAAAAAAAAAAAAAAAAAAAAAAAAAAAACCGGCAGTACCCACCGATGCTCGTGGGCTGGATATGAAAATTCTGATGTTTTATTCCGTTTGATCTGACTGTCGTAAACATTCTCCACCACCAACCCATTTGGCCGGTTTCTCTACCGTTTTTGAGATACATTTTTTTTTTTTTTTTTTTTTTTTTTTTTTTTTTTTTTATTTCCTGATGTTACATAGCCTACTACCTTGTTACCTAAAGTAGGCCCTTAGTTTCTACAGTTTTATTCTTAAAACAATTTACTTTATTTTTTTGTTAATAATATATCTGGATAATTATTTTTAAGGATTTAATGGATTTAAGTATTCTAATAGTAAATCTACTAATTATTCTAATAATTAATATACCACTTAATCTACCAACTAATCTACTAATTAATCTACCATCTTACTAATTCACACCAAAATCAGCAATTGTCTTTGTATTTTCATACTTCTAATTAATAAACTGTCTATTTGTATACGTTCTTCTTTTACCACTGCTGGCCTGCGTCGACATCTGGTCGCTAGCTGTCTCTGCTGATGCAGCGGGGCGACTGCTGACATGCTGACCACAAAGTGTCGTCAGCCAGCTTCACGTTCCAGGTAGTGGTCTCGTTCTTCTCCGGTTTGTCCCTGGAGCCACCTGCTCCCCCATCAGGAGTTCTCTCCTGGAATCAGAGCAGGCCACCCCCTGAGCCCTGGAGAAGGTGCCTCTGGCTTCCAGAGGCACTACGATGAATTGAGTCTTTGCCGTCTTCCTGGTGCAGGCACCGCCTTAGTCATGGGTAGTGCTTGTAGTCAAATTTGGGTTGTTCTTTACTCTTGAGTTTCTTCCTCTCCTGTCCTTCTTTCTGCTTCTGATGCCGGTTGCTCGCGGCGTCCCCTACGCTCTGCCTGTTTCAATTCAACAAATCTCGCCTTCTCGCGCTGCGACGCTAGATTAGCAGCTTCATCCAGCAAGTGCCAGAGCTCGGTATCACGCAGTATATCGTATATTCTTCTGTTCTGAAGTTGTATTTGGAGATATGCTCTTGATACTTCAGTTTGTTTGCACTCCCAAACCACGTGCTCGGGAGTACTTACTTCACCACAGTCGCACCTGTTTGTTTCTTTGAGGCCTCTCTGTTCTAAGAAACTGTTGTATGGACCATGGCCAGATATGTAGTGTATGAGCCCTGGAGATGGTTGTAGGTGAGTCATGTTCATTCTCTCTTTCACGCAAGGAAGCATGTCGAAGGTCCTTCTGCCCGTGTTGCTGTTAGTCCATGTTTGCTGCCATTCATCCATCAGCGCATCCCAAATATCTTTTTTGGTTTCAACAGGCCTTCCAATTATTTCAGCAGCTTGGTCATACCTTCCTTTTTTAATCCAGTATAGCGCTCCTCGCTTCCTTACTTCCAGGTCCAGGGGCCAGATACCGAGTATAACCGTTAGGGCATCTGTGGCCGTTGTTCTGTAGGCCCCAGTTAGTCGGAGCAGAATTCCTCGCTGCGTACGGCGAAGCAGCTCCTTTGGTTTGACCTTTCTTAGGTGCTTGGCCCACGTGCTTGCAGCGTATCCAGTAATGGAGGTCAGTATTGCATCGTGATATCTTCTTATGACGAGCGGAGGCAGATTAAACCGTCGTTCGCCAATGCTTATCAATTTGTGCATTACCAGTGCTGCTCTTCCACATACTTCCTCCATGTGAGACGCAAATTTCAGTTGTTCCTCCAGGTTTACACCAAGGTAGCGGACTACTGCTTTTCTCTTTATTGTTTTTTCCCTGGATCCTAATTACCGGATTTCGTTTGAGTGTTCCTTTTAGGAGCATGTAGGTCGTCTTTTGTGGGGCTAGGTTTAACTTAACTGCTGCACACCACTTACTCAGGCAATCCAATACTGCTTTGCATTTTGTTTCGAGTTCCTGCCTGGTGTCCGCGTCTATCAGAAGTGCGAGATCATCGGCGAATGCCACCACACCCAGCAGTTCTGACATTTGTTGCAATATTTCCATGACCGGTTCCAAACCAATGTCCCAGAAAATTGGTCCACACACTGATCCCTGCGGGCAACCTTTCGTCAGTCTTTTCTCTATGTACTTGTTGGGGCACCGCAATTTGGCATATCTATTTCTACAATAATCTCTAAAACTGGTATAGAGGTTTTTTGGACAGTTGATGTTTCTTAAGCGTTCGAAAAGCGCGGGCCACCAGAGATTGTCGAATGCGCCGGCGATATCCACAAATACTCCCACCACATAATTTTTGGAAGAGTTTTGAGCTATTTCCATTAAGCGGTTGATGGCGTCCTCTGTTGACTTGCCTGCTCTGAACCCATACTGATTTGGGTTCATCCCATGTTTTAATCTATGTTCCTTTTGAGATACATGCAAAAATATAAAAGTTCCATGTGTACATTGGTATTCTAGCCTTCTACGGCCGAAGTAAGTTTTCTCTTGACTCTGCAGGTGACGCCGTGTCATGATGTAGTCTTCTTCATGGGCATTTCTACCCAAGAAGAAGACCGCAGTATGGAGGTCGAAACGTCGGCTACACACATAATGACGCGGCGTCACCCGGACAGTCAATAGACAACATATGTAAATTTGTTTTAAAAGGGCTGAAGGAGTAGAGCGGGTGCAGTCTTGGAAACCAAACGTAAACATCATTTTCCTACTTATATTAAAGCATACGAGTTCAAAATTCCTTCGATATCGGATAAAAACTGTATATTTGTGTGTCGTCACACCAATTTTAAAATTATTTTTAAATTTCAAAGTTCTGATTTCTCGGTCAGTAATTGTCCGGTCACAAAGAGTTAAAACGCCAATAAACAGGAAATTTTATATGCTTTTAGAATATTACCATTCTGTTTGGCCAGATTCCCTGCCGTTTGCGAGATATTTGGAGGAAAAAAAATAAAAAAATAAAAACTGAACCTGTGCAAGTGTAAATTTGTCTTAAAGGGGCTGATGGAAGGGATGGTGGGGATTTGTAAACCAAATGTAGGCAGTATTTTTCCCGTTCTTTTAAAGTATACGTTTGCAAAGTTTGATCGAGATTGAATAACACTATGGAATTGTATAAAGAACATATTTATATATACAGAGATAAATAAAATAATATATAACTCGATTGTCACTTTATTTTGTGATATTAGTAACTACAAAATACTTCGGAAATTATTTTGAAGCAGTTGACGCTAAATCATGTGAATTACATGACTGCAAAGTAGAATGTGTGCATCTTGATGCCATAAAGAACAGGATGATTAGATACGAAATACCCTGGGAGATAACAGAATGGCAGCATTCACGCGTTTCTTATTCCGAATGGTTTTTGAAAAAAAAAAAAAATAAAGCCACTTAAATGTTAGTTTTCTCAAACTGCTTTTAAAAGAATCTATGACAAATTTTCAAATATTTCACTGTCAACTCAATAGAAATAGAAACACGTTTGTTCTAAAGAACATTAGTCAGTGTGAAATAAATAATTTACCAAAACACACGTATTGAGCGTTACACTATTTGCAAATGAATCACGGATAACATGAGAAAGAGAAAGTAAAAGACAAGTACTACGTGAATGCTACAAAGGAATGTTGACGATAGCTTCAAGGAAAAAATTAAAAATATGAATTTTTAACGGATTATAAATTTAGAAGAGAGCAGCTAACTATACATGTCTTTAGATTAATTTTTATTTTGGAATTTAAGCATTCATTCAAACAAGAAAACGATTGCGGACAAGGGACGGGATGGGATAGTGCCAGAACCTTTTGATGGATACACGCGGCACTTGAGGAAATCCTGCAACTGAAATCTGAGCTATGTCAAACAACAATTTCTGCTTGGCTATCTGTTTTACACATTCCCGGTAGATATGTATTGCAAATATATTTAAACTACATAATTCGTGTTTTAAGAGCGATCTTAAACAAAAAATGTCTAAATAAAAGGATTAACCACAGAAGCGTTTAATTTGAGAACAGCTATCAGAAATTATTTATTTGTTACATCAGCGTAAGTGTAAACAAGCTTTGATATAAATCTCACCACAAATAATGAATTTTTATTTAAAAAAATTTCTTGCTAAAGGGTAACAAGAAAACATTGACTAACCTCTGACAACGCGTAAAATGAGTTAAAACGTGAATACTGAAGAAATTATATAGGTATTTTATTGTGTTAATTAATGGTTTTTGGTATCGTCGACGTTGAGGTAATTAGAGATGGGAAATGACTGGGGCCAGAGAATTGGAAGGAATTCGGACAAGGTCTTTTAGAGGAACCATCCCCGCAATCTCTTTGAACGATTTCAGACACCGTGAAAAACCAAAATCAAGAAGGCCGGCCCATGCATTGAAACCGTGTCTTTACAAACGCCATACTCTGTTGACCACTCTGTCACAAGGCTCGATATCACATCTGAAATAAATACCATTACATGTATTCTATGTGGTGAGTACGCTGCGTTCTTCTACTAAATTTCCATCTTTTTCATAAAAATCTTTGTACGCATCACTTCAGAAACATTCTTAAAATTCGTATCTAACCAAGTTAGTGATAATAATTACGTGACTTGATTCTGCACAGACAATTTCAGCAACATTTTTAGTTATAAAATATTGATTTATAAAATCTCGTATGCATTACGAAGAATGTTGCGCATAAAACAGAGATATTTTTTGTCACAGCTGTTCGCCGTTTGAGCGAAACTAAAAATATGTCGGGCGAGAGACAAAACTGGCAGAACCCGATGTGAAAGCCTAATTCGCTTTCACAAAGCGGCTACTAGTACGCGCGCACCGTTTGCGAGACGTGCGTCAGCATCTGATATCCGCGATGGCCCATTCGGTGCTTTAAAGTCTGCGAATCGTGCTCGGAATATACATGAGTGCCGCTGCCTTTCTCCTAGTCTTCGCTATAACCGCACTGCCAACTCGTATCGTATACAACGATAACTGCCGCGTTGCAGCTGGCAGAAATAAAATACAGCGGCCGTTCGGTATTAGCCTTACAATATGGCTATGCATAAATTGCTTTTCTATTGGTGAAATTAACAGTTAAAGAATTTTCTATACGCTAGCGTAAGGCAGATATTGCACATACGCATAAATTCAATTAAAACACACTGGCGGAAATGGAAAGTGCTACACCAAGACGGAAATCGTGAAAGTTTAAGTTTTTTTTTAAACTGCTTTATGTCTCTCAACAGTGAGGTCTTTAGAGACGGGAAAGGATGGGGGCAAGGAATGGGAAGCAATTCGGCCATGGCCTTTTTAAGGAAGCATCCCGGCATTTGCCTGGAGTGATTTGGGAAACCATGGAAAACCAAAATCTGGATGCCCGGACGGGGATTCGAACCGCCCGCGCTTTCCTCCCGAATGCGAGGCCAGAACGCTATCCGTTACACCACCACGCTTGGTGTGGAAGTTTAGGAGACTTTGTAGATATGTACCGTATAGGGCCAAACTCAAAAGAAATTATAGCAAATTGAAATAGATCGGACGAAGTTTATTCCCTTTACATACGTGAGTTATTAAGAAGAGTGCCTACCACGAGCAACTATACACAGGGTTGGCGTTAGGGGGGGGGGGGGTTAAGCAGGGCTAAAGTACCCGGGGCCCGAACCACCTAAGGGGGGCCCACCGGCCTGGGTGCCTAAGTAAATAGAAATCAAAACACAAATTTTAAAATCAGCACCAATAATTTTGAAAACTTTTGTATTAAAATTTACTGAATATATATATATATATATATATATATAAAACAAAGTGTTAAGTAAAAATATTTTTTTGGGGGGGGGGGGCTAAGATCGCATACCCGGAGCCCGTGAATCCTAGCGCTGGCCCTGACTATACACTTGTGAATATTTGCTGGCATTGATTCAATAAGTGTTCGGATATTGTCTTGGAGTATGTCTTTTTTTTTAACAGTTTAACGTCCCTTTTTAACAACGTGGTCTTTAGAGACGGGAAAGGATGGGGGCAAGGAATGGGAAGGAATTCGGCCATGGCCTTTTGAAGGAAGCATCCCGGCATTCCCCTGGAGTGATTTGGGGAAACCATGGAAAACCCAAATCTGGATGCCCGGACGGGGATTCGAACCGCCGTCCTCCCGAATGCGAGGCCAGAACGCTATCCGTTACACCACCACGCTCGGTGGGAGTATGTCCCTCAATTCCTGGATGTCTTGTCCAATCAGTTGTTGAACAGTTTGTGCTGGGTGACCATGTTATATAATGTGTCTTCCATGGCATTCTAGGGATTAATGTGAAAACCTTGTGGGCCAATCCATGGCCGTAACAGCAAGCAAGGCTTGTGTTTCGATGATGGCAGTATAAGGAAGAGCATTATCTTGTTGAAAGATACCCTTTTGGGTGGTGGTCATGAAGGGTATCACATACGGATACACCACCCTGTCCACATACTGGCGGGCTATCAGTGTGCCTTCAACAACAACCAACTCAGTCCTACTATCGTAATTGATTTCCCCTCAAATCATGACATCAGGGGTTGGACCTGTGTGACATTATAAATCACAGCAGGGTAGATCCTTTCTCCACTAAGCCTGTGTACATGTTCTCGGATATCACTTCGAGTTCGTCTCTAAACACAGATGTATGCCATTCATGTGTCCAGTTGCGTTCTGCCGTTCATCAGGTTAGGCGTTGCTGGCATTGAAATCGTGTTAATGGAATACTTTGCATGGGGGTCAGAGAGTGTAGCCCAGCTTCAAGCAATTGGCCTACCATTTTCCGCGGGGCAATTCTCTTTGTAACAATTGCTCGGTTTTGGGTTGCAGTCGCCCAACTGTCGGCAACAGCCATCTGTACAATTTGACGATTTTGAGGTTTTGTTGTCCTGTGTTGACCAGTACCAGATCTAGGAGTACTAGAGCCTTCTTGAGTCCACTTTTTTTTATCAAATCTCTGCACTGACATTTCACTGCGGTCATTTCCTTTGGGAGAATTCGCGAAATGATGCACCCATTTCAAAGATGCCAAATGTGCAACCTCTCTCAAAGTAAGACATTTGGGTGTACGGGGTCGTCACTCTCTGCTTTGGCATGCTTTGTCACCGCCAAGCTGGACACAAGAAAGGGCGAAGCTAGACAACACCGTTCACCACTTATAAGCTACAGAACATAGCAAATAGCCCCTTAATTCGCATACTATTACAAAACAACTTTCAATTTTTAATCATTCAATACTCTTCATATGTTAATACTTGGGGCCAAGTTTCATAGATTTATTTATCTGGATAAAACACTTTCCATTTGTGCCAGTGCATGTTTCACTTAATTAACGTAATGATCCCCGTGTATGTGCGTGTGTCAAGTTGTGTCAGCTTATGAAAAAAAAATTGTTTCTGTCATTTGAATTAGTATTAGGCGAGTTTTCGACTCAAGAATCAGCGTGGTGTAATCATACAGTATTATCTGACCATTGTTTCCAGGCCCTCCCAAGGTGCTGTTTTCTTCGTTTTAGTCTGTCCCAAATAATTTATTTGCGAAGCCTGTAACATGAAATTCTTTGTTTTTGTCTGCAATATACGCTGAAGTGCCAAAAGTAACGGGACAGAAAGATGCAATATCCAGGTGATGGTAGCACAACGCAAGAAACGTATAAATGTTCCCTGGAATGTGGCGACTTTCATTTGTACTCTCATGATTCGTGGGAAAGGTGATTATGGCTGCACGACATGAATTAACAGACTTTGAACACCAAATGGCAGTTGCCGGTTGGCGAATGTGACGATTTGAGAATGTGGAAGCTGAAAATTCAACACAGCTTTCAATAACCATTTAAACGAATATCCTGAGCGATTTACTCAGCACAAAAAGTGAATTAAGGGCTTTGCTGCCTACATAGCATTCATTATAGCACATGTGTCATTTACAACCCTCCGGATCATACAAAGCTATAAGCTGCTATCCACCATTTCAAGGTGCCATGTTTCCTTGCCGATGTATTACGTTACTTGTCTGGATGAGCAGAAACTGTTATTTCATGGTCACATTAATACTAAAATTATAAATAGGACAATTCATAAGGTTTCTACTATATTTCTTTCAAGAAAAGTTAAAATTGGTTTCTTTGTGCTGTCAGTTGATAAATATTTATTTTAATAAGAATGGGTCATTTGATACCAGTGAAATCCCTATTTTTATAACAATCTTAGATACTTTTTCTTCTATTCTGTTACTCTCCCCAATGTAGAATTAGACACTTGACCCCGTATATAATACTATCCCTAGTTCATTTCATACCTATGCAAAAAATTATCCTTTGTCCTATAGTCAAAATTTAGTTCGATATTTTATTAATCATCCTGTATTTCCTATTATCTCTCGCGTCTATAACTCGTCAATTTCAGCCGTGCTTTGTCGTCTACATACACCTTATACTACCATCCAAACTTCTTATGTACTACTTAACTTGACTAACAAATTTTTGCAGATAATTTTGTTTGCCCTACTTTTAACACTAGTCCTACTCTGTTTGTATTCGGAGTAACTGAAAAGTGTCTCAACTAATCCTGTATTTCTCCATCTCAGCTGCACAGACCATTTGGCTAATACTCTCGTAGATAGAAATCTGACATTTTCTATTTTAGTGACAGTTGTTTTGTGCCTATAAGCATCTCTGGAAATGGATCGGAACTTCTTTGATTTGTCTCCTGATTTACCCTGGCAAAGCCGTGCCTCTTTAGCAAAGATTTTTAAATCACTGAGTGATCTTCCTTTAAAAAAATGTGACTTATTTCTATCATCCTGTGTTGCCTCTTTTATCTGCCTTTTAAATGAGAAATATTTCGTTATGTCTGATGTAGTTGGCATAGCACATACGATTCTATCTAAACAATGGACTAAACTTGTTTACTTACTTTCTTTCTTTTTTATGATACTGTGATTTTCTTAAACACTTGACCCGTCTTTGAACTCTAACAACTCTGCTTGCTCTGTTTGTTTGATGTGGTTCGAAATCTAGATAAAACTGAAGACAGCTTTCATTAGGTGGAATTGCCGGAATGAGTTAAACATTTGCGACGGAGGTGGATTTCACACCCGGAGGAGTCTCTGTATTAGTTTGTTAAGACCGCAGGTAGGCTAATTACTATTGATCAGTTGGTGTCAATCGCACGGTGGAGATGTATTTTCTCCTTCGTTTCACTGAATTGTGTTAAAAATCTGGTGACCGTAACTAATTAAGTGAAGAATGTAGAATTCAATTTTAGAGCAACAAATATTTTTAGGGAATATAATTAAGATCAGAATTCAGAAACAGTAATTACTGACTCTTTCTGACACGCAGTTCCTCTTTGATTTCAATCGAAGGCGTTTCTTTGCGAAATTAGAATATAAATGACGATAAAATGGTTCGAATTTACATTTTATATTGCA
>JARYHS010008074.1:84563716-84668831 GCA_031002005.1 Vandiemenella viatica
CTTTCTTAAAATATGATGTGACCACAATGGAGACCTTAATCTTTAGAATGACACCTGATTTATCTATTTTGGTTAGATATTAATGGAGATAAATGGCTCGTGATACAAAAATGCGTTGTAGAACCATTGTTTCTTTTTCCCCTTTAAGGGTTGAATCCCCCAAAAAATCTTTCTTAATATATGTTGTCACCAAAGTTGTGATATTTTTCTTCATAATCCTACTTTATTTATCGATTTCGGTTAGATATCCAGGGAGATAAATGGCTCGAGACACAAAAATTGCATTTTATAAATATTAACATTTTTGCCCTCTAAGTGTCGAATTGCGAAAAATTATAATGTGACCTCAGCGGAGACCTTATTCTTTAATATGATACCTCATTTATCTATATCTGTTAGGTTTCAAGGGCGACAAATGGCTCGTCACACAAAAACGCGTTGTAGAACTATTAACCCTTTTGGCCTTTAAGGGTCGAATTCCGAAAAATTTCTTCTTTAAATATGTTGTGACCAACGTGGAGACCATAAGCTTTAAAATGACGTCTCATTCATTGATATCAGTTAAGTGTGAAGGGAGATAATGGCTTGTGACAAAAAAAAAAAAAAAAAAAAAAAAAAAAAAAAAAAAAAAAAAAAAAAAATCCTTACAGAAATAATGATGATAATAAATTCCGCTGTTTACTGGAGGAGGTAGCAATTGCTTGTGGAAAATGCAGAGTTCGGTAAATAAGTATGGCACTGGGTTATAGCGACGCAGTTCAAAAAATATATTAGAATGCGAAACAAAGTCTCAAGACTATCACGCCCATAAAACTGGTACGCAGCTTCTGTTCAACTTTTCCTCCCATTTATCAGTTATTTTTAAATCTGGCTGTAATGTAGCCAAATGTATTTCTGCATAAAACATGGCACTTCAAGCAACGGAGCTTCTGGGTCTGTCATTAATAAGTCAAACACAGACACCCGTACGTCCAACTAACATGAAAATTACTTCTGAAATTTTAACTCGTTTCGTTTAGATAAGTAAAACATTAACTGTGGTTAATTGATATTAAGGCAGAGATACAACCCTAAATAAATTAAAAATTAATCATGGTTAATTGATATTAAGGTAGAGATACAACCCAAAATAAATTAAAAATTACTGCGACATTTACACCTTTAAAATGTGTTAAAAAACAAATATTAATTGTAATATCCTATCTTTAACCGCCGGTGAGACAGCGCGAGTTAACCCAACACCATACTGAATCGGGAGGTACAACGGTACTAGAGCCGGTTCCCGCTTACAGGCCGTCTTAATTGCGAATTTTAGGTGCTGGGACTGTCCTGAATCTCCGATTCGTTGGCCTATACAACACATTTCACTATCGAACATATATCTGTCACATACAGAACATAGTTACACGTTTCCCAGACAGAGGACAGCACAACATTTGGATCTGATAAATCTGGTTCTACCAATAGAAGAGCACATGTCCTCCCACGCTTATAATTATACACCGGATTCTTGTGCTCTGGTACCAGCGTCTCGAGATTCGCCAGGGCCGATATATAAATTTTAAAAAAATTACTTTATTGTCATTCATTTTGCTGGTTTCTGCCCCTAGATGGAGTTAAACAGATTATAATATCATAAAGATCAAAATTGAACTAAGAAAGCTATGATCTTTTCTTAGAATTCGTCATCACGGTTCGTTGCTGCGTCTTTTCCGGCGGTAATAATAGATCCCACTAAAACAATTCTTGTAAAAATTGGCAAAGTCTCGTGTTCATGCAATGACAAAAATTTATGAGCTCTTTTGAACCAAATCTAAACGTTACAGTGTGTATTCAATTCACTTTGTGAAACAGAATGGTTTCTCTCGGTGTCATAGATCTTTTATTTAGGATAAAAACAATTGATAACCTGACCATTATGCACGCCATGTTTTAGTTAACCTATATAAATAACTTAAATGTGTTGTTTTATTAAACTTATAAATACGGAAAAGCCAAGATTTTCCTATTTCTTTTTCGAGTTTGATAAGTATATATTATGCCCCCAATTTCAATAAAAATTGTGACGTGCATACTGACCAAGTCAACAGATTTTCTTATCGGAAACAAAAGATCTATCATACCGAAGTGAAGTGCATACACACTGTAAAGTGAAGATCTCATAACTTTTTGTCACTACATGAACACGAGACTTTTCCCATTTTTACAAGAATTTTTACAAGAATGCACCATTTTCTGAAAACAATGGGCGTGCGCCGTAGCCGAGCAATTGCCGTTAGTATCACTACCACTTTAATCAAAATTACTAGTAACTTCCTAACTAATCATAGGAACAAAGTAAAATTTAAGATATTAGCTAAAATTGCTGATGTCTATGCATTAAAAAATTATCAGGCATATAGCTTCATCCGGAGCAGCTAATTTGTGCCAGAATTTTTCATGTTTGGGACTGTAATTAAATGAATACAGGAAAAACTCAACAATATTATACTTTTATTATTATTTAGGTATGAAACCATATATGTGTACCAAATTACTTGTTTCTAGGATTATTGGAAGTAAAGTGGAATTTTGATGTCGGGGTGTCACAGTCTTATCAAAATTATGAGTTTAAATAATTTCCAAAGTAAGGAAAGGAAAGAAGTAAAATTTAACACATTAGTTAAACTTAAAAAGCTCACTCTACAATGGAAATCTGAGGAATATTAAGTTATTAGGGTAGAAAGCGATTTCACATTAGGGGTAGATATAAGGAAATTTACGAGTTTCTGACATTTCTTATAATATGTGGGTAAAATTCTATCTGCGTAACGGCTACTGGAAGTACCTTAGAGTTTTGATGATCATCAGTCAGTCATTCAGTGAGTGAGTGACTGAAAAAATCACTGAAGTTTGCATCCGAATAACATCCGAACTAAGAATAGTAACAAAATAAAATTAAGTTCGTTTGCTAATATTGCTGATATCAATGCATAATAGAAATTTGAGACATGTAGCATGAATACGACCAACGGAATTAAGGTTCAAAAATGGCCCGAATCGCTTCGAGAAAAGGGTAGGCAGTGCCGGCGTTGACTCGACTTAGTGATACTCGTATCGCGATTTAAGGAAAATGCAGATGAATATGTAAGTTTTTGAGCAAAGGCTTTCACATTTCTTGTCAGACTCTCTTTATGAGAAAAGAAAAACATAAAAAAAGAATCAGATAGGAAACAACTACTTACAACAGATAGTAGTGGTGATTAAATCAAATCGGTGATTGTTGTTTAACTGCACAAAATATGCTGATTGAGTTTAACATATAGAAAAAGTAAGAACAACTTAAAATTTTGATGAATCGTTGAAACTGAGTTATGCGTGTCAACTATTCGCTGTAAGGGTGGCGTGATTCGATTCAATTTATTATTATCATTATTATTTTAATGGATTTAGTATTCTTAGGTCATACAGTTAGTTCAAGAGTTTTCGATTTCTCCGGTATATACTGTTTCGATCTAATTAGAGCAGGGGTCCCCAAAGTGGTCGATACCGACCCCTTAGGGTCGATAAGAGATCTCCCGGGGTCGATTAATACAGAGGGGTTGGTTAATACTAAAGAGGATCAATTAACCTGTATAGGAAAAAATTAGGAATGTTCTGCTAACAATCAGGTCAATAAATTAAAGTAAAGCTCATCCTTACAGTGTGAAGTTATATGAAGTAAATGATGAAACTTTCAACCAATTACTTTTGCTCACTGAGGTAAGGTGGTTGTCAAGAGGTGATAGTTGCAGAGACTCATCTGTAGAGTGGCTTAGGAAGGTGGATCATCGCTATGTGACAAGTTAAAACAGCGCATCAACAATCTGTTCTTTTTGGCAGGTCTTTATTTGAAATTTATTCCATCTATCCATAGTTTTGATCCTATTTTTGAGATTATAATAATAGTGGAAAGTATCTCGTTTTTCTGTTAATTTTATTGGGTAGATTTTATAAATAATTTCGTTGAGTTGTTATGCAGGCCTCCTTATTGCTTGGCATCAGAAATGCCAAAAATGATTTAATGTTTTTATTAAATGCTTGTGGGGGTCGTATCAAGGGCTGGTCTGGGTAAATAGTTTGGGGACCCCCGAATTGGAGAAATCGCAGGATGGAAAAAAAAACACTATCAAAAACAACGTTTAAACACTAATGCCCTGGACCAGTGTTTCCCAACCTTTTTTGGGTCATGTCCCACTTTTAACATTTTTTTTTTTTTGCCCCCATACATAATTTTTAATAAAAAATTTATTTGTTATTAAAGAAACTCATATAGGATGGTTTTTGAAAGAAAACACTTTAATATCGTCATAAAACACAGTAACTAAAATTAAAAAACATATAATGAAATACTAAAATTCAAAAGATTTTTAATAAAGATTTATTATGGCAATTTAGTGCGATCCTTGCGCTTCATGCTTGCTACATAGAAATTTTATATTAGGCTCCAATTTAGTAAGCTTTAATCTCAAGTCTCCACGTTGTGTTATATCCAGTCGATTTCTTTTTTTTTTATCAGTAAATCATTTGCTTCACTAAATCCAGATTCGGCTAAATATGAAGATGGGAAAATCACGAACAACGGCGTTATTGGCGCGTTTTAAAAGATCCGGGTTCCCGAGACAGGCGGAACATTACGCGGTGAATCCCAAAAAGGTCAAGTTGACGACTCAAATCATCCAGATGATATATTTTGCTAACATCAAACGAAACTATATCTAATAATTATTTACAGCACTGTTTTAAGAATTTGCTTTTTAGCTATATTTTGTACCTATATCTAACATTTCATTTAAATAACCCGAAGAGAAAGCGGTAAAGTCGTATCAAGTCAATTTCTAAATTGCCCCCCTAAAAAACCAAATTGCCCCCCTGTGGAGCGTGGGCCCCACGTTGGGAAACACTGCCCTGGACAGAACTCGAAATGACGACCCTCAGCACGCGGATCTACTACTCCAGACCGTACGCTCCCGAGGCTGGCAGCCAATCCTTCATCCCTTTCCACAGAGTGACTCGGCTTCCCGTCTGCCAAGTTGGTAGCACCGCCGTTTACTGCAGCCAGTTTACTCCACTGTAGCCGTACTGCACCGCAGGGATCACACAAGTTGGGCCTGGACGTCATATTCCCGTCCCCCGCCCATCTCCCTCGTAGCTGGGAATGCACCCCCGAGCCTCGGTCTTGCTGCCTCTCTGTTTTGCTTACCTCGACCCGACAGAGGCTGTGCCCCAGCCCAGAGGCAGTGGTTGGGAATTACTGTCAGAGAAGTCTGCGGCGAGTCTAAGCGGATTCCGTAAATTCAAGTGCTCGTTCATTGAACCATTTGGTACTGGTCAGTTGTCAAGCACAACATACTGGGTAGTTGCGGACACAACTTGCACAGTAGGTATTAAACGTATCGGGAAGCTCCATATTTTTATCAGGTGTAAAAATATTATCATCTTGCAAACCAAACGACAAACTTCATAAAATGTTGCATGTTGTTTTATCCTCGAAATAAAGTGTGCAATATAAGCGTCAGTTAGCAAGTTAATGATTCAGTGTAGTGGATGTACGATTTTTTTTTTACTTATGGCTTTACGCCTCGTCGACGGCTAGGGTAATTAGAGACGGGATGGGACTGGGGACAAGGAACGGGAAGGAATTCGGCCATGGCCTTTTGAAGGAAGCATCCCGGCATTCACCTGGAGTGATTTGGGGAAACCTTTTTTTAACTGCTTAACGTCTCTTAACAGCGAGGTCTTTAGAGACGGGAAAGGATGGGGGGGGGCAAGGAATGGGAAGGAATTCGGCCATGGCCTTTTGAAGGAAGCATCCCGGGAGTCACCTGGAGTGATTTGGGGAAACCATGTAAAACCCAAATCTGGATGTCCCGGACGGGGATTCGAACCGGCGTCCTCCCGAATGTGAGGCCAGAACGCTAGCCGTTACACCACCACGCTCGGTGGGATGTTCGAAGATCTTTCTTTCACCACGAATTTTCGGAGCACTCTCTATCTCACTGTCTTATTGAGAAATTCTAAACGTTTTACGAAAGTCATAGCCAGACATTAGAGTAGAATGTCTTTTCCAGTTTAAGCACTGCAGATATCCCAGTGTTAGGAAGCAGTATTAACTCGATAGCTGAAAATGTATGGTGGCATGATACTCGTATATATGACTATGCTTTTAAGTTTCTACATTTAAGATACTGTAAATGGAGTCCTTCGTAGTGGTGTGTGTGCGTGTGTGTGTTTCCCAATTAACATAACGTGAATTACTGAATGCAGACCAAACATAACCTTATAATCACATTCCGAATATCAACATCTACACAAATCATTGCAAAGCCAACTAAATCCCTATTTTCAGGATGGGCGGGTCAAACACACACTTTTAGCATGGGCGTTATCACTGATATTATGAAATAGTGCTTACCTTTGACGAGTAGAAATGTAGAGCTTTTCTTGTGGTGGATGCCGGAAGATCTTAACATGTAATCTGACACCAGAGCAGTCGATATTTAACGTAGAGACTCCGAGCTACGCTTTAGATACTATTCCGAAAGATATAAGTGGGAAAAATAACCACAGAAAACTACTACCTTCAACATAGCACGTTCTGACACTGAAAACCAATTTATATAACTCATTAGGAAGGCAACGTGAGTTCTTTAACCAAGAGTGTTATGAGGTTAGTGAAACAAGACGCACAAATACAATTTAACAACATTTATTGATAAAAACCTAACTATTAGACATCGTCCGATAACCATCTACCTTATGACGGATTGAGGAAATAACACGTTACGAAGCTCACCAAAATCATAATGAACACTTAGAAACGTAATGAAACTGTTAACACTCATCAAATAACTTCCATTAGATAACACGTTAGACACAACTGTTCCCATAATTAATACTTTATAACTTTACGAAACCTAACCAATCAACAGACATTGCTACTAAGAGGCAAGCCAGGACAGTGAACCATTATTCGTCTTACCTGCTACTCAGATGTTCTAGTAGCGACTACATCTTCTCCTCGCGAATGCTTCCAACAGAATGAAGAAGGAACAATATGGCGATATCAACTTTATTCGCCAAGGATTTTTTTTTTTTTTTTTTTTTTTTTTGTAACAGTTTAACGTCCCTTTTTAACAACGTGGTCTTTAGAGACGGGAAAGGATGGGGGCAAGGAATGGGAAGGAATTCGGCCATGGCCTTTTGAAGGAAGCATCCCGGCATTCACCTGGAGTGATTTGGGGAAACCATGGAAAACCCAAATCTGGATGCCCGGACGGGGATTCGAACCGCCGTCCTCCCGAATGCGAGGCCAGAACGCTATCCGTTACACCACCACGCTCGGTATATTCGCCAAGGAGCGCACCGCGCCATGTGTCTTGACAGTCGCCATTGCTCAACCAGCCAATCATAGACAAGAACACTTGTGACGTTGACTTCTCAACTTGGTGGTGGGAGCTTTGTTCCACACCAGAACGCGCTAGAATATTCTATGCCAACTGCACGGACAACGCATGCCGTTCACGTGTTCATTGCATGTGTCGCTACACAGGGCGTAATGCAACCCGCAACGCTAGCATTTCCGCTGCGTCCCACAGCTGCTCGAAGACACGAGCCTCAACTCGTATTAGCAATGAATACATTAAATACATTTTTATTACAAAATTACTACGGTCCATTACAATACTATGAGCAGCTGAACAAGTTTGTGTGGATGATTAGAAGTGATGTGAAAAGTTTATTTTCGGTAATCCATAAAATCATCCAATTTTCGGCATGAATGTTGACATGTTTAAATTTGTTTTTGATTATTTTAATAGTTATATGGACTTGTATAAAAATAGCCCGCCACGAACCCTGCGTATCGGCCGTCCTGGCTGCGATTTTTTGCAGCCATTAATGCAAATGCCAGGACGGTCCTCAATTTCCGCCTCATAAACTACATATTTCAGAAACAGATAACACACTTCTCATACAAAGAACAAAGTTGCACGTTTCACCGACAGATGGCAACAGGTCCCACTCTGGTACTTAGTACCATTTGGCAGTAGGTATAAAAAATTTTCCGTGAGCTAGGATATGTTGGCGTAAAAACTAAGCTCCAAACTTGATCGACGAGAAAAAAGTCATCAAAGACAGCCGACACAAAAATGTTGGGAAAAGGTGGGATAAAATAAGACTGATATAAAAACCTTTGTTTAAACTTTAGGTCTAGTTACAGAACCAAAACATTGAGCTCACAATCCGCAATTCACCATCTTTACTCATCTCAATATCATTAAAAACGAACCTGATGACGTAGCAGGAGATGTTGATAAAGTATTTCGATAGGCACTGAACAAGAGTTTAAAAGAAACTACTTCAGTTTGTGCGTTGAACGTCTAATGAAGAATTGATGTTTTTTTTCCTTTTGGCTTTGCGCCTCATCGACGTCGAGGTCATTAGAGGCGGGGTGAGATTTGGGCCAAGGAACGGGAAGGAATTCGGCCATGACCTTTTGAAGGCAGCGTCCCGACATTCGCCTGAAATGTTTTGGGGAAATCATGGAAAATCCAAATCTGGATGCCCGGACGGGTATTCGAACCGCCGTCCTCCCGAATACGAGGCCAGAGCGTTAACCATTCACCCACCACGCTGGGTAAGAATTGATGCATTATTATTTAAGTTTTAAACTTAACTGTGACCTTTAATATTGATTAAATAAATCAGAAACATTCTCAAAATTTAGTGTTTTATTTTTCGGAATGCAACTGATAAGAAGAAATTAAATAATCCACGAGTATCTTTCAAATATTAGTATTGTTCATTTTTGACACAAGCTTAAAAGGCAGAAACCAAAACCAATTTCAACAGGTTTGACTGTCGCTGATAATATGTGTTGCGTTTCGTCATGACAGCTTTAACTGCCTACTCCTTTCCAATAAAAAGTAATATCCTTACTTGCATTCAGAATATTCTCTCACAGAAATAATTCCTCTGCGAATTGGATGGTAGCCATCTACAGACAAAAGACACTAAAACCAAGTGACCGATGGAACGTATTTCTCTGACGAGCAGGATTTAAGGTATAAAATAAAAAAGCTTAAGTTTCTAAAAGACCCCGAAGAGGCTTTATGTTTAGTTCACAGACGACGATCGGAATAAGAATAAAAAGGATCTGGAAAGGAAAGTGGATGGAGGGTCTTGGGCCGAAAAACGGTGGAGCGGAAGTACTGTTCCAATCAGAGCGCCCTTGTTTGGGAAGCGGCGCATGTTATATTGCCGACAAAACAGAGCGATATTCGCCCGATTGCTCCGTCCTGGCGCAGGGACGGCTACACTCGAGGGTGGAGGGAGACTGGGCCAACGGTAACGTAGTCATGGGTCACTTGTTCCGGGTGAGGGAAGGAGAGGGACGTTGCCAGTACTCATCGGGAAAGTGTGTTGGAAGAGTAATACTCTCGCTGATACGATCAGTTACAAACCAGAAGGGTTCTTGCATACTATACTTTAGCGATACGCATTTTATGTGTGTTTCTGTAACACAATCTTTGTTTTAAGTCTCACATTTTTCATATCTCACCTGGAAACATTTAAAATAGAATTTTCGTTTAAAAGTGGCTTTTCCTCCGTGAATTCTACTACGTGAATCACAGAAACAAGTAACCAATTGAAGGTATTATTTCTTTGACAAGTAGGGTTGAAGGTCTTCCTTCCAGTTTTAGTAACTTGTCATTTATTTATTAATGTTTTGTACGAATAATCTGATGCATGAAAGATGTATTAGTTAGTTTTTCATTGATTTGTGCATACCCATATCAAAACTAAAAAATTTACAGTTTTATCTTTTATATCAACGGGATACGAATAAAAATATAGAAAACCGAGCGGGGCGGTGTAACGGTTAGCGTTCTCGCCTCGCATTCGGGAGGACGGCGGTTCGAATCCCCGTCCGGGCATCCAGATTTGGGTTTTCCATGGTTTCCCCAAATCACTCCAGGCAAATGCCGGGATGCTTCCTTCAAAAGGCCATGGGCGAATTCCTTCCCATTCCTTGCCCCCATCCTTGTCCCCCATCCTTTCCCGTCTCTAAAGACCTCGATGTTAAAAAGAGACGTAAAGCAATTACTAAAAAAAAAGAAACGAATAAAAATTACCCTGTATATTAGCTGATTTATTATTATTTTTTAACTGCTTTACGTCTCTCAACAGCGAGGTCTTTAGAGACGGGAAAGTATGGTGGCAAGGGAGGAATTCGGCCATGGCATTTTTAAGGAAACATCCCGGCATTTGCCTAGAGTGATTTGGGAAACCATGGAAAACCCAAATCTGGATGCCCGGACGGGGATTCGAACCGCCGTCCTCCCGAATGCGAGGCCAGAACGCTATCCGTTAGACCACCACGCTCGGTCTGTATATTAGCTGATGACAGAAGTTATGATTATTTGTTACTGCATGTAGAGCCCACATACAATGATTCCAAAATTAAGAGTTCTGGCATCTGTATCATTGAGAACTATTCTCTAACCTCGATAAAACGTTATCTTATACTTTAAACTGTGGTGTGAGCAACCTTCCTACGTAGTTTCTTTAAAATACGATCATTAGTTATTATGTGAAGCGTGGACAGAAGTACAAAATAACAAAGTATACAGCTTTTAGCATTTGTAGAATCATGAATTATATTACTAATATTGATAAAATGTATCCATTACTTTAAACGGTGAAATAAGCTGTCAACAAGCGCAGTTTACTTATAATCCGTTTGTTAATTCTTGTGTGAGGAGAGGACAGACAAAAATTCAAAGTTTTTAATCAAATTTATTGTGCAGACACAGCTTATCTACAGCTTTAATATTGAGTATACATGGAGTTTACCCGCGCGTTGGAATACCGTCGCACTGGATTGGGCAGTTACGAGTTACGACGGGCCCAGTGTAATAGACATACTCGAGTAGTAAAGCCACTCATCCTTAAGAGGTAATAAGATTTCCATGACTCAAAAGGATTTAGCTGTAGATTCTTCCTTGGATACATGATCAATTACATCAGCATTCTCGGAAGTTGAGAAGCACATATCTATAAGCAGGTTTAACAGTAGAAGGGATGTTGTCTAGTCTTGTAGTAAGCATAGAAGGGATTTCTTTGAAAATGAAAATACAGTAAAAAAAAAAAAAACCTGACATCTTTGATTAATAAGTGTAAAAGAAAATGTTTTGTATATTATTTCCCTAAGTGTGACCAATTTACCTTTTACTTCGAAGACTAGGGGAGGTTAGAAAGTAATGCATGACTGCTATCAATAACAAAGGATATACAGTATCAGCGAAGTACATAGTTAGTAATTAATTTGTGTATACACGGTTGTGTTATACACGGTTGCGCTACAACTTACTAACTTTCGATCAGTTTTTTCATGCAGCATTAGTTTGAAATTTATAAGTGTTGTTCCCCATATCATAGGCTGAACACACAAGGGATATGTAACATAACAAATTTGAGATAATCTACTCCATTAACAACATCAGTTAGGTAACATTTTTACTATTTTAGTAAGCAAGAATATTTAGTAAGTATTCTATTCAAGCAATGTTCAGATTTAAAGATTTATGCACACATTTTGTAACCACCAGGAAGCTTCACTGATATTTCTAATACATCCTTTTAAAAATGATATTTTGAGAGTAAATGGCCATATTCTTACAATATTTTGTATTCATCTTAACAATAATGTGTTGACCTAATTATATTTCGGCATTAATACTTACAATTTCACACTGTCATGATTTTCGCAAAGTATCTTGCGTTATAGTGACTTTGTATGAAATTTGGAACTAAAACTTCTCAGTTGTGTTCAAGATCGATGAAATTAACACGTAGCTGCTTGTAGATTATTGTTCCTCATTTTCTTAAAATGTTTTTATCATAAAACCATTCTCTGGTTATCTGGTTCCGAATAAAAGAACCCCGTTAATCATAACGTACGACAGAGTGGGCGCGCATACTTCCGCAGTAGTCAGAGAAGTTATCTTGGTTGGGTCCGGGTGGAACCGCGTCAGTTTATCGAAACCTAACGTTTCAGCCATCATTTTGTGGCTTTCTTCAGTGGACTGTCCTCTGAAGAAAGGCACAAAATGATGGCTGAAACGTTAGGTTTCGATAAATTGACGCGGTTTCACCCGGACAACCAAGATAATAAAACAGACCATCCTTATATGAATAAAATTAAATAAGTAAAATTACGATATTTAATGGAAACGCTACATGAATTTCTTAGATTCTTGATTCTAAGAGTTATTTTTCTGTCCTCCCCGTTTTAATTTGGACCTATGGTCCCAACAATTATATGGCTATAGTTTGGCTACAAGAATTATACGGCTTTAAATCACAAATCAATGTATCTGAGATTCACTTAAAGTATTTGGATTTCTACCATCTCCCTACTTACATCTAATCTTTTTTATATTTTTCGATTCGGTCACGAAGGACCACGTAGACAGTAGGAATCTTGATGGGGGAGGGAGGAACTGAGTTCCATGTCGAGTCTAACAGAGCCTGTTAGAAGAAAGTCTTATCTTGCCATCTGCCTGCGATAGGTATAAATTGTTTGTAAAATACGTAGTTTATGACGTGGAGAGTAGAGGCCGTCATAGCTTTCGCCTAGTAACCTTAGTCTGGAGGGGAGGACAGGGAGAGAGGTGAGGAGGTTTCAGTGCCAGTGCCCGGTCCCATTGTATCTCCCCGATACAGTGTGTGGCGTCTCGGCGTACTGAGTTGCAGTGACGGTCGTATAATCCTTTTTTATTCATTTATCCTTTTCTTTTTCATAAATAAGAATAAGCAAAGGGGAATTCACCATGAGATAAGATTAGGTTCAAAGCACAAAGGGGTTGGGATAAACTGATTGGCCTTCGCTGATGACATAGCGGTTCTTTCTGAAAGTACAGAAACCGCAATCGAACAAAACAACCTTCTGAAAGATATAGCAGGAAAAGTTGGACTTCAGATCTCTTTTGAGAAGACTAAATTCATGACCAATATTACGGATTCACCCACAGTACCAAACACAGAGTACGGAAAAATTAACAAGGTCAATAAATTTAAATATCTAGGTGAAGTAATTCAGATTGATGGGCTTGATTAGGAAGCAAATATTTCAAGAGCAAGAAAACTAGAACTAGCATACCAATTGACTAAAAGTACATACAACTAGGAAGAATCTATCAAGGAAGTCTAAAATCAAACACTACAACTCAATAATCAAACCAGAAGTACTATATGCCTCAGAATGCTTGTTCTCTATGAAAACTGGAGAAATAGAATAGATAGAGAAAAGGGAAAGGAAAATTTTGAAAAAAATTTGGGGTCCACTAAAAATAAGAAATGGTGAGTTTAAACACCGGAGGAATAAAGACCTATACAAGGAAGAAGAAATTAAAAGGATGACTGACACGATCAGAAAGAGGAGAATCAGTTTTTTTGGCCGCATAATGAGAATGGATAACAATAGACTTACAAAAAGAATTTTCAATCATGTTTACAGGAGTACGAAGGGCAAGCAGTGGATCCAAGGAGTAAAGAAAGATACGATTGAGATCGGAATAAAAGAAGATTTAATGCAAGATAGAGCAGCTTTGAGGAGATTGATCCAAAATTTCAAGGGTTCCCAGGAGAAGGAGAAGAGGAAATGGACAGAAGAAAGGAGGAAACAGCAAAGTGAGAGGATGAACAACTATTGGAAGTCAAGAAAAAAGGCACCGAAATGAATGCACGGGATTACTTTTCGTGGTCCTTAGATGGCTGATATCGAAGAGAAGAAGAAGAAATAAAGAAAAAAAAACATATGTAACTAATGTAACTATATCTTACCGTTACAATGAGGAAATGAGTTATTCTGCAGATTATCTAGGTAATGTGCGGATTAACTAAGGTGAGGCGTTAAAGTGCGAAAATTGTTTCATTTCACAAATATTTCTCACATTACCTATGTAATCTGCACATTACCTGCTAGGCACTTGTTTACGCTGGAACAACATAAAAGTTTCTGTACGCTTAAATGAACATAACGTTATTTATTTATTGATATCTAAAAAACTAATCAAAAGAATCAAACGGTTTAAAATTACAATTAATTTAATGAAGGATTGTTTTATTGCTGTTTGACGTAAAATTATTTCTACAGTAGGGACATCTTCTTTCGTTAAAAATCTATCCCTTTAAACGCTGAATTCAGATTTGGCGTACAATTATTTTAATACACCCGTATTAGTACTAAGTTTATAAAACCAATCCCCTGTTTTAATAAAAATTTCAGCTATAATCGAGCGGATCTCTATCTACTTCGGGTGCTTTAATTCCCACAGTGACACCTACAACGACAATCGAGTTCTTTGCTTGATTTTCTAATCTTTTTTTGGCTTCATCACGCTGTAATTTCTGAACCATATTCTTTTTACAAATGTTACGCAATACATTGGTACCATATCTTTCCTCTTTACTCTTTCACTACAAATTAAGTGAAGAAACATATCACACGGTTTACACTTGTGAGCATCTGATGCTGCTTTTGAGCAAACAATACAAAGCATGTCTTGTATAGACCTAGAAATGAGAGAAACAAGCTTTTGAACTTTAGGGAAGCCTTTAATGTGCTCACTACCGAAGAAATATGCGGGAAACTAGTGACTCCACACTTTAACGGAACAAATCAGTTAATCTGCTGATTAGCTAAGTAATGTGAACAATAGCGGCTTTTGAACTTTAGCGGTTACATATACATTCAAAGTACAGTGCTCTGGCGAATGATATGATATTTCCATTTCAAGATTACTGTTGATACTTAAACCATCACCGCCAGTTGTAAAGTCTCATATACGTTAATATGTAATGCATTCAACCCTTCCTCCTCTGCCCCTTTCCATGCGAATCGGACACAGTAAACTTGAACTAGAAGTAAGGTGACAGAAATAAAGATTATCACACAGAAAATATTCTCAGGATCATTCAAATGAGAAATTTAGTGATAAATTAACCAATAGCATACGTTGCCATTAGCTGTCAGGAAACATTAAGAGTTAACTATCCCATTCCCGTAACAGTTAAACAAAGATATTAATGTGTGTATGGGGCATGTTACCACGGAATTTTGCGAGGATTTATTATACTATTGACATTTTGTCAATGAAAACTGGTGCAGAAAAAAGTCTAAGTTATTTATATAATCTCCTCTGGATTTTTTTTTATGTCTTGTTGAATTTATTTCATTGGTGTGTTAGTTTCAGTTCTCTGAAAAAGGTGTAATTCTGGAATATATGATTAGCGAGGTGTATAAGGAAAGAAAAATATTACGATAAATGGAAACTTCCCAGCGATTCATCTAACATATACATTATAGGATAAAGGTCGTTGGTATTACATTACTTATATGTGCGTTGGTGATGACAGAGTTATCCAATGGTCGAAGAACTTTTAAGAACACTGTCGTTATTACTCGTGTTCTGTAGATTATTAGAAAGCGATAGTAAGTAGAAGATTTTTTTAAAAAAAAATCATTTCTCTACGAACATTAAAACCGATATGAGTACAATTATTATTTCACAATGTACAGTAATTATAAGAGTAATTTTAGCGGAAATATTTATAATGGCTTGAAGCTTTTGTATTATCGTAAACGTGCTCGTGGTATTGTCTGTAAGAATGGATAGTAACTTATCTGAACGGTACAATTTTGAGTACTGTTCGATTTGAAAGAAAAAGTAAAATATTTGGTAATCTGTTCTCATATTTAAAGCGGAGAGACGTTAAAAATCGCTATAAACAATCCTTACTGTTAATTATAATTACAAGTTTTCACAGAATAAATGCAATAATTTTCCATTTCAATAGAAGATATACCTTTTCACTCATGATCGTCAGTAAAATTGTTTCCTCAGTTCAGTTGCTGATCTGACAGCATTTCAGAACATATGCTTGAAATACTATCCATTTCTGAGAATAGCTGTGACTGTTTTCTGGATCTCGAATAGTTACCTCACTTTCTCCTTTGTTTATTGTTAACGGGTATTTGTTCATGATTTATGCAGACAAAGAGTGTGTTTTAACAAGCTACTACCATTCTACTGATAATTCACTATGGAACAAAATTTTGTTTAAGTTAATTTTTTTGTTGTTTCTGATGCAGTGTGTTTCCAAACACTATGAAAACACAATTTTTCATGTGGGAAATTGTTTTTACGGAAATGCCATCGATTTTTCTTAATTTTAGGAAAATGCATTTATTTAAAACAATGAATGCTCGTTTACATATGCCCATGAAACAAAACAAAAGACATTCTTAAATACAACTTTTGAAAAAATGTAAATGCAGTAAATATAAATTACAAAAGTTGTAAAGTACATGAAAATGTTTTCATGTCATGTACAATGTGCTTAAAAATGTGTTGTGTTCCTACATTTCCTCTTATAAGTTACATCACTCTCTCTGATCAGTCCCCAGATATAATCACCAAGCATTCGCTCATTATACTGTCGCTGGTACCTTCTTTCAAACAACTGTAAGTCCTGATGGAACCTTTCGCCCTGTTCCTCTGAATATGCACCCATATGAGACTTGAAAACATCTAGATGCGAGTGGAGTACATGCAGCTTTAGAGACATTCTGCACCCCATTGCTTTGTAGTTCTTCAAAAGACCCTCTACCACATCCCTGTAATTTTCCATTCTGTGATTACCTAGGAAACCATTCACAACATCCTCGAAGCTCTTCCAGGCCTTTCTTTGAACTGGTAGAAACTTGCTGATGAATGTGTAATTTCTTCACTTACGGGCCCTCGAAAATTCAACCCTTTATCTTACCTTCTGAGAGTTTGGGAAACATATTCTGGAGGTACTTCACTGCATCTGATATTGAATCTAAGGCCTTTACAAATTGCTTGATGAGTCCAAGCTTAATATGGAGGGGAGGCATTAGTATCTTTTCCTGTTCGACAAGGGGTTCCCACTTCGCATTTTTCTGGCCAACCACAAACTCCGACCTCAATGACCATTCAACATTCTGAAAATGTCTGCCTGTATCCCTGCTTTCTCAAAGACAAAGAAAGCAGGGATTTTTTGTGTTTCCTCCTTGCAATCCCATCAGAAATGCAATCATTTTGAAATCACCAATTACTTCCCACTGATGTTCAGCACATTTTACCACCTGAAGGAGATGTTGAACACTTGAGTACTCCTCCCTTAGGTGAGTCGAATGAGCTATTGGAATTGAGGGTACTTGTTTCCATTATGGAGGAGAACAGCTTTCAGACTCTTGCAGGAGCCATCAATGAAGAGTCGCCAGTCCTTTGGATCGTAGTTGAACCCTATTTCTTTGAAAAGGCCTATCACATTGTGGCAATAGCACAACTTGTCTGTCAGAGTGAAGTATTGTGAGAAAGTTTCATGGCGTTTCCTCTGGCTGGATATCTTGCAGCTCTTACTCAGTAGGTTCCACTGCTTTAGTCTCTATGTTAGAATTTCTGCTTTGTCCTAGATCCCTGATCAAGTCATTTAACTCATTTTGTGTAGGGTTGTGAGGTGTAGCATCTTCATCCTCTGAGAAGTCTTCTTCGTGGTCGATGTCGGTATCTGATTCCCTACTGTCTTCACCCTCTTTCATTACTGGAGGAGGAGGAGGAGGAGGAATGGGAAGCTCCTCACCGTGTGGAATGGGCCTTAGAGAGAGATGAGACTAGTCAGTAACGCAGAAATAGCAGTTGGAGAAGTGATCTGTTGGTTCTCGCCAAATTCTAGGTACACCAAATTTCATTTTTCTGTTTTCTCCTCTATACCAGATCTCGAGAGTGGATCTGCAACACCCGCACACAACATGTGGTGCCAAGTTCTTTCTTGTCTTGGTCTCCCACAGACATACCAAAATAAGACCTGTATGCTAAGCAGAAGTTGTTAGCATCCTTTATTCTATGCTTTACTGCTTTCGAGCCCAGGCAGACGCCGCACACATAACAAAAACAGTCTGGATTATGCTTACAGCAACGGGAAGACGCCATTATTCATCAATAATGTCAATCTGAAACAGATTACACACAGTTGAACCCTTCATTCATCTCATAGAAAAAGGGTTCTTAGATAATATAATTTTAACCAATTAATTTCATATTATTTGGCATAAAAAGCAAATAAATGATTATATAAAAGTAGGAATGTTCAGTGTAGTTTAGTTGTGACCTGATTCATCTGAAACAAGCATAAAATTTACTTAAACAAGCAAAACTTTTTTTTTGTTACATAGTGAATTAGTGCAGTGATTAGTATACTGATAATTAGTGCATACAATGGCGCGGTTACTAAATGGTCTCTTCTTCTTTCCGATAAGGACTGCTACGACCACGTGCCAGTTTCTATTCTTCATCGTTTCCAGGGGTCTGGGCCTCCCTCCGGGGTGGCTTAGATGACGGGTCTGGCGCACCCGGGGGTCCCGAACCTTCCCGATATTTTTCTTCTATCTTTATTGGTGCAAGTTAGAGCGTTGGTGGAAATTTTCTCCCTCTGGAGGGATGTGGTAGGTTGATTGAGCTGGAGGTGTCTGTAAAAATGCTCTCTCTGAACAGTGATGATTGGCAAATTTTGAAACCTTCTGGTCAGATCCTATACTTATTGCGTCAACCAAGAGAGGGGATATTGCTGGGCGTGGGAATTGGGTCCTTGTAGGGGGTGGTTGAAGGAGGTGGTTGTTTCAGTCTCTGCCGCCCCCGGGACTCGTTCCCGGCGTCCACAGTCCCGTTGCTCCCGGTTTGAGGCTGCGGGTTCTGAGGGGTTCGCGTCGCCTGCTGGAAGGAGGGCTTTTGTGTGGTCAAGCTGCATCTTGGCGCACTACTGTGTTGGCCGCAGCTCAAGTGCAGTGAGCAACCATGCCCTGACTGCTCCGGTGTTGGGGGTGACCTGGTGAACGAAGACCAAGCACCCCAGAGGCTTACTTGGAGACCA
Source organism: Vandiemenella viatica (assembly GCA_031002005.1). Lineage (NCBI taxonomy): Eukaryota > Metazoa > Arthropoda > Insecta > Orthoptera > Morabidae > Vandiemenella > Vandiemenella viatica. Next base: position 84,582,695 of record JARYHS010008074.1, read on the forward strand.
TCAGACCTGTTCAGAACGGATTTCGATCCCCCGAGTAAATGTTGAAGAGAATAACTCCATATGTCTGTGTTACAATTATTTCTTCAAAATGAGACCTAGGTATCGAGAAATTAAAGTGCAAACATTTGTGAATATTCTTTAAATATAATAATTTTAGCACATTGCTTAACAGTTTCAGCGTGGTGTATTGATAGCACTCTTGCATCCCATTTTGCGAACCCGGGTTCAAATCCCAATACTGACAAATATTTTTATTTATTTTTTTTATATGCAGTAATCATTGAGCATTGATTTTATTTCATTTACGAATTTTTATTATGCGAAATAACTTTTAAAACATTATTTACAATAATACAATTATTTACAATAATATAATTACTTACAGTAATATAATTACTTACAATAGATACAATAAACAATTTTTATTACAATGCTACGACCATAAAAGAGATATTCTGTTAAAGTTCCATTTCCTTTGTAGAACATGAAATAAACCTGTTTCATATATATATATATAAAACCATTTCAAAAATAAACAATGAAATAATGATTATATAAAAAAAAGGTTGGGACTGTATATTCTGTAATATTATGTTTTAAAAGTTATTTTGCATAGTAAAAATTCGTAAGTGAAATAAAATCAATGCTTAATGATTACTGCATATAAAAAAAGAAATAAAAATATTTGCCAGTATGGGGATTTGAACCCGGGTTCGCAAAATGGCAAGCAAGCGCGCTACCGATATGCCACGCTAAAATTGAATAACAATGTACTAAAATTATAATATTTAAACAATATTCACAAATGCTTGCGCGTTAATTTCTCGATACCTAGGGCTCATTTTGAAGAAATAATTGTAACACAGACATATGGAGTTATTACCCTTCAACATATACTCGGGGGATCGAAATCCGTTCTGAACAGGTCTGATGGTTCCCAAGTTAGTACACCCCTACTGCCAGCGCAGCATAGACCCTGGAGTTGAATGAAGGGACCAGTACCACAGTCTCGGGGACTGTGCTTGGTTGCGGTTCGCCGCCTCTGGGTTCGGCCCCGGGGGCTCAGGGTTGGAACGCTGCTGGTGGGAGCATGTCTCTATGTTGCCATAGTAGGTTCATTACATAGGTGTGAACCGGTAGCGAATTGGTTTACCAGGAGTGGGGCAGCATTCACCCTGTGAACGTTGTGGGGACCCTCGGGCCTCTGCAGCGGGATCGTGTGCTGCGACGGTTTTCTGCGGAGCTGGGACTGGTGCGTGGGATCCTGTGCTCGCACTGGACACATGAGTCGGGCGGATGCGGGGGAAAGCGTTCTAGGAGCAGCCCCCTCGGTGTCGGAAGCCGCGTATTCAGGGACACCGGTTTGTAACAGCGACGAAGCGTGCGTTTTGAGAAATTGTTGTCTGGTTATATAGGACGAATGTACCATGGCACACCGAAAGGCAGTAGAGGCTATCGACATAACATTAAGGATATCCGGAAAAACGAAAGCCCGATGGGAGGCATCACAATGTTATTTTGCGGTGACCTCAGGGAAACACTGCCTGTAGTGCCAAGAGGCACAAAAGCCGACGAAGTTCACGCCTGTCTCAAAAGCTCAAGTCTCTGGCCCCATATGAAGAAATTGCACTTGACAATCAATATGCGGGCGCGCAGGTGTAGCAATCTTAATGCACTAGAGTTTTCGGATTTATTGCTCGAAATCGGAAACGATATGATTCCGAAAGAAGAAGGAAAAGTTAGATTTCCACCTAGCTTACGTGTAACCGTTTCTAATTACATCAGTTTACGGTGAAATAGAGAACGCAACAAATCGACAAATCTTGACTCTGCGTGTAAACTATATTGACGACTCGCAACGATCAAGCTGCCTCTATTAACAACATCATATTAACTCGCGTTGATGAAGACAATATTACCTATAACTCCATCACCACCTACCACATCGAGTTTTAATATTCCTTAATTGCTCCAGGGCTCCATTTATTAAATTTAAAATCCGGTGTCCCTATTATCCTGTTACGAAATTTAAGTCCACCAAAATTATGTAATGGGACCCGTCTTAAGGTGACAACTTTGCAGCGGAACTTATTAGAAGCGGAGATTTTATCGGGATGTGGTACTGGGGAAGAAGTTTTTATACCCAGATACCTCTTGTGCCAAATAATTTCCCGTTCCGCTTCAAACGCGTACAATTTCCAGTAAGAGTCTGCTTTGCTATCTCATGGCAGTTGTCTTCTGGGAAGGCTTTGTTCCCAAAGTAGGAAGAAGTTCTTGCACATGGATCGCATCTCCTTCCATTTCATGGTATGGTTGTCACAGTTATGATTTGTATTTTTTGGACTTGCAGTGTTTGTCATCTTATTTGCTAAAGTGTAGCACACTCCTTGCTGCAGAAAATGGTGAACATCTCTGTTTGTTGAGATCTTACTGTCGGGAAGCAAGTGGTGTGGTGAGTTTAGTCAGCAGATCTATGAGCATCGTAAACTGGGATCCTAATGTATTAGCAGGGAATGGGAGCCATGGGTTGTATTCTTGGTCGAGTGCCATCCGCTGGTTAGTGCACCTCTTTGATCTTGGTGGGGAATTGTACGGCTCTTGGTGTTTACTGGTTTGGTTTCTGCGTTGTATACTGCGAACGGCGCGATGGTCTGTCTGAGTAGATTGCCTTGACCTGGGCGCAATTTGTTCTTTATTGTTGGTTGGGTGTTTGGTTGTACTAGGTTGGGGGTGTGACCTAAGTCTGCAGACTCCACGAGCATGTCCGTAAAGTTCGAGCTTATCTATCCAATCCCGTGTAGAATCAAGTAGCGGCATCGTTCAAATAGATGTGGAGTACAGGTTCGGCAAAAGCCTCCTCGACCGTGACTCATGTAGGGGAGAAGGGGAACCTTCTCAACATGAGGAAGGGATTTGGACCCCCTGAGCGGGTGAAAGGTGGGGGGGGGGGGTTGAAGGAGCGGTCGTTGGGCAATGACCTCGCGTGTCGTGACTGATGCCCCTCCCCCCCGGTTCAGACTCAACGGCTTTTACCGGTAAAGCAGGAGAAGTTGCTACCCAATTCCGATTAGAACCGGGCAAAGGATGCTTGCTTCAGCAAAAGAAGGTGGAGTAGAGGTATCGCGTAAGTGACCTCAACCGTAGCTCGTCAGGTGGCGATGGTAGCCTAGACAACATGGGCTCGCTGCCATAACAGGTCTTCTATATAGATGGGGACCGATAGTACATGGGTTCGCAGTGACACCTACACAACATCTATACCTCGGACCTCCCTAGGACAGAACAAGTTGAGTCTGCACAATATGCTGATGATACTACTGTCTTCACCAGAAGCATCAGAGCCACGCACGTGAGAACCAAGCTTCAGCGGGCGTGCAACAACATAGAACACTGGGCAACCAAATGGCGACTAGCGTTCAATGCCTCAAAAAGTCAAGCTTTCATAGTCAGCAGAAGGACCATTCCTTACTTGCAACCCCTCAACCTGTTTGGAGAAGACATCGAGTGGACTCCTACTGCCAAATACCTAGGTGTCACTATGTACAGATATAGGCTATGGGTAGAATGACAGTTTTATGCCCCATTCTAAACCCCTCATCATCTCTAACACCGCATCTTGGGACACGCCTCTACATTGCCCTGATAAGGCCAATAATAGACTATGCTGCAGTAGTTTGGGGTAGTGCTGCTGACTCACACCTCAATCTACTACAAACCATACAAAATCGAGCCATCAGATACGCTTATAAAATGCCGCGGGAAACACCAACAGTCCGTCTACACGAAATCAGTGGACTGCCGCGCCTCAAAGACAGATTCCGCCAATTAGCTGCAAAATTCTACAAGGAATGCAGCGAATCAGGCAACCCTCTTATTGCCAACCTGGGTAACACAGTCCATCTAAACAATAACTTAAGATGGCCTGACAAACTTCTTCGAGAGTAATAAGCTCCTACAAAGACACGACCGGGTAAGACTAATCCGCTAATGCCACTACCGATAAGGACAACATATTAAAATGGAAGGTGATGCATTTCATGTAAGAACTTACCCAAAACTCTGGGATAACGACACCCAGGCAAATTAGTCCATACCTTGTGAGCGCTGTGGAGACCTTCTGGTCTCAGCAGTGGGATCGTGCGCTACGATGGTGCTGTGCGAAGCTTGGACGGTGTAAGGACCCCGTGTGTGGGGGAACGCACACTGGGAGCTTGACCTGTAGCGCGCAGCTCTGTGGCCGGCGGGCAGCATTGCGCTGGGGCGGTCAGTTGTCGGGAGGAGTGCGAAATGGCCAATCGCACGTCGTTGCTCGGTTTGCTGCGGCTTTCGCCCTACCCCTGCAGGGGCGGGCACACGTGGGAACCACAGAGAGGCATTTGCTATACGGCCAGGTTTTGGAATGGTCTTCGGCCTGGTTCGTGGCGGGCGCTGCTTCCGCGCAGCTCGCCGTGGGCACCCATAAGGGGTGGCCAAATGCACCTTGCTCACCGTCCTCGCTGTAATGGCGGGTAGTTCGGAAGGGCTCGTCTCTGCGGTGGAGGCAGCGCTGGATAGTGCGTATGCGGGATAGTGCGTATGCATTGAGTTCTGCGAGGGCTTGATGGCGAAAGGCCGCGTATGCCCCTAGACCAGACCTTATACCCTAGAATGTTGTAGAGTGTTATGAGGTGCAGCTTCATCATTCTTCGCTTCGTAAGGCTGTATGTGGCGATCACCACTCGACTTGTATGACGATAAATAAAGCACAAGGACAGACGCTGCGGACCACGGGAGTGCTCCTCACCACCAGCTGCTTCAGCCACGGCCAATTGTACGTGACTCTATACAGAATAAGCCAATCCACCAGTATGTTTGTGATGCTTCCGGCGGTGTAACGAATAATATTGCATACAGAGAAGCTCTGTTAACAATTGAAATATAGTTCTGATTGTATACCAGTAAAGAATTCGATGAAATAGCAGTGTGAAAATGACTGAACAGGTTAGGTCGTTGTGTTCCCGTGCTGCGGACCTCGGATTCGATCCCCGTTCAACAATACTTTTTTTGAATGCGTTCTTTTTTGGCTAGTATTAACTGTTTGTAACATTAAAAATTGATTTTTTTTCTTATTTTTCTTTAAAGGCTGCGGCGATTTTGATGTTATTATATTGCTGAAAGTATTGTAAGTAGAAATAATGGGATTGGGTGAGTCCGTTTTGTTACATTCCTGAAACAGTTAGGACAATTTTGATGAAACGTGGAACACACATTTCTCACTGGCCACCTAAAGATTATGTAGTGGTAAGTCAGCCACAAAAAGCCAGAGCAACGACGGGAACTCGGATAGTTTGTAATAATATTAGTTTATGCTACAACACTTAATCACTTATAATGTTAATTATTAATTACTTAATAATACGGGAATATTGGCGCCATTGTCGTAAATTAATTTTAATAGATTTAAACTAATCTGTATATATATATATATATATTTATTGTTTTTTCATTCCTTCCCCGGTGGGGAAGGCGGGCTGGCAGCGCATTGGTAGCGCTCTTCAGCCTAGTGAGTTACATAAAATATACAATTGTTTTTAACATATGCATTTGCTTACAACTAGACATTATAATTGAGTTTACAGTTGTTTTACATACATTTTTTTTTTTTTTTTTTTTTTTTTTTTTTTTAGGAGCGGTTCAGGAGTTGGAACTTCAAGCTGATTAGCTTATAGTGTGGGATATATTTTTGGGCGCTTCTGTCGCTCGGATATGGGTGGCGGTCGGTCGATGTGTTGGGTGAGTATGAGGATGTTCAGGAGGTGGAGAGTGGGAGGTATTTGTTTGTAGTAGTTGGGGAGATGGGGTGGTTCAGTGATTAGTTTTAAGGTTATGGGATTGTTGTTATGGATACTGTTGATAGCATATTTGATACGGAGTGATTCGAGGTGGATGAGGATGTGGGGGAATTTTATGAGGCTGTATAGTAGATTGGTAGGAGATGGTAATCGGATGCGGTAGGCGATGCGGAGTGCGTGGCGTTCTATTATTTGCAGTCTATTGTAAAAACGGTCGGGAGCGGATATCCATGAGAGGTGACCATAGGTGAGAATAGGGCGGAGAAATGCTTTGTAAGTATTGATGATGATATTGCTGCGGAGTCCCCATGATGTGCCGGTGAGTGATTTGAGTAAATTGAGGCGGGTTTTTGCTTTTGCTATGATTGTGTTGAGGTGGGGTGTCCATGTTAGGTGCCGGTCGAGGGTTACACCTAGATATTTCACTGTAGGTTGTTGCGGGATGGGGTGGTTGTAGATGGTGATGTGAAAATCCGTGAGGCGGTATTTTCGGCTTGTTTTGCCGAAAATTATTGCTTGCGTTTTGTTGGGGTTAATGATCAGTCTCCATCGGTTACACCACTGCACAAATTTGTTGAGTTCGGTTTGTATTGCTTTTTGGGATTGTTGCAGTGATTTATGGATGGATAAGTATGCGGTATCGTCAGCGTATTTAAGGATGTAAGTTGGTGGTGCGGGGAAGGGTATGTCGCAAATGTATAGGATGTATAGGAGGGGTGAAAGAACAGATCCCTGGGGGACACCTGCGGTAGGGGAGAAGGTACGGGAAAGGAAGTTGTTGATAGTTACAAAGGAGGTGCGGTGTGAGAGGAAGGAGGCTATTGTACGGATGAAGGTGATGGGGAGGGCGAAGGTTTGGAGTTTGAAGATGAGTCCAGCGTGCCATACTGTGTCGAATGCTTTTTCGATATCTAGCAGGACGAGGATTGCGGATCGGTGGGTGTTCAGGTGCGTAGTCAGGAGGTGTACTAATTTCAGGAGTTGATCTTGAGTTGACAATTTCGGGCGGAAGCCGCACTGGGCTGGGGATAGGAGTGAGTGTTGGGATAGGTGTTGATGGATTCTTTTGGATAGTATTGTTTCGAAGATCTTGCTGAAAACGGAGGTAAGGCTGATAGGTCGGTATGAGGTGGGGTCTGATTTGGGCTTATTGGGTTTGGGGAACATGAGAATTTTAGAGGTTTTCCATTTGGGGGGGTAGATACCAGAGTATAGGATGTATGTGAATAGGAGAGCTAGGAGTTGATGAAATGAATGGGGGGCTTCCTTGATGTGTCTGTAGGTGATGGAATCGGGGCCGGGTGCTGTATTTTTCTTGGTGTGGAGTACGGAAAGGATGTCGTTAGTGGTGATGGGGGTGTTCAGCCCAGTGCGGCTGACATTATGGATGTAGTTGTAGTCGGGCTTGAGGGGGGGTGAGGAGGTATCGGCACGCTGTTCTATTATGGGGGAGTCTGTATAATCAAAGCGGGGGTCGTTGGGTGTGGTATGGACTTTCTGGAGATGGTCGGCGAAAAGATTTGCTTTTTGGATGTCATTGGATACGGGATGGTTGTTATGTAGAAGGGGGTAGGTGGGTGCGGTTTTGAGGCCAGTTATACGTCTGAAGGTGGACCAGTATTTGGAGGAGTTCTGAATGTATTGTAGGCTTAGCTGGTTGCAGGTGTCCCTCCAGGTGCGGCGTTTATGGGCGGTAATGTAATTGCGAACTGTGCGTTGGAGCTGGCGGTGAAGGGTGAGGATCTGATGGTCATGGGTGCGTTGATAGGTGCGGAAAAGTTGTCGTGAAGTATGAAGAAGTTGGAGGGCTCGTGCTGGTAGGGAAGGTTTGTGAGGGGTGATCGGTGTCAGGGGAATATGAGCGTCGATGGCGTCAGTGATGGTGCGTTCGAGGAAGTCTGCAGTTTGTAGTAGGCTGTCTGTGTCGGTGATATATGGGTTGTCTGTGTCAATTTTGTCGTCGATGAATTTTCTATAATTATTCCAGTTAGTCTTGTGATAATTTTGGATGTAACGGTGGGGTATCTGGTTTGGTGGACGTGGGGTGTTTGGGGGGTTGTATTGAATGGCGAGCATGATTGGAAGGTGGTCGCTGCCAATGGGGTCCAGAACATGAAGGGTGGAGCGGGTGAGGATGTTTGGGGAGGCGATGACGATGTCGGGGGTTGTATTGGATTCGGGGCGCGTGGGTGATGGAATGTTAATGAGATCACCTCTCATGGCTGCTAGGGTGTGGTGGAGTTGATGAAGTTCTTGTTGGGTACGGCTGTGGATGTTTATGTCGGCCATGATGATATATGAATTGAAGTGGTTGTCTATGTAGGAGAGAAAGTTGATAGGTAGTGGAACGCGGGGCCGGATGTAAATAGTGACTAAGGTGACAGTGAGTGATTTTAGAAATACGGTGACGATGACATGTTCGGATGGATGATTTAGGGGTGGGTGTATTTGGGTGGGGATGTGATTATGATATCCAATGGCCACGCCTCCGCGTGCCGCCCGGGTAGGATTGTCAGATCGGATGAGGTGGTATGGGGGCATGCGGATCTGGTGACGAGGTGTGAGGAAGGTTTCGTTTAGTAGGAGGCAATGGATGTCGTGTGTGGTAAGGGTGTGTAGGAGGAGGTTTTTGTTGGTGGGTAGGGAACGGATGTTATTGAATAAAATGTTATGATAAAGTGGCATATTTGGGCTTTCGGTTGGGTGGGGAGTTGGAGGGCTTTAGACGAGAGTTTCCAGAGGGAGAAATTGGAAATGGGCATTATTGTGTGAATAGGTGGCATTGATATGAATTCCGAAGACTGCTCTGGCTGCTATTGATATTTGGGAGAGTGTGTGGTCGCGTGAAAAGGGGTTTAAGTTTTGTAGGGTGATAGTGATGAATCTTAAGATGTCCTCTATTGTTGGTGGGGGGCGTATGGAGTTGGAGGGTGGCGTAGGAGGGTCTATTGGTCGGATGGGTACTGTGAGTTCTGCTTTGGTAGGCGCTGGCTTTGATTTGCATTTAATGGAATAGGTAGGATGGTTTTGGTCACAAGTATTGCAGGTGGGAGTTTTCTGAAGGTTTGGGCAAGCTTTTAAGAAGTGGTTCTCTTTGCAGTGTGGACAGATAGGGGTGTTCTTGCAGTTTGCCGTTAGGTGGTCATTGTATTGTAGACAACGTGCACACAGTGTGGGTTGGGGGGAAGGGGTTTTTGATGGTTCCACTCTATGTTTTTGATGGTAGATTATGGCTCCATTTCTAAGCAGTTGATCAATTGTTGATGCGTCTTCAGTTAGTACTCTGATCATGTAAGTGGGTCCTAAGCTGTTCTTGATTCGGAGGGCTTTTCGAACATGTAATTCGTCGTTCGAGTTGAGTTCGGCGACTACCTCTTCTTCAGTTATTGTTGGGTCGACTCCTCGGATGACTGCTGTGAGTGTAGGAGGCCTTCTAGGTGGGGTTGGTTGTTTTGGTGGGGATGAGGTGACAGTTGTTAAGTTGGCGTTGTCGCCAAATGAAGGTAGTCCAATTTTATTTTTAAGTAATTTAGGGAAGTCTGGTTCATTACTCTTGATGATCATACCGTTTTTAGTGGGGATAAGTTGATGGATAGAAATGTTTGGTATATGTCGTTTGATGAATTTGCTTAGGGTTTTACTGTTCATATATTCAGGGAAGGTCCCTTTTAGTAGGTATGTATGAATAGTCTGTGACGTGGATGGAGGTGATGATGAAGTGTCCATAACTTCGTATGCGGTTGTTGCACTATTGGATAAGGAGGTTTGTGGCGATGGTAATGAGCCACTTTTGATCTGTTCGTAGGGTTTTGCATTATTTCTGGCAGTTTGAAGATAGCTGGTGCCACGTGGTGGTTTCTGAACTATCTGTGGAAGATTTTGATGAATGCCTTCAGATGCAGCGGGGCAGATGATTGATGAGGAGGTGGTGGTGGTGGTGCTGATGGTGGTTGTAGTAATAACTGAAGATGTAGCCATGGTGTAGAAGTGGGGGCTAGTAGTGACAGTGGGTGGAAGGATGGTAGGGTTGGTGTCTGAAAGGTCCATAGCGTTACCGTACATTGGTGTGTCCGGTGGATGTGCAGCAGTTGGGGAGCAGGCGTTACCAGTTGGCAGGCGAAGTCCGTGAGCAGGCGAAGCCCCTGAGCAGGCGAAGTCGGTGAGCAGGCGAAGTCGGTGAGCACGCGAAGTCGGTGAGCAGGCGAAGTCCGTGGGCACGCGAAGTCAGTGGGCAGGCGAAGCCCGAGGGCACGTAAAGCCCGAGGGCAGGTGAAGTCCGATGTCAGGCGAAGTCCGAGGTCAGGCAGAGTCCGTGGGCAGGGGGTGTCCGCCAGTAGGCGAAATCCGTTGGCCGGCAGAAGGCAACTTTTGCCTCAGATGTGTAAAACACACTACGGAAAACCTAGTCTTTTTCCGCGACGTCTCACAATACGTAATTCACTAATTGTTCTAGATAACAGTCTGACAACTACGAATGTGTCACAACAATAGCGAATAAACAATAAATTCTCACAACAATATCAACAACGATGCGCAAATGTTTTAGATGTCCATGTGGCTAATCTGTTCCACCACTTAATTTTATAATACTACTGTAAAAATCTAACTGCGAGTATTGCATTCTTAATCACATAAAATAAAAAGTGGGTGTCACAGGGTAAATATATAAATATAAGAAGCTCACAGATACAGTCAACGTGTCAAAGTCAAGCTTTAAAACGTCATATTTATTTGACGGATTCTATAGAACAATACTAAAGGCTGCAGACGTATTACCATTGGAAATTTCTAAAATAAACTCCTTTCTTCCGCTGATCAACACTAACAATCATTCAGTTGTCGTAATGAATTTTTGCCACATTGGTTCATTGTTAAATACGGAAAATCATTTCTCAAAGTATATCAATGATTGTATCCATTCCCACAAATTATTGTATAATCTTACGTTTAAGGAGGTGTTTTAATTCAACACGTCTTTAGACAAGTATCAACCGGACGTCCTCAATCTTTGTTAAGAGCCACTTCTTTCATTTTTGGTAGTTTCTACCTTCTTTGACGTCTGTTAATATTCCGAACATCTTCTTTCACTTCATATTTTTCTTTATGTTTTCCCATCAATAATCTTCCCTGGTAGAATATCTCTCCGTATTTTGTGACCTAACAAAGATAAGATATTCCTCTATCATCCTCATCGGTTTCCTCATTCTTTCAGTTGATTTCACTTTTCCACTTTTCTCAACAACAACTTTCGAAACTCACCAAGTACTTTTCTTCCTTATAACAGGATAACCACACTTATAATCCATTCGCCCCCACACACAACGTTAGATAAAAACCTCGGGATTGAGGTGCGAACAATCATTTTAATTTCTCAAGAACCTAAATCGCACATCGCTAAATTTCATACTGGAAAAGATTTTTTAGCGTTATTGGGTGTCCATACATAATACAAATTGTTATCCCCTTCAAACAAAATACTAATTTTGAACAAACACTGGTACATAACAAAACACAGCTTTTATATCCGTCTTCAACACCAAAAAATAACTAGAACTGTATGCTAATATTCAAATTTGGTTCTGTAGTACACTATTTTAAACTGTACAGAGTTATCCAAGGGAGCTTTCGAATATATAGCACATAACACGTTTTTCAACTTAGTAATTCTGGCAGACAACTCGTAGATATGTTTACTTGTAAAACCAATTCTTTTAGTTCTGTTTTCCGAACGTACAAAGGGCGGAACAATGGAAAAGACTCATAAAAGTACTGTTTTTGCTGATGTAACACACGCAGTATGAGTTAGTAAAAATTGGAAGATAGCTTTTAGATATATTTAACGTAACCATCATGATTTCTGTAGCACAAGATACCCTATTTTTCCTGCCGCAGTTGACTACGGTGAGAGATTTACTATTAATTCTATGCGTATTTACGGCTGTTTAAAAATAAACAAGGAAACTAATCGAAATAAGGTGCCTGTTGTGGGATAGCAATAATTTGTGATATTGGTAAACAAAGTGAGTGGATAAAAAGACAAAAAAAAGGCCACCATGATGTGCAGTTTTTATCATGACTTGAAATTGTTATTTCTGAAATTTAAAACTGAAGGAATAAGAAGGAATTTTCGGGAACGAGGAAAGGTGATGTTAGACTGTTTATGAGTTGTTGCTACCGGAATTTCTGACTTTTTTTTAGATGGATGTATGTATGTGTCTCAGTTTTGGATAGTCGCGTGGCTGTAACACCTACAGCTTATAGTACTATCTTCGTAGATGGGTATAAATGGTTGAATAAGTTCCAGAAAGAAATGTAGTGATGTGAGATTCAGGTCGCTCAGATACATATGTGCATGGTAGTATAATATGCAACCTTGAGGACCTTGGTTTTCTTTCAATGTGTCCTTTCGCTTAGCCAATAGGCCCTATTAGCCGCCAGAGATGATCTTTCCATCCCCTCCTGTCTGGTACACACCTTATGGACTGCATTGCCCGGAGACAAAGTAGCTTTCACCATCGTGATCGCAGGATTTTCTGGATGAGGCATTTTCCGAGGTTTTGTTGTCCTTTCCATTTAGTATTAAATACAATCCTCATGAGTCTATCAGAATCATACCGGCAAAAAACAGTGGTCATAGAGGGGCCATATCGGGACTATACTGTATAATACAGGGGCCATACCTATAGCTGTAGACAGATTAATTGGCGGGTCAGTGTGAACGCGCTGTTGCCGTACTTGGGGACAAACTCGCGATGCGCTCTCTTTCTATCACCTGAAAATTGCAACGCTGTGCGGCCTGTGTTGCCTAGTCCAAGCGTCAACAGTTCGCTAACCACCCCCAAACCTTCCACCTCCCTTTCACTAAAAATGTGTGAACCTGAGAATCGGAATTAGAAAGTGTGAGTGTGACCTTGCTCGAGAGAGGATATTTTGATTTTTAGCGATTTACGATTTTTACGTGCGATTTAAATAATTCCATTTGGTTATTTATTAATTATAGTAATTTAGTGTAATAATTTTACCGAACAAAAAGTGCAGTAACTTATAATTAGGGAAATTTAGCAAGAGAATCTTGCTACTAAAAATGGATACTTAGGAAGAGACTTATTCTCCTATTCCAGGTGTTTCCGAACTAACGACTCCTAACAAGACGCAACCATCGACAGCAGAACCACCGCGGCTGAAGCAGACAACACAGTAAATCTATCATTCACAATGTTTATAAATATTTCAAATTTCTTGTGGACAATGATCGAGAAATTTTGTCTTCTACATGTACGCTAGTAGGAAAAGACTTGAAAAATATGGACGTACTTGATATTGACGAAATAAAAAACTGTAGTGATTTGTTACCGCAAAACGAACCATATTGCGAAAAAATTAAGGAATGGACAGGCTATTTGCGCTGCAGCTTGTGGTTGTCGGTTTGAGAACTGTCCAGCGCGTGTGTCGTGAGGGAAAATAACCTACGTTTGTTTCTCGAAAGAAAAATATGAAACAATACAGCACTCTAACAAAGCTTAGCGACTTTGACAGTCCTTTGTCAGGAGGACAGTACACGAATTTTACGATAGTGATGAGTGGTAATATATAAACAGATAATTTTGTCATTAATTATGCAAGTTTTTCAGTGCAGAGGATGACAAAATAAAATTTTGATTTTAGTTATAAATATACAAACTGAAAATAAAATGTAACACGTGGACTTTTAGCCACAAATAAAAAAAGAGTATTTCCATAAGTTTCCTTAGTCTGTCGAGAATTTTATTTTTCTGCGCAAATAATAGTAATAAATAACAGGTCTTTGAAATCTCCAATTATATTAAACGCATCTGCAATGAATAACTTTCTTAACGAATGACATGCATCAATATTTTATGACAGAATAGTGATCATAAATTACTTAAAACACGTTACAAACCATTACTACAAGTAAAGAGGTGAATACAACTGTTACGCGCACGGCTTGGCAACGGCGCATTTGACGCCACCCGCCAATTAATCTGGCCAGAGCATACCGGGACTGTATCCGACAATACCTGGGCCATACTGGAAAAACACCGCGACCATACAAGGATCGTACCGGGACAAATCCGGAACCGTACTGGGACCATACCCGGACTATACTGGGACATCCATACCGGAACCATAAAACTATCATACCAGGATCATATCCAGGACAATAGAAGGCCCAAGCGATGGCAATCTCGATACATGAAACACAACATGGGTTTCTCGGAAGATGAATAGATGCCGAGTACAAACAGCAAAATAAAGTTTCTGAGAAGTGTTATATGATACAACAAAGAGTACCAAAAACACAATAAAGTAATAAAGCAGAAATCAGAGATTTTTAATGTTAATAACTAAATAGAAGAATAGAAAAACAAATATCACGCAGTTGCTTGATATAATGTACAGTCCTTAGCAGAAAAGACTTTCGAATATCACGTAAAAGATGACCCGAGGAACCAGAAACGATTTTTCGTTCTCTACCCATTACAGCGATTCTAGCTTTCTTGCTAAGTCCTCGTTTGTACTGAATAATACTGATAGCATATAGCAATACTTTCTTATCCCTCTTTCAGTTACCATCCTGTTTCCTCCCCGCCTCTAATGACCTCAACGTCTATGAGAAGGTTATATTTCCTCCTCTTTTCCTCTGGCTAACATTTTATACCTTTGTACATCCCCTTTATCAGCTTCCAGTCTGTAAAAAAATCTTTTTTTTTTTTTAACTGCTTAACGTCTCCTATAACAACTAGGTCTTTAGAGACGGGAAAGGATGGGGGGCAAGGAATGGGAAGGAATTCGGCCATGGCCTTTTCAAGGAAGCATCCCGGCATTCCCCTGGAGTGATTTGGGAAACCATGGTAAACCCAAATCTGGATGCCCGGACGGGGATTCGAACCGCCGTCCTCCCGAATGCGAGGCCAGAACGCTAGCCGTTACACCACCACGGTCGGTAAAGTATCTATTAAAAAATATCTATTAAAACCTTTCTTAATATGATTCACGATTATGTGCTGCTAGATTTAGATTTATCTTTATACCTCAATATCAGGAAAATTGACATTTCTAACTAAGATGTCTTATTAAGTAAACTTCGTGGGCGAAAATTACGTACATCGTTGGTGTCGGCCTCTCTGTCAGAAGGAAACAATGGCATGCAAACCCAGCTACTGTGGAGATCCTCGCACGTTCATTGTCGCCGTAAACTGTTGCGAAACGACTGGAGATGATGAAAGACGGCCCCAAAGAAGCAAATTGACGCTGGCTGGCGGTGCAGAAAGACACTGCCTCGCGCTGCAACGGCATTAACAAAGAGAAAGAGTGAGCGAGGATGGAAAAAAGAGGATTCCGACTCTGCCGAGCCGATATCACTTGGCTCTTTTGTGCGTCCACAATGCGCAGCTATCCGGCGGCTACATTCATCCCCGACGCCACAGCCTCTGAATGAGCTCAGCCCCTGGTGGAACGCAACCAACAGAGCTGACCTGCTCTGCCGGCGGTAAGTCAATAGGCGCTACCGCATTGATCTCACTGAACCACTGCATATAATTTTCGAATCTGATTATACTAATTTCGACTTAAGCATTTATAGGACAGACAAAGAAATTGTGACTCGCCTGATTATTTGATGCCCTTTTAGAGAAACATAAATAACTCACAAACAGACTTTAGAACTCAAATTTGCCGCCTAAAGTCAAAGGTTTATGGATCTATAATTAAAGAGCTAGTAAAAAATTTCTGCCATGAGGCTCTATCAATCTCCCTTAGCCTTTACGTTAAGGGATTCTTGTCAGAAGTACTTGCCGTCTTGGCATTGCCTTCTTTTATTTGCTGTTTCCATGTAAGTGCTTGTTTTACTTTTATATTTTTCATTTCTGTTGAGCCTTTTATTTTTTTTTATTTTTTTTTTTTTTTTTTTTATATTTATTATTTTTTTATTTTTTTATTTAGTTTAATTTAATTTAACAGTGTAAGTGCATCCGTTTCGCACTGTATTTTTCTTTTTCTCACTAGTTTTCTTCTGTCAGCAGCTGGAGTGGTCTTCTATGTGGACCCTCGTATATGTCTTAGTGCCCTAGAGAGCGAATAAGGTGGTTGTCGCTATCCTCAGTTTTTTTGGTAAAAATGTCTTGCTATTTTTTTTATATCTATCCCGAAGTTTCGGGATCCCCGCTGTCTCGTGGAGGATGACTGTCGGGAATCTCATTGGCAGGTGGAGTGCTCTCTTCAGCGCCTTGTTTTGCATTCTCTGCAGCTTCTCAATATGCGTTCTTGCGGCATATACAGGGGATGCATATTCCAAAATCGGACGCACCAGTGCTTGATATAATTGGAGGCTGCATCTGGGTGGTAGTGTGCTACTGTAATTCAACACTGGATAAAGTTTCCCAAGTCGTTGAAGAACCCTGCGCCTGACGTCTTCGAAGTGCGGCTTCCATGTTAGTTTCGTATCTAGGGTCACCCCAAGATACTTTGCCGTGGCCACCAAGGGGATTATCTCCCCGAAGGGCCACAGCATCGGTCGTGGTGGCTTACGCCTCCGCGTCAACATGATGGCCTGGCTCTTCGATGCGTTGATCTTAATTCTCCACTTGGTGGCCCACTCCTCTACGTCTTTCAGCACTGCTCGGACGCGACGTCCCACGAGGATCCGGCAGCGGGACGTAGTGAAGATCGCCGTGTCGTCGGCGTATAATGCCAGCTTGGTTTGTTGCCCCATCGGAATATCCGCTGTGTACAGCGTGTAGAGCACAGGGCGCAGCACACTGCCTTGAGGTACCCCGGCGCGGATGGGTCTTGTTGTTGATTTCGCGTCACCTATTTTCACCATGAAAGTTCTTTGCTGGAGATAGCTCTTCAATAACAGGAGATTTGGTCCTGGAACTCCAAGTATGGCCATTTTGTAGAGTAGCCCTCCGTGCTCGAAATTAAAAAACTAATCCATTGAAAAATTTGCAGAGATAACCATTAAGAAGGAAAAACTTCATCTTGTTCAGGCATATGGGTCTGCTTTATGGTATGGTACCATTGCAAAGCGGATTGGAATCTGCCCCATAATTATATCTGGACCATTGATCCAAAAATTAATTAAAGTGAATAGTTAACCGTTTTGGTTGTTTAAGTGAAAAGAACATTTTATGCAAACTTTATTTAAGAAAACGACGATTACGTACATGACCAATTTTAATAACACCTCGTACAAAGGCAGGCTCTGAACAAGATTCTGTACTGCGGGGTTTAAAGAGTGGTTAGAACAAAATATGTAGCGGAGGGGGAAAAAAAAATTTATCAGCACGAAATACTAAGGGAAAAAATGGCTTTGGTCTAAAATAAGAACATAACAAGATGTTACTATAGATGTAAAACAAAGTCCGTAGGAAAAAGTCGTAAATAATAAGTCTTCTTACCATAAGAGGAAAGAGTTACAGGAAGAATTAGAGAAATGTTAATTAAATCCAATATTCAATCAGTTTGTAAGAAAAACAACGAAAATTTGGATCTGTTCTCTATGGCCTCGTACTAACTAGTGCACAGTATATCATTTGGTTGGGAGATAATGACATAAAAAGTGATTCTTTAAATATCACGTACTTACAAATATTATTTTTAGTGAGATTACAGCCAACGGTAATTAATTTAATCCATCATCCTCCTATCTTTTATCTTCTTTTCTTCGTAACTTCTTGTAAACTTTTATTTAGTATGATGTTACAACCAAAGTCACAATTATATGATTCACGTACTGAAAGCATTCAAGGTTCAAACAAACAGGATAATCGGATCTCTAATCGTCAGTTGGCCTGAGTAGTAAAGAAAGTGACAATGCCTTGCATGTACAGGGTGTTTCAAAACAGACTTTACAAGATTTAAAATTCATACAAATTTTATGAAACAAGGTACAGAGCTGGTTTTGGTGTTGTTTTAAAGGAAAACATTTCATGTTTTGACTCACGTACTCCGCTAGTGCCTAATCGCACCGCACAAGCGCTAGCGGCAGTTACGTTAAAGATGACTGCCTTCACTGGACCCGAGCGTGCTAGCTGTGTGTTTTGGTATGAAGAATAGAAGTCTGCGACAACAGTTTAGCGTAATTTTCGTACCAAGTACACTAAAGATCCTCCTAGTAGGCCTACAATTTATGAGTGCTCAGTAAAACATAAAAAATCCTCAGGTCGTCCAAGCACATCTGACGAGGTCGCTGAGAAAGTGAGAAAAAGTTTTGTCAACAGCCCTACGAAATCGACCCGGCGAGCATCTCGTGAGCTGCAAGTCCCACATACGACGGTTGAGAAAACGTTTGTATTTGAAACCATACCGATATTCGCTTTTATAAGCAATTGAAGACACTGATAAGATTGCACGTAGGAACTTCTGTGTGGATATGTTAAATCGAGTGGATGATGATGAACATGTCTTGGACAACATAATATTTTCTGACGAGTCAACTTTTCACTTAAGTGGCAAGGTTAACACATATAACTGTAGGATTTGGGGCGATGAACATCCACGTGAAACATTGCAACATGTTCGTGATAGCCCTAAAGTGAACGTTTTTTGTGCGTTGAGCAAGAGGAAAATGTACGGCCCCTTTTTTTCCAAGAGAGAACCATCAACGGGATAGTGTACCTTGATATGTTGCAACAATTTTTGATACCACAGATCGATGAGGATGACCGAGAACGAAATGTTTTCTTTATGCAAGATGGCGCACCACCACACTATCTGACTGACGTCCGGGATTTTCTCAATGACCGCTTTCCAGGTCAATGGATTGGCCGTCATGCGCCAATTGTATGCCCCCCCCCCCGTTCCCCAGACCTGACACCGCTAGATTTTTTCTTCTGGGGTTTCATAAAAGATATGGTGTACGTACCTCTTTTGCCAGCCACTCTACCTGAACTTAGAGCAAGAATTTACGTTGCTGCTGAGCAAGTTACACCTGAAATGCTAGTGCGAGTCTGGGAAGAAATCGACTACCGATGGGATGTCTGCAGAATAACCAACGGAAGCCACATAGAACATCTTTAGTTTAAGGTAAAAAAACTTGAAGTGTTTTCCTTTAAAACAACACCAAAACCAGCTCTGTACCTTGTTTCATAAAATTTATTAAGTCCTTTTTGAAACACCCTGTATAAATGATTTGACACACTTGGGTAACCGTAGTTGTGTCATTATTGCACCGGCAGAGCATGTCCACATATTTACTTCACGGACTATCCGCCATTTTATCTCTTTCGAGGGAGTTATAAAATGATTAATTTGTGATGAATAAAGCCTTGACGGAATAGAGTATTACAAAATTAAATTTTCGTATCAATAAGCTTTACGTAATACGCGCCAGTGCTGCTGCACTCGATAAGGCACAACCACACTGAATCGCGGAGGCCAGGCTTGATTGCGGTTCTCGGGCGGTCGTCCGAAGCCATCAAGAAATACACTTATCTCACAAAACAAAGTTGTAAGTTTCGGAAATAGATGACTGTAGAACAGTTCTCCAATAGAGTAAATGATACGAATCTGAAAAATATGGTTCTGCCACAGGTAAGGGACATGTTTTCACGTTTACACACTGGACGCCTGTGTTTTTTGTAGTCTGCCGATACGGAAAGAAAAAGGTTGTAGAAAATTGCTATGATGGATACGTGACTGTGTTTCAGGCTTTCACGCAGCAAGGAAGAATAAACCGGAAGAAGGTTTTTAGTCTCGATGTCTACATTCGACGAAGAAAACAAATTGTTTGCAACAGAGAACATGCGTAACAATTTAAGGTTAGTTTAGGAATAAACTTTTGAAGATTTGTAGTTATGACTTTTACGACGCGGAGACACTTAGGAAGTTCAGTTACAGGACAGACGAGTACTGTCATTGCGAGTGGAACTTTTCGGTGACGTTTTTACTGACAGAGAAATAAACATTACGTAATTACACATATGAAATTAATGAAGCAGGTAATGCTCTGGCCTGGCATTCGGGAATATGTGTGTTCGAATCCCCGTCAGGCTATCCAGATTTCCAGGGTCTCCCAAATTCAGTCCAACCGAATTCCGGGATGGTTCCTTCAAAAAACAATAGCCGAATTCCTTCCAGATCTTTGCCTCTCGAACTTCTCGCCTTTAATGACGTCGACATCGATTAGGTATAAAGCCAAAAAAAAAGTAAAGCGAATCATTTAGCAGTCAAGGACATGCATATTGTTTTTTATCACTCTCTTTGAGAGATTTGTAAGCGATCTGTTATTTTTAACAGTTAAAAAATACATATTTTGGTAGGAATACAGTAGTTTCTGAATTCCAGAACCTCCTATTAAAATTGTAAGTGGTCACACGAATGTGACAGTGGTATTTGTGGTCTTCCCATCGGCTGTAAGAGTCAGAGTAAATTGGATCAAAGGGAGCGTACGAGGCGGAACCCCAAGGCCGGATTAAATTATCAGGGACCCATTGTTGTCGGAGTCTGTTCTCAAGATGGTGGAGTTCGGTTTCCAATATTCCCGGTGCCCCCTCTGCCTTCTCAAGACGATCCGCCCCCACGGACCTGAGCCGGGGGTGGGGGATGAGGGTGCAGTCAAAGGCTGTGGTCAACGTTGAAGACGGGGAACTTGCCACAATGCAGCCGCCGGCTAGCAGGGATCCAACATACTCTGTCGAAGTCGATACACGCTGAAAAAGACGATCCAGCGAAAGTGACGGGGTTACAGGTCAACGACTCAAGAGCAGACGATTGGGAAAGATGTCTAGAGAGCCTGGGAACGGCAGGGTAGATTTTTTCCTTCTGTATCAAAAGATGTAAATTAGTATAATTTGTCCGTTATTGAAATGTACTTACCTGGTTCAGATGCAGAGCTCGGTGAGTGACATTCAGGAGTACACGCGTTCTGGTCCTCATCCGGCATCCTGATTCCGGTTCCATGGTTTCCCGAAATGATTTCAGGCGAATCGTAGAATGTTTCTTTCAAAAGGACATGGCTGAGTACCTTCCCATTCCTTGACCCCAGACCTCCCCCGTCAGTAAAGATCTCGACATCAAGAAGTTGTAAGTTCCTATGTAAAAAGAGTGACACACATAATTTAAGTTATGGCACTATTCATGTCTTTACATATGAGATTCTAATTTTTGCTTCCGTTCGTTATACGGATTGTGTCCCATGAAACAAGCCAAAAAAAAAAAAAAAAAAAAATAGACGAAAAGGAATGTAGTGTTTTTTTTTTTTTTTTATATATCATGATAGTTGTGGTGCAACAAGACAAATAGACCTAACAGTATTGTGAATAATTATGATTAGGGACTGTAAGGTGTATAAAACTGGTAATAAGAAATTAATTAAAAAATCTAAAGTTTGCAATAGCGGTAGTGAGGCATTAGCAATATTTTATTATGGATTTAAGCGTACTGCTGTATGTCAGTCATTCTGTGCCAGGAAGAGACGTTTAGAGGTAACTGAACCTCTTTTCGCCGCCAACAACTTGGTGCATACAGCCGGGTCCCGACATCAACCCCACGGACGGAAATGTCATCTAATGGAAGGTACAGATATTATTAGTGGAATCTTGTGTATTCTTTCGTAAGGCATAAAGGTTCCATATGGCAACACAAAGTCAGTATTGGTACCACCAGCTTGAAAAGACACAACATGATCTGAGCTACAGTTGCCCGAATGGTATTTCAGCCCTACAGAACACAATGGGGCACTCAGTATTGATCTATAGCTGTTACTGCCTTTATCGAAAGCCTGCTCTGCAAAGACGTAAGAATATTGTCCCTCTCTATGCCTCTGTACAAATACTCATTCCTACTACGTCTGATTATGTGAAGGGAAGTAATTATTCCAAGATAAACTGTTTATATTTAGAATTGTTGGTTTAGAATACTCATATCAACTAATTTAACTGCTTAGGTGTATATAATTTATAATTCTAAGATAAATTGTTGATATTTAGAATTGCTGGTTTCTGGACGATTCTATCCGTACTTGTTTAATTGGATACGTGTCACAGTTTACCAATTTCTAATGTCGAAATCTGTATAAAATTTGCTCAAATAGAACAGAATAAGATTTGAATTTTTGTGGTCCATCAATCCACTTATTATTCCATTGTAATTGTTCCTGCCTCTTAACCTTGCGGTCAATATGTAAATATCCTATAATAAATGCAGTCAATCTCAAGAAAGAAGTTCGGTTGGTATAAATTACCAAGAATTATTAAAGGTAGAGTTAGGGAAGGTTACTCAGTGCAACCGGGTTTTGCGAGCTATATTATTGACATCGATAACGACAAAGGTACAGTTGTTAGGTGGTCAAGTGTGTTACACTTCCACTGAAGGTAAACGTGTAAGTAATTCTTTATTACCCCCAGTGAAAAGGTGGTCATATACGACGTTAAAATTATGATCACATATATTCAAAACATCTTCATTCCTTGTGATTCAATTATAATATTTAGTTTCCTTCAAATGTGTCCTCTAGCCGGCTCGCGTGATTGAATCTTGGACGGTTTCGGAAAACTAGCTATGTCGGAAGGTCTGGGGAAAACAATTACTGTTAAATAATTTCTACAACAACTTTAATGTTCTTAATTCTACTCACAATTATAGGGTAATGAATTTAAATAACTGTATAGAAAATTCAGATGTTCTGAACCAATGAACGTTACTTTCATCACAAAAATTAAAGAGTTTTAAATAGTTAAAATAGTGCCCAAATGTTCAGTTCTCCTGGTATGTGCCCTGATTAAAGCTCATAACTGTATTTAATTCAAAAAATGGGATTTGTTCTTTCAAAGTGCGTTCATTGTACTAACGAATGCATCACTGAAAAAAAAAAAGTATGCAACACAGAACTAGAGCAAAACTTAAAACTGTTCATACCTGATCGGCGATGGTAATGACATTGGCTCAGCTGAAAATATCTTTTACGTAAAATGTTCAATGACAATAAAAATAGTCATTTTCAGAAACACTCTATTACTTTACAACACATTTATAGAACATTCACTCGTACTGGCAAGGAAATCTTATTTAAAGTTCAGTGAATACATTAATTCTCCGTATCAACGTTAAATTAATGAATTAAGGAAAAATAATTCGATGTAAAACTTATCTAACGAGTTACAATAACTTGTAAGCATATTCTTAAACTGCGTATCGAGTGAAAATTAAAATACTCCATAGGAATAAATACCTTATTACTATTTACGTTCAAAATACGTGATTATTGTACGCCAAATCTTCTGCAAGTGTAAGAACGAAGACTTTCCCGGCGCATGACTGCAATGTAGTCTTCACGGGTGTACCGCCGGATAGTGTTGTGGAAACACAATATTTCGACGGTTGGCTCCGCCGTCTTCTTCAGGTGTTAAAATAATGATTATTATTTAAAAATTTCGCCAATGTAACTGATTGCAACAGATATGCAACTGTAAATATTCCATAATACCATATGCAAATGTGATTGCAACAACATTAAGAAAAACCTATTTATAAAATTATAAATTGCATAAATTACAGAATATTGAATCCCTGATCTACCTCGACGAGACGCATCCGTAAATAACTAAAACCTTAAAACAGTTGCAATGGTGTACGTACTAAATATTAATTATAGTTTAACATTAATGCTGTGTACTGAGATGTAGCTTTGTTGCTTGTAGTATTAGCAACATTCGAGTGTACCGAGGTCTCGTCTATCAATTGGTTTAATAAATAGCATTTAAATTTTAACAGTTACAAGAGATGTTGATATATTCCCTCTGATCTTAACTCCATGTTCGAAGCCACATTACTGCAGTATGAACAGATACTAAGGTGACTGTTGATGAGGTCGGGATTCGGGAGGTCTTCGTTACAAAGTAACTCACCACTCTCCAGGTTATTAGTGAGTAGTTTAACGTTTGAGGTTGGCAGCAGTCGTCACTCACGTTCATTAAGGCGCTGTCGCCGGTCGTGGCGTAATGGTAAAAGTTAATTAAAGTCTGGAGATAGTATTCGAGCGCAGCGAAGTGTAGCAAGTTATACCATCGACGGCAAATATGAATATTTCAGGAGGACTGCTTCCACAGGAAAACGTTGCTTGACTATGGTTCTGCTTTCAACCTGAAAACTCTTTAAATTAGCGGACCATTATTATTCACACTGATATGCTGCTACTTGGTCTTGGTAAAGCTTTCCTAAATTGTTATACCCGTTTGCGAGAGAGCTCAGGAGTTAACATAGTGCTGCTTAAAATGTCTTGGTTCATTGCGAATTTATATTTGCCCAAATTACCAAAGAAATTCAGGTTCTACTCTGCATAAGATGCAATATTCAGTTGTTTATCAATTATGGATATTTTTAGATCACACGGAAAACTGTAAATTTTTAAACACTGTAATTATAAAAGAAACGACTCGAATACCGAATAAAAAATTCAGTTTATAAAAATATATCACAGAGACATTTTGTTAGTAGTGACACAATTCAATAATTGAAAACATTATTTTTTAGCATAACATCAAATTGAACTCAGCCAATAAACGAGATCCTGCTAAACCTAAATTATTCCCGACTAGCGTTAGAATTAGACTAATTCTTTTTTATTGTCTATCAGTTAGACATTGTTCAACAGCGCCTAAAAAGGCTCAAATTAAAATGCGACTTATCAGTTCCGTAGCGACAGCAGAAATTTTAAAGAATACGAACAATTTCATCGATAACAGCGGCCTGTTTCTCTGCGTTGCTTGGCGCTCGTTACTATGTAAATATAAATATTATCTCTGACGAAGGCTGCAAAATAGCTTACCCACCATAGCCAGCTGTGTTTAAAGGCGCGTTCCCACGGTGCGTCCCTCGGTGGGTGTTAAGGGATGCCTCTGATCTTTACCGCATATGCTAGCAGGTACGGCGGGTCTCGACCCACCGCCAGTCGGTAAAAGATGAAAGGCGCTTACTACCACACCAAGCGCCGTGGGAATGGGCCTTAAAGCATATAGTTTGGTCGATGGTTTGTTGTTCTAATATAGGAGCAAATTGAAAAATTGCTCTGACGAAGCACGTAGGGACTAGCAGGCGCGAGAAGAAATAGCCGTATTGTATGTGTTCCGTACTGAGATTTAATTTAATTGCGATGGAGCTCATGCTCCGGTGGCACCCATTTTCCCCCTTTTCTTTTCCACCTACTTTTTCCCTCTACTAATTTAAACTCCTTTAGCATCATTTCTCTTGGTAATTTGTTTCAATATCTGCCCCTTTACCCACGAAAGAAAATCTTCCAACACCTTTATGCCTGGAATCGAGTGCCACTTTGTGATCATGGTCATCTTTTATCTTCCATGCACCTCCCTTAATTCTTACACCAAT
This sequence comes from Vandiemenella viatica, assembly GCA_031002005.1. NCBI lineage: Eukaryota > Metazoa > Arthropoda > Insecta > Orthoptera > Morabidae > Vandiemenella > Vandiemenella viatica. Next base: position 84,607,870 of record JARYHS010008074.1, read on the forward strand.
ATCTTTCCACAACTCATCACCAATATACGCCTTGTATACTCCCAAGACTCTCTTCACCCTCCTCTTGTTTTCAAATGAAACCCATTTCAACTCTTTTATCATTTCACTTCCTGATTGTGTTCTGCGGTAATTTCAGAGAAAAATCTAGTGGCCTTGGATTGCACTCATTCGAACTCCGGTTTGTGCCACCCAAAATGTGGGACGCATACTATACCACCACATTAAAATCAACGGTCTGAACAACGTTTTGTAACCCAATTTCCTTATTTCTCTATTACATCCATCACCTTATCACTCTCTTCAAATAAGCGAAGGATTACCTTACCAATGTGTCCTGCCCAGTTGAGCTTGTTATCAAATGTTATGCCAAGGTACTTACATACCAAGTCTTCAACAAGCAATTCTTTCCCTACCTTGTAACGATAATCAGCCTTGACTCTTCTTTGCATTTATCTTCATGTTTTGGTCCTGTTCTTTAGTATTATTTCATCTGCATACAACCTAACTTCTAATAGTAATCCACCAACACAGTCAGTAATTAGAATGCCACATAGTAATGATTCCGAAACTCTATCCTGTGGCACTCTCATTCTCACTTCCAGTTCTATGAATAATGCATTTCCTACCCTAACATTTTGCTTTCTACGGTCTGAGAATTTTTCTTCGTAGCAAATTACTTTTTCATTCACTCGAATATCTTTTACATTTTTGAAGTGGATTGCAAGAGTGAGAAATAAAATGTATCATGTGTGGCCTTATTCTAAAGGAATTAATGAGAAAAGGGAAGCTGTGGGACTTTTGAGAATCCATTGAAGTAAAATACAATAACCTAACCGACATAAATTGAAAGAATCGATTTGTGGATGAACAGTATTGAACATACCACCGTTTTTATGGAAATCATTTAAAGCGCACGTGTGTCTATATATGTGTCAGGCCAAGCGTTTATATAAAAATCGATTTGACTGGTAGGCCTATAGATTAAAAAAGACGGAGATGTTTCTATTTATTTGTGCTGTCGTCACATTTATCAGCAGAATCGTATTTATGTTTGAAAGAACGTTTCTAGTATTTCAGAGATATTGCAACCAACATCTGTGATCAGTTGTATTCAGATTTCACAAGTATGCCTATTATAATTACTTCATACCTACTGCATTACGTAATAACTATTAGATTAAAATCCTTCAGGGGTTCAGTCCATCAGGGATGCAACAGACAGAAAGGGATGAGCGCCTAAAAACCAGGGCTCTTCAGCTGTAGGAAGGGACAAAAAAAATATTGCGTTCAAAATAAAAACCGGAAAAAGGCTAATGTAATAAGAGTTTGGAAAGAAATGCCGCTCTTTGTGCTTTCAACGAAAGACAAACATTTAGACAAACAAAAATAATTATTAATACCAAAATTCCGACTGAATGAAGAAATAAGTTTATCCTATGTTTTGTGCGGTGTTAAATGAATTATACACGTGGTTGGCCTGTTATAAGGAAGTTTGGAAACGTTGCGGAGAAAAGTGGAAAAGTAAAATGGACCGAATTAATGAGGATGATAAAGAAGTCACCTTTGTTAGGTCACATAATGCTGGTAAATTTTCCATGACGTAGCATTATGAATGTGGAAAATAGAAATAAAAATAAGAAGTGGAAGAAAATATTTGGAATGTTAACAGACATCAAATGAAGGAAGAGGCTCATAGCAAAGATTTAGGACGTCCGGTTGATACTTGTCGAATGATCAGTTTATTTAAATCTCTTGATTTAAAACCTATTCTTAAACATATTAATGTATGATAATTTGTGAAAATACATTTATATAATTTACGAATTGAATTTACTGTACTTAACAATCAATAAATGTGAGAAAAATTAATGACGACAAGTGAATGATTATCAGTGGTGATCAGTGAGTAAAGTAAGCAATTTATTTGAGAAATTTCCATTTATAATACAACTGTAGTCTTTAGTAATGTTCTACGACAGTCCGTTAACTAAATACGACATTTTGAAGCTTGCCTTTACAACCTTTTCGTTATCTGAGGCATCCTTATATTTATAGATAGACTTTCTGACATTCATTTATTATTTTAGGTGCGTCTCGTTATTTTATGAAGAAAATGCAACTCGCAGTCAGATCTTTAAAGTAATACATCAAAATGAAGCGGAGCAACTGACCTAAACTGTCTTATTATTATCATCTTCTAGAGAGCTTACATTACGTTTACCCATTTTCCTAGTAATTTGACTTTATGTATACTAAAACGTGGTAAAATAAACGAAATATAAATTACAAACATTAAAAGTAGGGCTGTTGATAGCTTTAAAAATATCGGAATTTCGATATATTGATATTTTGAAAAGTATCAATATTGGAATCGATATATCGAAGAAAATGTATCGATATATCGACATTATTTTACAAAAACTAATCTTATAAAAATTGGGCCAACTTGTGGTATGACAGAGCCATCCACAATGAATATTAATAAATAATTTTTTTTTTTTTTTTTTTTTTTTTTGCTGTCATCAGTCATTCGACTGGTTTGATGCAATCCTCCATCCCTTCCTATCCTGTGCTAACCTCTTCATTTCTACATACCCCTTACAACCCACGTCCTCAATTATCTGCTTCATATATTCTAATCTCTGTCTTCCTCTACAGTTCTTACCTTCGACTGTTCCCTCCACTAACAAATTAACCAATCCAGCATGTCTCAAAATATGACCTACCAGCCTGTCTCTTCTTCCTGTAAGCTTCTTCCATAAACTTCTTTTCTCACCCATCATTTCCAAAACTCGTTCATTTCTTACTTTGTCTGTCCACCTAATTTTCAGGCATTCTTCTGTAACACCACATTTCAAATGCTTCAAGTTTCTTTCTTTCTGGTATTCCTAAAGTCCATGTTCCGCTACCGTAAAGTGCTGTGCTCCACACATAGAGTTTTAAAAAGTTCTTTCTAATTCCTAGATCAATATTTGAAACTAAAAGTTTCTCTTTTTCATGAAGGCTCTTTTTGCTAGTGCTATTCTGCTTTTAACATCATTCCTGCTTCGGCCATCGGTTGTAATTTTGCTTCCCAAGTAACAGAACTCACTCACTTCTCCTATTGCATCCGATCCTATTTTTATATTTAATCTGCTAGTATTGGTATCATTTCTACTACATTTCATCACTTTTGTCTTACTTTGATTTATATTCAGTCCAAAATCTTCCTTCAGTATTTTGTTCATGCCACTCAATAACTTCTCAATATCCTCAGCCCTCTCTGCTAACAAGACAATGTCATCAGCAAATCGTAGCATACTGATTTTTCTCCCTGAAAACTTATGCCACATGGAAATTTTTCTTTGACTTTCTTCATTGCTTCTTCTACATACAAGTTGAATATTAACTGGGGATAGACTACAACCTTGTCTCACACCCTTGTTGAACTGATGCATGTCTATCGTGATTCTCTACTTTTATTACAGCCACTTGATTCTTATATAGTTTATAGAGTATTCTTCTATCTCGATACTTTAGACCTGACTTCCTTAAAATTTTGAACATCTTGTCCCACATAACATTATCAAAAGCTTTTTCTAAATCAACAAATGCCATAAAAGTATCTTTGTTTTTCTTGATCCGCCCTTCAAGTATTAATCTTAAAGACAGAATTGCTTCCCTTGTACCGCGATTTTTCCTAAACCCAAACTGATCTTCACCAACTATCTCTTCTACTACCCTTTCCATCCTTCTGTATATTATTCTGGTCAGTAATTTTGAAGCATGTGATGTTAGACTAATGGTGCGATAATTCTCACATTTGTCGGCTTGTGCTTTCTTTGGAAGTGTGAAGATGATATTTTTATTAAAATCAGTTGGAATTTCTCCTGTTTCATAACTTTTTGATATCAGCTTGAATAATCTTTCGATTCCTTCCTCTCCTAGGGATTTAAGAAGTTCTGCAGGGATCTCATCAATTCCAACTGCCTTATTGGCTTTCAAGTCATTCAGAGCTTTATTAAATTCTGTCCTCAAAACAGGATCTCCTAAGTCATCCATGTCGACATCGCCTTCCTTTTCCAATACACTATTGTTCAAGCCGTCCCCAACATACAGTTTCTCAATGTATTCCTTCCATCTGTTAGCTCTATCTTCTGACCTTAAAAGAGGTTTCCCATCAGCAGCTTTAATGTTCATACCTCTTTTCTTCATTTCTCCAAAATTCTGTTTGATCTTTCTGTAGGCAACATCTACTTTTCCTACAACCATTTCCTTTTCTACTTCTTCACACTTTTCTTGTAGCCATTTTTCTTTTGCTATTTTGCATTTCCTATTTATTTGATTTCTAAATTGCCTGTACTGCTCTCTTCCTGCTTCATCCTGAGCATTTTTGTACCTTCTCCTCTGATCCATCAGCTGCAAAATTTCATCTGTGATCCAAGGTTTTCGGGCAGCTTGTTCCCTAAAGCCTAATGTTTCTTTGCCAGCTTTCATTATTTCGGTCTTTAATGCATTCCATTCGTCCTCGGTAGAGCTCCTTTCACAGTTACTTCTTAGACCTAAGTCTACCATTTCTGCAAATTTCTCTCTTGTGTTAGATTGTTTCAGTTTATTCACTTCCAGTCTGTTCTGCTTATGCTGCTTCCTTATTCGCTTCAATTTCAGCCTGCACTTCATTACTATCAAATTATGGTCCAAGTCTATGTCTGCTCCTGGGTACGCTTTACAGTCCAGAACTTGATTCCTGAATCTCTGTTTGACCATGATATAATCTAGCTGATATCTGCCTGTATCCCCAGGACGTTTCCAGGTGTATATTCTTCTTGAATGGTTCTTAAACAGTGAGTTCGGCACTACTAGCTTATATCTTTCACAAAATTCTAGCAACCTGCTTCCTCGCTCATTTCTTTCTCCTAGACCAAAACTTCCTACAGTATTCCCCTCTTTTCCTTCTCCCACTATTGCATTACAATCACCCATGATTATTAGATTTTCCTCCCCTTTCACATATTGGATTAATTCTTCAATTTCAGCGTATATTTTTTCTATTTCTTCGTCATCTTCCTGTGACGTTGGCATATATACTTGTACTAATGTGGTTGGGACGGGCTTAGTTTCTAACCTCATCAAAATAATCCTGTCACTAAACTGTTCATAATAACTCACCCGTTTCCCTACTTTCTTGTTCATTACAAATCCTACACCAGTGACTCCATTGACAGCTTGTGTGCTAATGATCCTGTGTTCCCCAGACCAGAAATCCTGTGCGTTCTTCCATTTAATCTCACTAATCCCAACAACATCTAACTTAAGTTGTTCCATCTCCCTTTTTAAGTTTTCTAACCTACCTGCCCTATTCAGACTTCTAACATTCCACGCTCCGACTGTAGAATGTTTCTATCCATTCTGATGACTCCTCCCTGAGCAGTCCCCACCCGGAGATCCGATTGGGGGACTATTTTACCTCCGGAATATTTTACCCAGGAAGAAGCCATCATGATATATGTAATTTGAGAGGATTACATGTCCTCGGGATACCCTTTGGGTCTTTAATGCAGTGGTTTCCCGTTGCCTTCTGCATCCCCATGCCGTTGATCATTTCTGATTCATCCGCCTTTAGGGGCCGTTTCCAACCCCAAGGGCAAGAGGGTGCCCTGAACCGCTCCCCGCTCTTCCGCCCTCATTTCGGAGGCCGTTGGCAAGCAGTGGGTGACTCCTTATACCGGGAATCTTTCAGTCGCCAGAGCCTCGTCCGTGCAAACAGGGTGCACCACGTGAAGGAGAGGTTGACATTTGGTTGGAAAAGACTAGTATAGTCTCTCCCAAACCCTTACACCCCAAATAATTAATTAATATTCAGGTTTTCCTTGTAATATTCATTTATCTAAATTGTAAATATTAGGGTTAATTCATAGGTGAATAATTATGTTTTAAACCCGGGCAGCCAGATTTATTATTATATGATTTAATTTCTGTGCAAAACTTGCCATTCAGAAAATATTAAATGTGGGAAGTTGGAACTGCAGTTTTGAACGTTCAGAGAACGGGACAATGCCCAGTGTCCCCGACAGGCAGACGCCTACGCTCACAAAGGGATGGCGCGTGGCAACCGTTACCTGCCGAGTGTGATGACCTCATCCCTTCCCAGTGCTCCGACAAGGTCAAGCAAAATGTGCGGGAACGGGTAGCAAATGTTAGCGACGACACGAAGCACGTGATGATGGACATATATCGATGCACCAATCGTGAACGGATACAGGGGTTCACAGTTGTTAATTCAAGGCTTCTGTTCCATGTGCGGGGAGAGGAAAGCTGGCTTTGCCGCGAGAAGAGGACACGACGCCATATTCACTTCACTTGCTGCCGAGACGAGCTACAGTGCGGACGTGTCACCCGACACGCCCTTAGCCGTTGATCAGTGACTGTGCCTGCTCGCATAGTCTGGCTCAGATGGGCTGGAAGCTGAGCGGTCCACCTGCCAGAGATTTGAAGCTGATGTGGTAGCGCGGACATATCTGGCATTCGTTGCAGCAGTGGCACAGAGCGTGTCACACCTCGTCGAGAAGATGCGATTACGGTAAAGTACCGACGCGAGGTCCACAGTTCCATTGGGTTTTAACGAGGCTTGCTAACCCGTAAACGGCTCCTGAGATAAGACTCTGCTCCAATCATAATAATTACTGAGCTATCCAACGTTTTATATTCTTAACTTCAAATTCGAAGCATCTTACTCATTGTTTTAAATTCAAACGATGCTTTTAACTTTAAACGACGCCCCTGGGATTCTTTTGTAAATATTAACTTTAAGTTGTTGGCCTGTGATGCCACTTTAAAACATGTTGACTTTGCATAATCATTGGGATATCTAAATCAGTTTTATGTTTGTTTTTATCCGGCGGATTGTAAATGTCGGGTATTGCTTGTTTGTTGTCTTTGGATTATGTTTAACGTAACTTTAACTATACCCGGCCTTGTATAAGCCAGAAGACTAAATAAATTGTGTATAATTTTGTGTGAAACTAACTTCTTGTAGAATCATGGTTCTAGTTCACCATTTAACCAAATAACCAACTTATTGGATGTCATACATATTATTAATAATTATATTTCATCAACATATTGCCCCCCCCCTTTCAGAACCGGCGGTCCAATACAAACTCTTGTGGCTATTTTCTGAAAAACGTTGTGAGATATTCTTCAAGTTTTCAATTTCTGAAACTGATTTTTCACGGTGTAATAGATAAAAAATTTTATACCCGATACAGCTATTATCCATTTTTACTAAAATGTAGGCCTATGGTATAATGTCAAATGTGTACTATTTACTCTAAGGCTTGTAAAACCCAAAAGAGGTTCCAGGGAAATCTTGGCTTTTGTGAACTTATATGATTGACAAAGCAACACAGTAGAAGTAATTATTTAGGTAGACATTTTGCTGTCGTAGTATGCAAAATGGACGAGTCAATTTTAGTAGAAGAATTGTTTTTGGAATTTCATTTCTTTTTGAACGTAGATAGCTTCTTTTGAGCCTTCTTAATTTTTTGTATCTAATTTTTGGACCTTAGCAAACATTTGGTATCAGAATTTACCAATATTTCTGCTTACACTCAATTTTCAAATCGAAATACTTCCCTCAATAGACACGCTCATTTAACACACTGGGCTGGCGTCAGATTCGTTCTGTGCGAGCAATGCCGTACCGGTACCTACATTGTTACCATCATCTGAGAAGGCGGCGTACCAATAACTTCCAGATTAAATATAGTAATAAGGAAAAATTTAATGTTTTTCTTATGCTTTCTGATCTTGAGAAAAACAGAAATTTAATGCAAATAGCTTCATCAAGAAGAAAGTAATTAACGCACAAATTTGCTTCAATTCGTTTCGACTTTTGGATTGCCATTGGATAAATACGGGAACTTTTCTGATGATTTGGGGGTGAAACCATGTATGCGTAGAAAATTACCTGCTTGTACTGTAGAACAACTGGAATTTGTGCGGAATTATGATGAGGGAGTGTCCTAGTCGTTTCAGAGGTTGAAATCCACAAACTTCGAAAGTAAGGTGATTAATAAAGTAAAATTCACTTACTCCGTTTACAACAAAAAAATTTGTGACATGTAAATAGTAAGGTAGAGGGAAAAGATGACCATGACCCCAAGCTGGCACTCGATTTCAGGCACAAGGGTGTGGGAAGATTTTCTTTTTAGGTAAGGGAGTCAGGGATTGGAATGAGTTACCAAGGGGAATGATGAATAACCTACCTAAAACGTTAAAAGAATTTAAGTTAAAATTTGTAGAGGGCAAATGTAGTGAGTGAAGGATAGGCGGGAAGTTGGGTGTGTAGGGAAATTGCCACCGGAGCGTGTGCTCCATTGCAATTAAATAAAATTAAATTAAATTAAAAAATAAAGTTGTGTGTACCATTATTTATCAGCAGCTGTTGTTAGGCACTGGAAGATTAATTATTGGTGTATCTCAATCAGATACTACAGACGTTCCTACTTTAATGCAATTTCTGACAGCAGAGGAAAAATGACTTCTATCTATACAGAATTTTAAATCATCTGATGATATTGAAATAATTGGCTGATATTTTTTTATTTTAACAACTATTGAACCAAAACTCATGTCAGAACCTTGATTGGACATATTTTTCAAACCCATGAGATCATGTTTATCCCAAAAGAGATGGCTTTATCTCTTCTGCTATGCATGAAGAAGCGCGTAAATTAAGTGAAATGTTTTTCCTTCTCTGATATTGCATTGGAAACGGCCAATGCTTACCAAAATACTTTTTTTTAGCAAAGATTCAAGGTTGTTGCTTAGTGTTAACAAATTGTGTTCTTAAGGTACCAATCTATAATTATTAATTTTCACTAAAGCGCATTGTACAGACATTCCAAAAGCAGTAGATGATTATTTTTTTTTTCGTCTCTTATAAAATTTGTTAGTAGTATATCTAAACTGGGTGATGACATATTTTTGAAACTCAATTCTTCTGTTGGTATGAAACAAGAAGTGTATCCAATTCGCGCATATTATTTAATTGTGGAGAACTACCATACCTGGTACATTACCATTAGTTCTTCATAATAATTTTCAAAATCTTAGCAACGTGTCCTGGTAAGAATTCGAACGACAGCTAACTGCTTGAAAGAACATTAATGCTTGGTCTTATTTTTTACTACTGAATTGTCATTAATCGGAAGAACTAACTGATTGTTTATTTATTTGATCAGCTAGGTTTTAATAATATTTATTGTTTCTTGAAATTCTATCTATAATTAAATATATTGCATGTGAAACACAAGTAATCGTTTTCTTTGCCCCCCATAATAACTTCACAGAAAAATGACAATTTATATTTAAAAATATCGTCCCAGATATCCAGATTTAAATATCGATATATCGTCCTAAAAATATCAATCATAAAAATAATATCGATATTTTATCAACAGCCATAATTAATAGTATTCCAGAATTTTTAATGACAGGTGTCGTATGAACAAAGAGATAGTAAAGAAATTTAAATATTGGGGGGAAATAATTTAAGAAAATATATTAGATAATTCTGCTATAGAAGAAAGGATAAACAAGATGGAAAGAGCGTATGGTATTACTAAGAATTTTTATCACAGAAGTGTGTATCTAAAACCGAGTGTGATGGTGTAACGGTTAGCGTTCTGGCCTCGCATTCGGGAGGACGCAGTTTCGAATCCCCGTCCGGGCAATCCAGATTTGGGTTTTACATGGTTTCCCAAATCACTCCAGGTAAATACCGGGATGCTTCCATCAAAAGGCCACGGCTGAATTCCTTCCCATTCCTTGTCCCCCATCCTTTCTCGTCTCTAAAAACCTTAAGAGACGTTAAGTAGATTTAAAAAAAACAAAAAAGATAAAGTATCTAAACCTCTTAAAATAGACAATGAAACTCAGTTCTGACACCAGAATGTCTATATGTGAGTGAATGCCTAGTTTTGAACTATAGATTAGATAAATTTGAATTAGTAGAAAGAACAATCATGAGAAAAATACTGAAAATTGTTAATCAGTAAAGTAGAAAGTTGGCTCATTAATTGGTGAGTTGGGGACTCATGAGCAGGTGTTCCAGGTTGTAAACATGTCAGAATTTCAGTGACCCTTTCCTTTCTTCCTTGAATCTGGAATAAAAATATGTTTACACGTGATGGTCACAATCGCACGTTTAGTATTTAACGTGTCATGATTAAAGGAGATGTAGAGAGACGAAGAATCCCCCTTCTAGCATGTATTAATTTTGTTAAGTGTAACACAGAAAAATGGATAACTTTAAATTACTGTTTTAAGCTTCACGCTTGCATTTATTGATGTACATTCCAGTGATTAGCAACAGTACTCATTTAAAGGTAATAAGCAACCAAAAGCATGCAGTGTCTACTGAACTAAACAGTGTCCAGCGCAGTACAGAGGCTTAGTGAAATGTACGCGTGACAGTATTGGACAGAAGTACCCCGTAAACGAAAAAGGAATAATTTCATTCCTTGAATATTAGCTAGTCTATTCACAACTCGATATTGACGACAACTGTTCACATTAACACAAAACACTCTTCTTGTACAGTTCTCAAGTTCTTTCTATGAACAAGTTACCGTTATACCTTCAAATCCAATACTGGAAATCCACTATAGAATCAATCTAAGAAGCGACCTTTGACATTCGAAATTTGGGCCCTCTTGCTTTGTAAGTTTACATTTGTTTTCTACCGCAATTTTCATAAAAAATATCTGCTATACTTTCTTTGAAGATTAACAGCCGAGGCTCTCATTTGAGTTTGTGATAAAGCGAGCAGTATGATTCACTGAGCTTATGTTGCCCTGAAGGTACAGGTAATAAACTATTTACTGCCGTACTATAAAACTTTTATTGCAAATGACGATTCATATATGGCAAATATTTACTTCACATAATAGTACTTCAAGAGAGTAGCAATGTGGTTGTAGATAAAAAATTGATTCATTTGCCTGAAAAAAGTTATTCACTCCTGAGTTTAGAAGAAGTACCGATTAACCATCTATAGCTTTAAATCTATTTCTTCGAGTTTACTATGACAGTGACATAGAGTACAACGGAAAAATCTACATCCAATGTAGATATCTTGTAAACCCGTCTAAAATATTCAGTTGAAAGAAGCATTCTGGCAGTTCGTTTCCTCAAAGGTCCTTAGCTAAATACATTTGTTACTAAACGACATTCATAACCTTAAAAATGATGATGTAATTTGGTAGGTGTTCCTTAGTTTGCAGTAACAGTAATATCTATGTACATAAAAACATGTGAATATAAATAAGCAGAACAACTAATAATCAGACAAAGGTAGAATGAGAAACAGCCCTCAGTCACTAGAATACAACTTTTATTGTATTACACAATGCATTTCGGACCCTGTGGATCCATCCTCAGGTGACTATGGTATTTACATTTATATGTTTTCATATTTAGTCTTTTCTCTCATAATAAAACGTGTTCACGACACTTACTTGAAATCATTTTTCAGTGCAGGAACAAACTTTACCAGGCACGAATCTCGCTTAAAGAAAATTCAAAACCAAATGTAAATACCATAGTAACCTGAAGATGGATCCACAGGGTCCGAAATGCATTGTGTAATACAATAAAAGTTGTATTCTAGTGACTGAAGGCTGTTTCTCATTCTACCTTTGTCTGATTGATACAGTCACGTCAATATAGATAATTATGGATAAAATTAAAATAATAATCAATACGTTAATTTAGACGCAATACATGCTGTTTTCATGGTTCTGGCAATTGATTTGTTCATGGATGTTTAACTAAATGGAACTGTTATTAAATAATCCATGTTACATATTTTGCAGTAATATCTGTGGTCGCAATTAGTCCGTAACGAAGGCTTAGCCAGTGACGTCAGCATTAAGGACACTGTGACTAGAATATCTTTTTATATACATGGATTTCCAATAATCCTTTTACTCATCTTGTTACAAGTTAGTTAAAAGAAACACTAAAAATATTTGTGTCGTTAAACTGCCAAGCTAATGACGCAGAAATTCATGATTAATTTCAATGAATCTGTCGTTTGTTTCATGACTTCTCAGAAATGTTTGCAGTGGTACTTATACAAATACAAGTGTTTATCTCTCAAAGTACTGAAGGAATAGCTGCATAATAAACTTAAAATTCTCTTGCGCTTGAGATGAAATTGTCACTGGATTGTAAGTTCTATCGCGACTAATTAAATTAATAATAATACATTGGCAGGAAGTTGATGTCTAACGATACAAAATAAATAACTTCAAATATAATTCCAAATATGAATTTAATGTTGTTATTACGTATTTCTTACAGATCCTGTTTGGCAATATATACTTTCCGCTTCTACTGTTAAAAGTTCCCTCACGCATATCGCACGACGCCACATGGGTATGGCGCCATCCCTCCACCCATCTAACTCTTTAGAGAAATCACTGATACTGGATTGAGCTACTTTAAAAATAAATAGGTTAATAATTATGTCAATTGAATAGCAATCTCCATAATAAAAATAATAATTTAAATTTTTCATGTTGAAAATCCCGTACAAAATGGCGCGATGAAACAACATAAAATGGCTGGTTACAAATTTCCAGATACGTGTTGACTCATTCCATGTGAGTTCTCATAATTAGTTTTAGTTGGTTATCAAGTTTAACTGGTTATCATTAAAAAATATATGAAATAATAAAATAGAGAATGTGATATTATCGGCAATAAAAAGATCTAAATTTATGTTCTCTCGGATGTATTTTTAATTATATCGCAAGTTTTATTAATTCTCATAATATGGATAGCGCAAAATCCCAAAACTTATTCAGTATCACCAATGTACAATGTCGGACCGATGACCTTCGGTATGCCAAATCACCCTTCCAGTCCCTACAACACTGCGGCCAGTGAACTTCAAGCTTTCGCCTGAAGTACTGGCATCAGTTAGTTAACTGTTCGAACAACGTAACTAAGTCGGTGTTTAGACACTGGTTTGATTGTGTTTGCTTATTAAACAGCAGGATGATTAGGGGCGGCAGGAGCCATACCTTACGTTCAAGTCTGAATTAAAGCCTTCGACATGACATGCATTTAAACTGTGTTCCACCTTAACTCAAGTCATTACATCAGTGGTTCCGTTAATACTGTTAAACTTATTAGCCAGCATTTAAGTATACGGTGTATGCTGAAACTTCATTTTAGCGGAATAGTTATGTCATCAACAGTATGCATCAATAATTATTTCATGAACCGAAGTTACTGAGATAAAGTATTGAGTATCTGTAAAAAAGATCCATATCCTTCTTCTCACCGTGCGTGAGGGTCAGCGGTAACGCTCTGGCCTTGCATTCTGGAGAACGTGGATTCGAATCCAAGGCGTGGCATTTTATAATTTCCATGGTATCCCCAAAACACTCCAGGCGAATGACAAGTTGCTTCCTCAAAAGTAACATGGCCGAATTCCTTCTCCATTCCTTGTCCCCAGTCCTTTCCGCTTCTAATTACCTCGGCGTCAATGAGGCGTAAACCCATAAGCAAAAAATAATAATAATAAATAAATAAATAAATAATTTATATACAGGGTGTTACAAAAAGGTACAGCCAAACTTTCAGGAAACATTCCTCACACACAAACAAAGAAAATATGTTATGTGGACATGTGTCCGGAAACGCTTACTTTCCATGTTAGAGCTCATTTTATTACTTCTCTTCAAATCACATTAAACATGATATGGAAACACACAGCAACAGAACGTACCAGCGTGACTTCAAACACTTTGTTACAGGAAATGTTCAAAATGTCCTCCGTTAGCGAGGATACATGCATCCACCCTCCGTCGCATGTAATCCCTGATGCGCTGATGCAGCCGTGGAGAATGGCGTATTGTATCACAGCCGTCCACAATACGAGCACGAAGAGTCTCTACATTTGGTACCGGGGTTGCGTAGACAAGGGCTTTCAAATGCCCCCATAAATGGAAGTCAAGAGGGTGGCGGTGAATCGAGGAAGTACAGTACATACTAACGAAACTAAAATGAGCTCTAACATGGAAAGTAAGCGTTTCCGGACACATGTCCACATAACATATTTTCTTTGTTTGTGTGTGAGGAATGTTTCCTGAAAGTTTGGCCGTACCTTTTTTTGTAACACCCTGTATATATATATATATATATTCTTCTCCGCATATTTTTCCGTCGCAATGAAGGAAAGACATTTTAGCTTCCAGAGCTTCTTAAGCCAATCCACTACTGACATACAACAATGCACGTCTCTACATTCTTTTATTCTTTTGGTGTTCACTGCGCCTCATCAAGTGACACTAGAAAGCAGGCAGGAGGATACTTGTGGAGCCCACTGCCCATTATTCCATTGTGACCGCCTCGTCTGGACCCGCAAAAGTCACATCGAAAAGACATACAAAGCAGGAAGGGGATGCAAGAAGACTGAAGCGCTCGGCTCAGACATATTACGAGATACGTCAGCGGTTTGGTGCTAGCTGCTATGCCCAGATCTCCACTTTTCAGTTCAACTATTAAATGTGGTGTCAGAAGGTGGGAAAATCATGTCAGCAGACTAGATGGAACTTAGATTTTTCAAGAGGAAACGGTTATTTCCTGTTCATTCCAAACTGTCGGCTCAACGTCATTTTACCCTTGCCCTGCTCATCATCTCATCACCTCACCAGTTCCTACCTCTAAAAACTGACTGCTGAGCTCATGTAGTTGAGTAACAACTTTCTCATTCTCATGTAGGGTAAGGGTAGCTGAATGGGGATAGAGCATTCGGACCTTGAGCCACCTCAATCAACTGAACTGGCTATAGTAAAACAAAGTCTCGCTACTTATGTTTGTAACGTAAAATAGATTAGATTAGACATAGTCTTTTTAGTTACAAGTGAGAGCATTTTCTAAAATGCGAGATGGTCTATGTTGTTAAAACTCATAATATCAGTAATTAATCATTCCAGCTAGAAGAGTTCGGTACTGACATGCAGGAGGACGCCTGATTGATCCCCGTTACGGCAATCCAGAATTTTATTTTTAACAGTTTTCCGGAATCATTCCAGAGGACATTTTCTATCATAAAAGCTGTGGACCATTTCGTTCACACAATGCTTTCCCGGCTCTAGTGATCCGAAAATGATAATTACGCAGCTCAATTAGAAACACATTGGTCTGTTACGTATGTATCTAGCACAGTTATTTAGTACGTTAGACTATAGTTTCCAAAGAACGATCTACATTACTGTTTATAATCATAATCTACTATTTTCGTACTAAACAAAAAATATTACTTTCTAAGTGTTTTATGTAAGTTTTTTAAATGATGAAATTTAATTGAAAGTTTGAAACCATATCAGTTTTTTAATTAACGTTGCAGAACCAACGCATTTCGTAATGTTTTGTTTCTATGTGGTTGCATAACTTATTATTAGTAACATGTTTGTCATTCGGTATCAGTAATGTGAATGTGGGCTAAAGACAGCAGAATTTTCTGCTCATCAGTGCAAGATTTAAACAAATGTTGTTTTTTCCACACTTATTTCTTCAAGACTTTGTTCATGAAATTCTGAATAGTTAAATGTAAAGTGCTTTGATGTACCAAGAATGGTACTCTATATATTATTACTAACTAAAACGTTGCCGAACTAATTTAAAAACAATAGTTTTTGAATGTGTAGATTCCAGATAAAGTTCTAGTCCATACACATGGTTGTGGTCTTCAACAAATGCTACGTACAGTATTTCACCTTGGAAAATCACATTTTACG
Source organism: Vandiemenella viatica (assembly GCA_031002005.1). Classification (NCBI taxonomy): domain Eukaryota; kingdom Metazoa; phylum Arthropoda; class Insecta; order Orthoptera; family Morabidae; genus Vandiemenella; species Vandiemenella viatica. Next base: position 84,623,667 of record JARYHS010008074.1, read on the forward strand.
TATTATATATTTTATTTTTCAATCGTAAGTGACACCATTTATTTCACGTACAGATCTTAATGCAGTGAACTGTGTGTTCATTTTCTTCAGTGAATCATTTTATGGGTTTTCAAAATTTGTTTTCAGCGATATGCTGGTATTATTAATAAAACACATACTGTTTTCTCTGTCATATAAAATATGTGCGATGTAAATGGTGTGTATTAGTGACATTATTAAGTTTAACTATGCTATATTTTGATTTGTAACCTCAGCTGTGTTTAAACTATTTATGGTAATTCCTATTTTACTGTAATATAAAACTCTTTCCCAGCAACTAAACGCGTTACTTTCTAATTTCTCAACTCCCTCAAATTGCCCATTCGCCTGCTTCAAATATTCTCTCTATGAAATAAAACTGGTTTGTAATCATTGAGTATCCCATCTATATGTAGATATAAACATAGTTCATTTGTACAATTTTTTTTTAACATTTTGGAGAATTGTTAAAAATATTATAGTTTTCTATCTCTGAGATGAAACTTTTATTTTTAACGTTTTCACTATTGATTACTTAAGTAAATCATGAAATATTATTCCTTTCAGCTAGGGCTGATAACTTTTCCAACGCCATTAACAAAATGCTTTTGCATCTAGGAGAAAAACCTCATTGACGCGTGGTGCACTTGATTGAAAGTAGAAGGGAAAATTTTAATTATGAGAAAGAAGAGCCATGAACAGGAATAAGTAATTGAAGGAGTTTCTGGAAAATATTCTTCTGATAATAAAAAAAAAAATAATAAGAAGAAAAGCCAGTAATAAATGTGCAGGGAAATTTCTAAGGAGCATAATTTGCATCACTAACAAAAACAGCGATCCTCAGATACAGACTGCAAGAAGATTATTTCCGTACTTTACTTCGACCCAGTTCATTCGTTCCTGTTTGAAAAGCAAATAGGGCTTCGAAAGATCGTCAGCGCTATCCACATTTCTAAAAGTAGTTGTGTTATTTATCTGTATGATTTAGGACTAGATAATTGAGGAAGATAAATGCACTGTTTTGCAACAAGCTTTCACGGACCGCCTACAGACCTACTATTAGCTAACGCATCGAACCACTACGGCTGCCAGTTGCTTATAAAGTGTGGGAGCATTGTTTTCATGTTTCAACAGGAAATGACTATCACGAGTATCAACCAAAGTAGTGCTCCTATTGTATAACTATCAGTGACTTTTTGGCGTCACCTTTCACATCCACGATTCAGCAAAACCCACAATTTACTGTTTTCCATCCCTTTTGCATCTGTAATTAAGTCCAACCCATTCATCCGCACATGCCGATATTCTGATGATATAAGCCAAGGTACCTTCATCATTTCTTCTCAGTATTCTATAAATCAACTGCGGTTTGATTACCTGTCTCTCCATTGTCTCATTTTACCTGAAACTGCGCTAATTATTCTACAGAATAATGGATAGCACTGGGTGATGTAAGACTCATTGCAGAATAATTTGCGTTGTCAACGGTTCTGCGTATGTGTGTGTGTATATACGGCCATATGGAACTAGTTAATTCCCCTTTTCCTAAGAAAGTTATTAATATCACATTAATGGATTGCCTTTATTTTTCATCGAAATGAAAGGTGAAAAATTATTGGGGGAAGGAATTTGAATGAATTCGGCCATGGTTTTTTGAAGGTAACCATCCCGGCATTCGCTTGGAGTGATTTCGGGAAGCCATGGAAAAGCAAAATTTGGATGGCGAATGGGAATTTAAACCCATGTCCTCCTGAATGCGAGCCCAGAACCTTACCGCTAGATAGTAATAAACTCCATAAGCTGCGTATCCATTACGCGCGGCAAACCCACGAACATTGGCCGCCGCGCGAGCCAATGTTCGTGGGTTTCTGTTGACAAGCGCGGCTGCCGCGCGCGGCAATGCAACCCAGCGAGAGTTGCGCGGCAAGTAATGCAGGCACAGTCAGTTTTCACGACCATTTTTACTGAGACTTCCGCAAGTAGGAATACGGGTGGTGCTATAATCTGTCCTGCAGGCTACCATATGGCATATATTGTAGACATACACAGCACAAATCGATAAATTATACCGTGGGGATCGTTATAAGTGTTAAATAATAAATACTTACCAGAACCAGTAATAATACTTTTAGCTATTCTTGATCTTTGTATTCTGTATGATGCCAGAAGCGTAGCCATCTTCTTCTATCAGTCGGAAACGGGTAAACCCATTGCTGAAATTATTTCCTTCCATGCGTCGTCCCTCAGCGTATTGTTGTGGTAATCTGCACATTTACTATTCCACAAAAAATCTTTCGCACCATACAAATGTATCAGAAATCGACACTTTTCGTTGTTCATGGCAGTAAACTGTCGCTGTGCCGCGCGAGCAAACTCAAAGAAAGACACCGCCGTCCCAGCTGCGCGTGAGCCAATTAGTGGGGACCCTTTGCCGCGCGCCTGAAGACCGACAGAGAATGGCTCGCAGCGCGGCATGTTCGACCGCGCCAATGTTCGAGCTGGCTCGCGTGTCAACAGCGTATCCATTATGCGCGGCTGCCGCGCGAGCCAATTTTCGAGGGTTTGCCGCGCGTAGTGGATACGCAGCTATACTCGATCAGAACTATAAATACACAATGCTTATGGTTTATATAATTTTAATGAATGTTGTCACTTCCATTCATGTATGTTATACAAATACTATTCAAAAATTTTAGATGTAATATCACATACAAACGTAATACAAATAAGCACATTAAATCATAATGTAGAGTGTCTCTATGTTGGAATCTGCTAGATGGTAAATTAAAAAAAAAATTCTATCCTTTTTTTTTCTTGTGGTACAGTATGGAAAAGATGAATCCATTGTTGACATACAGCGTGTTTTCCGTCGTAAGTTTAATAAAGTGCCAGCTCGTCATAAGCAGATTTACAACTGGCATAAGAAATTCGTAGAAGACAGGTACATATGCAAAGGGATAAACCATAGGTAGTAGTTAATGCGTGTACGGCAAGTAATGGACTATTGTTCTGATGTGTCGCGCTCAAACGTTGCTCAAATGCAATGTATACAATAAAACTTTGAACCTTCATCTATTCAGTAATGTGTAGCACGTAACTGTATCTTTTATAGTTTGTAAGAAATAAAACTGCATAATCTGCTGCTGCTTTTTAAAGCGGATTTTATTTCAGACTGCAGTGCATCTTCACATACGAGTCTTAAATTTTACTCGAACCTAAGGATTGCATTCGCAGCGTTAGTAGGATAAATTTTATGAATAATTGTAACGCCAATGCAATTGAAATTGTTGTTTTATTTCTCGAACGCGTTTCGCTTCATTTGCGAAGCATCTTCAGCGGTTCTGTCTGAGGGTATTTATACATATAATTACATTTGTTCAATTCTACAATTTAAGATGAAAATTTTGGGTTACAGATTTAAGATTACTTACATTTTTCTTTGGTCACATATGCTTATAATATATACTGCAGTTACAAACATAACTGATGCTACAATTATAAGCATATGTGACCAAAGAAAAATGTAAGTAATCTTAATTCTGTAACCCACAATTTTCGTGTTAAATTGTAGAAATGAACAAATGTAATTATATGTATAAATACCCACAGACAGAACCGCTGAAGATGCTTCGCAAATGAAGCGAAACGGGTATAAAACAACAATTTCAATTGCATTTGCGTTACAATTATTCATAAAATTGATCCTATCGCAATTGAGGAAATGGCCCACAATATCCAGATGTTAGTAGGATAGTCTACTACCTGATCTAAATCGCATCAAGAATTGATTATTTTTTTACCTAGTTATAACTATGTGAGTTGCTAGATACGATATATCCATTTTAGTCATTACTTAGAACCTAAATTCACGACGATCGACTATCACTTGCCCATTTGTTTAATAATTGTTTATCCTTGCCGTTATTGTCTGCTCTCAAATATGACGTCATCAGTGAAACAGCAACTCTGTGAGGACGCCGAAGAAATTCGACATCATCTCATCATTTGCTCTGCTTTCTGTTCGTATGTAGGAGAGATATGCTAGGAATAAAACACTAGTTATGTTAAGATCTAATGCTAATAACCAGCATACGGTATTCACGAACAAAACAAAAATAATGACTTTCTGTGGTCGAGATGCTATTAGAACAAAAATAGTTACAAATAGCTACTTGGCTGAACAAGTTTGGGGCTATAACTACCTTGCTTGTGACAATACTTGTAGTGTAAGCAAAGATATTGATAATAAGGTGAAGAAGTCAACGATAGCTAAAATCTTAGGAAATAAGACGCGCAGAGAAACAAAGATAAAATTCTACAAAGTGGTGGCATTTCCTATACTTCTCTATGGAAGTGAATCTTGGGTAATGAAAAGAAGAGACACAAGCCGCATACAAATAACGATGAAGTTCCTAGTATCTGTAAAGGGATTCACAAGGTTATGTCTAATAAGAAATTAAACTATAAGAGAAAAGCCCGAAAATACTGTATATAGTTTGAATGACAAGATAAAGAAACATAGGAATAACAGGATAGACCATTTGTATAGTATGGATAATGTTCGATCACCAAAAGTAGCAAACCAATACAGACCTAAAGGTAAAATAAGTAGAATATAGGTGAACTAGGAATGAGATGGGATTAGTCTCTGAAACCGGAACAGGCCAACAGGCGTAATCCTTGGATGTGAAGAAGAAGCTAAGAGCCAGTTCCATACAACAACGTAATTCTAAGACTCGGAAAATTAAAAACAAGTATTAAAGCTATTATTTCGAAAATAATGTGATTGATACATTAATACTCACACTAAATGGTATCATTAATTCTCCGTTCGCCATCAGTATTTCCTGTGACGAAGTTTCTGGAGTTCCTCAGTTTTGGTTGCTTGTAAACAACCGGTTCCCCCGGGCCGCTGCCTTGGAGGTTGAGGCGTCCCCCGGGATCTCCATATCGATTTCGGTTCATTTCCTGCGGCCGGATGAAGCAATTAGTGGACAGGGCACAGAGGTGGTGAGGGGGGGGGGGGGGGGCAGGGAGGAGGGGAGCTAACCCCGGGCGCTCAGCAATGCACAGCTCCAGAGGCGGGCGCCGGAATTTATTAATAATTTATCTCCGAACGCTTCTGGTATCGTTAAAACGTGGGGAACGGGTAATGCGTTCAAGCCGCCTGGGCATTAGTGAGCCTTGGTAATAATTACAGTGAAAGAGGCCGGGAAATGCTGCGTGAAGGTATATCGTTCCAAATTATGTACGCATAGACAGCTCTGAGCGCGTTGATGAGTAGAGACGTACTAATCATATACGGTGCTAAATATGATAAACTATCCTTGATAATACGAGCATACGCGTACAGCACTGGAATTCTGCAATAGATACATTTCTTATTTTTCCTTACTGGTCGTCCATTAATTTTCTTAAAATTGGCACCCCCTCCCTTTTGATGAGATCTGGTGGAACCTTCCTCCTAATGTCAGATTGAAATCGTAATTTTGAAGTCATTTTTTTATATGTACTCGTAGGTTTTTCCGGCGAATCTGATGCGGCCGCGTCAATTGATCGTAGATGAACGAATTTTCGACGGCATAACGCGCCATCATCTTCAGGTTGCGTCTGCTGGCCGGCGTGAGGAGCGCAGTCCAGCTCACGCCGGCCAGCAGACGCAACCTGAAGATGATGGCAAGTTACACCGTCGAAACTTCGTTCATCTACGATCAATTGACCCGGCCGCATGCCTGAGGGATTTTCAAGCATTTTTTTAATAATTCTACTGCTCTTTTAATGGTGGGAATCTGATATAAAAAGCTGACTTGGGTTTTTTTCGATCCCCCTCCCTTTAAATGAGATTTTGTGAGATTTTTCCCCCCACTATTTTGAGTTTACGTAATTAATGGACGTTCGTCTACGTCAATAATGTTTGAGGTGGGAGGAGATTTGAATAAGGAACGTGAAGGAATTCGGGTATGGCCTCTGAAGGAACCATCTCGGCATTCACCTGGCGTAATTTAGGAAAATGATGCAAAACCGAAGTCAGAATTGCAGGACGGGTATTTGCAGCCCCCTTCTGTCCGAATGCCAGGCCAGAGTGTTACCACTCACACACCGAGCTAGTTAGTAGGTAATTACAGAAGTAATTACGTTATAGGCTCTTGAACTGGATGAATGTTTAATACAAAAAAATTGGTTGGAAAATATAGTTGTTAGTGCAATTTGCTCTTCAATAGCATATTTGCCCTGTATCCTGTCAATACTAGTCTCATCTACAGCTTCATCAATAATATTAATTTCACAAAACTGTTACTGTCAAAGAGTTCTTTGCTGCAAAGCTAATATTTCTCCCCAACTGATAAGCTTATCACTACGGAAGCTTCGTTCACTGATGTTTTACTTTTGTCATTGGTATTCAAATCCGTCCAGCAGTGTTTACTTGTAGGCAAACTTCTTCTATGACAGATTTGCCTGTCGTTCTTAATTTTGCCTCTTATTTTTCGAGATCATCCAAAACTCTCTTTCGTTATCATTTTATGTTTTTTTTTCTCCCCTGCGATTGTTTTTCTTCCATTCTTATAATTTTAATGTATCTCCTCTTTAATTTTACCTATCTGTTCGATTGTACTTGGCACTTTGTATTACCCTATATTGTTTATATTTCTTATACTACTCCTTCATTAATTTCAAAAGTTTTAAATTTTTACCTTCTTTATTTTTTGCGTTCCTATATTTCCGTGAAGTTTTTCGAGATTAGTCTAGCACTAATTTTATCATTTTTACTTTCAGACAAAAGGTAAAACGAAAAACAGAGTTCATTCACTAGAATACAAATTTTATTGTATCACACAATGCATTTCGGACCCTGTGGATCTATCTTTAGGATTCTATAGTATTTACATTGGTTTTAAATTTTTCTTCAACGAGACTCGTGCCTAGTAAAGTTTGTTCCTGTGCAGAATTGACGAGATGCTGAATAATGAGTTTCATATACATATTTATTGCGGAGCACTGTACTAGACACGATGTCGTTTGAGGTGCACGTGTTTATATATATAAAAAAACATTAGAACAAAAACAATTTAAACTCTTTTTGTTCTAATTGTTCTGCACCTAAAACGACATCGTGTCTAGTACAGTGCTCCGCAATAAATATGTGTATGAAACATATTATTCAGCATCTCGTCAATTCTGCACAGGAACAAACTTTACTAGGCACGCATCTCGTTTAGGAAAAATTTAAAATCATTGTAAATAACATAGAGAAAGTACAGAGAAGAGCCGCTCGATTCGTGACCGCTTGCTATAGTCCTTATGAAAGCGTCACAGAACTGATTAGTAGGCTAGGCTGGGAGTCTCTGGTAGATAGACGACACACGTTTCGTTTAAACTTATTGGTAAACATGCGTACTCCCACTTTCACTTACGAGTGTAGTGAAATACTTCTTCCACCAACCTATTTGAGCCGGAATGACAGGAAGGATAAGATTAGAGAGATAAGGTGCCGCACTGATTCTTATATGAATTCTTTTTTCCCTCGTACCATTAGGGATTGGAATGCACAACAAAGAGATTAGCTTTGGTGCTGAGAACCCTCTGCCACCCACAATTTAGTGAATTGCAGAGTATATTGTAGTGAATATGGTCACTACATTGTTTTTTATATTAATAGGACCAAAGTGTGAATGGAAAGGTTGGCTGGAGAGATAGGGTATGCCACCTATTAACGGAAAGATGTGTTCTCTTTGTGCATGGCGCTGTTCGAATGGCGGAGGTTGACCAGCGGCTTAGACACCTAATTGGCCGATGGAGTTCCGCCCGCCAAAAACAAAGGGTGCGTCGGCGGCCGGAGAAAGACTCACTGAGCCATAGGTGGCCGAACAAGCAAGTCCTCTGTGCCACCTCTCAGTGGGTGCAGATCAGAAGCTGTGTTAGGAAGTGTAAAGTTATGAGTCTAAGTGTGTTTTCAGCGGGAAGTAGTGCAGTGGTTGAACCTATGGTTTAACAAAGTTTACAGTTGCTTGGCGCAGCGGTTGAACCTGTGGTTCGACAAAGGATACCGTGGCTTGGTGCACCTATGCACAACCTCATACAGCACCAAGTGAGAAATTGATAAGGTGATTATATTTTACCACTGAAAATGTTTATGGATCAAGACTCCAGTAAACGTTCCTGGGTGAAGCAATTCACCAGTTAAGAACTTCTCATGCTATTAAAATTGTTTTTATTATTTGAGATAGTCGGAAAGTTGTTGTATTGAGTATTAACAGCGTGTAAGCAAAAGCATATAGTAGTCTCATGTAGGGTGGCGCCCATGGTATACAGTGTTGTTTTATATTTGATCATCATGTAAAAGAAAATAATTGTCAATTCTGTTTATAATCAAATGTATGTTTTATATGTTAAAATAAATGTTTGTTTTTATAACTAATTCTTTGTTCAGAGCGAATCTGTTCAGTTCCCTGTCTAAGATGAAATGCTTAAAAGATATCAATACAAGAAATTTTGATCTAAAATTAAAATATTAAATTTTCATAATTTTCGATTTGCTATTTAAGCACAGAGACGGTCAGACCGTTACAATATATGTAGATGTAGACGTAGATGTAAAAACCTGAAGGTGGATCCACAGCGTCTGAAATGCATTATGTAACACAATAAAATGTATATTCTAGTGACTGAAGGCTGTATTTTCATTCTACCTTTTGTCGGATTAATACAGTCACGTCAATACAGTTAATTATGGAAAAAATTAAATTTTTACTTTCGTTTCGGCTCGTTCCTACCTGTTTAATTTAATTGCTATGCAACTCACACTCTGGTGGAAATTGCTCTACATAACTATTATTCCCCCTTCCCTGTACCCACCTACTTTTGCACTGTACCAATTTAAACTCCTAAATTCCTTCAACGTTTTTGGTAAATTACTCACCATTTCTCCTGGTAACCTACTCCAACCTGTGCCTGAAATCGAGTGCCAGCCAGCATCTGGTCATGGTCATCATTTCCCTTCCATGAATTACTTTTAATTCTGGCCCAAGACTCAATGGATGCATGGGAATGGCCCAAAGCTTACTAGACGTATAATAATCTGCTTGAGCTAGGCCACTGGAATCACTTCTCTACTGGCACTGACCATCTCTGAAAAACTCGAAGAAAGTTTCATTTTTAACTTATCAAAAGTTTGCGATTGATCTATTGTGCAAATAATTAACGGTATATGATTACTTGTCAACCCGCCAGTGTGGTTCAGAGTGCAAAGGCAATGCACACTGAATCTTGACGCACAACGTGACCGGGCACGAGCCCGCTCTCCCGCATACCGGCCGTTCTGACTGCCGTTTTTAAGCAATTTTCAGCAACCATCAACGAGAATGCCGGGTCGGCCCCTCTCTATGCCCCATAAACTACACAGTTCATGAACAAAAATTACACTTATCACACACAGAACATAGTCACACATTTCACAGACAGATGGCAATACTTTAGTTCCCACATTAGTACTTATAATGGGACCTTACGGTCTAGGAAATTCAGTTCAGGAATAGTACTATACCTGAAGAGTGTCCACCCACCAAAGTAGTAAAGCGCACTAGACAAAAATGGATCTAAAGTTTTACGCCACGCCAGCATAACGAAGTGGCTGAATCTGTAGCAAACGCGCATGTTACGCGGGCAATACGGGTTCAATGCTACTTCGGGTATTTTTTTTTTTAAATTATAACAAAATTTAAATATAGTTAATGACCTAAAATATTATCAATTAAGTCATAATTAATTTTCTATTTATGAAATGACTTTTGCAGGAAATTAAAATGATAATTAAAGATAGTATTTCATTCTTCACTTTCGCAGAGATTCGAGCGTTCTGTACTGTGGAATATTTTCCGAATTTTAAAAATATTGTGTGTTAGTGAAGAAACATGGGTAAATAATAAAACCATTAATTAGCGAGAAACATTCAATAATGTTTACATTTCTTTGTTCCTCTATTTGCGCATATTGCCTGTTTATTTTACTGCCTGTCACCTATTTCCAGACAGCTGTCAGAGAACTTAGCACCTCTTCCATGTTTTATGTGTTCCCATACTTTTTACCATTGTTGGTTATGTGTCTCGATTTGCTTCAACTATACTGTCTTCGATCATTTCCTTCATCTGTTCTTCACGTTTTATTTTTTATTATTTTTTTTTAGTGAAAATTTCTACAGTCACATTAGCCGTTGTTTGGACGGGGGAAAATTCATGAGTTCACGACTACCCGTCACCAACATGCTATGACGTGTTGCGCGCTGGACGCTATTTGGATAGGTAAGATCTTATGAGTTAGCGTCACCAACATGCTGTAATAGCAGCATATCTGTAGCTGTAGATATGATGGGATGTGCTGGGAAATCAGTGAAAGAATAGATTATATTTGTATCTAGTATATAAAAGTGACTTTTTTTGCCAATTTTCTTCATACAAAATACGCCGTTTTTATCAGATTTTGAGATTTTGATGGAACTTTGCATACATATACTTCAAAACAAATAGAAAAACATTGTTTACGTTTAATTTACCAAAACCTAGACCCTCTTCTGCGTTTGTCCCCTTCCCTCCATCTTTTTTTTCTGTCAACGTCGTTCGTACAAACCCACAGGTTTTATCCGATTTTGATAGTACTTAGCACACATTGTCTTGGTAACATGGCAGTCTGGTAGCGCAGTGGTTAAGGCGCTTACTTCCCAGAATTTCTCTCTCTGGTCGCAGGTTCAAATCCTGTAGCTAGTATACGTTTTCAGGAGTTGTATTTGATTATATGAGCTACACCAGGATGTTCCATGGTACTGGTTCGACGTTAAACTGCAGGCCCCTGAGGAAAGGAATTTGTCTTCCTGCTTCTGATACAATAGCTTGGTACATCTCATCCGGGAAGATTCAACCAACCCTCGGTTTGTGGACTAAGTTGGATTTTTAGTTTTTGAAGTGAAAACTCCTTTAGGTGCTTTGTGCGATTTGTGGCTGGGTAAACTCTTATTAGTTCACATTATCTACATTTTAATGTTAACAGTACATCCGTTGCAATCTGGTGGCTCAGTGGTTAAGGTGTCTGACTAGTGAACGAAAGGTCTCCGGCTAGAATCTCTGACTCGGCTGGGATTTTCATAGACCATGAACCCGACCTTCACCTCTGGCACAACTTGCTGTGTAATGCGAAGTACGCCAGCACGCTTCCATGTTTCGGATTCCACGTTACATTGTAGGTCGCCTGTACCCGGCAGGATTGCTGGGTTAGGATAAGGCGGCTAAGACAGGGGCGCAAAAACTCAGCCATTAGAAACCCTGTCACCAGGTCATTAAGACTAGACGGAATTATTATTACTTAGTATGTTTGTAGCTATAAGTATGACGTGTTGCATGTATGGTATTCATAGTCTTAAGTTTTCACGTCTGTCGGCAGTCCCCAGTGACTGCCAATTGTTTTTTCTGTTTTCTTTTTCTGGACGCTAATGATAATTATTTTATACGTTATACTTTTTTATGTTAAATGGTTTCCGGTCTTTGCGATCATTTAGCCAGCTCCAATTTATTTTGTGCTATCTATGTTATTGTTTCATGTAATTTGGGACTGTACAAGACAAACACTACTCATAATTAATATAACAGATTTCCTAGGCAGGAATCGAACCAGCAACTCTTACAATGTTAGGGCAGTTTGTTAGCCCCTACACTGCCGATTTCGTTACAGTTTCGTCAGCACGTGGCTGTTGGTCCTGCAGAATTTTCCTACTAATTATGTGGAGCTCTTCCATCTCTCTAGCCTGATAATTCTGCTCGTGTCTTTGCAGCATACGTAATTAAACTAACTTCAATACAGGCGAATAGGAAAGATATCTTAGGAAACTGTTAGCGAACACTGTTCACTAGGGTGCTCTTGCGGCCGGATACGGTAGAAAATCGCTCCTGGTGCGGCTGTAAGTGATGGAGTGATCCCCCGGTCTTCCGGATGCCCGCGGCGGTAGATTCCCGCCCTCCTGCAAGCCTCTTTACTGGCAGATAAACGACGCTGCGGGCGACCTTATCCGGGTTGCGACCCACCATCGCAATATTAATCTCCATCGCTCCTTCCCTGCCCTCCGCCTACCTCCCAGAACGGTAATAGAGGGCTCCATTACAAATGGCAGGAGGGGAGCGAGCACACCGCATACACGCGGGAAGCTGGCGAGATGGGCCTAAGATAGGGGAAAGTTGTAGCGACAACAGGGGAGGCAGGCAGGTTACCAGGTGATTCGTAGATATGTATCTGCTTATTGTTGCATTTTCCACACTGGGTTTACATTCTTTGTAACATTATCACTAGCCACCCAATCATTATCATTATTAATGAATTAAGTATTACATGTTAATGATGAGCATCCTGATATTAATCTTTGTAACTTGAGTTGAAATATCATTGGGTTTCCACACTATGTAATTTGTTTAGTAGCTGTTATTCAAGTTGGGTAACAGTCTTTGACGCTGGCAGCACAGCTATGCAGCAGCGATTGTTGATTTGGAGTGTACATTGTATCATGACAGGGCGCTGCGCAATTTGTGTGTGTGTGTTTATGTGTGTGTTTGTTTGTGTGTGTGTGTTTATGTGTGTGTTTGTGTGTGTGTTTGTGTACGTGTGTTTGTGTGTGTGTGTTTGTGTGAGTGTGTGTGTGTGTGTACGTTTGTGTGGGGGTGGGAGTGTGTTTGTATGTATATGTGTTTGTGTGTGTGTGTTTCGCTGCTCGGAGTAGGTTCTACGCCGAGAGCACAGGTTCTCTGTACACAAGTTAGAATGACTTGTGTAATGTATCGTAAACTTGTTTCAGCGTAACATAAATGTTATAAAAGTTGTGTCAATAAGGGGTGTTAGTTAAACTCACTAGTATTTCGACCGGTACAGTGAGTTTTTCTATTTTCAGACTGTGTCAATTTGTTTATTCGATCTAACAGCTTGCATGTGTTGAAAAGGAGATTTCTCGTCTAAATAACAACATGTCGTAATTTACTAACGGAGTGATTAGTTTGCTCAGGCTTGGCTGTCAATTTCCCAGGATAATTGGTAGCTTACATTTGGGCGAACCTGGCAGGAAGGCTCTCATTTGACTATCATTGAAAACGACAGCTTATATCTTTCTGAAGAGTAACTTCATTTTTTTTTAAACTGCTTTACGTCTCTCAACAGCGAGGTCTTTAGAGACGGGAAAGGACGGGGGCAAGGAATGGGAAGGAATTCGGCCATAGCCTCTTTAAGGAAGCATCCCGGCATTTGCCTGGAGTGATTTGGGAAACCATGGAAAACCCAAATCTGGATGACCGGACGGGGATTCGAACCGCCGTCCTCCCGAATGCGAGGCCAGAACGCTATCCGTTACACTACCACGCACGGTGACTTCTTTCTAACCGTTTCTTGAAACGCTGATGAGTAATTCTGTTGAGTTTCATTGACATTTAAGTAACCTTAAAAAATTTCTAATAACAACTGACAAGTCACATTATTTTCTTGTAATATATTCATCAGACTATCGAAAACTACTCCTAATCGTTTTTCGTAAGGATGTAGTGTGGAATTCAATAACTTAGTGAGCAATATTGGAACAAGATTTCAACGTGGGTTAAAAGGATCAATGAAAAAAGCAGATTGTAGAGAGTCTTTCAGAGATTACATCAAATTTACTGATAACTTGTGATGGAAATATTTGAAGGATTTAAATGTTTGTGTCTGATATTTTTCTTTAAGTTTTGTCTTTGGTCAACATATAATTGTAATGATCGTTGGATGTCAAGTCAATGAGTGTGTACTGTTTGACATTGTTGAACTAACCGAAATTATATGGATTGCCGGTTATATAGACACTAATAAGACTAATGTTATTCATGATCAAAGTCAAGAGGAACGACATTCAAATGTTACCGTTAATTTATGGAGTGAATATATAAATTGTTAAAACTACAGAAAATGTCGATTGTGTTAATCGTGTAAATAAACCCTTTAATACGAAGAGCAGTGAGTATTAATGATAAGGTACGTACCTATTTAAATATTATTAAATTCAAATTGTGTAAATGGTTATATATGAGATCAGTTTTCAGGTTTTTGATTGTAGATTTATAAAATAATTCTATATGGTGTGCTTCAGTTTGTAGAAGATTTTACGACCAAATACAAGAGTCTAATAGGCAATTGTAATAAAGGAATAGTGACATCATCAACTATCATTAAATAAATGATTCTCAATAATGTTTTCCAGGTTAAAATACGTTAGCAACCGGTATAAAGATCTAGAGATGCAATTAAAAAAAAAAAAAAGGTAATACATGAAGTAGAGCTGGGAAGTGATCGAGAAAAAACCACAACAAAGCTACTCCACGCATGGTTATCTGCATGCTTTATATCAACAGTTTTCCGTGAATTTACCAATATTAGGATACTTACGCCCTGCAGAATGCCTGAATGGAAAAGTATACAATATTCTGGTACTGAAGTTTTATATCCACTTTAGCAGTAATCTTAAGAATTATGTTATAGTCAGATATACGCCAGAGTCACAGCGGGGACGTTATTTCAACTAGTGTCCGCCAGAAACAGGATTTTCAGCAGAAACCGAAACCGAATCTTCGGCCGCGGTCTCAGTTTCGGCCGAAACCGAAACTTTTTTCAGCCATATTAAAATTTCTATTGTATACTGAAATTAATTGCATTTTTACACAGTTAACTCGTGTTAAATGAAATTAAAGTAATAAAATAACTATGTAACAAAAATAATTATTTATTTATGTTATATTAATAATTAACAATTTAACACGAAGAAAAATAATAAAATTTGTCAAAAATCAACACATTGATATAAAGTACACTCATTATAAATTGAGTATTTTAATTGTGTTCACGATATTTTCATGATTAATTTATTATTTTAAATTTTATAAAATTAATAACCAAGTGTACTGTACAAGATATGAATAAATATTTCATTTTTTTATGTAGCACTTGGTGATACGTAATTATCTGTCCCAAAAAAAAAGAAAATTACCTATTATCAGTCTCAACCAAGATTACAATAATTAATTTGTTCGACAATCAAATACTTAATTAAAAATACAGATATAAAATTAAAAGAAAATATTATTAATATTACTAATTAATTTTAGTATTCGTCATTAAAAACTCTGATATTGTACGGTAAGGAAAGCAGTGCAGTTTTTCTACATTTTCACCAAGCAGATGTAATATCGGTCTGGTGGCTCTGCGGTTAAGGCGTCTGACTGGAGGTCGAAAGGTCTTCGGTTCGAATCCCGGTCTCGGCTGAGAATTTCATAGGCCCTAAACCCGACCTTCACATCTGGCACAGCTTGTTGTGTAATGTGAAGTACGCCAGAACGCTTCCGTGGTTCGGATTCCACGTTAAACTATAGGTCACCTGTACCAGGTAGGATTGCTGCATTAAGTTAAGGCAGCTACGACAGGGGCAGAATGCGCAGTCAAAACAAACCCTTTCACCAGGTCATTACGACCACACGGAATTATTAATATACTAAGCTGATAACTACGACGATATACGCATCGCCACTAAACAGTTGCTCGCTTGGAACATTGGTACCGAGCTGGGTGGTGTAACGGTTAGCGTTCTCGCCTCGCATTCGGGAGGACGGCGGTTCGAATCCCCGTCCGGGCATCCAGATTTGGGTTTTCCATGGTTTCCCCAAATCACTCCAGGCAAATGCCGGGATGCTTCCTTCAAAAAGGCCATGGCCGAATTCCTTCCCATTCCTTGCCCCCATCCTTGCCCCCCATCCTTTCCCGTCTCTAAAGACCTCGATGTTAAAAAGAGACGTAAAGCAGTTTTAAAAAAAAAAGGAACATTCGTAGGCGGAGCAGAAAGATACCTTACGACCACATTTCTCAGGGTAGGATATGGTCTGCTGTTCAAATAACAACATATGTCGGCATTAACAGATCAGACTGAAACTTTCTTTCAAAACAGCTTTTTTTCAATTTCAGATCCAGTTGCCTCCATGGGATTTGGAGTATTATAGTGTGCTTCCCAACGACACTCGTTTTTTTGTTGCGTGTTGGAAGGTGGCAAGATCAGTTCTGTAGAAACTGAGCGAACATTTTCTCCTCCACCGGACAGTACTCCGTCAAAAAATATTCCATTTCTGTCCCTGAAACGTCCTCTTAATTGGAACTGAGATATTTCGATTTAATTCTTTGGTCCAGTATTGTCGCAGCGATCAATGAAGGCTGTCGTTTTATAAAAGAGAGTTTGATGTTCAAAGACTCGTACAGTCAGTTTTTCACGTGTGTCATCATCTTCGCTTTGGGATCGAACTTTGCGGTTTAATAGTGATATCAAAAGTATGCGTCATCAAATTATAAATAAAGTATATCAGAACGTCTGTGAGGTTCTTTTTAACATCCAATTCACTAGAGAAAAAAGTTTCAATCTTACCATATTCAGCGCTGTACAATTTGACCTCATTCGTTTGCTCTAAAAGTCTTTGTGACATCAATTACGTGCTGCCCCTACTCACATTGATAACTTGCACCAAAGAATGTTCTGGTAATCCGCATTGTTTTTGACATTCTGCCAATTTTCCAGCTGCTTGCTGGTTATGGTTGAAATGCCCTCCGATTTTTCAGCATTTTTTAAATAAGCCTTTGGTTTCATCGTCTGAAAATAGTGCGTGTTTTATCACCAACTGAAGCGTGTGTGCCACCCAACCTATAGATTCATATTGACCACTCATGGAGCACTGTTTGGTGCACTTTCACCTAGGACCTGAAAAGTCTTGCCGTTTAAACTTCATTCATTCACCATCTCTGTAAAGTTTTGCGCAATGTATTTTCTGGTATGATCCTGTTCCAGCACACATGCACTGAATATAACTTTTAGGCGTTGATGATTTACAATAAAATGAGCTGTAAAGCTTAAAAGTTGGTACAGATATCGGTGGTAGCACTCACCCTTTCGCTTTTTGCCATTAACGTCTTTATTTTAGATTTTTTTTACGAGCGGGGATCAGTGAAATTGAGTCTCCTCAATGCTTTGCCTTCCACCAAAGCATAAGGCAGCACGTCCACGATTATTATGTCAATTATTGTGTCGTCAATCCTTCTTGGAATTTCAGGATCATAAACCTGTTGAAAAGTTTATATTTAAACGCCAATCTCGAGATCGTTGACTGAACAACATTCGGTTGGTCAGTACTCAACACTTCTAGTGATTTTTATGAACCCATTCGCTTCAATTTAGATTCATTTAAATAATTTTTCATTTCGTCTATTGACGACTGTTGTCTTAACACCTGCCCTGAAACTCCAATGCAATGTTTGTTTTTCGAGTTCGTTACTTAGCAATGGATATGATGTATTACAAATTTTTCTGACATCTTCAGACGAACCGGTATGGGTTTTTTCGAAAAAGTACCAAATCGGATTTTTTTATTTTTGTGATATTTTTACCCGAAAGAAAACAGTGTAAGATAAATAAATCATACCGCACAGATCAAATAAAAAAAACCTCTGTAATAAAGCAGGCATATGGTATTCATTCTAAATTAGGATAATTAATACAAATAATTATGAATTCCAACTAGAAAAGAAAATTTAGACTTACTACCCGTCCGCATTTACTAGGCACCTCGTGCAGTATGCGGAAAAGGTGTGGAGATGAAAATTCGCACGAGCTATACGCGCTTTCACGGTTAAAATCATGTAACTGAAAGTCACACACAGTCAAATCACAGCAGGTAGTTATCTGGGTGGTTAAAATTAAAATACAGGTACAAAGTGTAATCCAGCAAGAATTACTTCAAAATGTAGGTAAGTAATGTGTGAATCAAACATAACCTCTTTTTACTTTTACACAATAATCATCATAAATAAATCCTAGGCAACAGTTTCGGCACGGCCGAAGTTTCGGCCTATTTTTGGCCGAAACCGAGACTGTAGCCGAAACTAGATTTTTTGGACGAAACTGGCCGAAACCGAATCTTTAGTTGGCCACTAATTTCAACTACCTGCCAAGACGTCCTTCTTCAGTCAGCCCGGGAATATGCAGTTTAACACAACCATGCTACAAAATTCTACTCACGTGTCATCATTGCGGTGAAGTTGTCAAAATGCGATTGTCCACTGCAATGAACGAAAACTGGTCCAAGATTTTCATGTTCTTAAATTGTGATTTGTGTGTTTGTGATTTGTTAAAAATTGACTTCATTAAAATTAATAAAACCACTCGTTTTTTTTTTTATAAACTCCGAAATTTTTGCTAAATATTTCAGTATAGACAACACACGATGGACATAAAGTTTAATTATAATTAACCATGCCAGGACTCGAACCGGAGTCTCTTGCAATGCAGGTTGAGCGTGATAGCCCCTTAAGTGTAATGGCCTACAAACATAACTTTCTAAAATGTCAATTTTTTGTTATTTCGCGTTAGATATACAAGCGGCCTAAATTTGTTGTAGCATCTCTTCCAGTCTCAGCTTCTTTAATTTTAGGCTCTCTATTTATGATTGCTTAATGATTTCAGTTGTAAATACATCAGGATTCGTTAAGTTATTTATAGCGCAGTTTTTCCAGTGCAGCACAACTGTTGCCAGGTTAATTGATATTGGAAACACCTCTGAAGAATATGGTTTGCAAATAAAACGTAAATTCTAGGTCCATCACCCAAAAAACTAAATAATTCGAGTACTCGGCGTAATACAGACTTTTTACTGAGATTCGTAAACCTGAACAGTAATAAATAGAGTTCGGATATTTATACCAAGTCATATTTTTTCCTTCCTTCTTTCTGAGCTGTAATGTTGAATTAAACACTGATCAAATGTTTCTGATTGTATTCAAGTGTATTTTATGTAGCATATAAATGCATATTCAGAACATTTTCCTAGTTTGGTCACATTACGATAATATTTATGGTAATATGGTCATATTTTGAGAAAAAACTGCTAAGTTTTTAACTGTACCGTGAATGGAATAGATATAGATGAGATGAAATTAAAATAATTATTCACAGAACTATTATACATTGGAAGAAAAAACACCGAATGGGTCAGAATTCACTACTCAAGAATTAAAGTTATACATTATTGTCATTCTCTTAACGTAATGATCCGCTCACCTTTTAATCTCTACAATGCAGCAGCAGCATGCTTGTATAGATGATCCGTGTCTATCAATGTCTCAAAGGAAAACTTTAGAAATTAATCTTCAGTCTTCGTTGACCAGTGATGTCATATGGCATAATTGTTTAAGGAAACTCTTCACGAAGTTAAAAAGTTTTCATAGCACCGAAAAGAGCTATTAGTATGCTTTGTAGGGTGAAACCAAGAACTTCTTGCAGACAACTCTTTAAAACATTCAATATTATTACAATTACTTCTCAATATATATATTCACTCATGTGCTTTGTCAGTGAACAATTTAAACTGTTTACAATTAATTCACAGGCACACAATTTCAAAACAAGAAACACAAATAACTTGCACAAAACACAAACATCATTGTCATTAGTACATAACGGAGTTAATTATTCTTTGATATACCAGTTTAATAAACTTCCCAAGAGTATAAAACAGTTTGCAGATAATAAAGCTATATTTAAAGAAAACCTGAGAGATTATATTGTTGGAAACTCCTTCTACTCCATTCAACAATTTGGACAAAACAATTAACTGTATTCAATATGACGTTTTGCAAAAACTCAATTGTAAAAATTAATGTTTATTTTTATTCTCATTATTTGTCTTTATAGCATATAATTGTTTTTACTATGATTATGACTCTTATTGTATGTATGTGTATTAAACCACGGCATGTTTCACATTCCAGAAGTCCTTCCTCAGCAGGGATCCATGGAACAAGTTTCCTAAATAAAAATAAAATAATGTAAATCTGCAGTAGATCGGTGGGTATGCCTACCGCCATGCCAAAAACAATTTTTTTTGAAAGTGCGAAGTCATGGAGCTACGAAATGGAATTTTGAGAGGAATATTTCAGAATCGATGAAAGAGTTCTTTTCTGTAAATTATGTTAAATTAAAATAACTTCAACGGCGATTTAAAGTTTAATTTCCCAATAGTACAGTGAGTGCACGGAAGCAAATTATGCTGTCTACATGAAAGGGACACTACTAGATAAAATAAATGATGTGTAATTGAGCATGTTTTGATGTGTAGTAAATTAAATGTTTGGTCATATTTTGTTATTGTTTGGTCATATTTCCCCTTTTTTAAGGTCATATTTGCCTGCATATTTCCCTATTTTTTTGGTCATAAAGATCCGAAGCCTAATAATAAACCTCAGGATCCTGTTGAAGGTAAGCTGCAGCAGCACTTTGTTACGACGACCAGCTGGCGGTCTGCTCCGGACTCTAATTGGCATCCGTCCAAGCACTCAGTCAGTCACTGCAGAGCCGCAAATTAACTGGCCGGCACCCCCAATACGGACGGATAAGACCAGGGTCGCCCTAATCCGCGCCCACAATCAAGAACCCCGGCTGCGCTCGAGCAGCGGTCGATTTATTGACCAACTCTTCGGGTGGTCGGGATAAGGGAAGAGCCCACCGCATTGACCGCGATGGCTCTCGAATCGACAGATAGGAGGAAAAATAGAGGATAAACGAAGAAGTAGAAAAATAGGTATGGTGGACCGCTCCCTGCGGTCTAATCAGCTACAAGTCACTGTCCCGGAGACCACTCCGTCCTATATCAAAAATAGAATCCCTCTGGGATCCCGCTCGACTGGTCTGTGATCAGCAAGCGAATGAGCAATGACGACCCGGCTGCGCTAGATGTCGCTGCGACGAGTCTCGGATAGTAACTGAATAACTGTGTTCGGTTTTAAGTATCACTAGACGACCCGCGCGAAAATTTCGCGAATAAAATGCGATGAATAGTGAGGCTGAATATGATGTCACCAAAGCTGAGACATTACTCTTCATATTCCTACTTCATTTATCGATTTTGGTTAGAAATCCAGGGATATAAATGGCTCGAAACACAAAAAAACATACTTTAGAAATATTGACATTTTGGCCTGTAAGAGTCGAATTACAAAAAATTACTTTCTTAAAATATAATGTTACCACGGCGGAGATCTTAGTCTTTAATATGATATCTCATTTACCTATATCGGTTAGATATCAAGGGAGATAAATAGCTCGTGACACAAAAATGCGTCGTAGAACCATTTATACTTTTTCCCTGTAAAGGTTTAATTCCAAAAGCTTCTTTCTTAAAATATGATGTCACCAAAGCCAAAGCTGAGACATTATTACTCTTAATCTTACTTGATTTATCGATTTTTGATAGATATCCAGGGAAATAAGTGGCTCGAGACACAAAAAAACGCATTTTAGGAAAATTTACATTTTTGCCCTTTAAGGGTTGAATTACGAAAAATTCCTTTCTTAAAATATAATGTTACCACGGTGGAGACCTTATTCTTTAATATGATACCTCATTTATCTATATCGGTTAGATTTCAAGGGAGATAAATCGCTCGTGACACAAAAATGCGTTATAGAAAAATTTATATTTTTTCCCTTTAAGGCTTGAATTCCAAAAACATTCTATCTTGTAATATGATTTCACAAAGCTGAGACATTACTCCTCATAATCCTACCTCATTTATCAATTTTGGTTAGATATCCAGTGAGATAACTGGCTCGATATACAAAAAACGCATCTTAGAAAAATTAACACTTTTGCCCTTTAAGGGTCGAATTACAAAAAATTCGTTTCTTAAAATATAATGTTACCACGACGGAGACCTTAGTCTTTAATATGATACCTCATTTATCTATATCGGTTAGATATTAAGGGAAATAAATCACTCGTGACACAAAAACAAATTTCAAAAATATTGATACTTTTGCCCTTTAAGGGTCGAATTCCAAAACATTTCTGTCTTAATATATGACGTCACTAAAGCGGAGATCTTAATCTTTAAAATGATACTTCATTAAACGATTTCAGATATGTATCCAGGGAGATAAATGATTCGTAACACAGAAAACAGCATTTTAGAAATATTGACATTTTCGCGCTTAAAGGGTCGAATTCCGAAAACTTCATTTCCTAAAATATTATGTGACCAACGTGAAGAGCATAAGCTTTGAAATGACACCTTATTCATTGATTTCGATTAAGTATAAAGGCAGATAAAGGCTTGTGACAAAAAAATACCTAATAGAAATAATATATATGATTTTGTCGTAACAGCTAAATGAGAAGATACTTATTGCTCGCATATTTTAAACACCACTGACGCAGAAACAGGGAAATGCTTAATTTACTATACTTAGTAGTGAACAGTTCGTTGGCATTAAGAAATCAGAGACCGAGCGTGATGAATGATTGGTTAATGCTCTGGTCTCGTATTCGGGAGAAGGCCGGTTCGAATCCCCGTCCGAGCATCCAGATTTGGACTTTCCATTGTTTCCTCAAATCTCTCCAGATGAATGCCGGGAGGCTTCCTTCAAAAGGCCATGGCCGAATTCCTCCCCGTTCCTTGCCTCCAGTCCTTTCCCGCCTCTAATGACGTGGAAGAAACGTAAAACCATAAGAAACAAAAAGAAATGGTGAACGTTACGATATGAACTTACATGCATATTAGCTACATATGCGGATAAGTAGTTTTTCATTGTAATTTGTTAGCAATTATTGCCTAGAATAGCTTTTTAGTAAATTGGTTCAGTTTATGCAATATCGTTGTAACTTGATGAACAAATCAGAACATCTTCTTTGTCAATTCAAGATTTTTTTAAAAATTTGTCTGTATTGTATTTTTGCTTTTTGTTTGTTTTTGTTTTCTGTTCCTGTTGTTTTCTCTCTCTACCGTTTCCTCTTCTCTCGCATCTAGTTTACTGAAAATGAAACCTGTTTCCGACTGACTAAATTTCTACTTGTATAAATTTATAGCCTGTTCATAGTTTCAGCATCATTAAAATATACCAAATCGATATTGATGGGGTTTTCACAGTTCAAGCTTAAAATCCGCAATTTGACTTATGACTCTAACTGACCACGCGCCGGAACAATAAAATCTGTTAACGTTTGAAGACCATATTTCAATTGTTTCTGTACGTTTGAAAGGAGATTTCTTTATTATAAAAAAGGGAACAGTATATAACATCTCTGGCATCTCGCTAATACCATTCATCATGGTGAAATATTCGTTTATGAGAAATGGAAGCTTAAAAATTGTAAATTAAAAATTGTTTATTATTTTGCAGTAGAAAAATGATTACATTATGGCTGCTGCATAGCTCCACAAGCTGATGCGTCGCATAGTATTCCTCTGATAGATTCAACCCATAACTAAAAGAATATTTTTCCGGAGTGTTTACGATTTGTTTACGATTTGCTATTTATAGCACCCCAAATTTCTCCTAAATACTAGTTTATTTTACATATTGGGAAAATTTGATGAAATAATATTTCATTAGGGTGAGTACACCTCATATTTCATTTAGTAGTATATATCCTAGACTTTCATATTTATTTTTGAACATGCACATTTTAAATTCATCCACACAGGCGAAGCTGCGAGAGAAATGCTAGTTTTTACTAAACTTTATGTTCACCGCTCTTAATGGAAGGTACATCATATCTTTAAACGAGTAATTCTTGTGTATGATATACTTGGCATCTCGGAAGCGGCTCTAATCATTTTGATAAAATTTTGTTTTTCAAGTTTATATAAATAAGCGTCTTTCCTGCAAAAATGCGATTTTAGAAAAAACGAGCAATTCTTGTATTTGGTATCACGGAAATAGCTCAAACGCCATCTCGTAGTAGTTTCTGGTAGTAGTAAGCCTACTGATATTATTTTAGCTTCTCTTTGGTTAGAGCAACGAACTATGCATTTCAAAATGCCTAGGGAGAATACAAGAAAAACATTTATCTTCAATCAAACCTCATGCAAAAATCGTGCATATTGAACAGAAGCCGAGCGAAAATCGGTCACCCAGTTACTTTCATTAGTACTCAGCCGCGAGTATGTCTATTTACGTCATGTTCTATGTTCCATCTATATGATCATTTGCCGTTATTTAGTTTAGTTCAATAACCTTAGTTACTCTAAAAAAATTAGGTTTATTGATCAAATACTTAAAAAATAGTAATCATCAACGTAAGAGTGATTACGTAGTAAAATGCTGTTAAACAGGGTGGAACCGCATCATTTTTTAAAAAACCTGAAGTTACAGCCATCTTTCTGTGGTTTTGATCAGAACTAGATTATAATTCCAGATTTCAGTTGCTTACTCATAGTAACAAGCAATAGAAGCCTTTATGCTCATTTAAAACGTCATCTCTGGCTTCTAGAATACTATCTAATATTATTAATTAAAAATATTAATTATTTCTCACTGACTGGATAAACTATAATTATGTAGTATTACTTCTACATTTGCATCTATACTCTGTAATTCACAAAGATTGAGGGTGCTAAGCACCAATCCTAATTCATTCCAATTCCGAACAGAACGAAGAAAGAAAGAATACATAAAAGCATCAGTACCGCATCTTATTTCTCTAATCTTATCCATCCTGTCATTGCGACCTAAATAGGTTGGCGAAGTATTTCATTACACTCGTAAATTAAAGAATTTGGTATATTTTCAAATATATTGAAACAAAAACGACGCCGTCTGTGTGCCAAACAATCCCAGCCCAATCTGTGTATCAAATCTGTGACACTTTCGGAAGGACTGTAACCAGCAGTCACGAATCAAGCGGCTCTATTCTGTACTTTTTCTAAAGTGTCAATAATCCCTTGCGATACGGATCCCAAACTCCACAACAGTAATCCAAATGCGGAAGCACTAGTGTTTTTTATTTTCTTTGTATGAGAATTACAACTTCTCAGAATACGACCTACGAATCGTAATCTAGAATTAGCTTTGCCTAAGATTTAAGTTACGTGCATGTCCCATTTTTTTTTTTTTAATGGCATTCGGCCGTGTTAACCATTCAGCCAGCTCAATGTGTTTGTTTGTCTTACAATGTACAGATTTCTTATAAGTATGATTATTTTCTCTAATGTGTAAGGACGACACAAGACGAACACAACACTTAATTAAAACCACCCATGCCCTAGGCCGGACTCGAACCGGCGACCCCTGCAACGAGAAGCAAGCACCCTGCCGGGGTCGGCCCATTTAATGTTGCTTTGTACTATTACGCCCAGATACTTCAGGGAATCAACCGTGCCAACAACTGAAATGCTAACTTTGTACTTGTGAACAAAGTTAATGATTAACCACACGTAATGAGAAAGTACTAATCAAATTCTCGTCACAAAATACATTATTCATCTCAGATTAAATATAATTTTTCAAATGTCTGATCGTAATTCGTCGTTGGACTGTAAGTTAAACATTTGCTCTCTTCTAAATCTTCGTACCAATTGCTCAGGAAAATGTCACGTCTGCATCTGAAGGTACTGTGGGTCTGGCAAGGATCAACTTTGTTTTTATCCTACTTCCTGGTCTGAGCCCCAAATAAACAACGGTTCCTCATGGACAGCGGGAGAAAGATGCGGTAATCCCCGGTAGAACTGTGTTGTATCAAGTTTCGTTCTGCTGTGAAAATATTGTGCCAGAAGAGGCGTACGTTTCCGGGCGTGATACGGATCCAGAGATACAACGATCTGAGCACACACGAGAATCTCTGGTCACACACTCCACCAGAATACAATCTGATTTGTAGGATTCGAGTTTGTGTACCGTATCAAATAGAAAAATTTCTGTCAGAAGTAGTAGAAGTGTAGGGAAGATGCCAGAATTACCCGATTTATATGGGTTTTGTGGCTACCCAACAACATTTCGTTTCGCGTTTGTTCTGAGTACCGTGCCATTCTCTGCACAGGTTTAAGAATATCTATTTACATTAAATGCAGTTGAGTGTTAATTTCATTGATCTCACTTGAAGACTTGTTCCAAATTGGGTAATTGGGAAATGGTTAGATATACAAACGAACGTTTATTTACCAAACTTAGCCATCTCTAGTGAGCAGAATAAACTTCATTAAAAACTTAATATTACCATTCCCACCAAAAATGAAAGATTCTCGGATATATTGTCCTTATTGCAAATGATGTTAAATGTGAAATGACGTTAATCTTCCAGACTTACAGTGAAACACAATGCCTCCGATACACCACAATAAGTTTATATTTAGACTCGTCACTAGGATCATCTTATTTTCTGTCGAGATATCAAGTTGTGACATCTAAATTACGTCATTTTACACCTCCAGTAAGTATGATAAATAATTCAACTGATATTTTCTAATTTTTGGAAACGTTCTATGTGAAAATAAGACAAATATATCCTGGGATATGAACATGGCTCCTTATTCGAAACTAAAAACATATCGCGACCTGCTGTGAAGATTACTATGAAGCTCAAAATGTTCTATAATAGTAGTGTTGGCTTTATACGATGAATTAAACATAAAAATATGCCATTATTTGACAGGACAGTAGGTCATTTCATTTCTTCTGCAGTTGCT
Source organism: Vandiemenella viatica (assembly GCA_031002005.1). NCBI lineage: Eukaryota > Metazoa > Arthropoda > Insecta > Orthoptera > Morabidae > Vandiemenella > Vandiemenella viatica. The sequence continues at coordinate 84,650,217 of JARYHS010008074.1, forward strand.
TGTTACAATAATGATTATTATTTAATAAGTCCATCAATGTTGCATCGGTTTACTTGTTAAGAAATAATCATTATTGTTCAAAAAAATGGGAGTCAAAATAAGTCGGAACCCAGCAGTCCACGATCACATCGTTGTAAACACTCAAATTAAGTTCGTAAATAAGATAGTTCAAGCATTCAACGACATACTGACATCTGAGGCGCAAATAACAAACTATGTGATAAAGTGTAGGACTTAAACAGTCTACAGTATTTCAGGCGTAGCGCAGTCCCCATGTAGTACAAATAGTTTGAATTGTGCCGCATCATTCTTGATAGCCTAAACATTATGAACAAACGCTTTATAGCGCATGTGTCCATTTTTGGAACGCGTTACAGCAGCAATTTTGGCGTGACATGCATTCGATAAGTCCTTCTGTCAGTTTTCTGGAGGTATCTGGCAATTCTTGTAAATTACGCCCCAGTGGCTTGTGTGTGAGGAGCTTGTTCCCAATAGAATCCCAGACGTATTTTGTTGGTTGATATCAGGCGAATTTGGTGGCCAAGACGACAACGTGAGTTCACTATTACTCTTCTCAAACCACTGTAGCACGTTTATAGCCTTGTGACACGAACAGTTATTCTGTTGGAAGATGCAATTGCCGACATGGAAGACATGAAGCATGCTTTTTTTTTTTTTTTTTTTTTTTTTTTTTTTTTTTTTTTTTTTTTTTTTACACCTCGTCGACGGCTAAGGTCATTAGAGGCGGGATGGGACTGGGGTCAAGGAACTGGAAGGACTTCGGCCATGATGTTCTTGAAGGAAGCATCCCAGCATTCGCTGGAGTGATTTGGGCAAACCATGGAAACCCCAAATCTGGATGCCCGGACGGGGATTCGAACCGGTGTCCTAACGAATGCGAAGCCAGAACGTTAACCGTGAAGCATGAAATGATGCGGATAGCTCCCATAATTTTCGCTTAGTACATAGCTGGAATGGTGCGTGAATGTCCCCCATAGTATAAAATTACGCCTACCGGCCTGCGAGCAGCCGTTAGGCTGGAAGACGGCGTATCCGACATGATCATCGACCTGGTGTAGCCAGAAAACGTGATTCATCCGACATCCAGGCTACACGTTTCCATTGATCTCACTACCAACTGCAGTCGTAATTGACGGTGTCGTTGGGTCAGCACGGAAACACGTATGGGTCGTTTGCTGTGAAAGCCCATGTTCAACAATGTACCCTGAACCGTGCACTCCGAAGCACTTGTGACTGCACCAGTAATGTACTCAGCTGTCAGAGCTGGCACAGATCCCCTCTATTCTGCTTTACAGAATGGGTAAGATCTTCACGTTCTGCAAAAGGCGTGGACGTCCACCGCCTTGCCACTTATTAGCGGTTTGACCGTCCTTCAACCACTTTCCATAGATGCTCACTGCAGTAGCACCAAATCATGGCGGTCAGCTTCGCCGTTCCCGAGATCCTAGTTTCTTAGGGCCGAGCCATAACAATCTGCCCTTCTTCAAAGTCACTTGTGTCAATGGATACACACGTATTTTCGCTACAATGATTCCCCATACATCTTTCCTCCTTTTATATACCGGGTGGTTACAATTAAACTTTCAATATTTAACACGTTATAACACGGAAACTAATCACGGAAACTAATTACCCTACGAGTATCAAACTTGGTAGCATTAATGTCAAGGACATAATGGAGAATCAATTCAACTGAAACGCTTTCTTTTAATGTGCTGCAACGGTACATCATACCATTACATTCCTGTGCCATTACTGCTACAAAACGGGCTCAATATGGCGCCCATCAGTGTCCAGAAGAGTCTGAAAGCGCCGAATTGCATTCTTCACAGCAGAACGAAGCATGACCGTAGGTATGCTGGCTACCTCTCTTGATATGCTGTGGTTTAGATCAGCACGTGTGAATGTTCCCCTGTCCTTCAGGTAGCCCCACAACCTGAAATCACAGGGAGGGAGGTCAGATGATTGTGCCGGCTAAGCATTTGGAAACGATCGGCTGATAATTTGATCGTTTCCAAATGTGTTTCGGAGAATCAGTTGATGATCACGCCACCTGGTGGACATAGTTGGAACTGGACGGTGGCGCTGTGACGCGTGGAAATCATGCACCCCATACTCTGGACATTAATGCTACCAAGTCTGGTACTCGTATGGTAATTAGTTTCCGTGTTATAACCTGTTAAATAGGGAAAGTTTAGTTATAACCACCCTGTACTTCCCATATCACATGACCTTAACGTCGCCGGATGTATTCTGTCTCGCGGTGAAAAGTGGTCGTAATGTTTTGGCTCATCAGTGTATTTATTTCTTGTTTTTTACCCCTAACCGTGTTGGGCTGCCACGTACATACTACTTTATTGTAACTTAATGTTAAAAATACCCCGTTCCATATACGCAGAGAAACAGAGAAGCAGAGAAGCGTACGTTATTTTAAAACTTCTGAGCTAGAAATATTCCTCTTCATACACTCAACTGATATTAATCCGACTATTCTGCACTCAAGTCAGCGGTTTGATATCAGTGCTTTTTCCTAGTATTTATATTGGAAAGGTGAGAAAAATGGAGAAAAAGAATAGCAAAAAAAAATATAAAAATTGCACAGATCCTTGATGTTCATTTCATGGTATTACTGGCTGTCATCTAGGCTCGCGCAATTGTAATGTGCCGGCTCTCTAATATTCGTCTCTATGCGGGATTAATTACCTAGGGAGCCGTTACGCGCATTTAGCTCTATCGCCATTTGAATCCCGGTCATGCAGCACAATTAAGGTTTGGGTCGCGGCACACGTGATAATACTAAACTGCTTTGAATGGCCCATATCGTATCTTTAACAGCAACTACCCGGGTTTTATGAATGCTGCAAACGCTGCTTTGGCTAATTGTGCATACGTAGCAAGAATATCTGAGAGATTTTTTGCGATAAAATCTTTGTTATCCACATCAGTATTCTATTCAATATAATAATATTCTAAAGTTGTACCTGTAGCCCTACATGAAACAGATTTTTTTTAAAATAAAAATTTAAATAATTTTCACAACCGATGATAGAGGCGGCATGGTCGTAAAATTTTGAATTTTTGTCTTTCTGTCCGGGCAAAATTCTAATGGATGGATTGTATATATTATTCTGCACTGTATTGCCGGATAAATTTATAGAATGTGATATGAACCTTTGAAGAAATGGTTTCACAAATCTAATGTTTTCGAGTTTGCCTCTAGTATAAATCACTGTGAATGTTTCAGGTCGCCTTACTGTACATCTACTGTTTCGTTTAGAATTTTAATATTATTAAGTAAAACTAGGGTACTAAATATATCCGTTTTGATAGCCAGAACCGAACCAGTAAAACAGTCGTAAGTTCTTTCACGTGGAAAAGAAGGCATATACTGAGTACAAATTCTTTTCACTTCAGCACCACCCAAGTTGGTGTTGCTTTATATAAATATTTATATAATGACCAACCGGATATTAATTAGCCTGTATTATGAAAATACTTTCACCTATAATTACGAAAACGAATGCCATGATTAATAACATTTATTATTAACGATGGCATTCATTATGTGTATATTTATATATATATATATAGGTGAACGTCTGTCCATAATACAGTATAAGATTGTTGATGGTTTAATTAATACCATAATTAAGTAGTCCGCCATAAAGATCAATTTAACATTTGTTTTCATTCTCAAAGAAAACGACGTCAACGATACTGGTTACATGCATTCATACAATCCAGAGGTTGTATACAACACTTCTTCCACAGATAATACAGGTCCCGGCCATCGTAAACTGAGTTGGTGAAAAACTTTGCCGAAAAACTAAAAACTAACTTGGATGATCGCTTTATAAAAACTCTACCGAAATTTCTAGAACACTTCAAAAGCTACCGCCAGATAATTCTCGAACATTAACAATACTTAAACAATTGAAACATATTAAAACAATCAGAATTAATACATAATCATTTACAATCAATACAAAATGGTCAAAAATGGAAATTAAAGATACTTAAACACAAAATTATACACATAAATCATTTTAAAATGTAGCAAATTGTCCTTTCGACATCGTAAGTTGCATTAATACTTGGAATTACTAACATTTAAGCAATTCTCTCTCACAGTTCTGCTCTTAAACATATTATATGGCCTTTAAATAATTTCATTTAAAAAAACTAAGGCTATATACATTGATTTACAGGAAATTGCAAAACAAACATACCAGATCATATTCAACCAAATTATAGCCTACTATAAGTGCTTCGTAAAATCCAATTCCATTTAATTTTTGGTTTGAGGGCTGTTACAACAGGCTATAATTACGGAAACGAATGCCATTATTAATAATATGTATTATTAATGCTGGCATTCGTTTTTTTTATATATATATATATAGGCGAGAGTCTTTCCATAATACAGGCTAATTAATTACTGGTTGATCATTCGCCTTAAAAAAAAAAAAAAAAAAAAAAAAAAAAAAAAAAAAAAAAAAAAAAAAAAACTTTTAACTAATATCATCGACAAATAGCGGCAATTTGATTTTAATTTCACTGACGTGCTACGCGATTGTATTCTTTTATCACTGTGCGTATATCTCATTCCACGTAGATTGACGTTATGAGCAAAGCCGGTACTGGATGCAGACTTAAGTATGAAAGATTCGTTTCAATTCTGATTCCAAGCAATCAATAAATCAATTACAGTAGCACCGTGCGACGTAAAAAAAGGATTACATAAAAATCTTTAATCCGATTCAGTACCACTTGTAATCAGATTACAGAGAAATCCGATCTCGAATAAAAATGGTGACACTGTGAAGAAATCGAAAGCCACGATGATCCTAAATTGGGAAACGTTATTTTTTAATTTTATTTTTTATGCTCAACAGCATTCGGTCGATCATACCTAAGTGCTGCAGAGTTTTTTAAAACAGCGCTAGGTGAATGGCGATATGGTTAAGCTATATAAACTACGGACTATTAGCTTATCGTTCATGATTTCCACCACACGTTCCCATACTGTAATGATGATGACGGTGATAAGCACCAAGTCCACCACGGTGAAAGGAATTTAAAGCCATGAGAGAAACGCTCTATTACCGTCAGTTTTTTTAATAAGGTGAAATTCTTATTGTTAACACTATACAATTTAATACGTTTTAGCATTCATTTTATTACTTTGTTTCACTACTTAATGAAGTAGTGCTTTCGAATCAGCAAAAATAGCTGCACACCGCTGGAAACCAAGCATATATATCCTTTTAAAATGCTTCTTTAAAACTGATCACCCAACAGTAGTTAATGAGATAAGCTATTACAAACAAAACTAATCACAGGTAAATGAACCAATAGTTGCGAACTGTGATAAATAATGTAATCACTGAAATTCATTTAAAATTAATGGCCGCGAGCTCAAGCAAAGCTATCAGTTACATGCAGATATGAATAAACCGGTTGAACTATGTTGAAATTCCTGGGTTCTAATTTCACTAGGTTAAACTGAATGTTTAAGACATAAATAAATCTTCTGATCTAATACTATTACACTATCCAAAGGGGGTATTCCTTTGACGTATTCGAAATATAATTTATTTCTATTGACTACTTGAATAGTGAGATAAGGTGGTAATTTCTGAGCATGGTTGCGAAAGAGTATTTCGTTTTTTTTTTAAAAAAATCAGGAATCATTAACGTAGTCAACGGACTTCGCCTATCGGTTTTTCAATCAATGGATTCCAACCCTCCAAAGTGCGATTTCGGAAGATCTGAAAAACACATCTACGGCTGCTATAACCTTTTCGTTTGTTTTGAAAAGTTTTTACAGCAATAAACTTTTTTAAATTTGAAAATAGGCTGACATCAGAGCCAAACATTATTTCAAATGCCACTGTTTTCCCATTTCTACAGCACCTTTGTTGGTATGTGCATTTCACTGAAGAGAGATTATTTTTTCTTTCTTGATCTCGCTCTCTTCTTACCAATTTTTTCACCCAGTTGAATAAGAATAATTATTATTTTATTATTTTTCAAGATAACTCATAAAGAGAATCATTTTCCATCCCAGTAAATGACCTGACTGGCAGACGAAATTGAACTCATCATTCTTGGTGTAGTGCCACCGCCATCCACAACTTGTTTTGATTGCTGCAGTGATGGACTCGCATTTCCTTCAGAGCTACAAATTGGTGCACAAAATTGGTCCAAATACTATTGCAAAATTTGTCAGCCTATAACAAATTGGCACCCATCCTGCACAAAGTTTTTTCCCACTTTTAATTATTGCTTGTTGAAAACAGAGTGTAAATGTCCTGGCATATCTTTAAATAGTAAACTCAACTTGGAGGGACGCTTTGGGAAAACGGTAACGAAAGGTGCCAAATACCTGCATTTACTGGAAAGGGTGTTGTGGTGATGTGTCGGGGAAATTAGGGAATCAGGGTGTAAAACTGTGGCTAGACCTTTGTTTGAGGGTGGTGGGATAGTATGGGATCTCCCTTGGGTATCAAATACGTAAGTACAGAGGAGGATAGCTAGATTTGTTTGTAAAAATTACCATAGAACACAGTCTGTAACTAATATATTAAAGGAGCTCAGTTGGTACTCATTGGATGATAGGAGAATGGTACTGGAAGTGTATAAAGCATATATTGGTGATGTGACCTGGATGTTTTGTTATTATAATTGACTGTCATTCATTTTGTTAAATTAGCCATCTACAAAAGATCACATTAATAGAAAAACGAGAACATAAGTAAAAACACACATTTCTAAGAATTCAGACAGAAAATTTCGGTTTTTCTAAGGAATTTTTTTAGAAAGTCTCCACAATTGTAATTCCCCGTTCATTCCTGGTCTTTGTTTCAGTAATTAATTTGCCTTTTCTGATGTCAAACGTATGTACTCGTACAGGTAATTCGCCTAAAATTTACGTCAGTAACATTCGTATCTGATAAAGAAATAAAACAAAACAGTTATCAGCCGTTAATTCCAAGTAAATAACTAATCAGTAAGTGTAGTAACTTCGTATGATCGTAATAATTTGGTAGTGGGGTTTCTTATCAGTTGCGTAATCGGCCAAGCCTTACACAGTAGTCCTACCGGGTATAAGGGACCGTCAGCTTAACGTGGAATCCGAATCACGGAAGCGTTCTGGCGCACTTCACATTACCAGAGATGATGGTCGGGTAAAGGACCTTTGGATACCCCAGTCCAGACCAGGATTCGAACAGGCAATCTTTCTATCTGCAGTCAGATGCCTTAAAGAGAGCATTCGCCGTATAAGTAAACTGCAGGGAGAAGGAGAGTTTATTTTCTCACCGAAATCAAATCGGGCAGCAAGACCAATTTTCCTCAGGCTACTCCTCGGCTGCTATCTGTAGCTACCATCTCCACAGGCCATATCCTTCCGTCTGAACAAGACCTCTGTAGATTCTATCAAACCCTGACCAATTTCATCCACAGATTCTCCTTCTCAAGGCTTTTCCATGCTCCCTCAATTAAACTATGTCAAACGCAAGATACAAGAAAAATAATCATTTTTGGTAACAAATATCATTTGTTCTGTTTAAAAGCAGCATGTACGTAAAAAATATTAGAAGGCAATCATAGAAAAAAAATTGCGGGGAAAACAGGTTTTCCCAAAGAAATATAACCAGGAACTAATTAACTGGAACGCCTTTCAATGTGACACGGTAAAATGGACAATGGAAGGAATTTTATGCTTTATAAGAACCCTCATCCGTTTACTAATTTCTCCCTTATTCTTCGTGAAGCCTGGAATTAATTGTCAACGTCATATCATTAAAAAAAAAAAAGTGGCAGGGAAGAGGGTTAAGTACAGTCTACTCAAATGGAAAGCGAAGCTACTCTACTAATACTCGGTTACTACAGTAACAGATATATTGTAAGTAAACCGTCTTTCTTCTTAGGATGCCATGGACGATTCAAGTAGTAGGTGGTTACCATTAAGGAAGTAACCGTCCAAAGTGACTCTGTAAAGCCGCGTTCCGACGACGTCTTGTAACGAAGACGGGACGGGACGGACACTCGACAACACGCCATGGGAACGGGGCCGCCTCTGCTAGCGGAGATGAGACGCAGCTAACCACTATCTGTCGGTAAACATCACAGGCGTGTGTAGTGATGCGCTGTTGCCATCAGTTTGCAGCAGCGGTGCGCACCCCTTCTGTTGCTGTAAAGTGCTCTGTGCCAAACGACAATAGGCAGCGTAGTGGGGAGGTGGCGGCGAGGTAAGCGAGGGCTAACCTGCGGCGCGCGCTCGTCCCTACACTCCGGCTAGTGAGATGCCGCCTCCGTTACAAGAGATCGTGGGAACGCAGCTTTATCGAAGCCATGTGCCGGCATGTTCACACCTTCCCTGTGCGACACACAAAATACAATCAACAGTGCAGACACCTTTACTCCATACTAAATAGGTTTGGAATTTAACCAAGGACTCTGGCGCATAATCTGGTGATTAGGAATTGTGGACCAGCAATTCCCCGATCCTGCCGGCCAAGTCCCGATAGTGAAAAATTTCCTTCACTACCCGGACTCGAACCGGCTAACGCCATGTCATTGCCGGGCACCATCACGGTGCCGCAACTAAATGAGCCAACGGTGCGTGTTTAAGTGTGTTTAAGATTTCATTTTTTGTTTTCGATAGAACAGGGATGTTGTTAATGAAATCTAAGGTTTCAGACTTTACATTTCTCTAATTAACCACATACCTTGTACGAAATATTAAATTTCGTGTAAAAGTTAATTAAGTTTAAAGTACTATAACTGAAAGTTCGCTTTTAAGAAACTCATTTTTTTCACCTTTACCTACATTAAGTAAAACAATCTGGTATTCTTCGTAAAAGATATTAATTTTATGAAGTCAGTGCACAGCGTGTTTTGTACAAACTGTTTGGTAGCGAAAATTGAAATCTGGATATTTCTGCTTCTCCTTTTCAACTGGAGGTCTTCATTTATAACTTATTAGTTCCTTGTATTTTATCGTAAGGAAGATGTTGCGCCTGTCGTTTGTTAACACAGGACAATAATTTAGTTATTTTTAATTCATATGGATAGTTTTTTCCGATTAAATTCGTCATGATGATTTCAGGGATGAAAAATTCCATCCTCATAAATACAATTTAATTGAAATATGTTGTAGAAAAAGATGGTAGAATAATGTTGTAAAATTTAAAAGCAAAATTTTTATACATTTATAGTTTTCAAAATTAACTACAAAAATTTTATGTTTCCTTGGCCAAATATTTTTATACCAAAATACGAAAAGAAAATGTCACACAAGCAATCAATCCACATTCACTTAACTATTTATAAAAACCAATTCCTTACTTATTTGTTATAAAAATAATTATACTTTCAAATTTCCGGTGCCAGGATTGTATGATTTATTTAACTCTGTACCCAACACCGGGTTTTACAACACTGCTTAAAATAGATTGTCTTTTAACTAAAGTAAAATTACTTCTTTAAGGCTCATTAACTTTCAGAAAGAAAAACAATTATCATTTACATATTTTATTGTTATTTTTACAATATATTATCCTATTAAAAATATAAGCATTGCAATTCATTTCTATTATTCATTCTTCATTACCATCGGTCTTATTTTCTTGAATATTCAATTTATAATTATATATCCATTCCACCAGGATTGGATCGACTTTTAATTTAAGCTTCTCAAGCCATCTTTTCTTCACTAACTTTTTTTAGTAACCAGAGATCCTCCTTGACTGGATGGACTTTCTCTAATGTTGAAAAACAGTAATGCCAAAGTTACAATATATGACCTCAATCATTTAACGATAATAATATAGTTTAATAAAATAACGTGTAACTCACTGATTGATAACCAAGGTACCCACACTGTTGGCTGGATTCCAACCGCTTTCTAGGCAAGCAATGGTATATTCTTTACTACTTTAGAACGAACTGACCACATGCCAAAGTAGTATGGTGTTTTCTATCCGCTTGGTGATTGTTAACATTTTGGTTTTCAATATTTTGTACAGGTGTATTTTGGACTTTAGAAGAGTATAGGAGTTTAACCTTTACAGAGTCAACACTGAACAAATATATCGTTTACTCCAAATCGACTGCGCCATACTGGATATACGAAAGCTTTGTCTAGCAAAGGTAAAGTGAAATATGGGAGCAAACAGACACTTAAGCACTAACCAGTGATCTACATAAGGTTGATATCCTCCTCAATAACCTATACAGGATGCTCCATAAATAGAAGTATAAACTTTAAAAAGCCGTAGGAATCAGAACGATTGAGAATTCCATAGGGACCTACGAACCGAAACGACTCCTGTCTGTCGCTAGGCGTCGTGTTCATGAGAACGCAGGGGAGGGATATAATGCAGGTCTCCACCCTCTCCGAATTTAAGCAGCCAGTATTATTTTTTCTGGGAGACACTTCAATCTGTTACACATAGAACACCTGTCGATTCCGAAATGGATTTGATTGCTAGAATCGTCTACACAGCTGTTGGAATACAAGAAAAATCCAAATGTTTTCAACCGTGTCCACCAATCCATGGTTCACAGATGCATCAGAAGTAATTGTGGGAACTTCGAAACATTATGAAATTGAATTTATATTTTCCGCCTAAACTTTGTTATGGTAATTTTTATACATCGCCTAAGACTTTATTCTGACATACCCGGTCATAGATTCATACGGACTTGTGAATCGTTTTCATGTTATCCACCTCATCTTAAGTTTGTACCTTTATTTATGTGACAGCCTGTTTATGTATTTAACAACAATCTAGAAAATATTGACAGCTTATGCTGAATAATAACTATGCTTTCCATTACGTATAGTCTTGGTGCCGTGGTTTTCTTAAGTCAACACAAATAAGCGATCAGTAGAATTTGTCTGCTAGAAGATGTTGAACTACTGTAATATATGGAGAATGTAATGGAGTCGGTGCTTCTTTCCTATTCTACGGAGATTTTGAACCGAAAGAAGTCATCAGAATCCACTTGGAGTATGCCTTCGTAAGTTCTACCCGGTATCTCTCTACAGATAAAATCTGGTTACCTGATAAAAACGAAATTTTCAGTTAGTTTGCAAAGGCTGAACGAAGTGAATTCTCACTAATAAATTAACGTCATAAAGCCCCCGCTCTGCCTTGCTGCTGATCAGAGATCTTGGCTCTTGATTATGGTTCCTACATTCGGATGAAAAAGAGATTGCAGTATTGAAATCCGTAATTAAATTCGCTGTGTACCAACTTAAATATGTTATATCTCCTGATAATCTAGTGTTCGCAGGATCGAATGGAAACAGCAGGATCAACTCATTGTTTGTCTACAGATCTAAACTGTTCTCAGCTAGATTAAAACTGGAGAAGCCATTCCCCTGTTACTAAAGAACATTTAGTCAGTTGATAAAGACGTCATAGCCTAATCTACTCATCTGCAAGGCATACGGAGTCGACCTTCAATTCATTTGGTTCTAACATGTGTAAAAGTCTTCTAACAAGATCCCACAGTGGAACAAGTGCCTCAGGTTGATGCTGTCGTGCTGTCTGCAGGCCCTCTAATTTCCTGCTCTCCCTCTCATCTTGACCCTTCTTCAGGCCCTCTCTGCAACTCCCCCTCATGCCCTTTCGTCACAGGGGAAGTGAAGGAAGTATGAGGAAATTGTGGGCCCACAGGACACCAATGAAAACGGAAACCAATTTCGCGCAACACAGACACCTGATGAAGCCCTGGAGGGCGGTAGGGACGGTGTCGGGAACATTGGCACAATCGGCCACTGGCTGGACAACACGGTAGGGCTACAGCGGCCGGCAAATTGCACGCCACTGGCTCGCTTACGGAACCAGCAATTACCAGGAGGAACAGTACCCTGGAAATCTGTGCCTACCCGGACAACAACACAAGAGGCAGCACACGAATCTTCAGTAATAAAGAATCATCTACATAAGTTATTCTTAGCATTCTTTGATAAAAAATTTAAAATCCAAAACATTTAGTTAAAAAAAATATATAATAAAGTTCCATAACGGTTGGTATGTTTTAAAAAAATAAAGAAAGATTATTTTCGTAATTGCTAAATCAATTTTATGTTCAGAACAATGTCTTCGAAAATTAGTATCAGCTAAGAATCAAGACTTTTGCAGCTATGTACACCCTTTGACAATAAATTTGGCCGCCGCTGAAAAATTCTATCACTCTTATTTTGCACAATCTGACAATGTCATCCTAAGAAACAGTAACGCAAAATAAGAGTGATAGATTTTTTCAGCGGCGGCCAAATTTACTGTCAAAGTGTGTACCTTGTCCGACAACAATGACAATTCCTAAGCCATTCTGGTATCATTTTTCCTTTCCATTTATCGAGCTTAGTGAGGGAGTGGTTAAGCTCTGGTCTCGCATTCGGGTGGATGTGGATTCGAATCCCCGTACGATCATCCAGTTTTGGGTTTTCCATGTTTTCACCTAATCATTCCAGACCAATGCCTGGATGGTTCCTTTAGAATGTCATGGCCCATTCCTTGCCCCAAGTCCTTGCCTGCCTCTAATGACCTCGACGCCGAAGAGGCGTAAAGCCATATAAAGAATCTAGTCATTTCTTTTTTTGATGTCATGCCATGTGTTGTTACATATCTTGATCTTTCAGCAGTTGACCACAAAGCTGGACATTATCAGCTTATTCGGGAATCAGTCTGGCGTGATGGTGTGGAGAGAAAAAACTGATAAGTGTGCTTCTGCTCCACAATATCCTTTAAATTCTATGTGTTACATAGCCGCATGCAGGAATTTGGGCGCTTGTATTGAAGCCACCTCCCAGAACGACTACAAAAAGTAGTGTAACATATTTTAGCTCTATCTGAAACAGTGATTAGATGGGCAATACCGAGTAGTTAATGATTATTGTAAAATCTTTATGCCAACGTTTCTGGCCATACAACAGTAAATAATCAAACGAATAGTATTAAAAAATATTGATTTAAACTAAGAATGATTCACATCAAACAAAATTACAACCAGATCAATATGGCGACAATACATCTAAAGGCGAAATGTTAAACTGATTTAGTATGAAGCGGAGGTAGCAACAAATTATTTATTATTTCAGTATTTTTTCAACAGATATAAATTAATAGCAGGTAAAGTATTTGTTCAATAGGAAGCAACAGTATCGAAAGAAAATAAAAGGATTAAACATATCTACTTTATAATTTCCTAAGCTCACTCATTCACTCGCATCAACACCTATTGCGTGGAGAACGGTGTCACGTGTCAGCCTCCGCTCGCAAAACAGTGACCAGAGATACCATTAGAAGAAATTCGTGGTTATGTCCACAATGTAATAGCTAAGCAACTGCTGATAAATTAATTGCCACAATACTTTTGTGAAGTTTGCTTTTCGTAACGTTTCATAGTTAAAAAAAATCGATAAAGTTTACGTATGAAAACACGTGGATCTGCTTTTCAGTAATATGTTGCTAATGAAAGTAACTTATAAAAGTTATCTGCAGTAACCGCGAATGCCAATTGTCATTCCGGCTTAGGATAAATTTCAATTTGATATAAACTTCCACTAATGTTGTTGATTGACCAAAGTTTATGCATTACGGTTTATTTGCTTTTTAGGTATTTACACGCTTTATATTAGCTTGACCTGTATGTATGTATGAATGAATGTAACGGAATTTTTCAATTCCATTTTCACCCACTTCCAGATGTCCGAGCTTTTTGAAATTTCTCACACATATTAACAACCGGTGGCAATACAATAATTTTATAGTAATGTTCTTATATTATCAGTACTTTGACAGTAACAATAGAAAAATGAATGTGTTGAATGTATTGAGAACCAGTGACAATACAATAATTTAATAGCTATGTCTTGATAATCTCATTACTTTCACAGTAATGGTTCAAAAATTTTGCACACACATTAAAAACCTATATCAATACAATCATCTCATAGCAACGTCTTTCTATTCTCCTTACTTTGACAATAACAACAGAAAAATGGTTACATGCAATGGAATCTTTCATTTAAGTGTACACCCACTTCCTGGCGTCCGAATCGTTTGAAATTTTGCACACTTATTAGAACCAATAAAAATACAATAATTTCACTGTCACTACGTTGAGAGTAACAACTTAAAGTGGTTGAGTGTAATGGAAAATATCAGTTCAATTTTCACCCGCTTCGATAAGTCCAAATTGTCTAATATTTTGTACACGTATTAAAAACCGATGACAATCCAATAATTTCATATCTATGTCTTGGCATTCTGATTACTGTGACAGTAATAACAGCAAAGTACTTTAACAGGCTTATGACAGATGTGGCCCTTTCTCACCCATTTTCCGCTGCCCCTTGGTGGCTCAGTTGGTTAAGGTGCGTGACTGTTGAGCAGACATTCCCCACTCAAATCCAGATTTCGGTTGAAATTTTTACGGATTTTAGAAGTGAGTTGCACCTCTGTCAAAGATTTAGTACGTTAGAATGACAAATGGTTCGGATTTCACATTAAACTGCAGGTATCCTATATCTCAAGGGATTGCCGAGATGGACAAATACAGCCGCGACATTAGTGCTCATGCGCGGCAAATCGAGAAACCTTTGTTATTTGGTGGCCGGACCCTTCGAAGATTTTCCTGGCCACATTGCCATATGCATTTAACCACTTCTAGGCAAATTAATTTTTCGAAATTTTTCACACTTAGCTTATTAATAGCTTACAATACAATAATTTTACAGCTATAACTTGGTATTCTGATTACTTTGACGGTAACAACAGAAAAGTGGTTTTGCTTCACAACGTTTAGCACATGCGCAATTGACGATGCTTTGATAGAAGCTACTATAATATGATGATAAACAGTGAGTATTCGAAACATCGTTTTAAATTAGTTCGTACCATTATAGAATAGCAGTATTCCACGTTTACCTATGCTATTGGTCCTATGGTAGGGTTGACCATTTAACTGTCCATTACTCGTGAGAATAATAATTAAAAATGAAACTAAAACTTAAAGAAAAAAAGAGATTGGGAAAAAAAAGAAAATAGTAAGAAACATTCTTTTGCAACAATCTGAACTAAAAATTTAAAAATAAAATTGTAGTTTAAAAAACTAAAAACACGCTTTTGTAGTAATGTGGACTAAAAGATTAAAAATAATCTTTAAATGTAAATATTTTGTTTAACAGCGATAGAACGTCCCACAATTCCTCATAAATTAATTTTTTGAATAAGCTTAAAGTAGGAACAAAGTCACTGATTAAAGAAATGACTTTAATGTTAAAAAAAATCATGGGGTTCTCTCTTTTCGCAATGAATCTTTACAAACAGATAGCGAAAAAAATATAAGACAACTGACATCTAGTTCCCCATGTTTTTTTTACATTAAAGTTAATTTTTATAATCAGTGACTTTATTCTTAGTTTAAATTTATTCAAAAAAATAATTAATGCTGAACTGTGGGACGATCTATCGCTGTTAAACAAGATCTTTAAATTTAAAGATTATTTACTGACAAGTTTCGTTAATGGTCTTTGTTCATGTTCGCTGTACGTAAGATATTAGGTTATTTTAAGTGGACATCAGACTAAATATTTTACCGAATCAATTATTCTCGCAATTCATTTATTCGGAGTTGTTCAACTGTTTAATAATATGTATTAAGTTCTCTGGCCGTTACAGATCCTATGACCAATATGTGTTTTCCCAGTCTCAATAAAAAAAAAGGAAAACAACGTGATGCTTTCGAAGAGAACAGGATTTTTTGAAATTTTGCAGAGTGAACTTTAAGGGTCAAATACAAGTCAAGTTTGTATTTAAGCAATTATACGATTGCGCTATCTCCCCTGTTCGTGTTTAATACCTACCTTTATTAATGCTTCTGAGTTATTCAAGCTCAAGAGATTTTATTCACACTGAAACACTGGTCAAGTTTATATTTGGTCAAATCAGCTCAACCTGTCATAATCTTTCATCGTAAAAACTGGAAATATTCTATACCCGTGATGATACGCAAAATAAGAAGAAGAAGAATAAAAAAAGGTCACGGGCTTAAACTAGTAATTTAATAAAAAATTATTTTATTCTGTTGTTGATTTTTTACCAGTTATCTGAAAATTACGCATAGTTATCTTTATATATATATTTCTTCTGTACGTGTGTATGTCACTGAACTCCTAAATAGATGGACTGATTTTTATGAAATTTTGTCTGTGTGATTTAACTTGATTTGAGAATGGTTTAGATTAACAAAAATAAAAAACATCACCCTCCCCCTTTAAAACCCTTAATTTTATACGAACCCACATTTTTTATCTGATTTCGATGAATCTTTGCACACGTATAGTTCAAAATAAACAGAAAAATACGAACAACCCCTCTCCCCCTTTCCAACCCCAATAATTTTTGCCGATGTTTTTTATACATAGCCACAACCTTTATCAGATTTCGACGGGACTTTTCACATGAATACTTTAAACAAATAGAAAAATACTGTTTACCTTTGATTTTCGAAAACCCAACCCCTCTCACCCTTTCCATCCCCTTAATTTTTGTCAATGTTCTTTACACATACCCACAGTTTTTATCCAATATCTACGGAACTTTGCATATGTATACTTTAAAACCCACTGAAAAATACTGTCTACACTTAGTTTTCAGATACTCCACCCCTCTCCCCCTTTGCATCTCCTTACTTTTGTAACCGTTCCTTATATATATATACCAACATATTTCATCCGATTTCAATGTTCCTTTGCACACAATACATTAAAACAAACAGAAAAATAAAGTAATAATTTGTTTTTCAGAAACCCAACCCCTCTCACTTTTTCCACCTCATTAATTGTTGTCAATGTTCTTTATACAAAGCTACAGTTTCCATCCGATTTTTAAAGAACTTTTCACACGTATACTTTAAAGCAAACAGAGAAGGACTCTCTACATTTGTTTTAGAATAGTCCGACCCCTCTACCCCTTTACACCAACCCATCTTAATTTGAAAAGTTGTTTATAGAACCTACAGTTTTTATCAGAATTTTGATGGAACACTGTGCACGTATACTTTATAACAAGTGTATTGCCTACATTAGGTTTATAAAGACCCACCCACTTTCACCCATCACCCTTCTTAACCAAAATTTACACACGAAGCCTTCAATTTTTTCGCGATGTTTTCCATTTTTTATTACATGCACATCTGTCTGTTGTGTAAATGCATACCCAATTAGAAAAGAAAAAGAGGCATTGCAACGCATGCCGGGCAAAGCTAGTTGGATATATAAATAAACTAGTGTAAGCCCATGACTGTGTTTTGTGTATCGTCACGGGTATAGAATAGTTTCAGTTTTTACGATGAAAGATTATGACAGGTTGAACTGATCTGGGCAAACATAAGCCTGACCTGTGTTTCACCCTTAGGATGAATAAAATCTCTTGAGCTTGAAGAACTCAGAAGCATTAATAGAGGTAGGTATTAAACGCGGACAGGAACGATCGCGCTATCGTGTAACTGTTTTAAAGGTCATACACTCGAACTTGCTTATATACCAACTTGACTTGTATTTGACCCTTAAAGTTCACTCTGCAATTTTTTTTTAAACCTGTTTGCTTCGAAAGCATCACGTTGTTTGTTATTGCGACTGGGCAAACAGTCATAATGTAAACATTGGTCACAGTATCTGTGACGACCAGAGAACTTAATACACATTTCATATTATGAAACAGTTGAGCAACTCCGCAGAAATAAGTTGCCAGAATAGTTGATTCGGTGACACATTTGGTCTGATGTCCACTTAAAATAACCTAATAAGTCACATACAGCGAGCATGAATAAAGACCAATAACGAAAGTGGTCTGTAAAATTCATTAAAAGAAAATAAACCGTAATGCATAAATTTTGGTCAAGCAACAACATTAGTGAAAGTTGTAATTAAACTGAAATTTATCCTAAGCCGAAATGACAATTGGCATTCGTGGTTACAGCAGAGACTATGAGTAATTTAATTTTTTAATGTTTTTTAAGTTGTTTTAATTAGTAATATGTTACTGAAAAGCAGATCCACGTTTTTTCAGCCGCAAAATTTATTAAATTTTTTTTAACTATGAAACCCTATGGAAAGGAAACTTAATTAATTTTGTAGCAGTTGCTTCGTTATTAAATTGTAGACAGAACCACGAATTCCTTCTAATGGTATCTCTGGTCGCTGTTTTGAGAGCGAAGGCTGACACGTGACACCGTTCTCCAGCTAATAGCTATCGAGATGAGTGGGTGACCTTACGAAATTATATAGTAGATATCTTATTTCAACACTTCCTATTATTTAAATATGCTAAAAACAGAAAGTAAAATATTTTCACTTTGATTCGAAAAAGTATAAGTTTAATAGAACATAATTAATATAGATGTAGGTATTCAATAAAATAATCCCTACTACCGTTGCCAAAAAATCGCTTCAAATAGATATTTGGTAGGAGTTCAAGTTTTGCTTATTCAGATACTGAGTTGAACTATAACTTGCAGACGTATATCGTCAGAAAATAATTGCCAGTTGTTCCTATCATAATCTGCTTA
>JARYHS010008074.1:84669831-84693831 GCA_031002005.1 Vandiemenella viatica
CTTGAGAAAAACAGAAATTTAATGCAAACAGCTTCATCAAGAAGAAAGTAATTAACGTACAAATTTGCTTCAACTCGTTTCGACTTTTGGATTGCCATTGGATAAATACGGGAACTTTTCTTATGATTTGGGGGTGAAACCATGTATGCGTATAAAATTACCTGCTTGTACTGTAGAACAACTGGAATTTGTGCGAAATTATGATGAGGGAGTGTCCTAGTCGTTTCAGAGGTTGAAATCCACAAACATCGAAAGTAAGGTGATTAATGAAGTAAAATTCACTTACTAAGCTCCGTTTACAACAAAATTTTTGTGACATATAAATAGTAAGATAGAAATGATTGTCTTTCCAGGAGTTATCAATAAAAAAATTAAGTTGTGTGTACCATTATTTATCAGCAGCTGTTGTTAGGCACTGGAAGATTAATTATTGATGTATCTCAATCAGATACTACAGACGTTCCTACTTTAAAGCAATTTCTGACAGCAGAGGAAAATATGACTTCTGTCTATATAGAATTTTAAGTCATCTGATGATACTGAAATAATTGGCTGATATTTTATTTTAACAACTATTGAACCAAAACTCATGTCAGAACCTTGATTGGACATATTTTTAAAAAGCATGAGATCATGTTTATCCCAAAAAGAGGGCTTTATCTCTTCTGCTATGCGTGAAGAAGCGCGTAAATTAAGTGAAATGTTTTCCCTTCTCTGATATTGCATTGAAAACGGCCAATTCTTACACCAAAATTCATTTTTTTTAGCAAAGATTCAAGGTTGTTGCTTTAGTGTTAACAAATTGTGTTCTTAAGGTACCAATCTATCATTATTACTTTTCACTAAAGCGCTTTGTACAGACATTCCAAAAGCGGTAGATGATTTTTTTTTTTTTTTCGTCTCTTAATAAATTTGTTAGCAGTATATCTAAACTGGGTGTGACATATTTTTGAAACTCAATTCTTCTGTTGATATGGAACAAGAAGTGTATCCAATTCGCGCATATTATTTAATTGTGGAGAACTACCATACCTGGTACATTACCATTAGTTCTTCATAATAATTTTAAAAATCTTAGCAACGTGTCCTGGTAAGAATTAGAACGAAAGCTAACTGCTTGAAAGAACATTAATGCTTGGCCTTATTTTTTACTACTGGATTGTCATTAATCGGAAGAACTAACTGATTGTTTATTTATTTGATCAGCTAAGTTTTAATAACATTTATTGTTTCTTGAAATTCTATCTATAAGTAAATATATTGCATGTGAAACACAAGTAATCGTTTTATTTGCCCCCCATAATAACTTCACAGAAAAATGACAATTTATTTTTAATAATATCGTCCCAGATATCGATATATCGTCCTAAAAATATTAATCATAAAAATAATATCGATATTAATTAATAATTAATAGTAATATATTAATTATTAATTAATAGTATTCCAGAATTTTTAATGACAGGTGTCGTATGAAAAAAGAGATAGTAAAGAAATTTAAATATTGGAGGGAAATAATTTAAGAAAATATATTAGATAATTCTGCTATAGAAGAAATGATACACAAGATGGAAAGAGCGTATGGTATTACTATGAATTTTTATCACAAAAGTGTGTATCTAAAACCGAGTGTGGTGGTGTAACGGTTAGCGTTCTGGCCTCGCATTCGGGAGGACGCAATTTCGAATCCCCGTCCGCGCATCCAGATTTGGCTTTTACATGGTTTCCCAAATCACTCCAGGCAAATACCGGGATGCTTCCATCAAAAGACCATGGCTGAATTCCTTCCCATTCCTTGTCCCCCATCCTTTCTCGTCTTTAAAGACCTTAAGAGAAGTTAAGCAGTTTAAAAAAAAAAATCTAAACTTCTTAAAATACATAATGAAACTCAGTTGTGACACCAGAATGTCTATATGTGAGTGAATGCGTCGTATTGAACTATAGATAAATTTGAATTAGTAGAAAGAACAATCATGAGAAAAATACTGAAAATTGTTAATCAGTAAAGTAGAAAGTTGGCTCATTAATTGGTGAGTTGGGGACTCATGAGCAGGTGTTCCAAGTTGAGAACATGTCAGAATTTCAGTGACCCTTTCCTTTCTTCCTTGAATCTGGAATAAAAATATGTTTACACGTGATGGTCACAAGCGCATGTTTAGTATTTAACGTCTGTCATGATTAAAGGAGATGTAGGGAGACGAAGAATCCCCCTTCTAGCATGTATTAAATTTGCTAAGTGTAACACAGAAAAATGGATAATTTTAAATCACTGTTTTAAGCTTCACGCTTGCATTTATTGGTGTACATTCCGGTGATTAGCAACAGTACTCATTTAAAGGTAATAAGCAACCGACAGCATGCAGTGTCTACTAAACTAAACAGTGTCCAGCGCAGTACTACAGAGGCTAAGTGAAATGTTCGCGTGACGGTATTGGACAGAAGTACCCTGTAAACAAAAAAGGAAAATTACATTCCTTGGATGTTAGTGAGTCTATTCACAACTCAATATTGACGACAACTGTTCACATTAACACAAAACACTCTTCTTGAACAGTTCTCAAGTTCTTTCTATGAACAAGTTACCATTATACCTTCAAATCCAATACTGGAAATCCACTATAGAATCAATCTAAGAAGCGACCTTTGACATTCGAAATTTGGGCCCTCTTGCTTTGTAAGATTACATTTGTTTTCTACTGCAATTTTCATAAAAAAATATCTGCTATACTTTCTTTGAAGATTAACAGCCGAGGCTCTCATTTGAGTTTGTGATAAAGGGAGCAGTATGATTCACTGAGCTTCATGTTGCCCTGAAGGTACAGGTATCTAAACTATTTACCGCCGTATTATATATCGCAAATATTTACTTCACATAATAGTACTTCAAGAGAGTAGCAATGTGGTTGTAGATAAAAAATTGATTCATTTGCCTGAAAAAAAGTTATTCACTCCTGAGTTTAGAAGAAGTACCGATTAACCATCTATAGCTTTAAATCTATTTCTTCGAGTTTACTATGATAGTGGCATAGAGTACAACGCAAACATCTACATCCAATGTAGATATCTTGTAAATCCGTCTAAAATATTCAGTTGAAAGAAGCATTCTGGCAGTTCGTTTCCTCAAAGGTCCTTAGCTAAATACATTTGTTACTAAACGACATTCATAACCTTAAAAATGATGATGTAATTTCGTAGGTGTTCCTTAGTTTGCAGTAACAGTAATATCTATGTACATAAAAACATGTGAATGGACTGAATATAAATAAGCAGAACAACTAATAATCAGACAAAGGTAGAATGAGAAACAGCCCTCAGTCACTAGAATACAACTTTTATTGTATTACACAATGCATTTCGGACCCTGTGGATCCATCCTCAGGTGACTATGGTATTTACATTTATATGTTTTCATATTTAGTCTTTTCTCTCATAATAAAACGCGTTCACGACACTTACTTGAAATCATTTTTCAGTGCAGGAACAAACTTTACCAGGCACGAATCTCGCTTAAAGAAAATTCAAAACCAAATGTAAATACCATAGTCACCTGAAGATGGATCCACAGGGTCCGAAATGCATTGTGTAATACAGTAAAAGTTGTAGTGACTGAAGGCTGTTTCTCATTCTACCTTTGTCTGATTGATACAGTCACGTCAATATAGAGAATTATGGATAGAATTAAACTAATAATTAATACGTTAATTTAGACGCAATACATGCTGTTTTCAT
The DNA here is from genome assembly GCA_031002005.1 of Vandiemenella viatica. Taxonomy (NCBI): domain Eukaryota; kingdom Metazoa; phylum Arthropoda; class Insecta; order Orthoptera; family Morabidae; genus Vandiemenella; species Vandiemenella viatica. The sequence continues at coordinate 84,673,561 of JARYHS010008074.1, forward strand.
GGTTCTGGCAATTCATTTCTTCGTGGATGTTTAATTAAATGGAAATGTTATTAAATAATCCATGTTACATATTTTGCAGTATTATCTGTGGCCGCAATTAGTCCGATAACGAAGGCTGAGCCAGTGACGTCAGCTTTAAGGACACTGTGACTAAAGTAGCTTTTTATACAGGGTGGGGCATTTAATATGTTTTCTGGAAATATTTCGGAAAGAAAGCATTTTAACAAACAATAATCTATATCAAAAATAATCGTACAGTAGGGGGCTACAATTATGTGATATTGGTTTTTTCACAGGTGGCGCTGTTGTCGTTACAACAAGGTCAACTTTATTCTTTTAAATGGGAACCCCTATTTTTTTTTGAGGATTCCGATTCCTCATGAAAAAATAAAAATAGTTTGCTTAACTCACTTTTCTGTTAGCCTCACAGATGGCGCTGTAATCGCGAAAAATGAATATTCGCGTTTTTTGTGTATAATTTTAATTATTGTTTAAATAATTACATGTAATTTTCATTCTGTAAACATGGAAGGTAATTTTAAAGGATAATGACGAAATTGATTTTTTAAATGCTTTTTCTTACTTATTTGCAGCCATGTCTACAGCAGGTGCTCAAAAAGGTGACCATTTACTTCCAGACATTTTCTGACCCTTTACAGAAATGATGCCTCAACAGCTCGAAGTGTGTCAGAAAATGTCTGGAAGTAAATGGTCAACTTTTTGAGCACCTGCTGTAGACATGGCTGCAAATAAGTAAGAAAAAGCATTTAAAAAATCAATTTCGTCATTATCCTTTAAATTACCTTCCATGTTTACAGAATGAAAATTACATGTAATTATTTAAACAATAATTAAAATTATACACAAAAAACGCGAATATTCATTTTTCGCGATTACAGCGTCATCTGTGAGGCTAACAGAAAAGTGAGTTAAGTAAACTATTTTTATTTTTTCTTGAGGAATCGGAATCTTCAAAAAAAAATAGGGGTTCCCATTTAAAAGAATTAAGTTGACCTTGTTATAACGACAACAGCGCCACCTGTGAAAAAACCAATATCACATAATTGTAGCCCCCTACTGTACGATTATTTTTGATATAGGTTATTGTTTGTTAAAATGCTTTCTTTCCGAAATATTTCCAGAAAACATATTAAATGCCCCACCCTGTATACATGGATTTCCAATAATCCTTTTACTCATCTTGTTACAAGTTAGTTAAAAGAAACACTAAAAATATTTGTGTCGTTAAACTGCTAAGCTAATGATGCAGAAATTCACGATTAATTTCAATGAAATTGTCATTTGTTTCATGACTTCTCAGAAATGTTTGCAGTGGTACTTATACAAAGACAAGTGTTTATCTTTTAAAGTACTGAAGGAATAGCTGCATAATAAACTTAAAATTCTCTTGCGCTTGAGATTAAATTGTCGCTGTATTGTAAGTTCTATCGCGACTAATTAAATTAATAATAATACATTGGCAGGAACTTGATGTCTAACGATACAAAATAAATAACTTCAAATATAATTCCAAATATAAATTTAATGTTGTTATTACGTATTTCTTACAGATCCTGTTTGGCAATACGCTTCTTCCATTAAAAAGTTCCCTCACCCATATCTCACGACGCCACATGGGTAAGGCACCATCCCTCCACCCATCTATCTCTTTAGAGAAATCATTGATACTGGGTTGAGCTACTTTAAAAATAAATAGGTTAATAATTATGTCAATTGAATAGCAATCTCCATAATAAAATAATAATAATTTAAATTCTTCATGTTGAAATTCCCGTATAAAATGGCTTTATGAAACAACATAAAATGGCTGGTTACAAACTTACAGATACGTGTTGTCTCATTCCATGTGAGTTCTCATAATTAGTTTTAGTTGGTTATCTGGTTTAACTGGTTATCATTAAACAATATATGAAATAATAAAATAGAGAATGTGATATTATCGGCAATAAAACCTTTCGCCTGAAGTACTGGCATCAGTTAGTTAACTGTTCGAACTATGTAACTAAGTCGGTATTTAGACACTGGTTTGATTGTGTTTGTTTATTACACAGCAGGATGATTAGGGGCGGGAGGAGCCATTCCTTACGTTCAAGACTGAATTAAAGCCTTCGACATGACCTGCATTTAAACTGTGTTCCACCTTAACTTACGTCATTACATCAGTGGTTCCGCTACTACTGTTAAACTTATTAGCCAGCATTTAAGTATACAATGTACAGCTGAAACTTCAGTTTCATTAGTTGATTACGTCACGGAGTAGCTATGTCATCAACAGTATGCATCATTAATTATTTCGTGAACCGAAGTTACTGAGATAAGGTATTGAGTATCTGTAGAAAAGAACCAAAATCTTCTTCTCATCGAGCGTGAGGGTGAGCGGTAACGCTCTGTCCTCGCATTTTGGAGAACGTGGATTCGAATCCAAGGCGTATCATCCAGATTTTTTGTTTTCCATGGTATCCCCAAATCAATCCAGGCGAACGACAGGTTGCTTCCTCAAAAATGGCATGGCAGAATTCCTAGCCCATTCCCCAGTTCTTTCCGCCTCTATTGACCTCGGCGTCAACGAGGCGTAAATACATAAGCAAATATATAAATAAATAAATAAATAATATATGTATATTCTTCTCCGCATATTTTTTCCGTCGCACAGAAGGAAATACATCTTAGCTTCCGGAGCTTCTTAAGCCAATCCACTACTGACATACAACAATGCACGTCTCTACATTCTTTTATTCTTTTGGTGTTCACTGCGCCTCATCAAGTGACACTAGAAAGCAGGCAGGTGGATACTTGTGGAGCCCGTTGCCCATTATTCCATTGTGACCGCCTCGTCTGGACCCGCAAAAGTCGCATCGAAAAGACATACAAAGCAGGAAGGGGAAGCAAGAAGACTCAAGCGCTCGGCTCAGACATATGACGAGATACGTCAGCAGTTTGGTGCTAGCTGCTCTGCCTAGCTCTAAACTTATCAGTTAAATCATAGAATGTGGTATCAGAATGTGGGAAAATCGTGTCAGCAGACTAGATAAAACTCTGATTATTCGAGAGGAAAAGGTTATTCCCTATTCACACCAAACTGAAGGCTCAACGTCAATTTCTCCTTACCCTGCTCATCATCTCATCACCTCTCCAGTTCCTACCTCTAAAAACTGACCGCTGAGCCCATGTAGTTGAGTAACAACTTTCTCCTTGTCATGTAGGGTAAGGGTAGCTGAATCGGGATAGAGCATTCGGACCTTGAGCCACCTCAATCAACTGAACTGGCTGTAGTAAAACAAAGTCTCGCTACTTATGTTTGTAACGTAGAATAGATTAGATTAGACATATTCTTTTTAGTTACAAGTAGAGCATTCTCTAAAATGCGAGATGGTCTATGTTGTTAAAACTCGTAATATCAGTAATTAATGATTCCAGCTAGAAGAGTTCGGTACTGACATTCAGGAGGACGCCTGATTGATCCCCGTTACACCGATCCAGAATTTTATTTTTAACACTTTTCCGAAATCATTCCAGAGGACATTTTCTATCATAAAAGCTGTGGACCATTTCGTTGACACAATGCTTTCCCGGCACTAGTGATCCGAAAATGATAATTACGCAGCTCAATTAGAAACACATTGGTCTGCTACGTATGTATCTAGCACAGTTATTTAGTACGTTAGACTATAATTTCCAAAGAATGATCTATATTACTGTTTATAATCATCATCCACTATTTTCTTACTAAAAAAAATATATTACTTTCTAAGTGTTTTATGTAAATTTTTTAAATGGTGAAATTTAATTGAAAGTTTGAAACCATATCAGTTTTTTAATTAACGTTGTAGAACCAACGCATTTCCTAATGTTTTGTTTCTACGTGGTTGTATTACTTATTATTAGTAACATGTTTGTCATTCGGTGTCAGTAATGTGAATGTGGGCTAAAGACAGCAGAATTTGCTGCTCATCAGTGCAAGATTTAAACAAATGTTGTTTTTTTCATACTTATTTCTTCAAGATTTTGTTCACGAAATTCTGAACAGTGAAAAGCCTTTATAGTTAAATGTACAATGTTTGATGTATCAAGAATGGTACTCTACATATTATTGCTAACGAAAACGTTGCCGAACTAATTTAAAAACAATAGTTTTTGAATGTGTAGATTCCAGATAAAGTTCTAGTCCATACATATGGTTATGGTCTTCAACAAATGCTACGTACAGTATTTCACCTTGGAAAATCACATTTTACTTATCATATATTTTATTTTTCAATCGTAAATGACATCATTTATCTCACGTACAGACTTTAATGCAGTGAACTGTGTGTTCATTTTCTTCAGTGAATCATTTTATGGGTTTTTAAACTTTGTTTTCAGCGACATGCTGGAATTATTAATAAAACACATACTGTTTTCTCTGTCATATAAAATATGTGCGATGTAAATGGTATGTTTTAGTGACATTATTAAGTTTAACTATGCTCTATTTTGATTTGTAACCTCAGCTGTGTTTAAACTATTTATGGTAATTCTTATTTTAATGTAATATAAATCTCTTGCCCAGTAACTAAACGCATTACTTTCTAATTTCTCAACTCCCACAAATTACGCATTAACAAGACCGCTGCTTCAAATATTCTCTCTATGAAATCAAACTGGTGTGTAATCATTGAGTATCCCATCTATATGTAGATATAAACATAGTTCATTTGTACAATTTTTTTTAAACATTTTGGAGAATTGTTAAAAATATTATAGTTTTATATCTCTGAGATGAAACTTTTATTTTTAACGTTTTCACTATTGATAAATTAAGTAAATCATGACATATTATTCCTTTCAGTTAGGGCTGATAACTTTTCCAACGCCATTAACAAAATGCTTTTACATCTTGGAGAAAAACCTCATTGACGCGTGGTGCACTTGATTGAAAGTAGAAGGGAAAATTTTAATTTTGAGGAAGAAGAGCCATGAACAGGAATAAGTAATTGAAGGAGTTTCTGGAAAATATTCTTCTGATAATAAAAAAAAAACAAGAAGAAGAAAAGCCAGTAATAAATGTGCAGGGAAATTTCTAAGGAGTATAATCTGCATCACAGTTGTCTATACCAACAAAAACAGCGATCCTCAGATACAGACTGCAAGAAGATTATTTCCGTACTTTACTTCGACCCATTTCATTCGTTCCTGTTTGAAAAGCAAATAGGGCTTCGAAAGATCGTCAGTGCTATCCACATTTCTAAAAGTAGTTGTGTTATTTATCTGTGTGATTTAGGACTAGATAATTGAGGAAGATATTTTTTATTTATTTATTTATCAATCTTGTTTCATGGATCCCTGCTGAGGAAGCACCTCTGGGATGTGAAACATGTCATGGTTAATATACAAACATACAATATGAGTCATAATCATAGTAAAAACAATTATATGTTACAAAGAAAAATAAAGACAATAAAATAAATATAAATTTTTACAACTGTGATTTGCAAAAGTCATATTGAATACAATTAATTGTTTTGTTCAAATTCTTGAATGGAGTAGAAGGAGTTGCCATTAAGATAATCTCTCAGTTTTTCTTTAAATATATCTTTATTTTCTGCAAATTGTTTTATACCCTTGGGAAGTTTATTAAACAGATGTATACCAGAATAATTTACTCCTCTTTGTACTAATGACAGAGATGTTTGTGGTTTGTGCAAGTTATTTCTGCTTCTTCTATTGAGATTGTGTACCTGTGAATTAGAAGTAAACAGGTTACAATGATCTATGACAAAGCACATGAGAGAATATATATACTGAGAACTCATTGTAAGAACACTGAGTTTTTTAAAAAGGTGTCTGAAAGAAGTTCTTGGTTTTACCCTACACAACATCCTAATAGCTCTTTTCTGTGCTATGAAAACTTTTTTACTTTGTGAAGAGTTTCCCCAAAAAATTATACCATATGACATTACTGAATGAAAATATGAGGAGTAAACCTGTTTCGTTAATTCTAGATCTGCTATTAGAGAAAGTGTTCGTATTGCAAAGGTGGCACTACTTAACTTTTTCAGTAGTGAATTTACCGAAAACTTTGAAGGAATTTAAAGATAAAATTTGTAGAGGGCAAATGTAGGTGGGTGCAGGATAGGGGGAAGATGGGTGTGTAGGGAAATTGCCACCGGAGCCTGTGCTCCATTGCAATTAAATTAAATTAAATTAAATTAAGTGATATGTTCATGCCAACAGAGTTTCTCATCTATTTTAATACCAAGGAATTTTATTCTCTTTGTTTCTAATATTGTGTTATTTTTATAGCTTACTTGTAAATCTGGCTGTGCATAAGTTTTTGTTTTAAACCTAATATAATGTGTTTTTTCAAAATTTAGTTTTAATGAATTTGCCTTAATCCAATTTGCTACTTCACTAGTACTTCATTTACATTAAATTCTAGATTGCTGTTTGGTGTTTTTCTCACAGTCAGGTTAGTGTCATCTGCAAATAAAACTGTTTGGAACAAGCTTTCACGGACCGCCTACAAAACTACGATTAGCTAACGCATCGAACCACTACGGCTGCCAGTTGCTTATAAAATGTGGGAGCATTGTTTTCATGTTTCAACAGGAGATGACTATCACGAGTATCAACCAAAGTAGTGCTCCTATTGTATAACTATCAGTGACTTTTCGGCGTCTCCATTCAGATCCACGATTCAGCAAAACCCACAATTTACTGTTTTTCATCCCTTTTGCATCTGTAACTAAGTCCAACCCATTCATCCGCACATGCCGATATTCTGATGATATAAGCCAAGGTACATTCATCATTTCTTCTCAGTATTCTATAAATCAACTGCGGTTTGATTACCTGTCTCTCCATTGTCTCATTTTACCTGAAACTGCACTAATTAATCTACAGAATAAAGGATGGCACTGGGTGATGTAAGACTCATTGCAGAATAATTTGCGTTGTCAACGGTTCTGCGTATGTGTGTGTGTATGTACGGCCATATAAGGAACTAGTTAATTCCCCTTTTCCTAAGAAAGTTATTAATACTACATTAATGGATTTCCTTTAAGGAATTTGAATGAATTCGGCCATGGTTTTTTGAAGGTAACCATCCCAGAATTCGCTTGGAGTGATTTCGGGAAGCCATGGAAAAGCAAAATTTGGATGGCGAATGGCAATTAAAACCCATGTCGTCCTGAATGCGAGCCCAGAACCTTACCGCTAGATAGTAATAAACTCCATACTCGATCAGAACTATAAATACACACCTATACACAATGCTTATGGTTTATATACAAATCAATGTTTGTGGGTTTGTTCGTCTTCTATGCATTCCTATACCATTTATCAGATTGCAATGAAACTTTGGAGAGTTTTCGAGTGTGCGTCTGCGAAGGTTCCTGTGAAAATTTTTTTCCAAAAAGTCACCCCCTATTCCCCATAACACCCCATAATTTAGGCAAAACCACATTCTTTATCCGATTTAGATAGGAATTTGTGCACTTATACTTTAAAACAAACATAAAAATACTGCCACATACGGTTTCCGAATATTAATCCCCTCGCCCCCTTTCCACTTCCATAATTTTTTCACCCCATAATTTAGGCAATACCACATTTTCTATCCGATTTAGATAACAATTTGTACACTTATACTTTAAAACAAACAGAAAAATACTGCCTACGTATGGTTTCCGAATATTCATCCCCTCTCCCCCTTTCCAACCCCATTACTTTTTCACCCCATAATTTAGGCAAAGCACATTTTTTATCCGATTTAGATAACAATTTGTACACTTATACTTTAAAACAAACAGAAAAATACTGCCTACGTATGGTTTCCGAATATTCATCCCCTCTCCCCCTTTCCAACCCCATTACGTTTTTACCCTATAATTTAGGCAAACCACATTTTTTATCCGATTTAGATAAGAATTTGTACACTTATACTTTAAAACAAACAGAAAAGTATTGCCTACTTATGATTTCCGAATATTCATCCCCTCTCCCCCTTTCCAACCCCATTACGTTTTCACCCAATAATTTAGGCAAAGCACATTTTTTTATCCGATTTAGATAAGAATTTGTACGCTTATACTTTAAAACAAACAGAAAAATACTGCCTACATATGTTTTCCAAAGCGCATCCTCTCTCACCCTTTCCAACTGAAAATGAATGAAACAGCAGTTTAAAATTTATATGTAAATATTTTTTCATTTAATCTATGTGCCTACTCAAGCCCAGCAATAGGTAAGCATTGCCGGGTCAGCTAGTGGTTTATATAATCTTAATGAATTTAATTTAATTTAACTGCAATGGAGCACAGGCTCCGGTGGCAATTTCCCTACACACCCATCTTTCCCCTATCCTGCACCCACCTACATTTGCCCTCTACAAATTTTATCTTTAAATTCCTTCAAAGATAAAATGTTGTCACTTCCATTCATGTATGTTATACAAATACTATTCAAAAATTTTAGATGTAATATCACATACAAACGTAATACAAATAAGCACATTAAATCATAATGTAGAGTGTCTCTATGTTGGAATCTGCTAGATGGTAAATTAAAAAAAAAATTCTATCCTTTTTTTTCTTGTGGTACAGTATGGAAAAGATGAATCCATTGTTGACATACAGCGTGTTTTCCGTCGTAAGTTTAATAAAGTGCCAGCTCGTCATAAGCAGATTTACAACTGGCATAAGAAATTCGTAGAAGACAGGTACATATGCAAAGGGATAAACCATAGGTAGTAGTTAATGCGTGTACGGCAAGTAATGGACTATTGTTCTGATGTGTCGCGCTCAAACGTTGCTCAAATGCAATGTATACAATAAAACTTTGAACCTTCATCTATTCAGTAATGTGTAGCACGTAACTGTATCTTTTATAGTTTGTAAGAAATAAAACTGCATAATCTGCTGCTGCTTTTTAAAGCGGATTTTATTTCAGACTGCAGTGCATCTTCACATACGAGTCTTAAATTTTACTCGAACCTAAGGATTGCATTCGCAGCGTTAGTAGGATAAATTTTATGAATAATTGTAACGCCAATGCAATTGAAATTGTTGTTTTATTTCTCGAACGCGTTTCGCTTCATTTGCGAAGCATCTTCAGCGGTTCTGTCTGAGGGTATTTATACATATAATTACATTTGTTCAATTCTACAATTTAACATGAAAATTTTGTGGTTACAGATTTAAGATTACTTACATTTTTCTTTGGTCACATATGCTTATAATATACTGCAGTTACAAACATAACTGATGCTACAATTATAAGCATATGTGACCAAAGAAAAATGTAAGTAATCTTAATTCTGTAACCCACAATTTTCGTGTTAAATTGTAGAAATGAACAAATGTAATTATATGTATAAATACCCACAGACAGAACCGCTGAAGATGCTTCGCAAATGAAGCGAAACGGGTATAAAACAACAATTTCAATTGCATTTGCGTTACAATTATTCATAAAATTGATCCTATCGCAATTGAGGAAATGGCCCACAATATCCAGATGTTAGTAGGATAGTCTACTACCTGATCTAAAATCGCATCAAGAATTGATTTTTTTACCTAGTTATAACTATGTGAGTTGCTAGATACGATATATCCATTTTAGTCATTACTTAGAACCTAAATTCACGACGATCGACTATCACTTGCCCATTTGTTTAATAATTGTTTATCCTTGCCGTTATTGTCTGCTCTCAAATATGACGTCATCAGTGAAACAGCAACTCTGTGAGGACGCCGAAGAAATTCGACATCATCTCATCATTTGCTCTGCTTTCTGTTCGTATGTAGGAGAGATATGCTAGGAATAAAACACTAGTTATGTTAAGATCTAATGCTAATAACCAGCATACGGTATTCACGAACAAAACAAAAATAATGACTTTCTGTGGTCGAGATGCTATTAGAACAAAAATAGTTACAAATAGCTACTTGGCTGAACAAGTTTGGGGCTATAACTACCTTGCTTGTGACAATACTTGTAGTGTAAGCAAAGATATTGATAATAAAGTGAAGAAGTCAACGATAGCTAAAATCTTAGGAAATAAGACGCGCAGAGAAACAAAGATAAAATTCTACAAAGTGGTGGCATTTCCTATACTTCTCTATGGAAGTGAATCTTGGGTAATGAAAAGAAGAGACACAAGCCGCATACAAATAACGATGAAGTTCCTAGTATCTGTAAAGGGATTCACAAGGTTATGTCTAATAAGAAATTAAACTATAAGAGAGAAGCCCGAAAATACTGTATATAGTTTGAATGATAAGATAAAGAAACATAGGAATAACGGGATAGACCATTTGTATAGTATGGATGATGTTCGATTGCCAAAAGTAGCAAACCAATACAGACCTAAAGGTAAAATAAGTAGAATATAGGTGAACTAGGAATGAGATGGGATTAGTCTCTGAAACCGGAACAGGCCAACAGGCGTAATCCTTGGATGTGAAGAAGAAGCTAAGAGCCAGTTCCATACAACAACGTAATTCTAAGACTCGGAAAATTAAAAATAAGTATTAAAGCTATTATTTCGAAAATAATGTGATTGATACATTAATACTCACACTAAATGGTATCATTAATTCTCCGTTCGCCATCAGTATTTCCTGTGACGAAGTTTGTGGAGTTCCTCAGTTTTGGTTGCTTGTAAACAACCGGTTCCCCCGGGCCGCTGCCTTGGAGGTTGAGGCGTCCCCCGGGATCTCCATATCGATTTCGGTTCATTTCCTGCGGCCGGATGAAGCAATTAGTGGACAGGGCACAGAGGTGGTGAGTGGGGGGGGGGGCAGGGAGGAAGGGGAGCTAACCCCGGGCGCTCAGCAATGCACAGCTCCAGAGGCGGGCGCCGGAATTTATTAATAATTTATCTCCGAACGCTTCTGGTATCGTTAAAACGTGGGGAACGGGTAATGCGTTCAAGCCGCCTGGGCATTAGTGAGCCTTGGTAATAATTACAGTGAAAGAGGCCGGGAAATGCTGCGTGAAGGTATATCGTTCCAAATTATGTACGCATAGACAGCTCTGAGCGCGTTGATGAGTAGAGACGTACTAATCATATACGGCACAAAATATGATAAACTATTCTTGATAATACGAGCATACGCGTACAGCACTGGAATTCTGCAATAGATACTTTTCTATTTTTCCTTACGGGTCGTCCATTAATTTTCTTAAAATTGGCACCCCCCTCCCTTTTGATGATATCTGGTAGAACCTCCTCCTAATGTTAGATTGAAATCGTAATTTTGAAGTCATTTTTTTATATGTACTCGTAGGTTTTTCCGGCGAATCTGATGCTTGAAAATGCGGCCGGGTCAATTGATCGTAGATGAACGAATTTTCGACGGCATAACGTGCCATCATCTTCAGGTTGCGTCTGGCCGGCGTGAGGAGCGCAGTCCAACTCACGCCGGCCAGCAGACGCCACCTGAAGATGATGGCACGTTATGCCGTCGAAAATTCGTTCATCTACGATCAACTAACCCAGCCGCATGCCTGAGGGATTTTAAAGCATTTTTTTAATAGCTCTACTGCTCTTTTAATGATGGGAATCTGAAATAAAAAGCTGACTTGATATTTTTATCACCCTTCCCTCCTTTAAATGAGATTTGGTGAGATTTGAATTTACGTAATTAATGGACGTTCGTCGACCTCAATAATGTTAGAGGTGGGAGGAGATTTAGACAAGGAACGGGAAGGAATTCGGGTATTGCCTCTGAAGGAACCATCTCGGCATTCACCTGGCGTAATTTAGGAAAATCATGGAAAACCGAAGTCAGAATTGCAGGACGGATATTTGCAGCCGCTTCTGTCCGAATGCCAGGCCAGAGCGTTACCACTCACACACCGGGCTAGTAAGTAGGTAATTACAATAGTAATAACGTTATAGACTCTTGAACTGGGTGAAAGTTTGATAAAACAACCTGTTAAGCAAAATATAATTTTTAGTGCAATTTGCTCTTCAACAGCATATTTGCCCTGTATCCTGTCAATACAGGTCCCATCTACAGCTTCATCAATAATCTTCAATTTAAAAAACTGTTACTGTCAAAGAGTTCTTTGCTGCAATGCTAATATCTCTGCCCAACTGATAAGCTTATCACTACGGAAGCTTCATTCATTGATTTTGTTTCTATTGTCATTGGAACTCAAATCCGTTGGTCCAGCAGTGTTTACTTGTAGGCAAACTTCTTCTATGACAGATTTGCCTGTCGTTCTTAATTTTGCCTCTTATTTTTCGAGATCATCCAAAACTCTCTTTCGTTATCATTTTATGTTTTTTTTTTTCTCCCCTGCGATTGTTTTTCTTCAATTCTTATAATTTTAATGTATCTCCTCTTTAATTTTACCTATCTGTTCGATTGCACTTGACACATTGTATTATCCTGTATTGTTTATATTTCTTATAGTACTCCTTCATTAATTTCAAAAGTTTTAAATTTTTACCTTCTTTATTTTTTGCGTTCCTATATTTCCGTGAAGTTTTTCAAGATTAGTCTAGCACTAATTTGAGCATTTTTAGTTTCAGACAAAAGGTAGAATGAAAAACAGACTTCATTCACTAGAATACAAATTTTATTGTATTACACAATGCATTTCGGACCCTGTGGATCTATCTTTAGGTTTCTATAGTATTTACATTGGTTTTAAATTTTTCTTAAACGAGACTCGTGCCTAGTAAAGTTTGTTCCTGTGCAGAATTGACGAGATGCTGAATAATCAGTTTCATATACATATTTATTTTGGAGCACTGTACTAGACACGATGTCGTTTGAGGTGCACGTGTTTATATAAACGAAAACATTAGAACAAAAAAAAGTTTAAACTCTTTTTGTTCTAATGATTCTGCACCTTAAACGACATCGTGTCTAGTACAGTGCTCCGCAATAAATATGTATATGAAACATATAATTCAGCATCTCGTCAATTATGCACAGAAACAAACTTTACTAGGCACGATTCTCGTTTAAGAAAATTTTAAAATCATTATAAATAACATAGAGAAAGTACAGCGAAGAGCCGTTCGATTCGTGACCGCTTGCGATAGTCCTTATGAAAGCGTCAAAGAACTGATTAGTAGACTAGGCTGGGAGCCTCTGGTAGATAGACGACGCACGTTTCGTCTAAACTTATTGGTAAACATGTGTACTCCCACTTTCACTTATGAGTGTAGTGAAATACTTCATCTACCAACCTATTTGAGCCGGAATGACAGGAAGGATAAGATTAGAGATAAGGTGCGGCACTGATTCTTATATGAATTCTTTTTCCCTCGTACCATTAGGGATTGGAATGCACAACAAAGAGATTAGCTTTGGTGCTGAGCACCCTCTGCCACCCACAATTTAGTGAATTGCAGAGTATGTATGTAGATGTAGACGTAGATGTAAAAACCTGAAGATGGATCCACAGCGTCTGAAATGCATTGTGTAACACAATAAAATGTGTATTCTAGTGACTGAAGGCTGTATTTCATTCTACCTTTTGTCGGATTAATACAGTCACGTCAATACAGTTAATTATGGATAAAATTAAATTTTTACTTTCGTTTCGGCTCGTTCCTACCTGTTTAATTTAATTGCTATGCAACTCACGCTCTGGTGGAAATTGCTCTACATAACTATTATTCCCCCTACCCTGTACCAACCTCCTTTTGCGCTGTACCAATTTAAACTTTAAATTCCTTCAACGTTTTTGGTAAATTACTCATCATTTCTCCTGGTAACCTACTCCAACCTAACCTACGAAATAAAATCTACCCACAACTTTGTGCCTGAAATCGAGTGCCAGCCAGCATCTGGTCACGGGCATTACTTTTAATTCGTGCCCAAGACTCAATGGATGCAAGGGAATGACCCAAAGGTTACTAGACGTATAATAATCTGCATGAGCTAGGCCGCTGGAATCACTTCTCTACTGGCACTGACCATCTCTGAAAAACTCGAAGAAAGTTTCATTTTTAACTTATCAAAAGTTTGCGATTGATCTATTGTACAAATAATTAACGGTATATGATTACTTGTTAACCCACCAGTGTGGTTCAGAGTGCAAAGGCAGCGCACACTGAATCTTGACGCACAACGGGACCGGGCACGAGCCCGCTCTCCCGCATACCGGCCGTTCTGACTGCCGTTTTTATGCAATTTTCAGCAACCATCAACGAGAATGCCGGGACGGCCCCCAGTCTATGCCCCATAAACTACACAGTTCATAAACAAAAATTACACTTATCACACACAGAACATAGTCACACATTTCACAGACAGATGGCAACACTTGAGTTCCCTCATTAGTACTTATAATCGGACCTTACGGTCTAGGAAATTCAGTTCAGGAATAGTAGTATACCTGATGAGTGTCCACCCACCAAAGTAGTAAAGCGCACTAGACAAAAGATTCCGACAAAAAGGGATCTAAAGTTTTACGCCACGCCAGCATAACGAAGTCGCTGAATCTGTAGCAAACGCGCTTGTTACGCGGGCAATAGGGGTTCAATGCTACTTCGGGTCTTTTTTTCAAAAATTATAACAAAATTTAAATATAGTTAATGAACCAAAATATTATCAATTAAGTCATAATTGATTTTCTATTTATGAAATGACTGTTGCAGGAAATTAAAATGATAATTAAAGATAGTATTTCATTCTTCACTTTCGCAGAGATTCGAGCGTTCTGTACTGTGAAATATTATCCGAATTTTAAAAATATTGTGTGTTAGTGAAGAAACATGGGTAAATAATAAAACCATTAACTAGCGAGAAACATTCAATAATGTTTACATTTCTTTGTTCCTCTATTTGCGCATATTGCCTGTTTATTTTACTGCCTGTCACCTATTTCCAGACAGCTATCAGAGAACTTAGCACCTCTTCCGTGTTTTATGTGTTCCCGTACTTTCTACCATTGTTGGTTATGTGTCTCGATTTGCTTCAACTATACTGTCTTCATTCATTTCCTTCATCTGTTCTTCACGTTTTTATTTTTTATTATTTTTTTTAGTGAAAATTTACAGTCACATTAGCCGTTGTTTGGACGGGGGAAAATTCATGAGTTCACGACTACCCGTCACCAACATGCTATGCCGTATTGCGCGCTGGACGCTATTTGGATAGGTAAGATCTTATGAGTTAGCGTCACCAACATGCTGTAATAGCAGCATATCTGTAGCTGTAGATATGATGTGATGTGCTGGGAAATCAGTGAAAGAATAGATTATACTTGTATCTAGTACACTCCTGGAAATTGAAATAAGAACACCGTGAATTCATTGTCCCAGGAATGGGAAACTTTATATACACATTCCTGGGGTCAGATACAACACATGATCACACAGACAGAACCATAGGCAACAGAGCATGCACAATGTCGGCACTAGTACGGTGTATATCCTCCTTTCGCAGCAATGCTGGCTGCAATTCTCCCATGGAGACGATCGTAGAGGTGCTGGATGTAGTCCTGTGGAACGGCATGCCAAGCCATTTCCACCTGGCGCCTCAGCTGGACCAGCGTTCGTGCTGGACGTGCAGACCGCGTGAGACGACGTTTCATCCAGTCCCAAACATGCTCAATGGGGGACAGATCCTGAGATCTCGCTGGCCAGGGTAGTTGACTTACACCTTCTAGAGCACGTTGGGTGGCACGGGATACATGTGGACGTGCAATGTCCTGTTGGAACAGCATGTTCCCTTGCCGGTCTAGGAATGGTAGAACGATGGGTTCGATGACGGTTTGAATGTACCGTGCACTATTCAGTGACCCCTCGACGATCACCAGAGGTGTACGGCCAGTGTAGGAGATCGCTCCCCACACCATGATGCCGGGTGTTGGCCCTGTGTGACTCGGTCGTATGCAGTCCTGATTGTGGCGCTCACCTGCACGGCGCCAAACATGCATACGACCATCATTGGCACCAAGGCAGAAGCGACTCTCATCACTGAAGACGACACGTCTCCATTCGTCCCTACATACACGCCTGTCGCGACACCACTGGAGGCGGGCTGCACAATGTTGGGGCGTGAGCGGAAGACGACCTAACGGTGCGCGGGACCATAGCCCAGCTTCATGGAGACGGTTGCGTATGGTCCTCTCTGATACCCCAGGAGCAACAGTGTCCCTAATTTGCCGGGAAGTGGCGGTGCGGTCCCCTACGGCACTGCGTAGGATGCGACGATCTTGGCGTGCGTCCGTGCGTCGCTGCTGTCCGGACCCGTGAACCTTCCGCCGACAACTGGCGCAAACATCGATGTACTGTGGAGACCTCGCGCCCCACATGTTGAGCAATTCGGCGGTACGTCCACCCGGCCTCTCGCATGCCCACTATACGCCCTCGCTCAAAGTCCGTCAACTGCACATACGGTTCACATACACGCTGTCGCGGCATGCTACCAGTGTTTAAGACTGAGATGGAGATCCGTATGCCACGGCAAACTGGCTGACACTGACTGCGGCAGTGCCCAACCGCTGTGCAGCTAGCGCCATTCGACGGCCAACACTGCTGTTCCTGGTATGTCCGCTGTGCCGTGAGTTTGATCATTGCTTGTAAAGCCCTCTCGTAGTGTCCGGAGCAAGTATGGTGGGTCTTACACACCGGTGTCAATGTGTTCTTATTTCAATTTCCAGGAGTGTATATAAAAGTGATTTTTTTTGCCAATGTTCTTCATACAAAATACGCCGTTTTTATCAGATTTTGATGGAACTTTGCATACATAAACTTCAAAACAAATATAAAAACACTGTTTACGTTTAATTTACCAAATCTAGACCCTCTTCTGCGTTTCTCCCCCTCCCTCCATCTTTTTTTCTGTCAATGTCGTTCATACAAACCCACAGTTTTTATTCGATTTTGATAGTACTTAGCACAGTTTCTTGGTAACATGGCAGTCTGGTAGCGCAGTGGTTAAGGCGCTTACTTCCCAAAATTTCTCTCTCTGGTCGCAGGTTCAAATCCTGTAGCTAGCATACGTTTTCAGGAGTTGTATTTGATTATATGAGCTACACCAGGATGTTCCATGGTACTGGTTCGACGTTAAACTGCAGGCCCCTGAGGAAAGGAATTGGTCTTCCTTCTTCTGATACAATAGCTTGGTACATCTCATCCGGGAAGATTCAACCAACCCTCGGGTTGTGGACTAAGTTAGATTTTTAGTTTTTGAAGTGAAAACTCCTTTAGGTGCGTTGTGCGATTTGTGGCTGGGTAAAATCTTATTAGTTTACATTATCTACATTTTAATGTTAACAGTACATCCGTTGCAATCTGGTGGCTCAGTGGTTAAGGTGTCTCACTGGTGAACGAAAGGGCTCCGGCTAGAATCTCTGACTCGGCTGGGATTTTCATAGACCATGAACCCGACCTTCACCTCTGGCACAACTTGCTGTGTAATGCGAAGTACGCCAGCACGCTTCCATGGTTCGGATTCCATGTTAAATTGTAGGTCGCCTGTACCCGGCAGGATTGCTGGGTTAGGATAAGGCGGCTAAGACAGGGGCGCAAAAACTCAGCCATTAGAAACCCTGTCACCAGGTCATTAAGACTAGACGGAATTATTATTACTTAGTATGTTTGTAGCTATAAGTATGACGTGTTGCACGTATGGTATTCATAGTCTTAAGTTTTCACGTCTGTCGGCAGTCCCCAGTGACTGCCAATTGCTTTTCCTGTTTTCTTTTTCTGGATGCTAATGATAATTATTTTATACGTTATACTTTTTTATGTTAAATGGTTTCCGGTCCTTGCGATCATTTAGCCAGCTCCAATTTATTTTGTAGTATCTATGTTATTGTTTCATCTAATTTGGGACTGTACAAGACAAACGCTACTGTTAATTAATATCACAGATTTCCTAAGAAGGAAACGAACCAGTGACTCTTACAATGTTAGGGCAGTTTGTTAGCCTCTACACTGCCGATTTCGTTACAGTTTCGTCTGCACGTGGCTGTTGGTCCTGCAGAATTTTCCTACTAATTATGTGGAACACTTCCATCTCTCTCACCTGATAATTCTGCTCATGTCTTTGCAGCATACGTAATTAAACTAACTTCAATACAGGCGAATAGGAAGGATATTTTAGGATACTGTTAGCGAAAACTGTTCACTAGGGTGCTATTGCGGCCGGATACGGTAGAAAGTCGCTCCTGGTGCGGCTGTAAGTGATGGAGTGATCCCCCGGTCTTCCGGATGCCCGCGGCGGTAGATTCCCGCCCTCCTGCAAGCCTCTTTACTGGCAGATAAACGACGCTGCGGGCGACCTTATCCGGGTTGCGACCCACCATCGCAATATTAATCTCCATCGCTCCTTCCCTGCCCTCCGCCTACCTCCCAGAACGGTAATAGAGGGCTCCATTACAAATGGCAGGAGGGGAGCGAGCACACCGCATACACGCTCCGTAGCTCAGCGGAAAGCTGGCGAGATGGGCCTAAGATAGGGGAAAGTTGTAGCGACAACAGGGGAGGCAGGAAGGTTACCACGTGATCGTAGATATGTATCTGCTTATTGTTGCATTTTCCACACTGGGTTTACATTCTTTGTAACATTATCACTAGCCACCCAATCATTATAATTATTAATGAATTAAGTATTAGATGTTAATTATGAGCATCCCGGTATTAATGTTTGTAACTTGAGTTGAAATATCATTGGGTTTCCACACTATGTAATTTGTTTAGTAGCCGGGGTAGCATAGTGCTGTTATTCAAGTTGTGTAACAGTCTTCGACGCTGGCAGCACAGGTATGCGGAAGCGATTGTTGATTTGGAGTGTACATTGTATCATGATAGGGCACTGCGCAATTTGTGTGTGTGTGTGTTTGTTTGTGTGTGTATGTGTGTGTGTGTGTGTGTATGTGTGTGTGTGTTTGTGTGTTATGTGTTCGTGTGTGTGTTTGTATACGTGTGTTTGTGTGTGTGTGTTTGTGTGAGTGTGTTGTGTGTGTTCGTTTGTTTGGGGGTGGGGGTGTATTTGTATGTATATGTGTTTGTGTGTTTCGCCGCTCGGAGTAGGTTGTACGACGCGAGCACAGGTTCTCTGTACACAAGCTAGAATTACTTGTGTAATGTATCGTAAACTTGTTTCAGCGTAACATAAATGTTATAAAAGTTGTGTCAAGAAGGGGTGTTAATTAAACTCACTAGTATTTCGACCGGTACAGTGAGTTTTTTCTATTTCCATACTGTGTCAATTTGTTTATTCGATCTAACAGCTTGAGCTTGCATGTGTTGAAAAGGAGATTTCTCGTCTAAATAACAACATGTCGTAATTTACTAACGGATTATTAGTTTGCTCAGGCTTGGCTGTCAATTTCCCAGGATAATTGGTAGCTTACATTTGGGTGAACCTGGCAGGAAGGCTCTCATTTGACTATCATTGAAAACGACAGCTTATATCTTTCTGAAGAGTAATTTCATTTTTTAACTGCTTTACGTCTCTCAACAGCGAGGTCTTTAGAGACGAGAAAGGATGGGGGCAAGGAATGGGAAGGAATTCGGCCATGGTCTCTTTAAGGAAGCATCCCGGCATTTGCCTGGAGTGATTTGGGAAACCATGGAAAACCCAAATCTGGATGCCCGGACGGGGATTCGAACCGCCGTCCTCCCGAATGCGAGGCCAGAACGCTATCCGTTACACCACCACCGACGGTGACTTCTTTCTAACCGTTACTTGAAACGCTGATGAGTAATTCTGTTGAGTTTCATTGACATTTGAATAACCTTAAAAAATTTCTAATAACAACTGACAAGTCACATTATTATTTTGTAATATATTCATCAGACTATGCAAAACTACTCTTAAACGTTTTTCGTAAGGATGTAGTGTGGAATTCAATAACTCAGTGAGGAACATTGGAACAAGATTTCAACGTGGGTTAAAAGGATCAATGAAAAAAGCGGATTGTAGAGAGTCTTTCAAAGATTACATCAATATTTACTGATAACTTGTGATGGAAATATTTGAAGGATTTAAATGTTTGTGTCTGATATTTTTCTTTGAGTTTTGTCTTTGGTCAACATATAACTGTAATGATTGTTGGATGTCAAATCAATGAGTGTGTACTGTCTGACATTGTTGAACTAACCGAAATTATGTGGATTGCCGGTTATATAGACACTAATAAGACTGATGTTATTCATGATCAAAGTCAAGAGGAACGACATTCAAATGTTACCGTCAATTTATGGAGTGAATATATAAATTGTTAAAACTACAGAAAATGTCGATTGTGTTAATCGTGTAAATAAACCCTTTAATACGAAGAGCAGTG
>JARYHS010008074.1:84694831-84808218 GCA_031002005.1 Vandiemenella viatica
TCGCAATTCATTTATTCGGAGTTGTTCAACTGTTTAATAATATGGAATGTGTATTAAGTTCTCTGGCCGTTACAGATCCTATGACCAATTATGAGTGTTTTCCCAGTCTCAATAAAAAAAAAAACAACGTGATGCTTTCGAAGAGAACAGGATTTTTTTGAAATTTTGCAGAGTGAACTTTAAGGGTCAAATACAAGTCAAGTTTGTATTTAAGCAATTATACGATTGCGCTATCTCCCCTGTTCGTGTTTAATACCTACTTCTATTAATGCTTCTGAGTTATTCAAGCTCAAGAGATTTTATTCACACTGAAACACAGGTCAAGTTTATATTTGGTCAAATCAGCTCAACCTGTCATAATCTTTCATCGTAAAAACTGGAACTATTCTATACCCGTGATGATACGCAAAATAAGAAGAAGAAGAAGAAAAAAAGGTCACGGGCTTAAACTAGTAATTTAATAAAAAATTATTTTATTCTGTTGTTGATTTTTTACCAGATATCTGAAAATTACGCATAGTTATCTTTATATATATATTTCTTCTGTACGTGTGTATGTCACTGAACTCCTAAATAGATGGACTGATTTTTATGAAATTTTGTCTGTGTGATTTAAGTTGATTTGAGAATGGTTTAGATTAACAAAAATAAAAAACATCACCCTCCCCCTTTAAAACCCTTAATTTTATACGAACCCACATTTTTTATCTGATTTCGATGAATCTTTGCACACGTATAGTTCAAAATAAACAGAAAAATACGAACAACCCCTCTCCCCCTTTCCAACCCCAATAATTTTTGCCGATGTTTTTGATACATAGCCACAACCTTTATCAGATTTCGACGGGACTTTTCAAATGTATACTTTAAACAAATAGAAAAATACTGCTTACCTTTGATTTTCGAAAACCCAACCCCTCTCACCCTTTCCATCCCCTTAATTTTTGTCAATGTTATTTACACATACCCACAGTTTTTATCCAATATCTACGGAACTTTGCATATGTATACTTTAAAACACACAGAAAAATACTGTCTACACTTAGTTTTCAGATACTCCACCCCTCTCCCCCTTTGCACCTCCTTACGTTTGTAACCGTTCCTTATATATATATATACCAACATATTTCATCCGATTTCAATGTTCCTTTGCACACTATACATTAAAACAAACAGAAAAATAAAGTAATAATTTGTTTTTCAGAAACCCAACCCCTCTCACTTTTTCCACCTCATTAATTGTTGTCAATGTTCTTTATACAAAGCTACAGTTTCCATCCGATTTTTAAAGAACTTTTCACACGTATACTTTAAAGCAAACAGAGAAGGACTCTCTACATTTGTTTTAGAATAGTTTGACCCCTCTCCCCCTTTACACCAACCCATATTAATTTGAGAAGTTGTTTATAGAACCTACAGTATTTATCAGAATTTTGATGGAACACTGCGCACGTATACTTTATAACAAAGATAAGTGTATTGCCTACATTAGGTTTATAAAGACCCACCCACTTTCACCCATCACCCTTCTTAAACAAAATTTACACACGAAACCATTCAATTTTTCGCGATGTTTTCCATTTTTTATTACATGCACATCTGTCTGTTGTGTAAATGCATACCCAATTAGAAAAGAAAAAGAGGCATTGCAACGCATGACGGGCAAAGCTAATTGGATATATAAATAAACTAGTGTAAGCCCATGACTGTGTTTTGTGTATCGTCACGGGTATAGAATAGTTCCAGTTCTTACGATGAAAGATTATGACAGGTTGATCTGATCTGGCCAAATATAAGCCTGACCTGTGTTTCACCCTTAGGATGAATAAAATCTCTTGAGCTTCAAGAACTCAGAAGCATTAATAGACGTAGGTATTAAACTCGGACAGGAACGATCGCGCTATCGTGTAACTGTTTCAAAGGTCATACACTCGAACTTGCTTAAATACGAACTTGACTTGTATTTGACCTAAAAGTTCAATCTGCAAATTTAAAAAAAAAAAAAACCTGTTTGCTTCGAAAGCATCACGTTGTTTGTTATTGAGACTGGGCAAATATTCATAATGTAAACATTGGTCGTAGTATTTGTGACGGCCAGAGAACTTAATACACATTCCATATTATGAAACAGTTGAGCAACTCCGCAGAAATAAGTTGCCAGAATAGTCGATTCAGTGACACATTTGGTCTGATGTCCACTTAAAATAACCTAATAACTTACATACAGCGAACATGAATAAATACCAATAACGAAAGTGGTCTGTAAAATGCCTAGAAAGAAAATAAACCGTAAGCATAAATTTTAGTCAAGCAACAACATTAGTGAAAGTTGTAATTAAACTGAAATTAATCGGAAGCCTAAATAGAAATTGCCATTCGTGGTTACAGCAGAGACTATGAGTGATTTTTTTTTTTTTTTTAGTTTAAGTTGCCTTAAATTAGAAACATGTTACTGAAAAGCAGATCCAGGTTTTTCAGCCGCAAAATTTATTAAAATTTTTTTAATGATGAAAAGTAAACTTAATTAATTTTGTAGCAGTTGCTTCGTTATTAAATTGTAGACATAACCACGAATTCCTTCTATTGGTATCTCTGGTCGCTGTTTCGTGATGCGAAGGCTGACCCGTGACAACCGTTCTCCAGCTAATAGCTATCGAGATGAATACGAAATTATATAGTAGATATCTTATTTCAACACTTCCTATTATTTAAATATGCTAAAAACAGAAAGTAAAATATTTTCACTTTGATTCGAAAAAGTATAAGTTTAATAGAACATAATTAATATAGATGTAGGTATTCAATCAAATAATCCCTACTACCGCTGCCAAAAAATCGCTTCGAATAGATATTTGGTAGGAGTTCAAGTTTTGCTTATTCAGATACTGAGTTGAACTATAACTTGCAGACGTATATCGTCAGAAAATAATTGCCAGTTTTACCTATCATAATCTGCTTAAATCATTAAATATTGTGTTGTGATTTTTCCTAAATAGTTCCTTAAGAAAATACTAATTCCAGAACTAACCGTTAAAGATATACAGAGAAAAGAACGAAGACTTTCCCGGCGTATGACTGCAATGTAGTCTTTACAGGTGTACCGCCGGATAGTGTTGTAGAAGCCACGCCCACGGGCAGCCAACCGCCAGTTGGTTGCGGGCCTGGCTCATAGTAAGCCATCGCCGAGGCCACGCGGACATGTATATAAGGAAGAGCGGAACCCGAACCATCTCAGTATCTGTGGGTCAGCCGATCATTACAGATGTCTCTACACCTGAAGAACACGGCAGAGCCAGCCGTCGAAATATTGTGTTTCCACAACACTATCCGGCGGTACCCGTGAAGACTACATTGCATATACAGAGAAGTTTGGACATTCAGAGTGTATCCAGAGTTAGTATTGAGTTTCTTAACGTTGATATGTCTGAAAAAGTGTGTTACGTCGAAATGTTTCATACGCGCACAAGCTTTCACCAGTAAGTATATTTGGAGGTCGGGACTGGACCATTTCCTTTTTCCGTTACCTGTTTTAACTGTTATCGACAGGCTGGAAGCATCGTGACGACTGGTGAGCGAGCTACTGCATATCGAGTGGCCTCAACCAGCGACAGAGTCTAATCAAAGGCCTCGACATGAAAGAAATTCGCTTCAGGCGGCCTACAAAAGCCACCTGAAATACCCCATCACAAACCCTGGCCTCCCGTTTCTGACGGCAGAGAATAATTGTACTCGGAAATAACAGACAGACGCTACTGCACTGGATACGTCGTCGGAGATGAAAGCGTTTCCGCTTCCACAATTCCTGACTATTCAGATCTGGAGTTAATTGAATAATGGTCAGATTCTCACTTTTCATTTCAGACTTGCGGGTTAAAATGAATAAGTTGCATGGACAGTGAATGTTGAAAGAAAAAGTATTTGACACGAAGTTAATCATTCTCAAACTAAATTCAGTTCTTTTAATCCAATTTATACTGAGTTGTGAAGTATAACTGGCACAACACATCAATTTATAACGCTTCACCACGTACGCTTGTAATTTTTTTCAAAATTGCCCGCTGCACTATTACATCATGCACTGTTACATCATGCAATGACATATTTTACTCAAGCCCCACGTTGGAAACAAAATTGTAGTGTTCACTCTATGGGATGATAATATGTACGGCAGAGGATTTTTTTATTTCCTTTAGCTATTCGATAATAACTTATTTCAGAGATGTTTAAACTTATTTCGGTCACAAAGTCAATATTTGCTATTGTGAAATAGTAATAATAATTGGTTAGTACTTTAGCTTTAAAATCAAATTAACGTTACTTTTGTGACTGCTGAATAAGTTTGTTGTAACATAAGATCATGTCAGGATAGTAGTTGAATGGTACGACACACAATTATCTAGTTTGCAATACTGTTCAGTGCTTAACTGATAAGTTGACATTTTACATAGCTGACTGACAAGGGGCTGAAATTTCCTCACGTGTAATGTAATCGGAACATGGCACTGATCATGCAAACTCCATTCTGCTATTTACATCCGAAACGAGAATAAGATGCTTTAAATCCTCCAATACTATTTTGTCTGCTGAGTAGCCTTTCCTTTAATTTTATAAAGTGGAAAGAATTTCGATGGAAAGATCTACTGCAAAGTCAGATCATCTCTGAGCTTTTTTAATAGTTTGAAATCCCTACAAAAACAACAGAAATTCTTCAAATAAAGCGAAAATTTTGGGTTATATACGAGAAGGCAAGTTATTATTTTTCCTACAGCTTTACGCCTCATCGACGTCATTAGAGGCGGAACAGGACTGGGTGAATGAAACCGGTATTTGTCTAGTGTGAAGTGGGGAATCCTTGGAAAATCTGGATGCCCTCACGGGGATTCGAACCCGTGTCCTCCCGAATGAGAGGCCAGAGCTTTACTGTTTACCAACCACGCTCGGTCTAAAAAGTCTTATATCTACCATTTCTTAAACATTTCTTCACAGCATATTATACATACCTTGCCGATACCGGAACGGACTATATACACAGTGACTGATTCGGTCAACCAGATTTCATTTATCCACTCGCTGAAAAGAAGAAATACCCATGCCATTAGTACAAAACATTTAACTTAGTTCATAATCACAACGTTAATTAAATCCTCTAGATTATAGAAGGAGGCGTTCCTTAGAGTTAGAGTGACCAGTTGTTTTCCTCTGTGATCTACGTTGCAGCAGAGGGAATGAATTATTTACTTAAATAAAATTGTAGTTTAAAAAACTAAAACCACGCTTTCGTAATAATGTGAACTAAAAGGTTAAAAATAATCTGTAAATATAAAGATTTTGTTTAACAGTGATAGGACGTCCCACAATTCAGGATAAATGTAATTTTTTTAAATAAATTTAAAGAATAAAATCACTGATTACAAAATTAACTTTAATGTAAAAAAGCATGGGGTGCTCTATCAGTTGTCTTGTATTTTTTGTCGTTGGTTGTTTGTAAAGGTAGAGTCATTGTCAAAAGTTGTGTAGAGAGCACCCCACGCTTTTTTACATTAAAGTTAATTTTGTAATCAGTGACTTTATTCTTTAAGCTTTTTCAAAAAAATTAATTTATCCTGAATTGTGGGACGTCCTATCACTTTTAAACACAATCTTTATTTTTAGCTTTTTAGTTCAGATAGTTTCAAAAGTATGTTTCCTACTGTTGGCTTTTCTTCGCCAATCTCTCTTTTTCTTTGTGTTGTAGCTTCATTTTAAATTATTATTTCCACGAGTTAAATACAATTAAATGGTCAGCTCAGCCAGAGGTCATATAGCAGGGTAAATGTGGAAGACTACTCTTCTATAATAGTACGAAGTAATGTTTCGAATACTCACTATTCAACATCACGTTATGTGACTGCAGACAGACAAACCTTTCTGGATAGGAGAGAGTGGAAGACGATCGTCTTCAGCAACCAAGGCTCGTAAATCAAACCCGGGAAACTGGAGATGGTCCCCAGCGATGATGATGATGATGGCTATATTGGACGGGAAATATCCGAAGGGTCTGGCCGCCAAATGACGAAGGTTTCTCGAATCGCGCCTGTGCACTATCGTCGCGGCTGCATTTGCCTAACTCGGTAATCCCATGAAGTATAGGGTACGTGTAGTTTAACTTGAAATCCAAACCATGGGTTATAATAATCATTTCCATTTATAAAATCCGCAAAAATTCGAACCAAAATCGGGATTCGATCAGGGAACGTCTGTTCGCCAGTCACGCGCCTTAACCAAAGGGGCCACAAAGGCGATGCGGAAAGTGGGTGAAAATGAGCCACATCTGTCATAAGACGGTTAAATCACTTTAGTGTTCATACTGTCAAAGTAATGAGATTACCAAGACATAGATACGAAATTATTGGATTGTCATCGGTTCTTAATACATATAAAAAATTTCAGACAGTTCGGACTTTCTGAAGTGGGTGAAAATTGAACTGAAATTTTCCATTACATTCAACCACTTTTAAGTTATTTCTGACGAAGCAGTGAGAGTGAAATTATTGAATTTTTATCGGTTCTTAATAAGTGTACAAAATTTCAAACGATTCGGACGTCAGGATGCGGGTAATCACTGTGATGAAAGATTCCATTATACGCAACCATTTTTCTATTGTTACCGTCAAAGTAACTAGAATAGCAGGACGTTGCTAAGAGACTGCTGTATTGTCAACGGTTCTTAAAACGTGTGCATTTTTTTCTATTTTTGCTGTCAAAGTAATGAGAATATCAAGATATGGCTATGAAATTATTGTATTGTAATGAGCATGAGAAAAATTTCAAACAATTCGGACATCTGGAATTGGGATAAAATTAATTTGCAAAATTTCACGACATTCAACCATTTTTCTGTTGTTACTGTCAAAGTAATGATAATAGCAGGATATAGCTATGAAATTATTGTATTGTCACCGGTTCTTAATATGTGTGCCAAATTTCAAACTGCTCGGACATCTGAAAGTGGGTCAAAATGGAGTTGTAAAATTCCGTTACATTCATTCATACATATATACATACAAGTCAAGCTAATATAAAGCGTGTAAAAAAAGTTGCTTTCCTTAGCGCCATGTTACTGCAATCATTATTTAATTCGAATGAAAGTAATTCCCTATTGATTGAGATCTAGAGGCTTGAGCACGATTGAAAGTAATATTACGCGACATAACGTAAGTTGTTAAGTTTTATTTTTACACGCTTTATATTAACTTGACCTGTATGTATGTATGTATGAATGTAACGGAATTTTACAACTCCAATTTGACCCACTTCCAGATGTCCGAACTGATTGAAATTTCGCACACATATCAAGAACAGGTGCCAATACAATAATTTCATAGCAATGTCCTGCTATTCTCATTACTTTGACGATAATGACAGAAAAATGTTTGTATGTCGTGGACTTTTGCAATTTAATTTTAAACCAATTCCAGATGTCCGAATTGATTGAAATTTTGCTCATGTGTTGATAACTGATTACAATCCAATAATTTCATAGCTATATCTTGATATTATCAGTAACAGAAATAATAAAAAAAAATTTACATGCGTTTTAAGAACCAGTGACAATACAGTAGTCTCTTAGCAAACGTCCTGTGTATTGTCACCGGTTCTTAATATGTGTGCCAAATTTTAAACTGCTCGGACATCTGGAAGTGGGTCAAAATGGAGTTTTAAAATTCCGTTACATTCATTCATACATACATACAAACATGCATACAAGTCAAGCTAATATAAAGCGTGTAAAAAAAAAGTTGCTCTCCTTAGCGCCATGTTACTGCAATCATTATTTCATTTGAATGAAAGTAATTCCTTATTAATTGAGATCTAGAGGCTTGAGCATGACTGAAAGTAATATTACGCGACATAACGTAAGTTGTTAAGTTTTATTTTTACACGCTTTATATTAGCTTCACCTGTATGTATGTATGTATGAATGTAACGGAATTTTACAACTCCAATTTGACCCACTTCCAGATGTCCGACTGATTGAAATTTCGCACACATATCAAGAACAGGTGACAATACAATAATTTCATAGCAATGTCCTGCTATTCTCATTACTTTGACGATAATGACAGAAAAATGTTTGTATGTCGTGGACTTTTGCAATTTAATTTTAAACCAATTCCAGATGTCCGAATTGATTGAAATTTTGCTCATGTGTTGATAACTGATTACAATCCAATAATTTCATAGCTATATCTTGATATTATCAGTAACAGAAATAATAAAAAAAAATTTACATGCGTTTTAAGAACCAGTGACAATACAGTAGTCTCTTAGCAAACGTCCTGTGTATTGTCACCGGTTCTTAATATGTGTGCCAAATTTTAAACTGCTCGGACATCTGGAAGTGGGTCAAAATGGAGTTTTAAAATTCCGTTCCATTCATTCATACATACATACAAACATGCATACAAGTCAAGCTAATATAAAGCGTGTAAAAAAAAGTTGCTCTCCTTAGCGCCATGTTACTGCAATCATTATTTCATTTGAATGAAAGTAATTCCTTATTAATTGAGATCTAGAGGCTTGAGCATGACTGAAAGTAATATTACGCGACATAACGTAAGTTGTTAAGTTTTATTTTTACACGCTTTATATTAGCTTCACCTGTATGTATGTATGAATGTAACGGAATTTTACAACTCCAATTTGACCCACTTCCAGATGTCCGAACTGATTGAAATTTCGCACACATATCAAGAACAGGTGACAATACAATAATTTCATAGCAATGTCCTGCTATTCTCATTACTTTGACGATTATGACAGAAAAATGTTTGTATGTCGTGGACTTTTGCCATTTAATTTTAAACCAATTCCAGATGTCCGAATTGATTGAAATTTTGCTCATGTGTTGATAACTGATTACAATCCAATAATTTCATAGCTATATCTTGATATTCTCATTCTTTAACAGTAATAATAGAAAAAATTTACACGCGTTTTAAGAACCATTGACAATACAGTAGTCTCTTAGTAACGTCCTGCTATTCCCTTTTCTTTGACGGTAACATGGTTGCATTAACGGAATCTTTCATTTCAGTGTTCACCCACTTTCTGGCGTCCGAATAGTTTGAAATTTTGCACACTTATTAAGAACCGATAAAAAATTCAATAATTTCACTCTCACCACGTTTCCAGTTCAATTTTCACCCACTTCAGGAAGTCCTAAATGTCTGAAATTTTGTACACATATTAAGAACCGAAGACAATCCAATAATTTCATATCTATGTATTGGTGATCTCATTATTTTGACAGTAAGAACCCTAAAGTGATTTAACCGTCTTATGACAATTTAGCTCACCACTTTCCGCATCCTGCTGGTGGCTGAGTTGGTTAAGGCGCGTGACTGGCGAACAGACGTACCCTGCACGAATCCCGGTTTCGGTTGGAACTTTTAGGATATTATAAGTGGCAAAGATTAAGATAACCCACGGTTCGGATTTCGCATTAAACTGCAGGTACCCTATACCTGATGGGACTGCCGAATTAGGCAAATGCAGCAGCGACATTTTGCACAAGCGCGGAAATTCGAGTAACCATCGTCATTTGGCGGCCGGACCCTTCGAAGATTTCCGAGCCAATATCGCCATATCCATATAATTTAATTACCAACTTCCAGACGTCTTAATTTTTGGAAATTTTCCACACGTGTTAAGAACGTTTAACAACACAATAATTTAACAGCTGTAACTTAGTATTCTCATTACTTTGACAGTTTTGTTGCGCATTCTTTTACACATGCGCAATTGATGATACTTTAATACAAACTGCTACGATAGGGTCTGCAGTCAATATTGAGTATTCGAAACAGCTTTTTCAGTTACTTTGTACTATTATAGAAGAATAATCATCCACATTTACACACTCCGCCACACACTTTTAGTGAATCGTGGAGTAATGATAATAATAATGTACCTTGCTACTGGACCTCTGATGGGGTTGACCATATAATTGTACGTTACTCGCGGGAATAATAATTAAAAATGAAACTACAACAGAAACAAAATGAGAGTTTGGCAAAGAAAAGCCAACAGTAGGAAACATACTTTTGAAACACTCTGATCTAAAAATTTAAAAATAAAATTGTAGTTTATAAAACTAAAAACACGCTTTCGTAGTAATGTGAGCTAAAAGGTTAAAAATAATCTTCAATATTAAGGTTTTATTTAACAGCGATAGAACGTCCAAAAATTCAGGATAAATTAACGTTTTGAATAAGCTTAAAGAATAAAGTAACTGATTACAAAATTAATTTTAATGTAAAAAAAGCGTGGGGTGCTCTCTACACAACTTTTGACAATGAATATCTTTACAAACAGCCAGCGACAAAAAATACAAGACAACTTATATGGCACCCCACGATTTTTTACATTAAAGGTAATTTTGTAAATAATGACTTTATTCTTTAAGCTTATTCAAAACATTAATTTATCCTGAAGCGTGGGACGTTCTATCGCTGTTAAACAAAATCTTAATATTTAAAGATTATTAATTCTTAGCTTTCATTGAGGACATTTGTAAGATAATTATTCCAGAAAGATGTAAGCAGTTTGAACTGTGTCAGTGTTGTTATATGGATCCGAATCATGGGTAACGAAAAAGAAAGATGTAAGAACCTGTGAAGATTTTGGGTCAGGTTTAAGATTATGATGTCACTAACATGCGATTAATACGCATATGATTGAAGCTTCTTCTAGCAGCAATATTATCGAAGTTTGCTACAGGGAACAAGGAATTATATTGACCGTCATTTTCAAACTATTTAATTTGCAAATGCGAAGAACACTCCATTCAACCCGTAATTTTTGATGGGCTTAAAAACTAGTCTATGATAAAAGAGTCATAAAATCATATGAGAAACTCAAAAGTTAATTGAAGAATGCTATTTCGCACTGCAACTACAAAGAACAATTTAAATGGAGTGTTTATCAACCTGAAAACACGCACGCGACTAGTTGTCTATAAGATGATACAGGTGGTCCGCAAACAGAATATTAATTTAATTTAATTTAATTTAATTGCAATGGAGCACAGGCTCCGGTGGAAATTTCCCTACACACCCATCTTCCCCCTATCCTACACCTACCTACATTTGCCCTCTACAAATTTTATCTTTAAATTCTTTCAAAGTTTTCAGTAAATTATTCATCATTTCTCTTGGTAACTCATTCCAATCCCTGACACCCTTACCTAAAAAAGAGAATCTTCCTACACCCTTGTGCCTGAAATCGAGTGCCAGCTTGTGGTCATGGTCATCTTTTCCCTTCCATGCACTACTTTTCATACCTAATGCAATATCTTTCCATGCCTCATCGCCAGTATATACCCTGTACACTCCCGTGGCCCTCCTCATTCTCCTCCTGTCTTGCAATGAATCCCATTCCAGCTCCTTTATCATATCCGTCACTGATTGCATTCTGCGATAATTTCCAGAAACAAATCTAGCAGCCCATTTTTGCACCCTCTCCAACTCCTGTATTTGATACGTAAAATGAGGGTCCCATACTACACTACCATATTCGAGCAATGGTCTGACCAAAGTTTTGTAACCCGATTCCTTGACTTCTCTCGTACATCCCCTCATCACTCTCTCCAACAAGTCCAGAACTTTGAAACCTTTTCCTACCACCTGTCCTATGTGTCCTGCCCAGTTAAGTTTGTTATCAAAAGTAATTCCAAGATATTTACATTTCAAGTCTTCAGCAAGCAATTCTTTCCCCACCTTATATTCATAACTAGCTGTTACCCGCGACTTCGTACGCGTGGACTTGGAGTTTCATTGCCAGAATTGGATATAGAAAAACTGTTAGTAAGATTTGTCCCAAACAACACCGAGTCGACATAATATGATGGAAAGCCATCATTATATCATCCTATCGTCTAATATGTCTCATGAAGAGAATCAATTTACAACATATTTAAAAACAGAAAAGTAAGCGAAGGTGCGAGGATGTGTGTGTGTGTGTGGTGGGGGGGGGGGGGGGTTAACTGATGGCAGCTTTATTTCAGCTTGGTTTTTTCTTCTTTATTCAACATGAGCATCTGAATCTTATAATCTAATAGCACCACATTGTCTTCTAGACCTGCACCTTAGGCCAGGTTTACGTCCGCAAGGCATGTCAAAAAGGAAGACAAATTGGTGCCAAGAAACTTTTATACAGACACAAATGAATAGTACAGTGCAGAGCAAATTGACTTCTATACTAAATAATAAGTTTTGTTTCTTATCGAAATTTATTAACAAATCAAACACTAACAGACTGCGCGACTGAGCAACCAACGTAACATTACAGACTAACACACGAATCTGTCTGTCTTTCATCATTCGATAAGTTCTTAAAATTTCGTGACTAAAACTGTTATTCATACCGAAAAAATGTCCTGTGTCCGTCCTACACTATTTCATTGTTAAATTCCATCAATATTGATATAGCCATTTAGTCGTCAAAACGTAACAAAAAGACAGAAACTTACTTCCACAATTATAATATAATAGTTGGTACCCACAAATTCGTTCGTGATTGTAAAGTATTCATATTGACAGCTGTAGACATCTAACCACCATAGTGCACAATGGGAGACTGGATACTATTACCACACACAAATACCAGTCTTCTGCGCTATATAGTTCCGGCAGCAAAGTAAAATTTAAGGATACACACAAGTCTTTGAATG
Source organism: Vandiemenella viatica (assembly GCA_031002005.1). Taxonomy (NCBI): domain Eukaryota; kingdom Metazoa; phylum Arthropoda; class Insecta; order Orthoptera; family Morabidae; genus Vandiemenella; species Vandiemenella viatica. Next base: position 84,707,544 of record JARYHS010008074.1, read on the forward strand.
AAATACGAAAATATTCATGATAGACCAATTTCAAACACCATATCTCACACGCTCCCACAGTTACCGGAAATTCGGCCAACGTTGAGATCGATGGGTGACTCTGTGTTACTACCACACAAAAACGCCGGTGATAGTTTTTCACTCAAAAGTGATACACCGAGACACATGCGTCTTTGGCTGAAATTTGAAATTGCCGCAGGTCGACCATTTTCATCCCCCATGTCTTCCACACCCCCATAGCTACAGACATCTAACAACCATAGTGCACGACAACAGACACGATTCTACCACCCCACATAAACACCAATGCTCTATGCTATGTAGTGTTGGCAGAAACGAGAAATCTGCAGAGACACATGCCTTTCGTCGAAATACGAAAATATCCTTGGTCGGCCACTTACAACCACCATATCTAACACAGTACCAAAGTTTCTGAAATTCGGCCGCTGTTGTGATCGAAAGGTGACTCTGTGCTACTACTACACACAAACGCCAGTTATCTGTGATCTATAGTTTTCGCTGAAAAGTGATACACCATGACACTTTTGTCTTTGGCAGAAGTATGAAATTGCCACAGGTCGACCACTTTCAACCCCCATATCTCCAACACCCCCATAGCTACCGACATCTAACAACCATAGTGCACTACATGAGATACGATTCTACTACCAAACACAAACACCAATGTTCTATGATATGTAGTTGTGGCAAAAAAGTGACATATGCGGAAACAGTCGAAATACGAAAATATCCTTGGTCGGCCACTTACAACCACCATATCTACCACAGTACCACAGTTTCTGAAAATCGGCCGCTATTTTAATAGAAAGGTGACTTTCTGCTACTACTATACACAAACGCCAGTTATCTGTGATCTATAGTTTTCGCTGAAAAGTGATACACCATGACACTTTTGTCTTTGGCAGAAGTATGAAATTGCCACAGATTGATCACTTTCACCACCATATCTCCCACACCCCCATAGCTACCGACATCTAAGAACCATAGTGCACTACATGAGATACGATTCTACTACCAAACACAAACACCAATGCTCTATGCTATGTAGTTGTGGCAGAAAAGTGACATATGCGGAAACATCCGAATTACGAAAATATCCTTGGTCGGCCAATTGCAACCACCATATCTACCACAGTACCACAGTATCTGAAAATCGGCTCCTGTTGTGATCGAAAGGTGACTCTGTGCTACTACTACACACAAACGCCAGTTATCTGTGATCTATAGTTTTCGCTGAAAAGTGATACACCATGACACTTTTGTCTTTAGCAGAAGTATGAAATTGCCACAGGTCGACCAGTTTCAACCTCCGTTTCTCCCACACCCCCATAGCTACCGACATCTAACAACCATAGTGCACTACATGAGATATGATTCTACTACCAAACACAAACACCAATGCTGTGTGCTATGTAGTTGTGGCAGAAAAGTGACATATGCGGAAACAGTCGAAATACGAAAATATCCTTGGTCGGCCACTTACAACCACCATATCTACCACAGTACCACAGTTTCTGAAAATCGGCCGCTGTTGTGATCGAAAGGTGACTTTCTGCTACTACTACACACAATCGCCAGTTATCTGTGATCTATAGTTTTCGCTGAAAAGTGATACACCATGACACTTTTGTCTTTGGCAGAAGTATGAAATTGCCACAAGTCGACCACTTTCAACCCCCATATCTCCCACACCCCCATAGCTACCGACATCTAACAACCATAGTGCTCTACATGAGATACGATTCTACTACCAAACACAAACATCAATGCTCTATGCTATGTAGTTGTGGCAGAAAAGTGACATATGCGGAAACAGTCGAAATACGAAAAATATCCTTGGTCGGCCACTTACAACCACCATATCTATCACAGTTCCACACTTCCTGAAAATCGGCCGCTGTTGTGATCGAAAGGTGACTTTCTGCTACTACTACACACAAACGCCAGTTATCTGTGATCTATAGTTTTCGCTGAAAAGTGATACACCATGACACATTTGTCTTTAGCAGAAGTATGAAATTGCCACAGGTCGACCACTTTTAACCCCCATATCTCCCACACCCCCATAGGTACCGACATCTAACAACCATAGTGCACTACATGAGATACGATTCTACTACCAAACACAAACACCAATGCTCTATGCTATCTAGTTGTGGCAGAAAAGTGACATATGCGGAAACAGTCGAAATACGAAAATATACTTGGTCGGCCACTTACAACCACCATATCTACCATAGTACCACAGTTTCTGAAAATCGGCCGCTGTTGTGATCGAAAGGTGACTTTCTGCTACTACTACACACAAACGCCAGTTATCTGTGATTTATAGTTTTCGCTGAAAAGTGATACACCATGACACTTTTGTCTTTGGCAGAAGTATGAAATTACCACAGGTTGATCACTTTCAACCCCCATATCTCCCACACCCCCATAGCTACCGACATCTAAGAACCATAGTGCACTACATGAGATACGATTCTACTACCAAACACAAACACCAATGCTCTATGCTATGTAGTTGTGGCAGTAAAGTGACATATGCGGAAACAGTCGAAATACGAAAATATCCTTGGTCGGCCACTTACAACCACCATATCTACCACAGTACCACAGTTTCTGAAAATCAGCCGCTGTTGTGATCGAAAGGTGACTCTGTGCTACTACTACACACAAACGCCAGTTATCTGTGATCTATAGTTTTCGCTGAAAAGTGATACACCATGACACTTTTGTCTTTAGCAGAAGTATGAAATTGCCACAGGTCGACCACTTTCAACCCCCGTTTCTCCCACACCCCCATAGCTACCGACATCTAACAACCATAGTGCACTACATGAGAAATTATTCTACTACCAAACACAAACACCAATGCTCTGTGCTATGTAGTTGTGGCAGAAAAGTGACATATGCGGAAACAGTCGAAATACGAAAATATCCTTGGTCGGCCACTTGCAACCACCATATCTACCACAGTACCACAGTTTCTGAAAATCGGCCGCTGTTGTGATCGAAAGGTGACTTTCTGCTACTACTACACACAAACGCCAGTTATCTGTGATCTATAGTTTTCGCTGAAAAGTGATACACCATGACACTTTTGTCTTTGGCAGAAGTAAGAAATTGCCACAGGTCGACCACTTTCAACCCCCATATCTCCCACACCCCCATAGCTACCGACATCTAAGAACCATAGTGCACTACGTGAGATACGATTCTACTACCAAACACAAACACCAATGCTCTATGATATGTAGTTGTGGCAGAAAAGTGACATATGCGGAAACAGTCGAAATACGAAAATATCCTTGGTCGGCCACTTGCAACCACCATATCTACCACAGTACCACAGTTTCTGAAAATCGGCCGCTGTTGTGATCGAAAGGTGACTTTCTGCTACTACTACACACAAACGCCAGTTATCTGTGATCTATAGTTTTCGCTGAAAAGTGATACACCATGACACTTTTGTCTTTGGCAGAAGTATGAAATTGCCACAGGTCGACCACTTTCTACCCCCATATCTCCCACACCCCCATAGCTACCGACATCTAACAACCATAGTGCACGACAGGAAAGACGATTCTACTACCACACACAAACAACAAAGCTCTATGTTATGTAGTTGTGGCAGGAAAGAGAAGTATACGGAGATTCGAATTTTTGGTCGAAATATGAAAACGCCCTGCACTGACCAACTTTAATCATTATATCTCCCACATCCCCACAGCTTTCGGCATTCGGCCAACGTTGTGCACGACAGGAAACTCCATGCTACTTCCACCCACAAACATCAGTGATCTGTGCTAGGTAGTGGTGGCTGAAAAGTGAAATATAGGAAAAAACACGTCTATTTTTATATATATATAAGATTAACCTTTTGTTTTTTATTTGTGTATCTAATAAGCTGACTCTTCTTTGCATTTATCTTCATTCCATGTTTACCAACCCAATAAGATAGCCTGTCCAGATCACCCTGCAACTGTTTACAATCCTCTATCGTTTTGATTCTTTTATACAGCATTATGTCATCTGCAAACAATCTAATTTCAGATAGTAAACAATCAACACAATTATTCATTAGAATAATGAATAGCAATGGTCCCAATACGCTACCCTGTGGCACACCCATTTTTACTTCCACTTCTTTTGATACTACTTTTCCTACCTTAACTTTCTGTTTTATACCTTTTAAAAATTCTTCTACCCAGCAAATGACTTTCTTATCCACTCCGATGGTTTTTACCTTATTTACTACCATTTTATGTCTTACTCTGTTAAACGCCTTAGACAGATCTAGTGCTACACTATCAATTTGGCTTCCCTTGTCCATTTCATATAAACGGCTACCAGCCAGTATAAGATATAACCACAACTATTTAAAAGCCATGAATACTTCAATTCCTGAATATGAGTGCAGCATCGTTGCTACAATAGACTATTCGTTAAATGCGTTTCAAATCGCCATCAAAGACAATATCCTTCATTTAAGGATTGTGTTAATGACCGTTCTCTATGGTGTAGAAGGTAAGGTATACCTCGGTACGAGGTAAGATTTAATCCAATTTACTTGCGATGGAGTGCACAGTTCGGTGGCAATTTCCCTACCCACCCACTTTTCCCCTTTCCTGTACACACCCATTTTAGCTGTCTACAAATTTCAACGTTTTTGGTAAATTGTTCATTATTTCTTATTCCAATCCCTGACCCCATTAACTACGAAAGAAAATGTTCCTCCACCCTTGTTCCTGAAATCGAGTGCCAGCTTGTGGTCATGGTCATCTTTACTCCAAATTCTTACACCAGCATCTTTCCACGTCTCATCACCAGTATACGCCTTAGGCTCGGTGCACACGAGCGTCATTTCACGTCGCGTGCACGCCGAGATGCCGCGCTAGCGGCTAGGAGTACACAGGAACAGATACGGCAGTGCACACGCACCAGCGACAACGCCGCGGTCACGCCGCGGCGACCCAGCGGTCGTTTTTCCCTGTTCTCGCCCACCACACCACAGGGTCGCCGCGCACGCTACTGCGGTCTCCTAGTACATTGTGTCCAATGCAGCGGTGCACACGGGCGGCAGAAATTTGGGACAGCCGTTAAGAAATTATCATGATCTAATCAAGAGGAGAGCTTGGACCAGTATATGTAGGATATTCATTGAGGGATTCGAGGAGGACGACAAGGGCGAAAATGAAATATTTAAGTAAAATATTTCGTGTTTATTATAATTACAGGTTTACGTAAAGTATTTACAATCTAGATTTTATGTATCGTACCTATAAAATTTATAGTAAATTGCTGTTGCAAAAACAAAAGTTCTTAAATAAAATTCCTTTACCGGGGTAAGGTTGCAACATCAGAAACAAAATATGCTGCTACTTGGATATACTGCTAAGTAGTTCCTCTTGTTGGAACTGAGGCGTCCTTTCCGATATCGACAAAACCTTCTATTCTCATTTCGTCTTGAATGTTGTACCCATCTCTCGTTCTTAAAAAATTATGAAGTGAACAACACGTCTTTATCAATAGGATAGATAAATCCAAATTTACATTGTTTTATGAAAAATTTTCCATTTATTGTACAGAATGCCAAATGTACTTTCTACATTTCTCCTGGCGCGTGACAATCTGTAGCTGAAAATCCTTGGTTTTTTTTTCTGATAAAACTTTACCACTGTAAGGCCTCATATATTTGGTGAAAGGGAAAATGCTTCATCACCAATAAAATAGAAGGGCATTTTTGGACCTGCAGTGCCGGCAGAGGTTGTCCTCTCAGAATGTTTATTTAATTATTTTCAAGCTTCTTATAAAAACAAGTTCTTTGGAATAGTCCTATACTACCAGTAACGTCTATCCTGTATCATTAATAATTGATTTTTAAAGATAAAGTACGCAAAAATTACCCGCTTCTTATTATACATGTCCATCGTTGCCAGTGGGACGCCTACTGCCGCCTGCTACGTGTGCATCGGATGTCGCGTGCACACGGCGTGCACGCGACGTTAAATGACGCTCGTGTGCACCGGGCCTTATACAGCCCCACGACTCTCTTCACCCTCCTCCTGTCTTACAACAAATCCCTTTCTAGCTCTTTTATCATATCGGTTACTGTCTGTGGTCTGCAGTAACATGAAAGTGGTAAAGTAAACAACAATCGAACTTTTCAAGTCTGGTTTCTTTTTTTTTTGTATATAGGCCTGTGGTATAATGTAGAAGCCAACCTACACTAACATTGTTATTGATTTGAATATTAAATATTAAGAATTTTGTCAGTATGTAATTAACTTTAAGTAGTTCACTTCCAGTTTCATGACCGTAGTTATTGAAAACAAGCTTTTACTTTCATTATCTTAAGGCTTCTCTGCACAATCGCCCATGATGGACGACTATAGGCACGCACGTTTGTGTAGAGGGCATAATCGCCTTTTAGTGGCCATCATCGACTATAATCGTGAGTAATCCGTTCGTTTTCGGTGTATCAACGGAACGCGTGGAGATGATCGTGCGCGTAACCACACAATCGCCCACCATTCTGTCGCACGGCAGAGGTCCAAAATATGACTTTTTTCACAACCAATCCAGATATTTTTTGCAGTAGAAATTCAAGGTCTGATGATGGTTCTTCTAGAACTTCGGCTAGTTGTTTATTCATGGGAAAGATTCGGGGGGGGGGGGGAATCATGTGTATGGACGGAGAAGTGAAAATGAAGCCACACGCAAGAGTTGCGTAATACGTAGCACAATAATAGGAGGCTCTGTACCTTGCGGTGAATAGTCACGATCCGCCGTCTTCTCTTCCTCTATCTATTTTACATGACTTTTTTGTTTTTGATGCTCATTCCGATAATGGTTATATCTACTAAGCGAATAGCCTGCTTTATTTTCCTTTGTGCATCGTTTCTGCCTGTTACTTATTTAATGTTTTCCAGTTATTTCCGGAAGATTATGGTCATCTCTTTAGTTACATGGTCCCTTTTCTTCTTTTTTAAATACGTTATAGAAACCATCTGATTGATGAAAGATTCGTAAGCCTTTCTTTGTACTTATCGTAAAATTAATTGAGTAAATAAATTATTTTACTATGTTTCGACAACACCAGCCGAAACTACACTCATAATACAGGGCGTTCGCCGGGAAACGCTACCCACTGTTAGCGCTACAAGGAAGAAACTGCTCCCGGCGAGCGAGCGGTCAGCTTCCGGCATTGTTCGACCGTCGGCCGCGGACTATTTCATAATAATTACGCTTCATAAACTTGTATGTGCTAAGCATTTAAATGTGACGTCAGTTGCGGATCAACAGTGCCATCGTGGACACCCTGCAGATACCAGTTGCAAAATCTAATCCTAGGCCCCTGGTCTATTTCTGTAATTTTATGCACCACAATTGTTTTGTACGGCTTTTAAGTGAACTAGCTTTGTTACTTTCCAAGCTGACGTCTTAGATACGCCTGCCTGCTGCCCTAACTGACTTAATGATTTTTTGGGTGACTGTTCTAGTCGAAAAGCGATATCGTCAATTTTCTCCTCTGTGAGAATACGGTTGACCGACAGTCTCTTTTTGTTAAAAAATGAACCCGTTTCTCTTACTTTTTTAACCAGACGCAGAATTGTTGATTTAGCTGGCAGTAAAGCGCCAGGATATTCGCGACGAAATTTACTGCGACACTTTTTAAACGACTTCTTCTTCACATATGTATTGTAGAGAAATATTCTTTGTTGCAAACTGTAACGAACCTAATTTTACTCACATTCAAACACGATACAGATTAGTAAGAGTATGTAGCCCCAAACCAGCCAAACCGCAAAGAAACGTTCATTCACAACACTGTTGGGGCAGCGGAGGTGTTAAACAGTGCGGTGATTCACGGCGCCGTGTGGCGGGAGTTGCTGGTTCCACTGTCCCAGCAAGTTGCCGACGGCAACAGACTGGGAGTGTAGCGTTTCCCGGCGAACGCCCTGTATTTACATCGGACTTCCTTCTGAGGTTACACGGTTCGTAAATGGAATTTGCGACGATTGAGTTCAAGATCACAACTCAGCCATCAACCAACACAACAAGAAAAAGAAAAAAAAACAAAAAAAAAGTATCATTAAACCCGTTTTCCTCAATTCCATATAGTTTACGTCATTTGAAACCTTCTATTCCATATTACCCGCCTATTCCATATTACCCTCCAAACGACATTTTTTTTAAAACTAAATTTTACTAGTTAAAAAAATCTATTTTGACAGCTTTTTATTAGGTATATATTATCACAAGAAGTTGAAGGTTGTATTGGTTTAAGTTTCAGGTGTTAATTTATTTTCAGTACCGTTTTGTACAACAAAACATAAATGGTATTTCATATTACCCGATTCTCCTCTACACATAGGTAAGAAAATAAGTTAGTCATCAGCAACATTATTTTTGTCAATTTACTGGTTCTCGGTTTGAAAAAGGTTGAGAAACGCTAATCTAATGCATCAGCCCCCTCATCCCCCCACACACATATACCTTAAGGTTTAAGTCACAGAGAACTAAACCGTTTCGCAAATACAACCTTAAGACTGTAAGTAATGTAGAACCGATTACCGTCACAAATTTGTATTAACTGTATCGGTTGCATGTACGAGGTCACGTTTGTGTTACCACACTCAATATTCACAGGCTCTCATATCTTATTCATTCATTACCGGAGAACCAGCATAACAGAGAAAAATAATCTGCATGCCGACAATACGCCTGCCATGAGAAAGTACGCAACCTGGATGAGAAGACAATGAAGGGATAAGTAGTCCTGCAGTAGTACTGAAGACTTTTTCGAAATAGTAAAATCAGTACCACCAAAGTCTTCAATAACTTGCTGCATTGTAGCATAGATTGCAAATATTGTTTGGTTGTAGATACTTCACATTTATTAATGGTTTATTTAAAACTTTCGACCTTTTTGGTTGATGTTCGTTTTGTTCCTTTGTTTTATTATTTGCGGTTAAGCCCATTAGGACTACACAAAGTATTCAGAAGCGTTTGTTCGCTTTCCTTTGTACCCATATTTCCTTCGTACTCTTGCAATGGGCTTCTTTTCTCTCATCCGACCATGTTGATCCATGTCGTTTCTTTATTCTTTCCTCCAGGTCAACTTGCCTTTTGTGAATTTTGGATTTAAATGTATCTCTGTTTTCGATGTCTTGTAGAGCGATTCCTCTGAATTTCAGGCCTTTCGCCAATCCATTTTATTGTATCTGATATCGCTTTACTTCGGTTTTCATAAAATTCAACTATTTGTCTTGTCAGTCTGTTAGGGTACATTCATCTGAAGCGTCCCTTAAACTTTAGTCTGCGTTCTCTAATATCACTGTGAATGTCTGCATATTGTAAGATTTCTTTTCCTCTCTCAATGTTTACTATTTCTTTTTTCCTGTTCAAAATAAGTGTTTCTGATCCATAGAGACATTCTGATTTAATAAGAATTGTAATGTCTCAATTTTGTGTGCTTGGAGATGCTTTTTATTGTAGATATTTTGTGTTAGGTGATAAGCTGATTCCCTCTTTTGGTATCTAATTTCAATGGCTTTTGATTCGTTAACATTTTCTTGGATTGTTTCGCCGAGATACTTGAAGTATGGGACTCGTTTGACTTCCCCATATTTTAATTACCCACATTTTAGCGTTATAACTAGAGTACATAGATCGAGTGAGTTTGTATATAATTATAAACTAGTGAAAGCGTGTATCGTCACGGGTCTGGAATAGTTCCAGTTTTTACGATGAAAGATTATGACAGGTTGATCTGATCTGACCAAATATAAGCTTGATCTGTGTTTCACCCTGAGGATGAATAAAATCTCTTGAGCTTGAAGAACTCAGAAGCATTAATAGCGGTAGGTATTAAACACGGACAGGAACGATCGCGCTATCGTGTAACTGTTTTAAAGGTCATACACTCCAACTTGCTTAAATACGAACTTGACTTGTATTTGACCCATAAAGTTCACTCTCCAAAATTAAAAAAAAAAAAAAAATCCTGTTTACTTCGAAAGCATCACGTTGTTTATTATTGGTCATAGTATCTGAGACGGCCAGAGAACATAATACACATTCAATATTATGAAATGGTTGAGAAACTCCGCAGAAATAAGTTGCCAGAATAGTTGATTCGGTAACATATTTGATCTGATGTCCACTTAAAATAACCTAATAACTCACGTACAGTGAACATGAATAAAGACCATCGACAAAAGTGGTCAGTAAAATACCTGAAAAGCAAATAAACCGTAATGCATAAACTTTGGTCAAGCAACAACATTAGTGACAGTTTTAATTAAATTGAAATTTATGCTAAGCCGGTATGACAATTGGCAATCATGGTTACAGTGGAGACCATGACTAATTTAATATTTTAAAAGGTTTTTTTTTTAAGTCGCTTTCATTAGTAACATGTTATTGAAGAGCATATCAACGTTTTTTCAGCCGCAAAATTAATCGATTATTTTTTTTAACTATGAAACGGTGCGAAAAGTAAACCTAATGACAGTATTATGGCTATTAATTTGGTAGTAGTTGCTTAGTTATTAAATTGTAGACATAACCACGAATTCCTACTAATGGTTTCTCTGGTCGCGGTTTTGCGAGTGAAGGTTGACACGTGACACGGTTCTGCAGACAATAGGTATCGAGGAGAGTGAGTGAATCACATTATGAAATTATATAGTAGATATGAAATGCTTAACAAACTGGATTGATAAACTTATAAGAGAACAAATACAAACTACCTGCGAGCAATATACGATGCCCTGTTGTAGTTCCATTCGCAGTGCATCCGTATGTGTACACAAATCACCTAGAAACAAACAATCCTATTTAAGTCCCAACGAAAAAAGAGCTTAGATTAAAGAAATAAGATGCCGTACTGATGCGCTTATTCCATTTTTCCGTGGGCTATTGGAGATTTGAATGCCCAGAGTTAGTTTTGGTGCAAAGCACCCTCTACCAACCACAATATTTGTGAAATGCAAAGTATGTATGTAGATGTAAACTCAACCTACAGTTAGTAAAGCTCAGGTCGGGGGTTAACGTGTAGGGTATTTTCCAGATAAAAAACGTTAATTTTGAAATTTTTGTCTGTATTCACATCAGTCAACAGCTTACAAACGAATGTGAATGAAAGTTGACATAGTGATTTAATGTAATTGCGATGGTGTGCACTCTCCGGTGGCAATTTTCCTACACACCCGTTTTACCACTTTCTTCACCAACCTACTTTTGCCCTCTACCAATTTTGACTTTTAATTGTTTCTGCTTTTTATCCAAAAATTATTCATAATTTCTCCCGATTACTTATTCCAATCCCTGACACCCTTACCTATGAAAGAAAATATATATATATACATATTTTTTTTTTTTTTTTTTTTTTTTTTTTTTTTTTTTTTTTTACGAGGAAGTACGCAAACATAACCGGAATATCATTACTGTGGGCGGAGCTGGTGTAGTACGCGATTCTGCCGCTAGGTGTTTATAGAGAAACTCATTGTCAGTTCAGTGCCGACTGTGTTGTCGACCTCGCTTGTTCTGTTAATCTGCAGTGATTGTTTTTTCTAGTGCTGTTTAGTTATCGTTTCGTTTTTGATGATGGCAAGTTTAAGAGAACAACGTGTAACTTTGAAATTTTATTTTATACTCAGTAAAAATTCTGCTGAAACTGTTTTAATGTTGAAAATAGCTTACACAGTTGACGCTTTGGGAAAAACTCAAGTGTACGAGTGGTTCGCTTAGTTTAAAAATGGCGACATGTCGATTGATTACTAACCTCGTTCTGGACGTCCATAAACTGCCCGAATCGACGAAAACTTTGAAAAAATTCGAGAGCTTGTGCTCTCAGACCGTCGACAGACAATTGATCAACTGTCAGAGATAAGTGAATTATCTTGGAGCTCGGTTAAGCGATTTTGGAATGAAAATTGTTTCTTCCAAGTTTGTTCCTCAGGCTCTTACTGACAATCAAAAACAACGTCGAGTTGAAACATGTCGTGCTTGAAATTGATCCAGATTTTCAGTCATAAGTTGCCAGAATAGTTGATTCGGTAACATATTTGATCTGATGTCCACTTAAAATAACCTAATAACTCACGTACAACGAACATAAATAAAGACCATCGACAAAAGTGGTCAGTAAAATACCTGAAAAGCAAATAAGCCGTAATGCATAAACTTTGGTCAAGCAACAACATTAGTGACAGTTTTAATTAAACTGAAAGTTATGCTAAGCCGGTATGACAATTGGCAATCATGGTTACAGTGGAGACCATGACTAATTTAATATTTTAAAAGGTTTTTTTTTTAGGTTGCTTTCATTAGTAACATGTTATTGAAGAGCATATCAACGTTTTTTCAGCCGTAAAATTAATCGATATTTTTTTAACTATGAAACGCTACGAAAAGTAAACCTAATGACTATGGCTATTAATTTGGTAGTAGTTGCTTAGCTATTAAATTGTAGACATAACCACGAATTTCTACTAATGGTATCTCTGGTCGCTGTTTTGCGAGTGAAGGTTGACACGTGACACGGTTCTGCAGTAGGGGTGGCAATCTGAGATCGATTAATCGAAGAATCGATCTTTTGGACCCAAAAAATCGATTTTTTAAATCGATTTATAGAACTGAATCGATCTAGTGAATCGATATTTCACCCGTGGAAATCGAATGTGAAATAGCAATTTCTACATGTAATACGCTTGCACATGAAAATCAGGGCTTAAATGAAGAATTGAAACACTATTTATCGCAAGTAGTTATGCACCTGAAGTATGATCCTATAAGTTACTTGCAAGAACAAAAAAAATCAATTTATCATCACGTTTACTCAACATCCAAGAAGGATATCTGTATAGTGGGATCATCAGTACATTGCAAGCGCCTTTTTTTAATGCTGGCAACATCGCAAGTGATGAGCGTAACCGCTTGGATCCTAGTAGACTGGACAGACTGTTGTTCCTGAATAGCTTGGACATTAAGCACTGCGAACTGTAAACTATATCATTTCAAAACTGTTTTATGTAACCAACAAATTTGTGAAATAAATTTCTTATTATATACCTGATACTTAGTTGTAAAAAACTTTAATTAGTTTAAAAATGATAAAAGATCGATTATTATGGTGTCCTTTTGTTTTCCATGATTGGAACACGAACACGAAAACCAAATCTAAAAAGATCGATTTTTGGAAAATCGATATTTTAGACCTCGATTTTTCTGTGAATCGATTTATCAAATTTTGATTCGAATCGATTCAAGACTCGATCTTTATCGTAAAGAATCGCCATCCCTATTCGGCAGTCAATAGGTATTGAGGAGAGTGAGTGAATTAGATATTGAAACTAGATAGTAGATATAAATTACTTGACAAACTGGGTTGATAAACTTATAAGAGAACAAATACAAACTACCTGCGAGCGATATACGATGCCCTGTTGTAGTTCCATTCGCAGTGCATCCGTATGTGTACACAAATCACCTAGAAACAAACAATCCTATTTAAGTCCCAACGACAAAACAGCTTAGATTAAAGAAATAAGATGCCGTACTGATGCGCTTATTCCATCTTTCCGTGGGCTATTGGAGATTTGAATGCCCAGAGTTAGTTTTGGTGCAAAGCACCCTCTACCAACCACAATATTTGTGAAATGCAAAGTATGTATGTAGATGTAAACTCAACCTACAGTTAGTAAAGCTCAGGTCGGGGGTTAACGTGTAGGGTATTTTCCAGATAAAAAACGTTAATTTTGTAATTTTTGTCTGTATTCACATCAGTCAACAGCTTACAAACGAATTTAATTTAATTTAATTGCGATGGTGTGCACTCTCCGGTGGCAATTTCTCTACGCACCTGTTTTACCCCTTTCTTCACCAACCTACTTTTGCCCTCTACCAATTTTGACTTTTAATTCTTTCTGATTTTTATCCAAAAATTATTCATAATTTCTCCTGATTACTTATTCCAATCCCTGACCCCCTTACCTATGAAAGAAAAACTTTTTTTTTTTTTTTTATATACGGGGAAGTACGCAAAAATAACCGGAATAGCATTACTGTGGGCGGAGCTGGTGCAGTTCGCGTTTCTGCCGCTAGGTGTTTATAGCGAAACTCATTGTCAGTTCAGTGCCGACTGTGTTGTCGACCTCGCTTGTTCTGTTAATCTGCAGTGACTGTTTTTTCTAGTGCTGTTTAGTTATCGTTTCGTTTTTGATGATGGCAAGTGTAAGAGAACATCGTGTAACTGTGAAATTTTATTTTATACTCAGTAAAAATTCAGCTGAAACTGTTTTAATGTTGAAAACAGTTTACAAAGTTGACGCTATGAGAAAAACTCAAGTGTACGAGTGGTTCGCTCAGTTTAAAAATGGTGACATGTCAATTGATGACAATCCTCTTTCTGAACGTTAATAAATTGCCCGAATCGACGAAAACATTGAAAAAATTCTTGTGCTCTCAGACCGTCGACAAACAATTGATCAACTGTCAGAGATTTGTGGATTATTTTGGAGCTCGGTTAAGCGAATTTCAACCCAAGATTTGGTAATGAAAATTGTTTCTGCCAAGTTTGTTCCTCGGGCTCTGACAGACAATCAAAAAGAACGTCGAGTTGAAACATGTCGTGCTTTGAAAAAAACAGCTTAAAATTGATCCAGATTTTCTGTCAATGGTCATTATTACTGGTGATGAGTCATGGTGCTATGGTTACGACCCAGAAACAAATCAACAGTCAAGTCAATGGAAGACGTCATTGTCACTTCGTCCAAAAAAAGTGCGCCAGATCAAATATCAAAATAATGCTCATTTGTCAAGGGCGCAGTTCATTCAGTGTTTGTTCTCCCACATCAGACCATCAATCAAACCTTTTATTAGGAAGTTTTAAGATTCCGCAACAGTGTTTGTCAAAAAAGATCCGATTTGTGGCAGACAGTAGACTAGTTCTTCCAAAACGACAATGCACCTGCACAAACAGATTTCTCTCTTAGGCAGTTTTTGACTAAAAATGGCATTGCTACACTGCCCCACGCAACTTACTTACCTGACGTGACTCCGTACGACTTTTTCTTATTTCCACGCATGAAAAGTGGCAGGAAAGGACACCGATTTGATAGCATTGAAGTTGTCAGTAAAAAAAAGAGGGGTGAGCTGTCAGCCATTTCTAAAGGTGACTACAGAAAATATTTCGAACAATGGAAGCACCGGGGGGACAAATGTGTTAGTTGTAACGAAGAGTATTTTGAAAGGGATAAGGAAGTTTTGTAAAAAAAAAAAAAAAAAAAGGCAATATATAACGTTTAAAAAGTAATTCCGATTTTTCTGGGTACCCCCTCGTATTCAAAATTCAGCCTTATAACAACTCAGCCAGCAGTCGATGTATTTTTATACATCGTCAGTTTTGTGTTAACGAATGTTTCCGTATTTTATGTGAACATTCAATCGTGGGGCAACACACACAACCCAACATTTAGCCTAAATACCCATGCACTCGGCCTGATTCGAACCGGCGACCTTCCCCACGTGCAGCAAACACTCTAGCCACTACGCAACAGATGTCTTTTTTTTTTTTTTTTTTTTTTTTTTGTAACTGCTTTACGTCTCTTTTTAACATCGAGGTCTTTAGGGACGGGAAAGGATGGGGGGCAAGGATGGGGGCAAGGAATGGGAAGGAATTCGGCCATGGCCTTTTGAAGGAAGCATCCCGGCATTTGCCTGGAGTGATTTGGGGAAACCATGGAAAACCCAAATCTGGATGCCCGGACGGGGATTCGAACCGCCGTCCTCACGAATGCGAGGCGAGAACGCTAACCGTTACACCGCCCGCTCGGTAGATGTCGGCGAAGAAGAATCTACCCACACCGTTGTGCCTGAAATCGATTGCCAGGTTGAGATCATTTTCTTCTCTTACCTTCCATACACCACTCCTAATTTTTACACCAGTATCTCTTCTCGCCTTATCACCAATATATGCCTTGTACTCTCCCATAACTCTCTTCATTCTATATTCCAGTGAATCCCATTCCAGTTCCTTTACCACATCAGTTACTGATCTTGTTCTGCGTTAATTTCGAGAGACAAATCTAGCAGTGTTTCTTTGTACATCCTCTAGCTCCTATATATAATACCCAAAATGTGGGTTCCACATTATCCTATGCCATCAATTATCATATAGGATACTTTTTATTCTTTATCCTATGTAACACTAATGCCGTAAGTTCTGGATTTTTATTTGTCCGTCTACACGCGCCAGGCGAAAGCTAATGTTCGAAATTCAACTAAACTAAACTGTGCTAGGTTCAGCTTGTGTCGTCGATTAAAATATAAGGTATTTTAATCATAATTCATCGTCCTCAGTTAGACAAAGGATAAAATAGTAAGTTGTGGTTTTTTCTTTTACCTGTGTGCACTCGTGTCGTAAAATCATTTTTTTAAAATTATTATATTAAATTTAAAATTTTTGCGTGGAATTTAAATGCAAAAGGAAAGGCGGAGAACCAAGAAAGAGGAAAAAAAGACTGTTCCTACCCACCAAAACATTTATTTGATAGATTCTTAGTGAATTAAAAGCACAGTTCTTAGATTCCACATCTACAAAATCGATGTCACAGCTGGTTAAATTAAAATTTAAGGGAAGGGCCAAGACAAACAAGGATTAATGCAAGTAGTGTGGTCAGTCTACAACTTCAACGGATCTAAACAGATTTCCAGACTTTCAAAACTTAGCCTAAACTCATCTGATTGTGGAATTTCATATGTAAGTTGTAAACTCGGGTACGTGACAGAGCTGTAAGCCGGTATATAATGGGGCAGCTTTCTTCAACATGACCAGTAAAATGTAAAAAATAATTCTAAGGACCAATATTTTTCGTAAGGCCTAATATTTAACCTCTGTTTATATTATCAACCAACCCTACCCATAGTTATCGCCACACACCGCGGTTCTTTATGATCTATATCTACCAAAAGGCACTCGTAAACCGGCCATTAACTTAATCGTCTAAACATAGGCGCTCGGTTTGATGCCAAGTAGAAGCACGTTTAGTGCGTAGACTTACAGCGGTAACACTCATTCATATCCTGGAAATAACAGGTATTTGTTTATCGTTAAAATGTCTTTTAAGGTTCGTTCCCACGACGCGTGGTAGGCAGGAAGCGCCTTTCATCTTCTACCGCCTGGCAGTGGGTCGAGGCGCGCCGTACCTGCTAGTATACGCGGCAAAGATGAGAGGCGTCCCCTAACACGCGCCGGGGGACACGCCGAGGGAACGAGGCTATAGAAAGTTTGCCTGGTAGCTTGAACTCGTTTATAGCGTCATAATTTATGAGTAGGATATTCATGTTCTGTGAACACTGTTTACTACTTGTTTTTTATTTCTTTAATACCATTACCTACAAATTTTCAAAATTCTGGCTCTCGGCCAATCTTCACGGACCACAGGTGGTCCGCGGATAACGGCTTTAGTAGCACTGCAATAAGGTATGGGATTTTACAAAACATTATTATTTTTCAACGAATTTTACTCATTCACCTCTATAATAATCCAGTACTTTTATATTAGTGGAATGCGTAGCGCTAACTGTTTCTAACTTAAGGAAAATTTGTTTTTATTCATTTCTTGCCTATGATTTACTTTCTCATAATAAATTTAAACGCCGACATCCTTATGTGAATGAGAATTTTCTTGCAATGTAAAAGCAAAAATTCGACACTTTTTCCACACTAACAATTAGCAATTTATTGTGTTGTAAGATCTAAACGTTTCACGGCGTTATGTATTAATAAATTACAGCTTCCAGCCACATCGGGATTTTACTCACTTGAAACGTTTCAAGGGACATTTCAGCTCTCCAACTTTCTGAAAATGAGTGTCCCAAGGAGTGAGACCCTGATGCGGCTGGAAGCCCGAGAGTATTTTATTAATTTGTTATTTTTTATTTAATTACGTCGAAACTCAACTGATTATGTTGCTTATTTTCTGACGATTGACAATTATCTGAAAGGATGCTGCGGAACTGTTGAAAACCATATCTATTGCCTCACTTGGATTTTAACATGGGCTCTCTTCAAAATCAGACTCTAAACTCATTGTCTGTCAATCTGAATTTTTCGATGCTCCGTAATTTTTAGCTTAAAAATAATGTTAAACGGGGACGAATGTTTATTAGGCTATTGTAGGCTCTATATAACCAATTGAAACAATAGTTGACAAGTCACTCAAACAACCGCAAAGGAAAAACTCGACATGTCTCATGGTTGAAAGATTACTCGCAGATAAACAGTAGTCCAAACAAATAAACGCCTCTCATACAAACACAATTTAAACGTTAGCATCGACATATATCTATGTATACAATCTGTTACTGTAACGTAAAATAATATGTCTAAGATTGTCGCCCACCCCCTTTTCCCTTCCTTTTCCTTGTTTCAATTATTAGATGTTAGCCACTAAAAGTACCAAGTGAAAGAGCATCAAGTTTCAGCATTTCCCCTTAATTCCTACTGTGTTTTCTCGACTTGTTGTTAAGAATGATCTTTTTTTTAGCCCCACCACTGCCGGGCGGATTCTTGGACCGGGGGTGGGGAGGCCTTCTGCCGGTCATAGGGCCCACCTCGACTCCCCCCCCCCCCCCCCCCCCAACGCCGGCCCTGTCTCTCTCTATCCTCAAAATTCATGATGAAGTTCATCTGGCAGGTCATACAGTACTAAAAACTTTGGCATCTTCATTTTTCTCGTACAATTTGCTGGCTAGTTCTACGTGGTGTTGGCTTAAAGTTATAGATAACTCTTGCGTATAAGTATTTTAGGCACGAGTGCTATACAATAGTTTGAAATCAGCTCTCAGATTCAGCTTTTTATCAAAATTCCAATTTGATTAATTAAGTACATTTTTGTTGCAGAGAGATAAAGAATGATTAATTGTAAATTTGTACATTTTTCGTATGAATGAGTGTTATTTTGATGGATGAGAACGGTTTAGATGGTTAAAAGAAGTATGATGTTTGGAATGTTCTGTTTTCATCGTGTTTTATTGATATTTGGAATGTGTAATTTTGACGGATTTATTTTTAAATGCCTGTAAATATTTTCTGTTTTCATTTTTTTTAAATTCATGATTATAAATAATTAAACCTATGTTTCAATTCTTTAGCATGATTACTGTCGTTGGAGCGATAGTCAGAGCGCAAGAAGGTGCTGTCGGCATCTTTTAATGTTCTTCCTAGACGGCGAGCAGGCGAGTTAGCTTGCAACGGTGCTAGCAGGACCCCGTATCTGTGAAATTAGTACTGTGCCAAAAATCTTTGCACAAAGTCTGATACTTTGTTCCTGTATGTGTTTATGAGGATCTCTGCGTAATAGAAAGATTAAATAAATCGTTTATCTACGGTGTTGCTATTCAAGCAGCTACCTTACGATTGAGAACTATAGAAGTTAAGCATCAAACTTTGGTGAAAAATATAAATCAACGGGCGACCTGACGAAATCCTGTAAATCAATGAACGGACTAAGTAAATTAACAGTGATCTTCTATCCATAACTACCAACCCATTGGTTATTGAACATTCTTCCGAAATTGGCTGTAAACATTTGTGAACGAAAACACCGTCTGTTAAAAACTATTTTTTAATTCATACAAGTTAACACGCGTTTTGCCCTTAAGGATTGGACCTAGTGTGGCGGATGAGCGATAAATCTCTGGCCTCGCATTCGGGAGGATGCGGGTTCGAATTCCCTTCCGGGTAGCCAGCCAGATATGGGATTTCCATGGTTTCCCCAAATCACTCCAGGTAAATGGCAAGATGCTTCCTTCAAAAGGCCATGGCCGAATTCTTTCCCATTCCTTGACACAGTCGCTTCTCGTCTCTAATGACCTCGATGTTGATGAGGCGTAAAGTCCATAAAATAACAGCTTAAGGATTTGAGCATTGTCATTGGGAATTTTAATTGAAACAGCTACATGTTCGTAGGGAACAAATTTATTTGCACCATGTGTAGCCCAATCTTTTGTTGTGGATAAGCATTGCTCCTATTATTTTTGTGGAGGTCACTATTTCACTGATTTTGAAGGTTATGCACTAATTCAAAAAAAAAAAAAAAAAAAAAACATGAAATAGTGATCTCCACAAAAATGATAGGAGGAATGCTTAGTCATAGCAACAGATCGGGTTATACGTGGTGTAAATACAGCTGTACTCGACAACATGTAACTGTTCCTACCAAAATTTTCACTGATGATGCCCCATTCCATATAGGCAAAACGCGTCTGAGCTTATTAAAATTTAAAAAAAAAATAGTTTTAACAGACGGTGTTTTCATTCACAAACTAAGCCCCTAGTTGTTTAATAACCCGCTGCTAACCGATCATGGTCCCTGCATTGCGGGGTGCGACTGCCGCTGGGGTTGCTTTGCGGCCAGCGCGCTTGATCGTCACTACTGTGCGGTTTGAAGACAAGCCCGCTGGTACGCTGACCACTGTTTTGCGGCCTCGTAATGCAAGCCGCTGCGGCCGAGTAGGAACCAACGTCACTGTGAGACAGGAAATGCGGGACAAATTCCACAGTCATTGGGCTCACTGCCGTCCGCCACATTAAACATGGAAACACGGCTCCCAGCTCTAAACACTGCGGCGTGTTTTCGATTCTGCCACGTATTGTGTGTTTCTGGTATAACCGCGTATCTCGCCGACTAATGTTTAGGAGAATTTGTAACTTTTTATGGTTGCACTGCCAACGAGAAATGGAGCCCTATTTCCGCTGTCTGCCCGTCTCTTACACGCCTCTAGCAATTAAACGAAATATGTTGTAGACTTCTAATTTGTATGTATCATGTATTTACTTAACAAAAACCCAATATACGGTGTGATTCAGGAGAAATATTGAATGGGTTTTCAATGGTTTCTCAAATCACTCCAGGCAAATGCAAAAGGTCATGGCCGAATTCCTTCCCGTTCCTTGTCCCCAGTCCCTTACCGCCTCTAATGATCATGACGTCGACGAGTCGTAAAGCCATAGGTAAAAAAAATATTGAAGGATGTGTTAATATGAACAATATTAAGTAAAAAAGTTCATAAAACATGTGTTCGATTTCCATACTTTTTGGAGATACAGGTGGTGGTATGTTATGAATAAAATAAATTTGAGAAAATCATCAACAGCATACAAATAGCTTACTGAAGTATTTTATTCATGCAAAAACACACGCATATTTTACAAAAATTTAAATTAAATGTTCAAAAATCCCATCATTAACTTCAATACACTTTGCATCTCTCTTCGCCACAGTACTTGTAGCTTTTCTGAGTACGTTTTGGTGTACTTTTATAAGGGTGGCAGTGTTTACAATGCGAGTGAATAATTCGTATAATGTGTTTATTTTCTTTTTGTATACTTCGGGGTAATGTCCTGTGACTTCAATTCACAAATTGAACCACTTTATTGATGGTGGGATTTTCGAATATTGAATTTGCACTGTTGCAAAATATGCGTGCGTTTTTTGCGTGAATAAAGTACTTCAGTGAGTTATGTGTGTATTTTTTGGTCATTTTCTGAGGTTTATTTTATGCCTAACACTCCAGGACACATGTTTATATCAACTTTTTTTATTCAGTATTTTTTCATACTAGCACCTCCATCAATATTTACCATTTCTCCTGAATCACCTTATATATATATATATATATATAATTTTAAATTATTTTATGTTGGATTACCGAAGAACAGAAAAGCGTACGTTCCTAATATGTGAAACTTCTAAGAGGCATAAACACTTTCTTTCTGTATTTTTTCTGTGTCATTTTCACCCGAGTAGACGGTCAGTACTATTTTAATTGCTTGTACAGTGAATAAGAACTTTGTCCACGTTAATTACATAAACAAATGAAAATAATTTTAAAAATGTTAATAAATCCTTAGCTACATTACAAAGTATTGCATGGAGCCTTGGTGTGCATTTAGTGTTTAAGAGCTTTTGTATCAGAAATCAACTTGGACAACAATATCTGATAATCGTTCTTACAATCAATAAGATGCGAGAAACATCAACAAAATAAAGTTGTTATTACGTAAGTATTTACAGATATAGTGTTGATGATAATGGTGTTGATTATTATTAATATTGATTTATGCTACTTATTTATTACTCTTATGATTATTCTACTTCCGTTGTATTTGGTGAATTTGTATCGTATATTTATTTATGCAAAGTATTATGGCAACTGAAATAGGAAATGTATATTTTACATTTAATATAATCCACCGTTTAACGTGAGCTTAAGTGACAGTGGACACACTATTGTAGCTACTTGCATCAAAGATTTGTTAAATACGCATGCGCATAACGTTATTGTCCGAATGCGCAGAAAATTTTTCATTCTTTTCTTGACTAATTCTGTTTCATTTCAACGCCTGCCATTCTTAGACAGTGAAGAAGTCTGGTAGTACCAACTTTAGGTGCTTACATTGTGAGTTGGAATTTTAAAAGGACCTCTACCACGTATGGCATATCTTGACCGTTTCCGTAGTCTAGAGTCAACGAAAAATGTAGTCTCAATCCATATGGTAGAATTACCTTGTGAGATTATGCTACTGTCACAGAAATGAGTAATGCAGCTGGTAAAAAGAATTTCATTGTGTGAATAAGAACGAGCGGGACTATTATACCGAACATGTTTGGTGAGCGGTTAATGGTCTGGCCTCGCATTCCGTAGGACGCCAGTTCGAATCCTCGTCCGGGCATCCAGGTTTGGGTTTTCCATGGTTTACCCAAATCACTAGAGGCGAATGCTGCGATGCTTCCTTCAAAAAGGCCATGGCCGAATTCCTTCCCGTTCCTTGTTCCAGTTCCATCCCGCCTCTAATGACCTCGACGTCGACGAGGCGTAAAGCCATAAGTTAAAAAAAGGGGGATTATTACCTGTGACTTAACGAGGAATTGATCTGAGTCTAATCATCTGTAAATCATGACAGTTTTATCATAATATCTACCATGTTAGTTTATTTGCGAAATGCGAATTTCTGAGACTTGAGTTGATACACATCGCTGTATTTTTAAAAGTGGCTTAGACAATGATCACGATAGTCGGTACACATAGATTTTCCGGATAAAAAGTCGTTTCACTCTTCTTAAAAAGGTCCGTTCCTACGGCGCGTGGTTGGCAGGACGCGCCTTTCATCTTCTACCGCCTGGCGGTGGGTCGAGACGCGCCGTACCTGCTAGCTTATGCGGCAAAGATTAGAGGCGTCCCCTAAGAGGCGCCTAAGGACGCGCCGTGGAAACCCAGCTTAAACGAAGCCTAATTGCAAGTTCCCCGTGGCTGAATTCAACTTTTCAGCTTCTGTGAGTTCTCAAAACCTTTTCTAAACAATTAATAACAGTAGTAGTGTAAGGCTGTGACGGCTTTTTGTGTATCGTAGAATAGTTCCCGTTTTTAGTTTCTAAGATTATGACAGGTTGATCTGATCTGACCAAATACCATCTTGACCTGTTTTCACCATTAGACTGCATAAAATCTCTTGAGCTTGAAGAACTCAGAAGTATTAACAGGCGTAGATATCAAACACCTACAGGGACCATCGCGCGCGCTATCGTATAATTTATTGTTTCAGTGGTCGTAGACTCGAACTTGCTGAAATATATACTTGACTTGTATTTGACTCTAAAAAATTTGAAGAATTCCTGTTTGATTCGAAAGCATCACGTTGTTTTTTTTTATTGAACCTCGGCAAACATTCATAATGTAATTTTTGGTCAGTGTGTCTGTAATGGCCAGAGAACTTAAAACAGATTCCAGGTTATTAAAAAGTTGAGCATGTCGGAATAAACGAATTACCAGAATACTCCATTTGGTAACGTATTAGGCTTGATGTCCACTTTAAATAACCTAATAATTCACGAACACAAACAAAGATCTTTAACGAAAGTAGTCAGTAAATTACTGAAAAAGGAAATGAACCGATATGTGTAAACTTTCGTCAAGCAACAACATTAGCGAAAGTTTTAAGTAAATTGAAATTTAGCGTAGGCCGGAATGATAGTTGGCATTCGTGCTTGCAGTAGAGACCATGGGTAATTTTAGTTCTTTAAAGTTTTTTTATGTTGCTTTCATTAGCAATGTTAGCAATTCCCCGATTATTCAGCCATGAAATTAATCGATATTGTTTTAACAGTGAAATGCTACGAAAAGCAAACTTAATGATTATATTATGCCGATTAATTTGGTACCAGTTGCTTAGCTATTAAATAACCTAGAATTTATTATTATGATATCTCTGGTCGCTGTTAATTTGCGAGTGAAGGCTGACACGTGACACCTTTCTCCAACCAACAGCTATCGAGGCGAGAGTGATTTTAGGAAATTATGTAGTAGATAATTTAAATCTAGGTTCAATTCTACACAGTAAAGGAAAAATGGCTTGCGGTAAGATTATTCATTTCATTATTAGTTAGTGGGCAACCGATAAGCAATGTGAGCTAAAATGAAGAACGGTGGTCAAGTCATAGTTAGAGGTGGAGTTTTATAATAGCCACTCACTGAATGGTTATAAATAAGAATAAAACCATTGTGGGTAAGCATAATTTGTCTTTCTGGGTTGAAGAATTTGGAAGACGTAGTAAAAAAATTTCTTGAATAGATCTGTCTGCAGATCTTGTAATTATGTACTTATGTCTGGTGTAAATCCGTGTGGAATAGTATATCGAACGAATGTATTGAGTATTATAAAAGTTTGGAAAAAAATTTAACGCCATCAGAGACAAAATAATTTGCAGTTTAGCTCAATATTGCAATTCAAATCATTTTTAATCCCTATGGTTATAGTATTTAGGAAAACGATAAGATTTTGAGTTTTCAGATGTAAGTTTTACGTAGATTGAGAAATATAATAGTGGAGATGATATAGAACCCTGAGGTATTCCACAAGTGGAAACTTCCCTTCAAAGACCTGTGATTCAAATGACATTTTATCAAAGTTCTACAGTGATACTTTCTGTATTAGGCAGTAAGAGTAAATCCATTTACTAATAACTACATTTATACTATAATACATTAATTTGATATGAGAATTTCATTTACTAATGATTTTTACACCATAATACTTTAATTTTGTATGAGAATTTCAAAATTAACATCTCTTTACTAACAACTATTTATAAAACCTCGTTTCTGGTAACTTTATAGTCAATGTAATGTCTTTGATCTCTAATATAGAAATGCAAAGGGTGAGAGGGAGATTGTTCTTCTTTGGATCTTCGTCCAGTTCTTTCAATACAGCGTTATTAAAAAAAGAAGAACAGATTTTTTATTTATATTTCTCATAATGTATAAAAGATACAAATACGTTCCCCATATAAATAGATAGACAAAGTTTTACTGTATACATTCGATATGAGCACTATTTGCTCCATACGCAAGTACTTCGGATACGCTTAACATTTTCATTTGACGTTCGAGCACGACCATTGCTTTTCATTTTGCATATGCATCCATTTTCTACGAATTTCTTGTGCCAATCGTAAATCTATTTCTGAGGAGGTGGCACATTGTTGAACTTACGACGGAATGCACTCTGAATATCAAAACGGATTCACTTTTTGCATACTGTAGCACATAAAACGACTTCTCTTGTGGCGTCGCCATTTCCATGTAAATAGAAGATAGCGCCCTGTGGCAGCTAATGGAATTAATAGACGATGGTTAGAAACTTTGAGGCTAACTTTTTTTTTTTTTTTTTTTAATGACATTCGGCTACTGAGGCCATACAGCCAGCTCAATGTGATTTGTTGCTATCAAGTATTGACACACAGACACATCACAGGACGGACATGACATTCACAGAGACAACACTAAACACCCATGCCCGCGGCCGGACTCGAACCGGCGACCTTCGGCACGCGGAGCTAGCACTCTAGCCCCTACGCTACCGAGGCCGGCGAGGCTACCTCTATCCAGTGATGTATAGCACATATTTTGTCCATTAAAATGGGGAAGGGAATGGGGAATTGATAGGATAAATTCCCTTTCACTCGAATCCACTCCTCCTGAAGAGCTGTATGTTTGTTAGGGATGGCGCTGAGTTTCTACGTCTCCATGTGGAGGTGCTGTGCCCAACAAGTGTTTCCGTTTGCCCCGGCCAACCGCGCGCGATGTTTTATGTATGCCCCACCGCGGGGTGGTACACGTGGCGCCTCTCGACCGCCTCCGACCTGTTACGCCACGTGTTCAGAACACAATGTTCAACATACACTAATTCCAGGTAATTTCTAGTACCACAAATACTTCTGCATCTACACACGCATCTCAAATTTATGCTTTACGCACACTTCATTTAATTTTATTGATTTATCGTTTCCGCTAGGTGCTATCAGTACCTTAAGTCAGGGTTACCCAACTAGGGGTACGCGGACAAAATAAAATTTAATGTAATTAATAACGCATAAATAGGTGTGTGAGAACATGCTAACTCTAGATGCTAGTTGAGCTATCAAATGACAGTGACCGAGCGTGGTCGGTGAACAGTTGACGTTCTGGTCTCGCTCTCGGGAGGAAGCGGGATCGAATCCCCGTCCGGGCATCCAGATTTGGATTTTCCATGGTTTCCCCAAATCACTCCAGGCGAATGCCGGGATGCTTCCTTCAAAAAGGCCATGGTCGAATTTCCTTCCCGTTCCTTGTCCCCAGTCCCATCCCGCCTCTAATGACTTTAGCCGTTGACGAGGCGTTAAGCAATAAGTAAGTAAAAAAAAAAGTCAAATGACAGTTCTAGTATAGCCACTTTCCAATTTTGTTATTATTATTATTAGGGGGTCTGTGACGATCATGTTCTAATCACTAATATGTCCGCCGTTGAAAAAAGATTGTGAAAGGCTGCCATAGGTCAACTATTTTGAACCTTTTTACAGCCGAAGACCAGTAAATTGTCAACATAAATACTCCGTCCCACTAGCTTATACTGAGCCTAACTTTTTATCTACGTGTATATTATTAATATCTGCGACATATTTTATTGTACCATTATAACATATCTCAAAGCAGGTTTTTAATTTCTACTGAGACACATTTGTAAAACTGAAAGTTAACTAATAAAAGTTAATAAAATATCGAACACTCCCTTAGTATTTAGTATCCAAATGAATAATAATGTTACTACATGCTAGATGCTACACTACACTACACCACGTAAAATAAAAGACACTAGACATTACACATTTCATTTTTGTTTCCTTCATCACTGTTATGTTATTAACCTTACCACGTACCATGATGCCACACAACTACTAGGAAATCGGTCATTTACGTTAGATTAACGGTGCTCCTTTTTACTACTGGAAATGAATATGGGCTTCCAAACTGTCGGGGAGAAAGGGGGGGGGGGGTGAGGGGCGTGGTACCGCCATTGTGGACGATACTCTTTATCTACGCCGTCAGAAGTACTGTGTCCTTCACCGCCTCTTAAAGTTGAAAATCTTTATTTCCGTTAAGCTGTAAAACAAGGAATGGGAACGTAACAGAGAAATAACGTAAATTTGAACCGCGCTTATATATCACTTAAAAAACTAATGATGTGAGTTTACGGATTCGAAATCGTAAGCTAAATAAGAAAGGCAGTATCGTTTAATGTGTGTTAAACCTTATTTAGCAGCATTTGCATCAATAATTACATTTATTGCAACACATATGATGACCCATCGCATTAATCTATACTGTATTTTTTCTTTTCGGGGTGTGATTTTTCCTGGGTTTCAACTCCAACCCTTAAAATATTGGTACATTAGCTCGTAGCTGGTGTTTGGATAATTAGGAATTATAAGGTCTTAATGCTTTCAATCACAAATTCGAATATGGGTGGGATAGAGAAATTGCTGTACTATATCAAAGTTCTCCTAAATTATCTGTTCGTGTAATGTAGAGTGAATATGTAACTCGTAAGTTTTATTTTAGCCGTCATGTAAATGTAGGGGAATTACTGCTTCTATGTGAAGTCGTGTGGAGAGCGGTATGCAAAGTACATTTGCCACTGTGCACTGTCATCTCCCTCTGGAGCGAGCAGACTCCACCTACCTGTCCGCTGCCTAACTAAAGTCGTCAACCGCTGGGCAATCTCTCTGACAGCTGTACGAGAATGTAGGACAACGGCGAGAGAGAATGGCATGGGCAAAGCCCTTGCGGAAATCGGCTGAAAGCGCAAAAAAACTTACGAAATTAACAGCTTAAAATAAGCTGAGTTGAATTTGATTGCTATGGAGCGCATGCTCTGGTGGCAATTTCCATAGTCATCTAATCATTGCTTTCTTATTTTTAATTATTATATTACATAATTTGAATGTTAATTTCCTCCACCCAGCACGTTACAAGTCGATGACGAGTTTTTATTTGCTGATATATGTTTCTTTTTCGTAATCTATTGACAGTTTAATAACATAAGAGAATTTATTACAGGCTATATCTGGTAGGAATATGCACTACATATTCCTATCCTTCATCAAACGGAGTGTAAAATGTTGCTCTAGACCTCTGTTGCAAACAACTAATTCATCTTTAGATATTATTTCGTTACATTTCCCCACTGAACTCGATCTCATTCTTGCAAACTAACTCTATGATAAACAACTGTTTCTGTTCCTAGCAAGATTATCCGCAAACAAATAACGTGTGAGGGTTAAGAATCGAGTACAATCTACAGACTATTCTAATTTCCAATATCGTATTATGGTTTGTTACCAGACTCTAATAATTAATAATAACGGATTATTGAAAACCCTTATCAGGTTATGAAACTAATTCCACATGATGTGAAAACTAGAGTCTTTGAAACCACAGTATTGCCAGGCTGTCTCTTCCCATACTGTAATTACATTGATCGATTTAGCACCTTAAGCGTCTACGTTTACAGAGTAAATCCCACGATTAAGAATTGAAAATTTCTTCCACTGTGTTTTGTCAGGTGGGGACCTCTGCAAGCTTACTTTTAACCTCGTATGACTTCATTTCGTAACCTGTAGAGGAGTGAGAATAGTTAACAAGAAATTTGAATCGTTGTTAACTTCAATAATTCAGTTTGTTCCCTTCAGAGAGACCGTATTCCCTTTGCGAGTCCATTCTATGTTCCGTGCCTTTGGTTAGTCCATAATGGAACTGTAAGCTTTAAAGTAGTGGGGAGGGGGGAGGTAAGAGATACTGGAGGGTGAAAATTAAATATAAGACAAAGATGCGATGTGAGCTTCTAATAAAGACTTATACGTTGAGGTTGTGGTGATTACTTACGTCACCACATGTTTTATGGGACGGGGCAATTAAAGGCTAAGTCTTGCGTGTGTGAATGTGCTTGTAGTGGTCGAATCGCTAACGGCCTTGGTCAGGGAAGGCGCCCGTAGCAAGTAGTGGGGATAAGAGGGAGGCTTCTCTTAGAGGTTAAGGCTGCAATACCGGTTTAGGGGAGCTAACAGTGTGCCATATACAGAGCACCAGATACAATTTTTAATTTTGAATGCCAGAATTATTTCGCGCTTTGAATTTTTCTATGCTCTTCCGTGTCGTGTCGATTAGAGAAGGATGGTCGCCTACAGAAAGAGCCGAGAACGACAAGAGTAGACATTTTGCTGTGAGCACTGGGAAGAGTCGCAAGTGGCGAACTGCGCTGTGGTAGTTCGATGCGAATACAGTTTATCTATGTTTTGTGAAGTGCTGCATCAGCAAAACGGACGGTATTTGTTAACGTACCATTCTTGCTGAGTGAACAGTTCTACATTGCACTGCAGCAGTGATTTCTACCCAAAGAGCGACATGTGAGCAATGAAAATTACAACTTTGTATCTCCTAATTAAGATTCCATTCATCAGGTGAGTTAGCCGTAAAACAGTCTCTTAATGACTATCAAATCGCCACCATTCTGCCACATAACTCCGCTATCCAATCATACCTGTAAGTTACGTATGTCTATTTCGTTCAAGATCCAATTAAATATTTTTTTTAATTCTGCTACAATAAAGCTGAAATGTTCTAAATAAATTCATTCTTTCTCTTATTCAATTATGAGGTAGAACTCTGTCCTTCTAATTTTCGTTCTTTGTAATGGCGACTTTAGGTAAAATTTTAAGAAATTAATTAAAATAAGTCAAACTTAACGATCAATTATTATCATATAGAGGAGCTCACATAAAAAGGAGATTAAGGAGAGTATCTAAAGTTGTTGATACAGGATTATCGAAGGTCTTGACTAAAGCTCCTTGCGCGAGCAGCAGAAAGTAGCTGAAACAGCGGTACAAGAGTAGCTGTCACTAGCCTATACAGCTTTGTAACTTCAATGCGGCCACCGATATGTGGTATACCCAACTTTCGGTGGGGCTCTAGCATTGCCTTTACATATACTATCGTCACTAGAAGGCTTATTAAAAACCGAATTACGCCAGTTAATCGTTGCGTCTACGGATGTTCGGTGATTTCGGCAAAAAATAAGTGCCTCAGTTATCACATTTTTTTCCAAAGATATAGACTGGTGAAAGTGGAGGATTATGCAACTGCGGCATGAAAAAACGCCCTCAAAGTGGACCGAGTGTGTAGTCGTCATTTTTCTGAATCAGACTTTAATTCATCGCTCGAGAGCTGTGGTAAGTAGTTGCTTGATTTCCACGCTTTGAATTAAGAGTATGAAGTGATTGTATCAACATTTTATGTTCCTCTACTAGAAATAATTTATTTATGTTATAATTATGCTTTGATTAAGGCAACATGACCTTGATTTGCAGTGGATTGTTTACCTGTTTCTGCTACGTTCTGTGGCAAAATTAACCTTTAAAAATACTTAGGTCGACTGACAATATATTTAACTGATAAAAGTATCAAATAGGTTGATTAGCGTAAGTAGGTGATGACAAAAATATGTTGAAGCTAAAATTGTTTTTGGATGTTGAAGAATCCGTAATGTGAATAATGATTTACAGGAAGGTTCTTTTTATTAAAAAAAAGAAACAGCAGTTAAAATCTCAATCGGTCCCAAACACTAATATACCGTCAATCGACCCATATTTTTCGTACGACCAGCAACATGTACTGTAATTTTAAACACAAAATAAGGAATAAAAAACTAATGGCTAATATTATCTTCCTGAAATATCGAAAATTTATTTTTGGGTTTGGCATGCATCTCGTTAAACCAGAATTGGATAAATTAGCACACAGAAGAACACTTTTAATTTAATACAATGTTTAATTAATGTTCAGGATTTCTTTTCTCGTATATAACCTGTAAATACAACCCACAAAGTCTAAAAAAAACCGTTATAAAACACTCTGGCCATAAATCAGACATTTATAGTTTTAAAATAATTTTAAGTGGTTCAAAACGAGAAGCGGCCTAAATAAACAGTACCTTGAAGTAATAATTGGCTTTGATGTCGTGAATTTTTACCTGTTAATCAATTCTTGTTTAGTACACTTCGACAGATCACGTGCTTCGTCTTTGAAAGTAACTCCTTCAACTCTTTCACTGTTAAGTTCATACAGACACACTCCATCCTATACAAAAACAAACACAGTGTATCCAACCGGGAGTTAACAATGCCACATTTTGCATGGTGGCGCTGCAGGTGGCGAAAACATAAACTAATAACTTAGAGAGCTCTATAGTGGTGAACCCGGCAGAGACGGATGGTTCGTCTTCCGACTGGACGATCAGGCAAGTAATGGTCGCCCACTCCCCGTGGCTCATCGTCGATGGCCGCTGTATAAACAGGAGGGCTGCCCAGATAGCCTGCCCCAACAACTTCTCTCCCCTACCAACACTCCGTCCGCATCACTGCATCTTGTTACAAGTTTGCCGAGGGGGAGGATGCACGGCAGTTGTAAACACTGCAGGACTTCCACCAGTGTGGAGGCACAAGTGCACTGCCACAACAGAGAACAGAGTTTCTAGATTATTGACCCTCACGATAACGTGGCCAGTGGTTGCTGATAAACGCGGGCGGTATGCACAAGGGGATATTACTGCCAACAGAGCTGACCCCTAAATTACTGACCCCGGGCGAGGCTGGGAGACAAACACTAACAGGTTTAACCTCCGAGGACGCCAGCAAACGTAATGTCGGCTTTCGGTATAGCTGGACTGTAATACTGCTGGATATCAATTCTTCGTCGTTCAACTGATTTTATAAAATGTGATGGACAGAAAAATCGGCATAATTTTCTAATTTAATTCCATACGTAGTGTAAAAATGTGCACAATTATTTTAATTCTTAAAGGTAATTTAAACACCTGACTTTTTATATAGTCATACCGGACGGAGTAGGGTACGTAGCTAAAGTCCAAATATTTCATGCAAGAAACAGTTCCTAACCGCGGTTCTACGATCATATAAAGACAAAGTTAAAATCATAATGAAACATTAAGAATTGTTATTGGTTCATTAATAGGT
This sequence comes from Vandiemenella viatica, assembly GCA_031002005.1. Lineage (NCBI taxonomy): Eukaryota > Metazoa > Arthropoda > Insecta > Orthoptera > Morabidae > Vandiemenella > Vandiemenella viatica. The sequence continues at coordinate 84,739,982 of JARYHS010008074.1, forward strand.
CTATCGTTACCTACAATCTATCTTTCAGAATTGAAAGTTAGTGAACCGATTTAAAACTACAGTTTCCCGAAATAGTTGAGCTATATCCTGTTTAATTTCTCTTCACGCTTATATAGTCATCACCTTGTATATATAAACGTGGTTATATCCTTTCAGCTTTCCATGGATACTGTTTTTTTTTCGGATTATCTCCTTGTTTCCGAAGATTTATGTATTTCTGTGGTAGCATACAGAGCACAGGCTCTTTTATGAAATACCCCCCTAAAATCGACTTTCGCGTCATTTTTAGACCTTTGTTTAGCTCTACAGTCCAAAGAAATTTCGAAAACCTCACGTGAGATTTCCGTTGACCCCCCTCCCCCTTGGTGAGATTTTGCCACACCCCCCTCCCTCTATTCACCTCACGTAATTTATGGAAGCCCCCTTATATTCTCATCATAGTTTCAAATGATCTCGAAACCATTTATCTTCAACAATCCTGTGCCTTAATGATACATTTTTAATGCCATTATAAATACTTAATTTTCACGTGCATATTTAGTGAAAATTAAGTGAGAAAGTAGGGCTGTGAATGTAACCATGCTACTAGTACGTATCAGTAGTTAGCACATATACATTCAAAATTATGGACGTACACTGGTTTTACACGGCACTGGTGATACACGAATGAAGCATATAACCAACTGCTGCTGGGAAAGCTGAAAATGGGAAATAGTGACGACCTAGTTGCGGGATTTACTAATTCCATTCAGTATTATTTTACTTTCATTGCATACAAACGTCTTGTTTATGATTTTATATTGTGATAATTATTATCGCAGTTGTTTCGGAACAGCAATCGAAATAAAAGATTCGCTTAGTAAAATAGTTACTAAACAACAAAAACCGATTTTGTCAAAAAAAAAATATTGCAGTACTTGTTACAGAAATTATTATGACAGATATTGAACCAAACGGTTTATGTTAACTGCGAAGAGTAAAAGTCATTCAAGGCATCAGCCTAAAACTATAAATGTGCCGGAACCGGAGTACGGGGCTACTCTACTAGATGGCACCACAGACGCAGCGAGCAGGATGCCAGCGCCACAGCGGCTGCGGTGACCTACGAGGGGTCTACTTAAGGCAGCGCACAGCACTCGGAGCTCTCTTCGTGCCTGACCATCGAGGCAACATCATTCCGCTATCTGTCATTGTGTATTTTGAGACTGAGCTTAGTAAACCGGATTTTTGTATCGGCTGTGTTCTCGTAGTTACCCTCTACTGTCCGAGGGATATCCATAGCCTACCTTCACTATTGAGCCATCTTCCGCGAACCGGGAACTCCATTCAACCCGCCCGACTCCTGATCTCTCCCGGATGGTTTCGACAAATGTTTAAAAATCATTACCTTACTTGCTTTGGCTCTAATAGATTTTGGGACCAGGGACTTTGTTCACGAGACTTACACTGGTAATGTAACTGAGAGATATCTGTGACCGCCTACATTAAACAATCATCACGGTATTTTCCTACCGTCATATAAGTAAATGTTTCAATAGTAAACCTCTGTGCTCACATCATTGTTAAAACTCAAGTCTTCTTGGATACCTCTGCTAGTCTTTACCACTCACCCATCAGACGTGGCAAGTCAATTTTTATTGAACGTTTCATTTCAGGAAAAATTGAGTTTGTGACCGGTAGTAAAATTTCTTCAATTTACAAAGGTAGTCCGTACATTGTTCCATAGCTTATTCTTTGACTTAGTGATCAATAAACTATTGGAAAGTTATAAGACGTTTATAGAGTTATTAGGTTGCTCAAAGTTCCGTGTCTTGTGTATTCACATAATACGAAATATAGAACTAATACAAAAAATGGTGTTACGATTGAAAAAAGTCGTAGAATTATATTTTTTAAAAAATTGATCGAGGTTGGAGCATCGCGAATTCACACTACTACCTGCCATTCGGGAGGACGGGGGTCAAATGTCGTCCGTACATCCTGAATTGGGTTTTCCCCAGTCAATCAAGGCGAATGCTGGGATGGTTCCCTTCAAGGCCACGGCCGACTTCGATTCCCCTTCCCTCCCCATAGTTTAGTTAGGATGAAAAGGGTAGCTGAGACTCCCCAGCAGCTCGCCTCCCAGCCTTCAGCTGGGGGAATGAAATTGTTAAAAAAAGAAAAAAAATTATGATAAATACCTTTATTAAAGCAATTTTAATCAGAAGTAGTGCAAGATTTTACCTTGTGCTGGTCAAAGAATTTATTATTGTTTCAACAATGTGAATTCAGTTTTAAATGGTAATTATTTTACTTCGCTCCGATACTGCTTAAGGCTGTAAATATTTATTTTCAATACTCCAACAGAATTTTGTATTTCATTTATAATGTAATAAAAAATTATTTAAAATTTTAATAAACTTCGAAATTCTGCAGGCAAATATGATACGAAACACAAGCTCAGACATCAAACTTCAACCGAGATCTTTTGCATTTATCAGGTACCATGTTGTGATGGAATTTCCGTAAAAGTCAAATCATATTACAATGAAACAGTGCTCTGCGATTTCGTGCTGTATTAAGGATTTTTCCCAATTCTCAAACCATGTTGGAGCAAAACAATGTTACTCGTAGAAGTGCGGTGTTTGTTCAGGGTTATCCTACAAATTAATGATCACCATCGTGGGTGTAAGTTATTATTTCTTATTTGACTGATAGAACTGTTATGTACTGTTGGAGCAGAAAACCTTTCGCTTCTATTTAATCTGCATCAATAGATATGCCGATAATATCTAAAGGAATTAACTGGTAGACTACAGGTAAAACGAAACCAATCTAAATGGTATATAAGAACGAAGTCTTCCTCGGCGTTGAGAATGTATAAACTGCTCTCGGGTGACTAGCCGAGTCAAGAGTGCGTTGTCACACGATATTTCGGCGACTAGATTCATTGCCGCCATCTTCACCAGAAGATGGCGGCAATGAATCTAGTCGCCGAAATATCGTGTGACAACGCACTCTTGTCTCGGCTAGTCACCCGAGAGCAGTTTATACAATCTAAATGGTATTTGGAAAATAAATTGGCAATGGAAAATGGAATTAAACATTGCTGAAAAAAGAAAAAAAATAAGAATTACGCATTGTTTCATTACAAAGCGAGAAGAAATTCCAGTTATAGAAGAAACAATAAATGCACTTCCTTTTACATACGGCGATGCGAATGATCGTGTTTGAAGTTGAAAATACTTTTGATTGTACGAATTTATAACTATCATATGATACCAAGATCAGAGAAACATTACCTGAAAATTTAGTAAGCCTACAGAAGAGTAGTGGGTTTAGTCATTATATGTTCAAGTAATTAAGAACATAGCATGGTTCATGCAACAGGAATAACATTCTCTAATACACGTACATATATTTCGAGATAATTTATACAGACAATTTCTACAAATCACATCTGTACCTCGACCAAACGAAATACTAATTTTATCAGCTTATAACTTAGGTAGGTACGTTACGAAATAACAGGATCAAATAAAATAACTATGACATTTCAAAAATATTTATTTTATTCTCGGCGGAATTAATGGGAACAGCATAAAACGTATGCAGGATAAATAACCTATCCTTCTGCGCCCTACATCTTCTCCTTCGCCACTCCCCCACAAGTACATTGAGTCACTGAATGAGTCAGCATCAGTTAAGCGCAGGTAGCTGTGTACACCTTGGCGAAGTACTCTTTCTGAGACTACTTAATTTCGCCTGAATCTGTGCAATAAGGGCTGCGAAGGAGTTGACGTGGCTGGATAAGCGATGGGCGCTAAAGTAGCAACTTGGCTATAGAGGGAATTGTGGGCTCATGTTAGATGTTATTTTTCTCACCTAGAAAGTTTTTACAAGATTTCCTGTTGTATTTAAAGAAACGGTTTCATTCCAAAAATAAATGTCTTAGTAACGCATATCACATACTATACTAACGAGAAAAATGTGCACCTTTAACGATTATAAAAGAGTGTTATTTAACATTCCAGAGTGAAAACTTTTCTGGCATTGAGTACAAATTCAGTATATAAATCGGTTTTTATGTAATTACACTAATATTCGTTTTTCTACGATTTCATAGCCATTGCAATTTTTGAAATTTTTTAATGAATTATATTTTTTATGATGTACTTTCTCAATCTCCTTCAAATTCTTTTGTGTGTCGTGTCCGACTGCATTTACTGTTATTTCTTAGTAATTTTTTATTTTCGTTTGAAATATCTTAAATGTATAATGTATTATAATTATTCGTTATTTTTTTAAAATAGAATAATTCTGAAAGAAACTGGTCCATTAATTTATCATCTCAAAACTTAATTGAATGGGAGATTGGCTTACATCTGTCAAACTATTGGAATTTCACATTCAGTCCTTCTAAAATCTCATCATATTTGTTACTATAAACAATTAAATTACTTATGCAGATAATGCTAACTTATATGATGCCCTCTGGTAAAAATGAAGACATGAATAAGATATGTGAAATAAACTGTACCTCACACTTTTTCAGACTGAACTCTCCTATACAACCACCGTAAAACAAATAACACATTACCGCTTCGTATATGGCATCCTTTGTCACTGAGAGCAGAGATAGATGCAACTAAACAAAAAATTTTAAACTGTGATGCAAAATCTGTGGCGTCGGTTTTATATGCATTTCGTCTGATTATTCTCATACATCATCAAAAGCTCAATTACTGCCCTATAACGATTGTCAGCTGATGCAAGCAAAAACTGTGACATATCCCTTTGTTGCTGGATTGCTGATTATGAGACGATTGCAGTTAGATTATTCAGTAACCGCCTATGCTGCATCCCGTAACAATTATTAGCATATTGCAGGTGACGTTGTTCCATTCATAATTACTTTATACAAAATTTCCTCTTATTTTGCTTCGACAAATGATATAAGTATCTGATTAATAGAAGAATTATAAATGTTGTAAATTAATTACACACGATAAATTGATACAAAAGCGTGTTTAGATAAGAATAAGTGGTGAAAAGGTATACTAGAAAACAGGCATGATATAGAAGAATTACCTTTTCATTCTGTCTCTATCTGATCATATTATTGAATCAAAACAAACTTCAAATGTTAATTTAAATAAGAAATAAACTCGCGCGACCATAATTTCTCAACGAATCTAACGAATACTATATCAGGTATGGGACCAGATGTCGTCCCGTCTGTGGATTGCATAACTTAAACAGACGAACTTTGCGTGTAGTCAATTGTTACACGAACGGGAACACGAGAAAAGTCATATTTTGAAAGATGTTGTTTGTTTTCATTATTATTATTTTCATGCTAAAGCCAAAGTTAACACTTTCGTATCACGACGGACACGCAACAAGACGTGTATGACAGCCTTTGTTGTGTAGCATCTCTGGTCCATTGATTACTTCACTTCCGTAACGTCTGTCCAATAAGTAAAATCAATCTCAACTGACTCACACAAAGAAGTACTTCTTGGGAATTCTGAATTTTCTTGGATGAAAAAATGAGACAGACATACACACAGACAACTACAGAAGACCGATATAAACTTTTAGGGGTTTCCATCTGATTCTCATGCACATGGTGCTCGGTGTTTGCTTCAAAGAACAGTAACTTGACGTCTAACCATGCTATACTGAGCCTCAATGCGATACTGAATGGAAGAGATGGCAAATGTAGGCATTGACTAGACGAATATTATTAAAATTAAGACCCATACTCAGGCTAAATGATTTCAGCTTCAGTTGAACGCTGCTCTGAGAAAGCATAGGAACAGAAAATGTATAGGAGGACACAGTAACTAAATTGACCTAACAGGTGTGAAGAAACCAATGAAAAATGTAATTTCGTTGACTGAAATACAGTTTCACTAGACTTATGCGGAATTCAGCTAAAATATTTTATCATAAACTTAACATTTTCTAGCAGCATTATCACAACAGTGGGGCCGCAATTTAATAATGGCTTCTTATGAAACTCAACGAGACACATTGAAAATGAACAATAATTTTTTCATATCTTGTTTATTTCTCGGGATAAATATTGTCAAAAATTGGTGTCTTTGATGACTTTTTCTTCTGGTTCAGGCGTTATTTTAACCTAACCACAACCGGTAGAAAGAAAACAAAACAAATTGTGCATCTCCAACGTGTAGATCCTTGCGGACATTGGTAATTTTTTTGGTCCTGGTCGCATTTCAACCTAATCACATCAAGATTGAGAAAGTATTTCTCGAGAACTAAGTGAGATAACCAACACTATTATTGTTCACTTTCGATTTGCATCGTCGAGTTACATAAGAATCCATCATCAAATTTGGCTTTCGAGAAAGTTTTCTTATGCTCCAGGTCGCATTTCAACGTAACCACCTCGCTTTTGAAATACAATATCTTGCGAACTTAGTGATATATCCACAAATTTTATTGCCTATTTTCGATTTGTCTCGTCAAGTTACATAAGAATCCATCATCAAAGTGCGGCACTTCAGCTATAGTAAAATCCCCCATTTTTGAAAAGACAACACTGATTCACCGCGGGGCAGCCAACCACAAACTATACGTACATCAGCAATGGCCCTTTGTTACTCTGTTGCAGTATATGCATGCCCAGTTTGGTATTCATCATCTCACACCAAACAGGTGAATGTAGCCCTCAATAACACCTGTAGACTAGTGACAGGCTGCCTAAAGCGTACCCCAGTTGATAGACTTTACCAGCTTTCGGGGATTGCACCATCCAGTACTCGCAGAGAAGTGCCAACTAGGAGTGGAAAAAAGTAGAACAGGAAATCGCTGACCCACAACACGGCCATATACCACCAGCCCAGAGAGTCAAGTCCAGGAAAAGCTTCCTGAAAACATCGTGGGAACTAAAGGCAAAAGGCAAAAGTACAGATGGGTAAAATGAAGGTCCCTAACATCTCGGAACCACTGACAGTTGCAGAGCGCTTGCCACCTGGTCACGCAGAGGACTAGAACGTCTGGCGGTCCTTAAATTGATAGCGAACAGGAGTGGGCATCTACAAAGAAAATATAGTGAAATGGGGTTATACTGATGCTACCAGTATTAAGTGCGAATGTGGTTAGTACCAAACGATGAACCATATGCTTGAGTGCCCTATGTGCCCATCATCCTACAGCAAAGATGACCTGCATCGAGCAACACCGAATGGACTTGAGGTTGCGAAGCAGGGGTGGATCTAGGATTTTTGTTTGGGAGGGGCTTGTAGGGAGGCTTGCCTTGGCCTTGGAGGGGGGGGGAGGGGGGCTTGAGTTGGCCAAAAAGGTAGTATTTATAGTCTCCTCGGGCCTCAAACCCGTAGAGCTAAAAAAAAAAGTCTCCAAAATTACAATGTCGGAGATAGACCTAAATACTTTTGGGGGGCGCTTGAGCCCCCTAGCTCGCCCCCTCCTGGATCCGCCCCTGTTGCGAAGTACTGGGCGAAATGTGTTTAAAGCTGTTAATTTGTACAATGTATTTAACTGTGTATTTGATGTGTATGATTCGAGAATAATAACTGACTCACTGCTAATAGTACGGTACGGTCCTAAACGCAGTCGGTCGCAATGGTCGGCGAGATAGCGATACCGTTCCGTCGCACCTGGATGACGGTAACCAGAGCGGAAAGCCAACCTGCACCCCACGTGTTGTGTAAACACGGAGCAGCAGATTTCGTTCCCGGTCAAGTGAGCCGTTGCTTAGCAACGCGCATCCGGATTCCTTTAATGTCGCCCCCCGCCGCTCGAGCTTGCTTTCCGCTTCATCTTGTGACAAAGGCAACGCTCGGTCTCCCAGGAATCCATTATCTCTCTCAAGTTGCGTGCCTGCACTCCTGTCAGGCAAACGGGGAACAGCAGCAACTCGAGTGTTTACTGTAGCACAATCCCTCAGGGGATGTGTGTGTCCGCTGGAATCCACATCGGGAATCTGCATATACAGAGAAAACTCTGAGCGACCTTCGCTCTATTCATTATTCAGCATGCAATATCCACCACAATACACAAGTTACAACGACTATAAATAACAGTACTTCAGATGAGTTCATACTTCTGGTATCCAAACATAGGTGATTCATATTAAGATCTTTTTCATGAATTTAGGTCAGTCGTTCATAATAATGGGGGTGGTACCACCCGCTTACTGGTGGTTGCTGAAGAGATCACAGGGGCGTTTCTGGCCCAAAGCCAATTTAGCGGCGTTGAGGACCAAAGGCTGCATCAAAGAAGTTTTTTATTGCATTCTCATGATCAAAAGAGGATTTGGCGAGATCATAACTATTTGCTAAGAAAAGAATCAGATTATCAATAGAGGAACGCGGCGATTTAAGAGTTCAGATGACGAATGATACACCAAATAGGGATTCTACGATAACCGTGGGGCCGCAATTTGATGATGGTTTCTTATGTAACTCGACGAAATAAATTGAAAGTAATGAATAAAATTTTTTGATATCTCGTTTACAACAATAACTGCTTATTGAACTTTTCATATGATAAGCTATTGAATAAGTGTGATCCTTGAAGATTCTGTTAGATTTATCATCATTAGTCATTTTTCCTTGTTGGTTGTAATCCCAATTAAATTATCATTGAACTGCCAGATTCGTAAGTAAACATTGCCCCCGTCCCTCCCAAAAGAAAAAAAATTTGTGATTTGCACCTATACTAACCAGGGGTTGGCGATCAAAATGAAAAATTAGTGAGGGTGGCTCAATACTAACGACTAATACTATGCATGTCGGGCGATTTTTTACGGTTATGGATGTGTGATTTGTCTGGTATTTTTTGGTATTTCCATTATATATTATAATGTATAACTTTAATTCTTGACTGGTGAATTCGGATCAAAGTGAAAATTAGTTTTGTTTTTTCCGCCACCTGTCTAGCAGAAGTATAGTTCTGTGAATAATTATCTTAATTTCATCTCATATATATCCAGTGAATTCCCGGTTCTATTAAAAAAAAACTACCAAATTTTTCCTCAAAATATAACCATAAATATTATCGAAATATGACCAAAACTAGTAAAATGGTCTGAATATGCATTTATATGCTATATAAAATACATTTAAATAGAATAAGAAACGTTGAATCGGTATTTAATTCAGCATTTCAGCTCAAAAAGAATGCATGAAAAAAATATGACTTCTCCTAAAGATCCGAACCCTATTTATCAGTCTAGTTAAAGATACAATATGACGATGTGGAAAGATACAAACGCAGTCACTTTGCTTTTCCTGCTATTGACGTTCTCTTTATCTTTAAAATTAACACACCAACAGCCACTATTCCATTCCCAGGTAAGTTAACATAAGATATAAAACGCTTAATCCAAAATTATGTTCTTTGAATGAAAATGATAGGAATACTCCTCAGTTTGGTCTAAAACGAAAAAGCTAGCAACTAAATGTTTGGCTACTGCATAGAACGTATATCGCATTTAAATATTAGGCAAATATCTGACAGTGAAACAATTGCAGTGTTCCTAAAAACATTATCATGCAATCCTTCTAGCAACAGCGATACAGAAAGCAGAATGACGTGCGGTTACAGCCTTCTAAGTTGAGGGACCCATTATGTTTGTGTACTATTGAGCCCATCCAATCGTAAAGGTGGGAATGACAAAGTATGCTGAACCTAATACAGAATACGCTGTCCAGTGGTTTGATTAATTAATTCTTATGTTGGTTATTCAAGCATCCTTACAACATCAACTGTTTAGCCCCGTAACATTACTATTCACACACACAGCTTGTCCTTATTTACTTAATTAGCAGTAAAGTCATTTTGATTACTTTCTAGCATTATCAGCGAGCAGCTAATTCTTGTGCCTAGTAATCAGGTGGAGACAGATGCAGCCTGCCAGGTTTCAGACATCCATGGTTTCCCGAAATAATTCCTGGGATAAAAGCTATCCACAACTTATTAATTCAGCTTCTTAAGCGTTTACTTCTAGCGTTAGCTTCGTTATAAGTGGTGCCCAAAACGCTAACTCGTCTCTTATTCAGACAAGAGAGTCCGTTCCACCGTGACTCGTGGCCAATGGAATTGTGTGAGCAATAGGAGAGCACAGAGGATCTCGAGAGACGCAGAACATATATTTGAGTTACTCAGAAAAGAGGCAGACAGCCGCTGGGGAAAACGTTTATTCAGTGGAGCTTTGAGCTACTGGAGAAGTGGAGTGGATCTGTTCTCACAGAAGCGCGGGTACTCCTGTCCGGGGTGGGCCGAGGGCGCAGGGCTGAAGGGCGGGACTGCTTTGAAGCATTAAAGGCCAGCTAAGTTCTTCTAATTCAAAACTGTGTTGAAAGCCTTGGAAACCACGAGCACGTCTACCCAGTCAACGTGTGTGTTTGCTAGCAGCGCTGTTATGAAAACCAGCAAGGCTCCTCTCTGCTTCTACGAGTGGGCCGACGATATGTCTCTAAAATACGTGAAACATGAATAGGAACACAGTACAGTGGTACTCATACTGTAGCATGACAAAATGTCGTCCCTGTATTTCCGGTGTTTTGGAAACCTATACTATTTGTTGTTTAATTTCCATGTTTTGAATCGAACAGTAGAGACACATCATTCAAGAAAAAATGGAGTCCAAGATGACAGTACCGTGCGTGGTGGGTGAATGATGACGCTCTGGCATCGTATTCGGGAGGACGCGGGTTCGAAATCCCCACCCTGTCATCCAGATTTCGGTTTTTAATGATTTCCCGAAATCTCTCCAAGCGAATTCCGGGATGGTTCCTTCAAAAAGGTAATGGCCGATTTCCTTCCCATTCCTTGTCCCCAGTCCTTTTCCGCCTCGAATAGCCTTAAAGCCAGAAGCCAAAAAAAGCAAGATTACAGCGGACCATAATGTTGTTACAAATATAAGATACCGTTGACAGAAATTTTTTTTTATTGATATTTGATTCGGCTGCGCCTGTCGATAAATGAAAGGTTTTTGAGCACCGTGTATCTTTGATAAATATTGAAGTTGTCGTAAAAATCAATGATAGCATTCATATTTCTGATTTATTTCTTTGACTGGAGATTCAAAATGTTCCTTTATTTAAAATATTTCCCTCAAAATTTCCTATACATTCTAATAATTCATAATGATGAGTAGATGCAGAAAAGTAGAATTTATGATTTGCTAGTATTCGTAACTATACTTAATAGAAAATATGAGCACTGTAGTTGTAATAGTATTAGAAAGAAATTATCAATTTGATATTTGTTTCAGATCTGATTGGATTACAATAAACAATCTTTACGTTGATTTATCGAGACAATGTAATCAGGGAAACTTTAATCACGGCCGGATTGGTACAAAAAATCCAATTTTCCAACTTTTTTTGCAAACTTTCACAACCAGTGAAGGTTCTGTTTATTTACTGTCGGCAGATTTGAAGGTCCCAGCGACCAGTCCACGATTTTATGCCTCACATCATCTTTTGCTGCTCGCTTGTAGCATCACAGCCATTCTCCGTTCTTAATACACTCTTTTTATTCAGTGTCATGTGTGTTTTCAATGTCTTGTCATTAAAGATGATGCTGAAAGTCGAAGAGAAACTCATCTCCCGCTCTTTTCACCAGGAAGAGAGCCACGAGGAGACGTTGGATATTCAAGGTGAAATCAGATTGATGTTGAAGACCAGAGACGACAAGCATTACTGGATAGAAAACTGCTCTACAGCTATTAGTTGTGGCTTCAACTGTCCGTTGCTGTGAATGATCAGTCAAGAAGCTTACAACATCCACGTACAGTAGTCCCCTCCATGCATACTAATCACTCGACTGACAGTTCACCAGGCTTTCAATTATGATACAAAAACAACTGCAGCCACATGATCGTATTAGCCACTATGCGCTTTCGAATAAAAAATTGTTATCCTTTTTTCGCGAGATCTCCGTTCTTTGGACTTGCTCTTCACGAACCATCTTTCGAAAGTTAACTTCATGTTTTCTTTTGCTTTCCTTTCTAAATATTCGTTTCCTCTGTATTTTTCATCGAGAACATTTTTCTGTGTCTTATTTCTTCTTCGTCAGTTCAAGGTTTTTAGTTTTCGAGCATGGTATCTTTTGAATAATGAACCTCCATAACATCTATTTAACATCATTACCAGTTAAATTCAATGCCTCTAATTGATAAAATTATTATACTTTATTTTAAAGTTGTTTGCCTACTTACACTGATGCAACAAGAATGCTCTAACAAGTTACCAAGTTGGTCAACAAATTCGAAATTTTCAAACGGTAATCATTTAGATTGAAAAATATACCATGATGGTATTGTAATGAATGAATTCATTGTAACAGCTATAGTTTCATGTGGTAAAAGGAATATTAGATTTGGAAACATTACTCCCCATTAATAATTTAATTATTTTCTTTATGGTTCATACTTTCTAAGATATCATACGTCTGGGGAAATTTATGTTGGGATTAATTCATGAATCTATCCGTATTGAAAATAAAATAGAATTAACATTATATAAACACCAGATACCAATCAAATCATCTAGAAAAACAAAAGATACATATAGGAACGAAGTTTTTCTCGGCGTTGAGAATGGATGTAGTCTTCTCGGGAGACTAGCCGAGTAAGTAAGATGTTTCCACATGATATTTCGGCGATCTCAGGCCCCGTCGCCATCTTCAGGTGACTACATCCAAAAGATACATAATTGGAAATTCAAAAAAATTCATTCATCCCACAAAGGAAAGCATCTAGACACAGTATTTTAGATCTATTTATGTGAGCACCAACCATAAATATGATTTTGAGTACATTAACATGTAAATTCTGTCTTAAAATAATTAAAAGTCAAATTCTGGCAGAAAAAAATAAATTTAGCTCACTTTAAGTGGAATAAATACATGGAACTCTGATCATAATAAGTCTCCTCGCCGATGCCAAATGCAATCTTCGGACTGAGAAAAACACATTCCCATCTGTCCTTTCAGTCTTTAGCAATGCATATGTGGAAATTTATTCCCTGTACTGTTTAGATATTAGCACATGCGATTCCAACTTGGATCGTATACTAGCAAAGCTTACCCAGTTGTAATTGCATTAGACATCAGAAACTAAAGACTGTAGTGGGTGCTTGGGTGGGTGGAAGGAAAGAGTGAAAACTTTCTTGCTCTTTAATATGAAATGAAAACCATATGATGCTAATTTATTTGGTGCTAATACAGGTTTACAGGTGACGCTTATTTATTTTTAATATTAACACATTCAATTATAAAAAAGGAAATCCAGCAAAGCCTCGCCTTAAAATTGCTAACACATTAATAAACAAACAACAATATCTAAGCACTACCACATTACTAATTGATCATGAAACAAATTCCCAAAATTAATAAACAAAGAAGTAAGCTTCACGCTAGGTTTCAATGGAAAGTTCGCTTCATAACAATCGGAAACCAAAAATCAAATATAATACTAACATGAAACTACATTAGATTTAAAATGCCGGGCGCCAGGATAATTTAAATTATCCACCAAGTGATGATATAGGGAAGCTTCCGAACTCTGTCCCAACTAGCTAAATATTTGCTGGAGCGATAACTCCTAATCATTCAAAGTTTACTTTGAAAGGCCGTTAGTGGGTTGTACCCAATGACTGCATGTAAGTACCACAATTCACTGTTCGTAGGATTATTACCGTGATGGCGATAGGCGTCCCTCGACGGCGGAATAGCACATTTGCTATATGGACAGGGCATCACGTCCTTCATCCAACATACTGAATAATTACCAAGCAACCTCACTGCCACAGTACGCTTGTTTCGAACCCTCGGGTCCCAACCTCGGAAGATTCACTCCTTCCAGTCTGAAGGCTGGACGTCCAGTACCTCTCCCGCGCCCGCAGTAGACGTTCCTCTGCGTCGCTCGAGGTAGCCAAGCCACTTTTCCAGGGCGCAATTATAACATAGAGAGAACTTCACAGGGATTAGAAAATGCGGAGGATAATTCGCCGTTGATTGGCTCCGCTATTTGGCTCCTCCTACCCAAGCTATGACAATTGGCCAACATTGTCTTTTATAGATTCGTGAGAACTCGGACAGACTCGCACATATTCGCCAAATATGACCTCCAAAGCGTCTGCTTGAGGACAGGAGGTCGCCGAAGGTCTGTTCACCCCGGTGGGGTATTTTCTCGGAGCTAAGAGATTGTATGCTTGACCAATTCCGTTAATAGGTAGGGTAGCTGTCCATTGTCCCTGGCTGTTGCTGGCGCGCCTACCTGACGCGACTCCTTGGCGACGGGCTATTTGGGCGGTCCAGCAGATGTTAACAAGCCTCTCTGATTATCCATTTCATTATTCTTTTTTATATGTTGAATATAAAAATCTACGGAATGACCCATTTTCGTCATTCCGTTATAAGACTTAAAACATGTTGTCTCCAAGTGGGAAATGGCAGAGGACTATGTACAGCTTCTCCAGGGTACAGGCAGCATAAGATGGCCTCTCCTCTTCGTTTTCGCCCTTGCCGTCTTGTTGCTGAATCTCCTTGGCGGCAAAATCCTCCTGCCAATGGGCAGTCGCCAATATGAAAATTCTAAAGAATAAAGCACTTTTTAAAAAATTAATTCTTCCGGCACGCATTTTCTTTCGAAGTTTTCCCCCTCACTCAATCTTCTCTCACACAACTAATTCGAAATTGGTTCGTGGCATTTACCAATGTCTTCATGCGCTCGTGGAAAAATAGTCCCTTTTTAAATTCTAGCTACATCTTGTTGCAGTTGGAAAGAAATATCCCGTTAGATACTTATGACAGGCAGGTCACACTTCTACATGTCGTCGGCCACTATCCTGAACTACACATTTGAAAGAATCACATAATATATAATTAAATATTTATTTTTAAACACCACTAATGGGTCGCTAGTCCCACCTTAATGGGTGTTAATATCGTTTCTAATATAAATGTCTGTAGTTATTTCACCTGTCTCGTCTTTTTAAAGTTGTATCAATTAAAATTCAATGGAGTGGTTTTCATCCACTATTACATGGACAGTGAGGAAGAATGGGCATAGGTGTTCAAGAAATGGGTACGGAGAAAGATGGAAAAAATCAAGTGGGCGCAAAAGATATGAAATATCCCGCTGAAAGTTAATGAAGTGGACTATTGAAAAATACAGATGAAAGGAAAACAAATTGCGTAGAATATGCAATGACAGGAAAAAGATTATCATCAATGGTGTTATAAATGACAGTGGAAGGAGTGGTAAGAGTGAGAAAAACAGTATGATGATGACTAATAACATCAATTAAACAGTTACGCTGGAACATGAATTCAGTTCATACATCTTCACTTATTTCGCTTTAAATAGTGGCTGTACTATTAATAGAGCATACTTTTTTTTGACGGCTTTTACGTCTCGTCGACGTCGAGGTTCTTGAGAATCTGGATGGGACTGGGGACAAGAAACGGGAAGGAATTCGGCCATGACCTTTGAAGGAAGCATCCCAGCATTCACATGGAGTGATTTGGGGAAACCATGGAAAACCCAAATCTGGATGCCCGGACGGGTATTCGAACCGACGTCCTCCCGAACGAAAGGCCAGAACGTTAACCACTCACCAACCACTCTCGGAAATGGAGCATGATAATATTTCGCAAAATCTATACTGAATAAAAACAAAATGAACTGATACAAGACTTTAATTGAAAAATAAGGGTCGTGAAAAAGTAAGAACAATGAGTGGTTCGAATCCCCGTCCGGGCATCCAGATTTGTGTTTTCCATGGTTTCCCAAATCACTCCAGGCAAATGCCGGGATGCTTCCTTAAAAAGGCCATGGCCGAATTCCTTCCCATTCCATGCCCCCATCCTTTCCCGACTTTAATGACCTCGCTGTTGAGAGACGTAAAGCAGTTAAAAAAAAAGAACAATGAGATTTCAGGAGCTCCAATAATATAAAATACAGTCTACAAAAATCTTTATTATTTTGTTCTGAGTTAATTGCAGGACAGGTGGAGTAAGTTCAACTTGGATATACAGATCCGTTCCGCTCCTAGTCTGGTTGCAAACAAGTGTAGTGAAAATTTCCGTGCTTTTAAGTAACTTCTTACTTCTCTTAATCTTTTCAACACTTAGGATTTAGCGTTTTATAAATAAAATACTATATAGAAACAAGTGTTGTAATTTTGAACTGCAACAACAAAAACACAAGTTTATAAACGTGATAAATGTTGCTACCAGCATAAACATGTCTGGAAAAGTGCATAAAATGCTTTTCTATACAGCCATACGAAGATTATCAACATACCTCGACTGACGATGACCCACACCATTAGGGCGAAACGCATGTGGGGAACAAAAAAATATTCACCACAGTAGTTGTTACAGACGGTATTTTTGTATAATTCCAAGAAATGGCCTACGACCAGATTTGTATGCTCACGAAGTAATTGACTGGTCGTAAGTTTTCGAAAAAAAACCTCAAATTTAATTGTTATCGGTCGGCCTAGAATGAGTGCAAAAATTTTAATATGTTTAAAATATTCTTGTTAATTTCCCACGGAGTATTACCTTTTTAGCCTTTGAATGTTATTTTCCCCTTAATTATTAACTTCTATTTACTTGGAACGCAATTCCCAAGAGACGAAAAAGAGTTTCTCCTCGCTGGTTATCGAAGTAGCTGCGAAATGAATTGAGGACTCTTCCACGAACAGAGAAATTCTTCCAATTTGGAGAGTAAACTTTAATTTGTGAGGGTGGTTTGGGGTGGATGTGGGGGTGGCGAGGTGGCAGCAGGTTAACGAGCCGCGTCGACCGCTGGGAAATCATCGCACAGTCGACTCAGCTGGACGGGGCTGTTTTTATGCCGCACCACAACCTGACGGCTCGCGTTATGTTTCACCAACTGCCGACACCTTGCTTAAGAAAGAGGATTGGTTATTTCTAATGTGTATCACACTCTGCTGTGGCAATTTGGTCTTGTCTCTTGATCTCATAATTGAGCGATGTTTAATTTAACTAAGATAACAAAGAAAATTCTCTCTCATGCTAGATATTGTTTTTAAGATTAAGCCGATCGTCCACTGGAACAGAATTTCGTCCTAACCGCATTCTTCTCGGTAACGCCCGACTTGACGGCTGGCCAGTTCGTCCGATTATCCTCGTCCATTGCAGACGAATAACGTCCGACGTGTATTGCCTATCCGCTAGTTGCTTCAACACCAAGCGAACTGGGTGTTTTTATAAAATGTATAGTGACTTAGATTTTTTTTTTTTTTTACACCTCGTCGACGGCTAAGGTCATTAGAGGCGGGATGGGACTGGAGACAAGGAACGGGAAGGAATTCGGTTATGGCCTTTTGGAAGGAAGCATCCGGCAGTGATTTGGGGAAACCATGGAAAACCCAAATCTGGATACCCGGACGGGGATTCGAACCCGCGTCCTCCCAAATGCGAGGCCAGAACGTTAATTCATAAAAATAGTATTCGCCTTGCCCCCACGAAATATTACAAGAGTCAGGGCCGTATTTAGGATATGTAGACTCTTGGGCTGAACCTGTGATGCGCGCTCTGCCCCGCAAATATTTTGAAATTCAACCTCGCATTTTATAATTATTTTCTAAAATAAAAATTTAAAATTTATTACTTAATTGTAGAATATTTTACTATATCGTATCTAGAAGAATATAGACTTGTTGAAATAACAGAAATAACAGAGTAAAAATGCGAAGTTGAGAGTTATGCCCATGTTGCCGATTTCGGAAAAGCCAATATTTCAATTTTAAAAATAAATAAACATACAATGAAAAAACAAGATACAAAAAGAAGAATTATAGGAAATAAACAAATTTCGTTTTTGTGACGCGCGCTAATAGCCTGCAGCCTATACCTAAATGCAGTCCCGACTAGAGTGATATCTCATAATCGTTTGAGAATATTCCGGTTCGAAATTCAAATAATTGTCTTTACTATATAAATTTTTGATAAAATAATTATCATAACCGCGTAGACGCACTAGCAACGATTATCCTTTTAGTAGATATGTTTATTAAAATATTTATAGTGACTGCGTACCAGCACAGTGTATGATACAGTTTGAAAAAAAATACAAATCAAGGTCAAATAAAAGACAAAAAATTAAGACTTGTTTATTAGGAGCGCACTTGGCCGCATTCGGCTGTCTTCGGCCGAGCAGATCGTGTCCAGTTGACACATGACAATGCTCTTAATTAGTCGTTCATATTCGGCCATATTCTGCCATATTCGGTCGACGACCATTAGTGTATTCATATCAACTGAAATTAGATTGAACTATTTTAAGAATTTTTCTCTTATTTCTCTGTCTGTTTATTTTTAAACTGTCTGAACATATTTTACATCTCACTTAATCTACATTAGTTAGAAGATATATTAATATTAGATACTCAATAACGATAATTTTAATGGGAAAATGTGAGGTGCAAATGGAAATCACTTTACTAACATATCAATTAAATATTTGTATTGTTCAGAATCAGAAAATAATATCTTGGATAGTGAATCCATTCGAGGTGCAGATGATATCTGATTGTAAAAGAGAGATCTTTCATGACTGATTATTGTTAGCGGTGGCCTGAAACTTAGTGATGAATGCACATGAAGTATGTATTAAAGAGCAATATTAAAGAAAAAATGTGAGACTATTATCTTTTCCTTAGCCTTAGAACTAATATAAGAAGTTACAGTACTGTTTGTGAAAATTGCAATATCCAGAAAGATTGGTCTAAATAACTCAAACTTCGGGGGATATATGAGGAGTGGAACCATAATACGTGATTAAGATTGCAGCGAGATCCCAGCTGCGCCTATTTTGTATGATCGGGCAGGCCAATATTACGTCAAGCTTAGCCGGTGCAGGGCCGTAAGACGAAGCGGAAACATCAAGGAAATGCCTAGTCAGCGTTAAAGGGCATATCTGCTGGTTAGTAAGCTCAAACGTGGCAGAATGATTGATCTCAGGAATATGGATGTGTCGTTTTGTGACATTGCGGTTTGTACAGAGCACGACAGGATCGTACACGATGGCTACTGCACTACAGCAATGATGTACGCCATCCGTAACCGATAGAACAGCTTCGTCCACAGTGGTGGCTAGACGTTGCAGCATTGCAACGCGTGTCAACTTGTACTGAGAGAAATTTGAACAGCAACCACTACATCAGGGAAGTTTTAGATCCCGACACACTGCCACAATTTCAGGTAGCTCCATATTATATATTTCAGGACAATTACCGGCCACATATAGCGAGAATGTGCAAGCCTTTTTCGAATAACGGCGGGTACCACTGCTTCCCTGACCTAAACGTTCACCTGAGATGTCGCTCTTCGAACATATCTTGGATATATTCGGCCATTAACTTGTTAATTCTGATCCTGCTTTGTGGACGTGTCTACAAAACCCGTGGCAGTGTGTTTCCTAGCAGCACATTAAGGCTATGTTTGATTCCATGCCACGGCGTCTAGGGTCTCTGATTGCAGCACGTGACCTCTATATAACGTACTGAATTCTCACGGTCAAAGTACAGGGCGTTCGCCGGGAAACGCAACCCACTGTTAGCGCTACAAGGAAGAAACTGCTCCCTGCGAGCGAGCGGTCAGTTTCCGGCATTGTTCGACCGTCGGCAGCGGACTATTTCATAATAATTACGCTTCATAAACTTCATAAACTTGTGTGCTAAGCATTTAAATGTGACGTAATTCATTAGCTTACCTTATAAAAGATGCTGGAAGTGTTGACCCTCTTGTGTAATGCACATTTCACATCTTCTGAACATATTTCGAGACACACGCTGCCCTAACTGACTTAATGATTTTTTGAGTGACTGTTCTAGTCGAAAAGCGATATCGTCAATTTTCTCCTCTGTGAGAATACGGTTGACCGACAGTCTCTTTTTGTTAAAAAATGAACCCGTTTCTCTTACTTTTTTAACCAGACGCAGAATTGTTGATTTAGCTGGCAGTAAAGCGCCAGGAAATTTGCGACGAAATTTACTGCGACACTTTTTAAACGACTTCTTCTTCACATATGTATCGTAGAGAAATATTCTTTGTTGCAAACTGTAACGTACCATAATTTTACTCACACTCAAACACGGTACAGATTAATAAGAGTATGAAGCCCCAAACCAGCTAAACCGCAAAGAAACGTTTATTCACAACACTGATTAATAAGAGACTGAAGACACAAACTATCTACAATGCAAAGAAACCGTTCTTAACAATGTAAGGGTCACTGCACTGCACTGTTGGGGCAGCGGAGGTGTTAAACAGTGCGGTGATTCACGGTGCCGTGTGGCGGAAACTGCTGGCTCCACTGACCGAGCAAGTTGCCGACGGCAATAGACTGGGAGGGTAGCGTTTTCCGGCGAACGCCCTGTACATGTACACTTCTACGATTCTAATTATTCGCCTATTCTCATGTCCTTAATATGTGGAATAAATTTCAATGTAATCAAATATCTTCTCCTTGATACTGCAAATTTTACAAGCAGTTGTGTATAAGATCGATAATTGTGTTTAAGAACATTATAAATTAAGCTGAATCAAAAGGAAAGTTACGTCTTAGTAATAAACAGAGAAGTCTATTTAAACCGGACAGAATTATGTGAATAAGAAAAATCGATTCAGTTATTAACTCTTTATAAATGGGCATTATGAGAGGCCAGAGGTACTGCAACCCATCATTGAAGGGAAGACACAGGAGAAAATATCTTTTGCAAGGAGAAGGAATTCGTGGCTGAAGGACATTCGGAGATGGTACGACTACACATCAGAAGTGGCTTTCCATGCTGCACCGAGCGTGGTGGTGTAACGGTTAGCGTTCTGGCCTCGCATTCGGGAAGACGGCGGTTCGAATCCCCGTCCGGGCATCCAGATTTGGGTTTTCCATGGTTTCCCCAAATCACTCCAGGCAAATGCCGGGATGCTTCCTTCAAAAGGCCATGGCCGAATTCCTTCCCATTCCTTACCCCCATCCTTTCCTGTCTCTAAAGACCTCGCTGTTGAGAGACGTAAAGCAGTTGAAAAAAAAAATCCATGCTGCAGTTTCACGTTCATGCCAACATCCAATAGGAGAAAGCGACTTAAGAAGAAGAAATGGATAGTTTTTCTACTGTGCTTGTGCAACAGGATTTTTAAAATGATGCAATAAACAAGAAATGTTGTTTATCACAACCACATTATGGCACTACCGTTTTAACTAAACAACGGTACTGAGATATTACTTCCATTTGACACATTATCATTGAAGTTAGCAACGTTCTTCATGCGTTTTAGAAGTATTCGACTGCTGAAATGTTTATAAATTACTCGGTTATCAGTAGAGATTCAATGTATCTAAAACCAACGTGACCAAAATTATAGTTAGATTCAAATCTGCAGTCAGAGGAGATCTAGAGTCGGAAAATTGTTAGTCCCGGTATTTATTTTTATCTTTCCACTAATTTTCTTCTAATTCTCTCTTTTGAATACAATTACTAACTCCTCATTAGTTCCTGGGCCATTTCTCTTGCCACAAACGTCTGGCATATGCAACTATCGAGTCACTAATTTTTTTTTTACTTTGGTGTCATTGCATGTCTTAGTATGAAATACGTTCCCACAGTTTAATACAGTCTTTATAGATCTATTTCCTTCATCTCACAGATAAAAACAGAACTATAAGCGATCGTATAATACGTTCCTTTTATTCTTATACTTATGTAGTCCGATGACCATTATAAACTTTTTACCTTCTGAGCTGTCTGTATTTCCTATACAAATCACATTAAACATTTTTACTTTTCCTTATCTACTATTGTATCCAAATATTTACATTCTGAAAATTTATTTCTTGGACCCCTTAAACCACTATTTGGTCCTTATGATGTGTTTTGAAATTCACTGTTATTAATTTTTTAAAGTTTTCTCGTCATTTTCTCAATGTCATATTCGTGGTTAAGCCTGCGAAATATATTGTTTGGTTTTAATCTTTTATATTTGAGTACATTGGTCTACATCAGCGTTTCTCAAACTGTGGTTTGTTTAGGTGGCCCGCAGGCAGAATATTAAAAATTTAGATGTTCTACTCGTAGTCTGTAAAGCTATAAGCGAGTATACGCTATTAGCACAACCATTTAAAAGCCATGAATATTTCAATGACCACGAAAATATCTAGCATATCCAGGATATAAGGACAGGACAGCACTGTTCCTACAGCAGCTTATTCACTTAATTCCAGTCAGCATCAAAAGGAGAGCCGATATTTTAAAGGATTATGTTAGTGGCCGTTTTCTGATGGTCTTGCAGTAGGTTTGAAGGACAGCGGAACGTTGTAGATTTGTTAACATATGAGCAGTGAGGTAAACGAGAAAAAAGTTGTCAGGTCTCGTTTCTTTTATTTTGTGCATGTAGGTCAGTGCTGCATCTTGACTAATGTAACATTATTATTCATCTGGATACTAAATATTAAGACTCAGATCAACATGTAATGCACTTTTAATAGTTCACACCCATTTTCATAACAGTGTTTCTGTGGGAATTCTAAACATGATTCTAGATTTATTATATTCTAATGGTTAAATACAATATGTTTCAAATGTTCATAAATACACATAGGTAAAAAGTTATACCCACATAAGTTATTATTTACGCCAACTAACTGGTCCTCGGGTTGAAAAAGGTTGAAAAACACTGGTCTACATTATTTAGATATTATGTCAAAGATTTGCGTAAATGTATGTTGAACTAGCTCGTACCCGCGACTTCGTACACGTGGATTAAGAATTTCTTTGCCAGAATTGTATATAGAAAGTTGTTGGTAATGAAGGATTGGTCCCAAACAACACCGAGTCGGCATAATATGATAGGAAAGCTATCACTATATCATTTTACTGTCGAGCCTGTCTCTTGAAGAGAATTAATTTCCAATATATTTCTGTCACCATTTGATAAGGTCTCAAAATTTCGTGACTACAACTGTTAATCATACTGGAAAAAATTTCCTGTGCCCTTCATAAAATTTTCTTGTCAAATTCCATTAATATTGATATAGCCATTTAGTCGTCAAAGCGTGACAAAAAGACAGTCCTTTACTTCCGTAATTATAGTACTATTATTACTGCGGTTCACACACACACCCACACACACACTGACTGTGAACAACCCCTGTGAGATCATTATAACGTAAAAAAGTGTACACCTACAGCATTGCAAGACTACCTACGATTTTCCTCGCATTGCACCCCTAGCTTTGTGATATCTACAGTTTAAGATTCAATCCGAATAACCTATTGCCCAGGCGTGACTTTTACGATCAAAACCAATTTTAAAAAATCATACCCTGCACGGAGATTTGAACCGGAGGCCACGAGATTTGTAAGC
Source organism: Vandiemenella viatica (assembly GCA_031002005.1). Classification (NCBI taxonomy): domain Eukaryota; kingdom Metazoa; phylum Arthropoda; class Insecta; order Orthoptera; family Morabidae; genus Vandiemenella; species Vandiemenella viatica. The sequence continues at coordinate 84,763,364 of JARYHS010008074.1, forward strand.
AAGCGCTTTAACCTAGTAGCTGCCTGACCACTACGCGGAAAAATAGTACAGAGACGTCTATATCCAACGCGTCTGTCTATCGCTGTCCAGTAGTATTTCGAAATTATGAGAGAACATGTGTTATTTATACAGATAATTTTTCAACCAAATGTAGACAGTATTTTTCTCCTTGTTTAAAAGGATAAGTGTGCAAAGTTTCATTGCGATCGGATGAAAACTGTGGATTTGTATGAAGAACAAACAAACAAACATACATACATTCATCTTTATAAATATAGATTGTATGGTAGACAGACAACACTCATTATTGAATCCTACAGAAACTTGTGAAGCATTAGACAGCTAATTTTTCGGTTTAACCTCTTTTTTTATTAGTCTTAGAGTAATTGTATAACTTACATTAAAATTTATTTTCTTAATGTCATGAAAATTTTAGTCGGACTGTATCACAATATTTCCCTAATTAATTAAAATGATATGAGTCTGTTTATTTCTTGGTATTATTTTCTGTAACGCCTAGATTATCTATACAGATCCTACCAGCTGTAAATCTACTTGTTCTTCTCTAGTGGAAATTAAAGCCTCTTTTACAACTACCTGAAAGATGGGCTTCCTTCCATTCATGGGGGATACTGAGCGCTTCGACTTAAAACGTAGTAAATAAACTTTTCAGCACACCTGCTACTACGTACACAGGTTTCACTTATTCGAGTTTTGAAATAAAGTCGTAGACATTATTGTGAAGACACCCAAAAAGTTTCATGGTACGTTAAACGCATTGGATTGAAAATCTAAATGCAAAAATTCCGATATATTTTATTTATTTTCCACGTCCTACCGTAAGCTGGTAAGTATTGAAGGTATCGGCATAGCAGACCGCAAAAATATATACCACTACGTGTAATAAAGGCTATATAATAAAAAATAGTTGTAGCATCATGTATTGTGCATTGGCTGCAAAAAGCATAACGTCACTGTATTTTGGTGTATATAGGTGTTATTGAGTAGGTATCGGATTGGTCATAGACTTTTCAGTGCCATTGAGAGTGGTCCCACCGTTTACTGCCCCCTCCCCACTCCCTCAGGCCCCTATTTCCCCTATTCGCAGAGGCAGCGGACGGCTGCGGCCGGTCGCAATTTCCGGCCTCCCCGCCCCCACCACAGTCTGGTACACTGCTCTCTTTGTGGTGCCGGGTGCCGAGGACTTCCGTTCGCTCCCACACTGCGCCACCTGGTAGTCCAGTCACAGCCAGCCAATCACCGCCTGCCTGCTTTCTATGATGCATTGGCTGTGCGAGAGGAGTCTGTACTGATACATTAGAAAGGGGGCTTCCACAAATTACGTGAGGTGTTTTTCCGGATTTCTGGACCCCCCTCCCCCCTGGTGAGATTTCGTGAGATCTGGCCTGACCCCCCCCCCTTTTCTGGTGAGATCTGGTCCCCTAGAAATCGCACCGGAAACTTTTGTAGACCATTTTTTTTTTAGGTCACACCCTAACTTTTGACGAAATACCCTCCTAAAATCGACTTTGTCGCAAATTGTAGACTTTTTTTTTTTTTTTGCTCTACTGTCCCCAAATTTTTCGCAAAATCTCACGTGAGATTTCCGTAGACCCCCCCCTCCCCCTTGGTGAGATCTGGCGAGATTTCACCGGACCCTCCCTCCCCTATTTCACCTCACGTAATTTATGGATGCCCCCAAAGCTGCATATTAAACTGGTCTGGTACACAGAAACCTCCATTGGTTTTCTCCTCCAGTTGAAAACAAGCTGCTCTATCACCATGAACTGTTTCATAAAGAAGCAGTCTTTATCCCTATCTCCACACCGGTAAGGTTGGTGGGTAATTTTTCTTGGGAAATTTAAACTGGTTTGGTTTCCTTTTGTCTTTTCCAGTGACGGAAGCGTACTTGAAATCTTAAGCTGCGTTCCCACGATCTCTTGTAACGGAGGCGGCACCTCATTAGCCGAAGTGTAGGGACGAGCGCTCGCCGCAGGTTAGGCCTCTTTACCTCGCCGCCACCTCCCCACCACGTTGCCTAGTGTCATTTGACACAGAGCACTTTACAGCAACAGAAGGGGCGCGCATGGTTGCTGCAAACCGATGGCAACAGCGCACTGCTACACACGCCTGTGATGTTTACCGACACAGAGTGGGTAGCTGTGTCTCGTCCCCTCTAGCAGAGGCGGCCCTGTTCCCATGGCGTGTTGTTGAGTATCCGTCCCTCCCGTCCCACCTGCGTTACAAGACGTCGTGGGAACGCGGCTTTACAAGGGACACCTTTGACCTCGTTCGCTCGGAACCGCACGAAAACATGCTTAGAATAACAAGCGATCATAAACAAAACAGTGGTGGGTGTCATTTCCATAGAAAACGTAGCATTCTACCTCAAGTAACATTTTAATGGAGAAAAAACGAAGTAACAAGACATCAGCACCATATGAATGACACTATAGGTAATTCAATGACGTCAGTGTATCATTAATTTTCAATCACCAGTGCCGAAAAGTCTCTACTTAAAGTACTTAATATAACGCAAAAAAAACGCATATACAGCAGTACCACACACCTGACAGTGCTTATATTAGTCCTCAGACTGCAGATGCGGGATTTAGATAAAGTAGTTAAAACAAAGTGGAAGATAACAATGTACACACCTTACTAAAGCCACGTTATCGCATTTCAAATCAATTTCGCATTCACGCAGTCCAATATCAAAAGCCACACTAATTACATTTTCAAATGATGATGTTGGTATGTCAATGTCATAACCTGGCTTTCGCCAAGCATATTGCTACATAGGCTTATACGTAGGTGCAACAAATAGATCGTAAATCACAGAGTGAAGTTTCATGATGAAATAACGATCATGTATCACAATTTGTGGTTTGGCACATTTTAGTTCTTACAAAATCAGTAATCCTCCTGATACAGAGCTTATATTTCCGAAAGAAATATACATCAAATAGTTAGCAATATTTTGTTGTTTTCGGTGGCATATCTCCAGCATAACATCTTTGTTTGGAAAAGTTGCATCTACAAACCTACAATCTGTATTACCCGACAAGGAATCACACAACAATAGGCTCTTCTCATGGCTCTTTAATGGCGCTACATGTTACATGGCGCTAATGTTATTGAAGGCTACATCCAAGCAGGTGGATGTCAATAAACACTGTAGACTAGTGACAGGTTGCCTAAAGCCTACCCCTGTCGACAGGCCTTACCAGTTCTCGGGAATTGCACCATCCAGTATCCGGAGAGAAGTGGCTGCTAACAAGGAGAGGACAAAAATAGAACGGGAAAGCGCTCATCCACTGCATGGCCATACACTACCAGCCCAGAGACTCAAATCCAGGAAAAGCACATCACGGGAACTAATTGGATCACCTGAAAGGGAAAGATTATAGTTGAGGAAAATTTATTTATTTATTTATTTCGTATGGCAGAAGAAATACAAAAACAGTAACTACATTAACTTACAATAAATATAACTATTACTACAGACTGATGTCTACCGATTGCAGCCATTCAATTGCTTCTGTTATTGCTTCGTGAATCTGATGCATTGTACCGCTGAATCTCCTGAGAAGGTATTCCATCGCGATGTGGTGAATGTTTTTCTCATAGTTACCGCAGTCATAAGATGGATTCTCTGTCATTACCCACTTGTACAACCAGTAATTGCATATACCGTGGCCTGTTCTCACTCGGTTCAGTGCCGTCCAGGTTTTCCTAGGAAGGTTGAATCCAGGAGATTGTCGTGTAGGGTCTTGGATTAGCGCCTGTTTGTCGGGGTTGGAATTTGTCCACTCAGCACACCATGCTTCGCCTATGTTTAAATTATTTTGGATCAACTCTTAACCTAACTTCCATGTTGAATATCTAGATTTTAGTCCCTAACATCTCAGGACCACTAACAGTTGCAGAGCGCTTGCCGCCTGGTCACGCAGAGGACTGGAACGTCTGGCGGTTCTTAAATCGATTGCGAACAGTAGTGGGCAGGTTCAAGGAAAACCTAGTGAAATGGGATTATGCTGATGCTACCAGTATTAAGTGCGAGTGTGGTGAGGACCGTATGCTCACGTGTCATCTTCCTGTAACAAAGACGATTTGTTTCAAGCGACATCGAATGCACTTGAGGTTGCGAAGTACAGGGCGAAATGTGTTTAGAGATGTTAATTTGTGCAATGTTTTATCTGTGTATTTTGATGTTTATGATTAGATAATAATAATAAAGGCGCTAGCAGACAAGTGCGGAGTTCTACATGGAAATTACACAAGCCACTGTTTTGTTTATGATCGCTTGTTATTCTAAACATGTTTTCGTGTGGCTCCGAGCGTTCGAGGTCAAAGGTGTCCCTTGTTAGTGTTTTGTGTGGATGACCGTAATTTGGGTATCTTGAGTGTAGTGTGTTGTAAATGAACGAAAAATGTAAGATGGGAAAAAGTGAAACCCAATGCTGTAATATTCAGGCCTCCTCTTCCGAACACCATTGAAGGGTGCTTAACATTCTCGAAATTCATTCCTGCTCTCTTTGCGTCCCACTAGAAAACTACATTCTAATGAAAAATAAATCTCGAAATAAAATTTCAGTTCCAATCAGACCACGAATTCTATTTTTACTGACATGATTTCGGCTGAGTTATTACGGAGAAAAGCAAGAAACTATATCTAGGACGTCATTTTGTCAGGCATCATTACGCTCAGTTCCATCGGGATATCAACCAAACCAGCAGGTTACTGTAAAAAAAAATTGAGGTTTTCTTCTTTTCCTTTTGCAAGACATTGTAAAGGAGCCATTTCTGAGTGACTTGGAAGGCTTTATGCAGTACGGCTAGTGTTTTATATTCTCCGTAACGTTTTGCGAGCTGAGCTGCGAGTCCTTAATACAGCTCAGCCGTCCCTTCTGTCTGCTGCTCCATGAAATACCTCCGGCGCGTGAGCTCGTTTGGCGAAGGCAGACTCGGCTCGGTACGTGACCTTGGGTTATTGTATTTAGCTTCCACGGAGGAAATCGTATATTACAGGCACTTTACCGGAACATTTTTCGTAATGGGTCTTACATTACTGCTTAGATAAAACGTGCTTTTCCACCTAATTGGGTCTATAAACCCATAGCTGGGAAGTTAACTTTCGGTACTGGGTGATTTATCTTTCGAAGGGAATACGTGTTAGCATGGTATTAGAGGTGATAAAAGTTTGAGCAGTAAAACGGTATGTTCAAATTGATTGCAAATGGTGGTTTAACACTCATTGTGGTAAGTTCGGGAGATAACTGAAGGCACCGAATTGTAATTTCCTTGTCACAGAGTGTCATTTTTGTTGAAAACTTCGCGAACTTTTAAAATTATTATTGATATTTTACTGAGCAATGCACGTTAAGTCGGTCTTTCAAATACCTCAATATTCTGTTCACTGGTTGCACGAATCTATGAAAGTAGGTCCAGCCTTTAACTTCTCCCATTTTAACGACTCGGTAAGTTGTTCCACGATCTTTAGTCTCCTGGGAATAATTTTGTTACTAATATCGTAAAAGGATTATTTTGCGAACAGTATCTTCTGTATCCGAGATTTTTATGTGGCAGTTACTTCAACATGAGGTTTCCGAAATTTTTTCGGCTGTATTTGATTTATCCAGCAACTCCGTCAGCAATTTTTGGCATGAATTCCAGACAGCAAAACAATATTAAATCTGAAATAACATTACTGCCTTGTGCTCTGATGATATGGTACTAACTGTGCAGAATTTTATCCTTTACGCTACTACCATACTACTCTCGTTTGATAACATACGTATGGTGCATTCAGTTATTTACTTAAATCGTTTTATTAGCATTTCTGTTTTTTTTGAGGTTTTTGTATATTTTTCCCCCCTTGTTGTTCCGATAGCTTGAAACTTCTAAACCTTAAACTCTAAAATTGCCTTTTCTTACAAGGGGTTACTCGAAAAAAATTAAGAATGTACCCTTGAGGGACTACGTACTTTGTTTGTTACCAAAAAATGACACTGCAGACTTCTTTCTGCCGTTCAATAAATGAGTGATAGTAACATATTTGTCCCTTACAGAAGAATTTTCATTTCTCATTACTTCCAACTAGAAAAATGATCCTGGCTGGGACAAATAATTTCAGTTTGCGTATGGAGCTCATATAATATGAATTCACTGTGTATTCATACAATATAGAAAAATTTAATTAATGTCCTCATGCTGGAATTTTGATTCGAATATTTCCATAATTCCTGAATGTAATACAAACAAATGTTTTATTCCAGTCAGCAAGTTCTTAGTTGAGAAGCATGGTGTTCCATTTCAGCAGGAATGTTGTGCTTTCAGCTTCGAATGTAAAATAGAACGGAGAAGTACGTACAGGGATGGTTTATTTATTATGCCTTACTATGATCATACTTCAGTATGCTGAATGTTTCGGTGGCGGAGGGAAATTCGGACCTTGTCCAAACGTTTGGCTATGTTTTGCAACAAAACGATAATATATGACTGGAGGATTTTTTGGCATTGAATATGAATAAAACCCTCTCAAATAACTAGCCGAATGAGTCCATCGATAAAACACGACTTTTCGTCGGTCATATACTCTGCCGCCATTGTCACGCAAATGCCATTTTTCTGGGTCAGCAAGGGACGCTGTCGCCTACAGTAGAGATGAAACCAGAGAATGATTAACTGTTACGAGTAAGAGTCAGTGTTGGTGAGATAGATCATAAAAGGCGGCACAGAGGCATGTTTCACGCAAAAAGTGACCAAACAAGAAACGGAGTGATACTCCCAGGATATTCCATTTGCTCAGCAAGAGGTTTCGAAGGCGGCAGTGTTCATGAATATTTTACTTCTGCTGGACCAATCATTGATTTCTGTTTATTATTAGTTGGTAGGTGGAGCAATTCCATTCACTAACTGAGCACTATCGTGACAGGTTTCCTGTGAACTCATGCGTCGGTATAGGAGAAAGGAGTGCTGTGAACTTGAACTCAGAACAAGAGGGTTCAGAATTGCTGGGCCATGACGACTGAACATCTGCCTTGGCAGCGAACAAAGGGCTTCTCGGATGATGACACTGGTCGACTTGCGGCTCGGAACAAAAGGCATTACGATAATAACACCTCGCCTAAAGGAACAGGGCGCAATTACGCTACAGTCTTTGACCTTCGACAATTTTCAGCTCTAAGTCACCCTTCACACTCTATTCATCACCACCAGAGCTCAGATAGTAGCTACGCCGCTGCGTGTAAATACGAAGGGCATTTATCCTGGACGGAATTTCACTAGCAACTCAACCCTTAATCGAATGAAATTTGAGTTTGTCCTAATTGTTCATGTACAAGCGTATTTTTATTGCATCATTTATAAACTAATTAAAATTCTATTTTGCATATTGAATAAAATCTGTCTCCACAGCAATTAAAAAACCATGTTCGATTATTCTTCTGCTACAATAAATAATCATCGATGTTTCTAACATTACAGATTCGAAGGAAAATTGCCAACTTAATATAGTTGTTACTCCTCTAGTCCAGTCCGAATAAACTTATTATGTTGATTGAGCTATGAGTAAGGTAACACTTTTAAATGGTAGCTAAAGTAATTCATAGTAGGGATGCAATGGATCTCCGCATCCGCACGTGCGGAACTTTTGCATGAAATCCCACATCCGCTTTCGCATACGCATACACAATATTTATTGCGGATGTATAGCAAATGTTTTCTTTACATTGCAATATATATTATTCTTTTCTCTTTATACGAGATTCTACCCATCGTCTGTTAGCTAGCAACAATGTGATCTGACGATCTTGCAATAAAAATAACAATGAACTAATTGGTGTTATTACCTAAGTGATGAATTTACAAGTTTTAACTTGCATTTAAAGTAAAGCGCCTTCTTCATGGTCCAACTTACAGGACATCCGTGTGAAACTACAAGAATGCGCTCACCCATTCACGCTAGTAAAAGGAGTCCAACAAAATGTTCCAAGCAGTCCTTTCCACTAGTATTTTCTCGCGGCACACCATGTACCCTTTTTGCACACTCGCAGGGTTTTTTCCTCCAATCATGATCTAACTTCCGTTACAACCATAGCTTGTTGGACAGCAAAGATTCGTGTTGGTTGTTTGGGAGTCCCGACATCGAACACGTCCTGCATGTAGTTCTCTATCCCTTTTCACGGCCCTTCAAGGTTCTTTATCAAAAATCGGATGAACGTAGGTCCTACAAGTTGTACTGTGAATGGGCTGCTAGAGTGGTGGAAAGACGGGTTGCGGGCATGGAGATGTGTGGTGGCGTGCCATTATGCTGGACGCTTGAATTAGTCGAGCCGCAAAGTACACATGCCAAAGATTGTTCTTTTTAGACGCGTGCGACGCTATGTAAATAATTTAATTCACTTGTGAAATCATCCCATGTTTTTTGTTGTCGAAAGATGAGGCAAAAAAATAAATCAGTGTGGCAGTATTATATGGAAATAAACGTTGCTTCTGAAAAATTTAGAATTTGGTAAAAAATATCATTTTAAGTTTATTTTTGATAAAATATTAAAATCTAAATAATCTACATCCGCTTTGCTCTGTTCATATGAAATTACTCCACAGCCTTCCATCGTTTGAATTCCACGCATAACTGTACACACAGTCACGGCAGAGTCGTACGCGTGGTAACTTAAAACTCTATGTCCAGGTGATGAAACCACGTCCATTTACTCTACTTACTTGTCGACATAATATCGGGTTCCTTTTTTGTTTCGGATCAAACTAATCTAAACGGCATTAACATCCACACTGAAATCAATTGTTGATACTGCTATCTTGGAAAATTAATGACTGGAGTACTTTTCTCTTTTTATTCCGGTTACTTGCTAACTGATGGTGTTGATTTGTTTGTGGAATATGTAATTTGTTAAGTAGAACTTCAGATGTATTCTAACATTGGCTTGATAGTTCAAAACTCAAGAAGAGTCTGAAATCTTAGTTTTGTATCGTTGCCTCTTCCCTAAATCCATAAAAGGAGGTGCTTTATGAGGGCTATGTTCCTTAAACCGAGTCCATGTCGCATGTTTCACGTTTTACATTAATGTTTATTTTCCATTAATCTGCATGGCAATCTTTGATATGTGTGCTCGTAGTTGCACCTGTTATTCTATTCCATATGGATACATTAACTGGTATGCGATACGTGGTCCATCGATCATGTTTCGTTGAACATTATTATGGTGAATCATCATCCGTGAACTGCACATAGTGGAAAATGCGTCGCTAGGGTGCTCTGTTAATTCGCGGCAATAGGGATGTTTGGTGCGTAAGACCTTTATGAAGATTGTTCTCTTTGTGATTTTCTCGCTTTTTTTTTCGTAAATCATCTACTCGCAATTAGACATGGTCTAAAATTGCTTCTCGAATTTGAGTTTTCTGTAGTACAGAAATAAAGCAGGCAGGTGTCAGTAGAAATCGCGCTTGTTTCGTAGCTACGTATATGGCAGCTCTAACTATTATAAGTTCTACCAATCAGTGGGGGGCGGGTTGTTTGCGAAAGCGTGAAAAATCAGAACTGACTATAGACGTTTTAACTACTTATATTTCTTTCATACGCCCATTACCGACAATTCTGTTGATTAATTGTCATTTCACCAGCTTCAAAGAACTAGTTCGTGAACGTCCTGCGGAGCCCAATGATCTCAAGTCTAGTTTAAGATATTTCTTTTTTTTTCTCTTCTTTTTACTAATTTCCTTTTTCTACGCCTCTGAAGACTGAAAAATGCATTATACTGAAACAGATTAAACTGAAATAATTTTGGATATTACAATATGATAAGAATATATCAGGTGTACTTTGCTGCTCTGATCCATATAGTTTGTACCGATATCACCAAACGAAAACCGAGCGGGGCGGTGTAACGGTTAGCGTTCTCGCCTCGCATTCGGGAGGACGGCGGTTCGAATCCCCGTCCGGGCATCCAGATTTGGGTTTTCCATGGTTTCCCCAAATCACTCCAGGCAAATGCCGGGATGCTTCCTTCAAAAGGCCATTGCCGAATTCCTTCCCATTCCTTGCCCCCATCCTTGCCCCCATCTTTGCCCCCCATCCTTTCCCGTCTCTAAAGACCTCGATGTTAAAAAGAGACGTAAAGCAGTTACAAAAAAAAAACTACAAAAAAACGAAAATTTGTAATTCTTACCAAAACAATAGCATACGTTGTTTTATGGTTTGAGATTATATCGTTAAGCTAAGAAACAGAATTCTTTTGATATTGTTTATTAAGATAACAAATTTACTTACTCATAAATAAAAAGAAACTGAATCGTTTCTCTTATTCTTGTTATTTCTGTATACTGAGATTATTAATTTGCAAATATCTCACAGTATTTGTTTATAACCAGATCTCCAGACTCAACTGTTCTATTTAGATCTCCATAGTGCAACACCCACTTAAATATAAACCACGCATTAGAGTAAAAACGATTCTTTTCAGAAACAGCGCTCAGATCGCTTGCATGCGTGAACAGCATTGAGAAGCCGCAAGATAAGATTGAGAATTGATTATTTATATTCATGAGCCCATTACAGGACCGTTTTGAATGAATTTTTTGGATTTTATCACAAGAAACCATCACAGTGGGATACGTTTCCGGAAGCACTAGCCATCTGTGAGGTACACTACAATTGCTACAATAAGGTCATTCAGTTCACATTTTTTAAGTATTAGTCAACTAATTTCTGGTACAGATAGGCCTATGCATATGCTAGATCATATGATTGTTTTAAAAATTACGAATAAATCAGTACCAATGTGATAAAATTCATTGATCCCAACGCGACTATCAGCAAAGACAATTTTCAATCTAGGTTTCTTGCTCACGAGAAGTCCCACAGGTTAGTTAAGATTTCTAATTTGCGCAAGATGCTGATGGTCTTATAGAATCTACTACTGAGTGTAACCTGTTTCTATTAAGAGGGCATTACTCATGGGCCGATAGACTGACACGACGAGGCAAACCCTTTTGCAGCGATGGTTTAACAACGTAAGGAGTGGAGCCCATGGTGTGTGGCTGGTATATCCCGCAGATTGCATCAATATTTTAATGGATTTATTCCAACTGACTTCTAATTCAGCTACCGTAACCAGTTTTTAGATGTTCGTAGGTATTATTGCTTTAAATTTTGATAATTGCAACCTGCAAAAAATCTTCTGTTTTTGATGTGAACAGCATAAGTGTATCTTTATATTCTGTATTATGACCTGAAAAACCTACGGGAGATTAACTTCTTCAAAATAGTGACAGCAATTATATATTGTACTTATTAAAAAAATCAATAGTGCAGCCACTAATGTTCCTTTGTATAGAAAAATATTACCGACAGTTAATATTGTAAAATGATATCGGTCGCCGCATACTTGAACGTAAACTTAGATAATTTTTCCTAAGGCAAGAACTCCTGACAGATACATCAGCCACTCGTGCCTATCAGAATGAGTCTTTATATGGCATTTCAATTGGAGAAACATTGAAAAAATGTAATGGATCTAATCATGCGATAATAACACTATCAGCCGAACTTGTGGTCGGTCTAAAATGACTTAAAACTGGTGGTATACATTCCAATGGTTTATATACGGAAGTTCATGTTCTGACTACGTAGGGACCGAGCGTGGTTGGTGAGCGGTAACTCTCGAGTCTCATATCCTGGAGGACGCGGATTCGACTCCCCGTCCGGCCATCCAGATTTTGGTGTACTATGGTTTCCACACATTACTCCAGCCGAACGCCTGAATGCTTCCATCAAAATGGCATGGCCAAATTCCTTCCCGTTCATTGCTTCAATTCTTTCTCACTTTTAATGACCTCGATGTCTACGATTTGTAATGCCATTAGGGGGAAAAATTGATGCATTGCACGTCCAAGTCGTTGTCTGTGATTGCACCTCGTCCTCGTATTAAATGCCAACTCTCCAACCGAGATAGTTTGTCCTTCTTTCAGGGTATAATTTGACTGCAATATGTTTCGTCTTTTTGCTAAACACGGCTATCTGTCCATCTTGAACATTTAGCGTACAGAAAGGTTCCACTGGTTAAAGTTATTAAGCTTTTAAGCAATCTCAAACGCCTCTTTTATCTACATTGGTTTTTTTTTTTTTTTTTTTTTTTTTTTTTTTTTTTTTTTTTTTTTTTTTGTTGTCATCAGTCTTTCGACTGGTTTGATGCAATCCTCCATCCCTCCCTATCCTGTGCTAACCTCTTCATTTCTACATACCCCTTACAGCCCGCGTCCTCAATTATCTGCTTCATATATTCTAATCTCTGTCTTCCTCTACAGTTCTTACCTTCGACTGTTCCCTCCACTAACAAATTAACCAATCCAGCATGTCTCAAAATATGACCTACCAGCCTGTCTCGTCTTCCTGTAAGCTTCTTCCACAAACTTCTTTTCTCACCCATCATTTCCAAAACTCGTTCATTTCTTACTTTGTCTGTCCACTTAATTTTCAGCATTCTTCTGTAGCATTGGTTACCGATTTGCAAAAAAAAAATTTCTAGTAATTTTTATAGTGGATGGCTAGATTAGTTGTAGATGAATACAGTTCAGTGGTCCGTATTGTTTGACTTATAGTGGCGGAATATGTCCGCCAGCGACTGAATTTGATATTTTCTGTATTTAAAATAACATCGCCAGGTATGCCAAATTTTTCATACCATGCTAAGTCTACTAGAGACTCTCTCTGAAGGAGACCGAAGGCCTATGTCTAAATAATGGGAGAAAGGAGTACATATACTTATTTATATTAGACGAATCGTAAATTTAGAGAAACAATTGATAACAGAAAGATTTCTAGTTTAACCCCTATGTCGGAGTTGCATAGAGGAAGTCTTTTGGATTACTAGGGTATGCTCGGAGTTTTCATTATGTGGCAAACAATTTAGATTCAACATCCGCACTTATATGGCGTTGCTGGCAGTCTGCCGCATTTATATAAACTATCCGCACATATTCCATAGCCATTACGGATTCTACTGAGGTCTTTCTAGATTGGTCAAGTTAAAAAAAAAAGATGCTTTTAGTAGACACAATCAAGTTTTAAACTTAATCAGTTATTTTGTTAATTATTCACAGAATACTGTATTAATACGTTGTGAGGCAGCCGGAAAAGTGATTTTCTTGACTTTAAACGATTTCTTTCTAGATGAGGAATATGACAGTGAAAAAGTAAATCATTATCTTTATATATAAAGATGAATGTATGTTTCTTTGTTTGTTGGTTTGTTTGTTCATCATACAAATCCACAGTTTTCATCCGATCTCGATGAAACTTTTCACACTTATCCTTTGAAACAAGGAGAAAAATTCTGTCTACATTTGGTTGAAAAATTATCTGTATAAATAACACATATTGTGTCATAACTTCGAAATACGGCGATAGACAGACACGTTGGCTGTGGACGTCTCCAGACCGTGTTTCTGTGTAGTGAACTGGCAGCTCAGTGGCTAAAGAGCTTGCTTACGGACGTCGTGGTCTCTGGTTCAAATCTCCGTGGAGGCCAAGATTTTTAAAAATAGTTTTTCATCGTAAGATTCAGGCCTTGGCCGTAGGTTATTTGGATTGAATGTTAAACTGTAGATATTATAAAGTTAGGGGTGCAATGCGAGGCAAATCGTGGGTAGTCTTGCAATTTTGTAGGTGTGCACTTTTTTACGTTATAATGATCCCTCAGGTGTTGTTCGCAGTCAGTGTGTGAGTGTGAACCACAGTAATACTAATATAAATACGGAAGTAAGTCTCTGTCTTTTTGCTACGTTTTGACGACTATATGGCTATATCGTTGTGATGGAATTTTATAAGGAAAGCTGTATGAAGGGCAAAGGATATATTTTCCAGTATAATTAACAGTTGTAGTCACGAAATTTTGAAATCTTATCGAATAGTGACAGAAATATGTTGGAAATTGATTCTCTTCAAGGGGCAGGTTCGACGGTAGAATGATATAGTGATAGCTTTCCTGTCATATAATGCAGACTCGATATTGTTTGGGACCAATCCTTCGTTACCAACAACTTTTTGTATTTAATTTTGGCAAAAAAATTCTTAATATACGCGTACGAAGTCGCGGGTACGAGGCTAGTAATGATATAATTTTATTGCTTTACAAGAACCTTCTACCTACTGTAGATCTGGTGGAACTGTGAGGGTGATTATTGGGAGCTTGATGCAGAGAACGTTATACGAATTTCAGATATGAGTCTCGTCTACTCCACTTCACTTTCGTTAAACAGCAGCTATATGGAAAAAGTAGACACTCAGATGCATTACAAGGATAAGTAGACACAGCACATAGCTAAATTTGAATATAAAAGTATATTTTAATGTAATCTTTGTTTCAAAGGTTATCAGCTAGATATTCTCCATTTCTTTTTGTCTCTACCACCTCAGATACTGGACCAATCTACAACACAGTTTACAATATTTAGATTTCACATTCTTCCCGGAAGAAACTCGTACGTTACACATTATCCACTGAAAGTGTATAACTTTCGTATAATTCCAATGCGAATATCTGTAGACTTTTTGTGCATTGGGTTTATTTCCTTAATATTTTATGGCATTTTTAACGATTTTTCCTTAATTCTTAATGACAATCGCTACATTATTTTCCTTCTGGTTTCGTACGTTTTATATGATAGCAACGTGGCTCATCATCTGAATAACCCATAAATCAGCTATTGAGTCTCCCGCAAACATTTCTCCTGTCCACATAAAAAGCAATTTACTTATAAAACAGTGTGTACGAGCACTTACAGAGGTGACCTGTTCTCGATAGTCCCCACTCACCACTCGGGCTTTCCGTTCACCGCGATCCTCCGATGTTTAATCTCATGTTTTATACGCGGTTTATTTATTGTTCAATTAGCTGTGTCCGTGTTATATTAAAACGGCACATTGTGTTACCGCGGCCAGTAATAGCAGTTTCTATTATGTATCAGCCAATATTCCGTTTATAACCACCATTCACGCGCCATCGATTAAAATTAATTATTTAAAAATAGCGATTACCCACCCCGGCGGGTATGCAATATTCGTATGTACTTTCAGCATTTGGCGAGACACCGCAATGATTACGCAGGTCCATAATTCACGATCGCTGCGGCGTTCTTGCTCATTTTCCGCTCCATTGGTTGTAAAGGAAGTCGAGCTTTGTCCGTCCGCTTCAGCTCACTCGGTTTGTCGATTGCAGCTATAAGCATCGATGCTGTGACCCCAGCTAAATTGTGTCGCTGGAATGAGGTCACGCAATTATAGTAGTCGATGAATATTTATTTGTCTGACGAATGCTGCATCATACAACGACACGCTTTTGCCCCATCCCAGCGAGAAGATATGTTGGTTGTATTGGAAAGAAATTTTGATGAATTACAATTATTTGGTAATTCCAATTTCACTTTGGTTGATTTCACAATTTCTCGCACTGAATATGGCAAAAAAATCACTATTAGAGAACTGTCTTTAGACCTGATGCTGATGATTTTGGGAAAATATAGTATCTTGTCTAAACAAACCGGAAGGAATATACCTAAATACAGGGCACTTCTTATTAATTTATCAGTACCTGACATTTTGAGAAAGATAATTCGGCAGCATAATTTAGAACAATCAAAATCTACCAAAACTTGAAGCTGGCATAACAATAAAAAGTTAGACTATCTATTACTTCAGGAAGTTGCAGGAATTGTTCCATAAGTAAACATCTTAAGCTGCAGCAATAGCTGTCTGACATAAGATATGTCATTCATCTGAAAAAAACACAAAAGGGCTATACTTCACTCAAAAATTAAAAAATGTCTGTGATGGTAATTAATCGCAAAACTTTTTTTTTTTCATCTTCCAAAATCAGTGCCACCTTGCCGAACAACATTCAAGATTTTGGGACCCGGGCTAACCTGGGCGACCTTTTTTTTGTAAGCTCTACAACTTGTCGAGTGGGGGGGGGGCTAGAGCCGGTGATTGGGGCCCCATCAGGCAGGCGGGCCCAGGTACATTTGATCCGCTTACCCCCCTCCCCCCCCCCCCTAACGCCGGCCCTGCCAACAGTGTAATGGAGAACGTAAGTTCTATAGTCGGCAACCATTGTGTATCTTACAGAGTTTACAGACATCTTGAGGGCTTTTACCGAATTACTGTTCTCGTTGACAGTTGAACAGTGTATTAACATTTAATTTCACGCACTTCAATGGATCGGGAAAGGACGTATGGTGCTAAGCACCAAATTAAAAATTTAGAATCATTGAGAAAAGAAACGAAAAGAGTCGACTCATTTTATAATTTTCAAATAAATGGAGAAGAAATTCTAGTGATTGAAGTCTAGAAGGATAACAGCATCCGTTTTTTCAGATACCTAAGTACATACAAATTTCGTAGTGATTAAACTAGTCCAAGATTCATGAGTTAAAAACGTTTATGATATCATAATTCATTGATTATATTTAATTTACACCAGCACCAATTCTTGTAATTTGAATTTGTTGTCAGCACTGTAGAAGAATAATAAAAATTATTTGCATTAAACACAGAGTTTTAGATTATTCATTTCAGTTTTTCTTCTAAGTTTTATGTGTTCCTATCTTTTGATAACAATTCAATTTTGGTGATATGGTTCTATGAGAGAATTAACAAAAATATCAGATATTGAAATCATCAGGTCTCATAACCATGTTCTTGAGATATTTCATGTAACTATAATCTCTCTCGAAATACCAAGAATTGTGCAACACATTTCGTTTATTGAAAATAACTGATCCATTGTTATGGCTGAAGCAAATGCTGAAAATTCCAGCACATTCATTGCATAAAACAGTAATGTTCCTAGTCTGTAATTATGTCTACTGCACACCTTGCAGAAGTACACAGTTTGCCCAAGTAACACGAGCGAACTACTTGTCTGTGCGGACTAGTCGCGTGTGTTTACGGCTACTAAAAGTCAGAGAGTTGAGGACGAGTCCTTAATTAATCTCTCAGTGGCGGACAGTCGCGCGTCGCGGAACTTAAAACGGCCGTAAAAACAGTTCATCGCAGGTGCCGTATTGCGGCGATAAATCGCCAGCCAGTACCTACCCGCCCAGGCAGCCAGCTCGTTATCATAAAACTTGCATTGTATTATTAAATTCTTGGCGGTGAGTAATGCGCCCACGGACCATTAAACGGACGATGGCTCGTTGGTGAGGGAGGTATGGCGTGGAGCGTCCCAAATTAACGGAGAGGCGCGCCTGGCTCGGCACGCATCCGAGTCGACAACTCTGCAGCGCAGGTAGCAGAACTCTCAAGATACGTGTAGCGGAAGCGTATTATTAGAGCAATTCAAGAAGAACTGTAAATAATTTAAAATATTTCATATCAAATTTAAAAGGACTCTACTTTACCAACTGATGTAAACATGTACTTGCATATATTTCAGATCGCTACTGCATGTATTATCCCAGGATCACTCGCGCCTATTGTTTTCGCGCGACAACTCCCGTGTTAGATTTTTTCTAAAAAAGATATTTTATTACGGTTTTTTCTGTAGGTTCCATACAGAGATACAATTAGCAATGAAATTACTTCTTTACTATTACCAACACATTATAACTACATATAAACATTAAATGAAACGTACATCTTGCTTTAGTTTTAAATTCTAATTTTTTGCTTTCCCTTTTACACCTGGAAGCTGTGTCACAATATTCTGACGAGCTTTTTGTGATGGAGGGGCTTTGTGCTTGAACAATTTTGTTTTCCCATCCCTACCTAGATACATATCACGATTTTCAGAAGTCAGGGCTACAGCAGACGCAGTTTCCGAATCGCTGCCAGACTGATCTATTGCTGTGTCTATCTCTTCATGTTCAGACTGTGCATCGGTATCTGAAGACAAGCCTTCAATGTGGATATATTCGTCCAGTGGTTCCTCTAGCCACATCAATAACTTTTCGTTTGACATGCCGTTTTCCTGTAAAATTTTATATATTTTCACATCTGACATAGTATGAGATGTACTTGGTGTACACAACTGCTTCATTCAATATATAAAACCCAATAAGAATACCTTTCTTATAAACCAAGTAATACGTGCAGAATACGTCCAGGAGAAGAAATTAACCTAATCGCACGTCACTAGCACAGAGAAACAGACTAAAAGAGAAGGAAGGTGGTGTTTCACGAATGCACAAGGTACTGTTACGCGAGAACTCCCGCGTGAGAAATAATCTAACAATGCGCACCGCTTCAAACAATGCCGCTACCAGCAGGCTTTACTTGTAATTGGAGCGACGAAAGACACGTGGAATGAAGGTAGAGATGTCAAAGAAAGCATTGCTAGATCAACACTGCAATATCTTTGAAATATATTGTAATATTTCAGTAAAAATCATCAATGTTAGATTTTTTCTCACGCGCGAGCGATCCCGGGTAATTCATACATTTTAGGAAGTTATTTCTGAATATTTTAAAACAAAACATTTTTTTCCATTTGAAGAAGATTCTTTTTCCAGTTCTAATATGATTCTAAGATAATTCTTGCTTACCCATCAGTTGCAATTTTGTTCACCAAATAACAGTATGTATTTTTTTTTTAACTTCTGCTACCTCCCGCCCTAGTATTATATCTAATATACTGTTATCATTTCTGCTCCACGTCATATCTTTTGTCTTAATTCCATATATATTTAAACCAATTCGTTTTCGTGTATTTTGTTGCTAATGTTGCGTAATTTCTCTTTATTTCTACACCTGCTTGCTTACAGAACAAATTCATCAATAAATTAATTGATGTCTTTGAAAGACAGCGTTCATTACGAGAAGGGGAAGAAATATAGAATTATGAAACGCATTCTGAAGAATCCTAAATTTGTATATTTGATAACAAAACGAAAAGCAAAAAAGAACAAATACAGTGTGAAATTCAATGTTTACCTTTTCTCACATTAACTGCAATGTGTTCTGTCACATGCTGTATTTTATAAAACACTGGTGTCCAAAATAAAAAGCAGCAAACGAAAAATTTTCAATGTTGCGTTTATTTTGCCATAAAACAGTATAAACAGGTGATAGTAAAGTAGAAACAAATGTAAATAATACATAACGTAAAAAACTGCCACATGCATAACGATAGACAAAAATGTTCTTCGGTTTTTTTTTCAACTTAACGGATTTCCTCACAAATTACAAAAACTGATTTAATGTGTTCAGTATGGGGTGTGACTACCTCTCGCAGCAATACAGATCTGACAACGGCGGGGCATGCTGTGAATGATGTCATCAATCTCATGTTGACGCAATAACCCCATTCTCCCTGCCCACACCATTATTGATCCTCCTCGATATTGGTCCCTTTTTCCAATTTTTGGGTCCATAAATCAGGTTCCATGTTCCCTCCAGATGCGAATCTGTCGAGAATCACTCTCCAGATCAAATTGGGACTCATTTGTGAAAAGAAATTTGGCCCACTGTCCGACCGTCCAGTTGGCATGTTGACGACTCCACTCTAGACGTTCCCTTCTATGAAGACCCTTCAGGGGTACCCATACAGCAGGTCGCCGACAGTAAAGGATGTTCTGCCAAAGCCTTCTGTACACTGTTTGCCTTGATACAACTGTTCCAATGGATGCTGCGAGGTCGTGCAGTACATATGCGATACCGTCGTGCCCTTAAAGACAAATAAAGGTCTTCTGTTCCTGATGTCACACGTGTTGGCCCTGCCCTGGTCTTTGGGATATAATTTCGGTCTCTATAAACTGTCGTCACATCCAAGTAACAACAGAACGATTCACATTAAGCCATTGGGCTACATCCGTTTGAGAATGTCCTGCTTCCATTCTTCCTGTGCCTCTCCACTGTAGAGAGTCTGGTAAGCGTCTTCTCTGTGCCATACTGCACCGTATGTGAATGTCTACACAGCGATTGTGGATGTGGAACTACCCAGTGAACACTACTTCGTTTCATAGGTGTCCTGACGTCATCGTTGGCATAGTTGTACTATTACCAGAATGCCATCTTCTGTGCAGAACATGATTTTATAGATATTTGTTGACAAGTTTGTATGATTATATTGTGAATTAGACACAGGACGGAGAAGTAGCGGTTTGTTGCTTTAATTTTGGACACTAGTAAAGTTATACTGTGAAACAAACACTGCTTTTACCCTTTTCGAAAGCAACGTCATTTTACTTTATCGAGCCTGATGTGTGATTAGACGAAGTTAGATTCTGGGACTGGGAAGATGAGGGTTAATCAATACGGCCATCCAGATTTTGTTTTTCTGTTGATTTCCGAAATCTCTCAAGGTGAAAGGCAGGATGGTTCCTTCAAAGGCGAACCGCATAAGAAATAATTATTACCTCAGCTTTTAGTAAAAACTTCATTGCATTCCTATTCCTTATATCTTGACACAGCAATGAACCAGGAAAGATCCGTCTATCACAGTTTGCGGGTGTGCACTTCGGAGGCTCCGCTCTGATCTGCCGCCGAGGGCTCTCGAAGCTGCTGACTCCGCCACTGTGGGTCAACAAGCCTCATCGAGCAGCGGCTAAGTGCTCGGACAAGGGCCCTGGCGGCAGCCACAGTCTTCTTCCAAGTGTTTAGTAGGGATGTAACGAATATCCGCATCCGCAAGTGCGGAACTCTGGCGTGAAATCCTACATCATCTTTCGCATCCGCAATTTTTAATGCGGATTTATAGCGAATGTTTCGTTTACATTGCAATATATACAGGGTGTTTCAAAAAGGACTTAACAACTTTGAAAATTCATATAAATTTTATGAAACAAGGTAAAGAGCTGGTTTCGGTGTTGTTTTAAAGGAAAACACTTCAAGTTTTGACTCGCGTAGTCCGCTAGTGCCTAATCGCACCGCAAAAGCGCTAGCGGCAGTTACGTTAAAGATGGCTGCCTTCACTGGACCCGAGCGTGCTAGCTGTGTGTTTTGGTTTGAAGAATCGAAACCTGCGACAGCAGTTCAGCGTAATTTTCGTACCAAGTACGCTAAAGATCCTCCTAGTAGGCCTACAATTTATGAGTGGCATAGATGTTTTGTAGAAACAGAGTGCTCAGTAAAACATAAAAAATCCTCAGGTCGTTCAAGCACATCTGACGAGGTCGTTGAGCAAGTGAGAAAAAGTTTTGTCAACAGCCCTACGAAATCGACCCGGCGTGCATCTCGTGAGCTGCAAGTCCCACATACGACGGTTTGGCGTGTGTTGAGAAAACGTTTGCATTTGAAACCATACCGATATTCGCTTATACAAGCAATCAAAGACAATGATAAGATTGCACGTAGGAACTTCTGTGTGGATATGTTAAATCGAGTGGATAATGAAGAACATTTCATGGATAACATAATCTTTTCTGACGAGTCAACTTTTCACTTAAGTGGCAAGGTTAACACACATAACTGTAGGATTTGGGGCAGTGAAAATCCACATGAAACATTGCAACATGTTCGTGATAGCCATAAAGTGAACGTTTTTTCTGCGTTGAGCAAGAGGAAAATCTACGGCCACTTTTTTTTTCAAGAGAGTACCATCAACGGGATAGTGTACCTTGATATGTTGCAACAATTTTTGACACCACAGATCGATGGGGATGACCGAGAACGAAAAGTTTTCTTTATGCAAGATGGCGCACCACCACACTATCTGACTGACTTCCGGGATTTTCTCAATGACCGCTTTCCAGGTCAATGGATTTTTCGTGATGCTCCAATTGCATGCCCCCACCCCCCGTTCACCAGACCTGACACCGCTAGATTTTTTTCTTCTGGGGTTTCATAAAAGATATGGTGTACGTACCTCCTTTGCCGGCCACTCTACCTGAACTTAGAGCAAGAATTTACGCTGCTGCTGAGCAAGTTACATCTGAAATGCTAGTGCGAGTCTGGGAAGAAATCGACTACCGATGGGATGTCTGCAGAATAACCAACGGAAGCCACATATAACATCTTTAGTGTAAGGTAAAAAAACTTGAAGTGTTTTCCTTTAAAACAACACCAAAATCAGCTCTGTACCTTGTTTCATAAAATTTATATGAATTTTCAAAGTTGTAAAGTCCTTTTTGAAACACCCTGTATTATTCTCTTTATACGAGATTCTGCACATCGTCGGTCAGCTCACAACAAAGTGTTTTTTTTTTTTCTGACGATCTTGCAATAAACTGAACGGGGTTGTTACCGAAGCGACGGATTTACAAGTTTAAACGTGTATGTAAAGTAAGCGGCTTATTCACGGTCCAACTTATAGGACATACGTGTATAACTACCGTAGGATGCGCTCACCAATTCACGCAAATGTTTCAAGCAATGCTTTCCACTAATACTTCCTGGCAGCACACCATGTGTCCTTATCGCACGCTCGTAGGATGTTTCCTTCAATAGCAGTATCTATAGCTTGGTGGACAGCAAGAACCCGTTTTTTTACACGCTTTATATTAGTTTGACTTGTATGTATCTATGTATGAATGTAACGGAATTTTACAAATCCATTTTGACCCACTTCCAGAGCTGTTTGAAATTTTGCACTCATATTAAGAACCGGTGACAATACAATTATTTCATAGCAATGTCCTGCTATTCTCATTACTTTGATAGTAACAACAGAAGAATGGTTGAATGTCGTGGAATTTTGGAATTAAATTTTAACCCAATTGTTTGAAATTTTTCTTATGTATTGATAACTGATAATTTCATAGCTATGTCTTTATATTCTCATTACTTCGACAGTAACAATAGAAAAAATTTTCATGCGTTTTAAGAACCATTGACAATACAGTAATCTCTTAGCAACGTCCTGCTATTCTCGTTACATTGACGGTAACAATAGAAAAATGGTTGTCTGAAATGGAATCTTTCATTTCAGTGTTCACCCACCTCCTGACGTCTGAATCGTCTGAAATTTTGAACACTTATGTTACCTTATAGTCCAACAACATCCAACACTTCCTACATGTAGTCCTGTAATCCCTTTTCACGTTCCATTAAGAGTCCTTTATAGAAAATCGGATCATGATAGGTCGTACAATTTGTACTGTGAATGCGCCAGTAGAGCGTTGGGAAGACGGGCGTGGTGAGCAAGCGGTAACGCTCTGGCCTCGCATTCGGGAGTACGCAGGTTCGAATCGCCGTCCGGACATCCAGATTTGGATTTTCCATTGTTTCCCCAAACCATTTAAGGCGAATTATTCCTTTAAAAGGCCATGGCCAAATTCCTTCCCGTTCCTAGCCCCGATACTTTCGCACCTCTCATCTCGACGTCGACGAGGCGTCTAGTCATAAGCAAAAAAAAGCGATCATGGAGATGTGACATGGCGTGGACTTGTGCTTGTCGCTTGAATTAGTCGAGTCACGAACTTCGCAAGGTTTATACGACAAAGATTGGTTTTTAGACGCGTGTGTGGTTTTGTAAACAACTTAATTCAATTGCGAAATAATCCCACGTTTTTTCTTGTTGAAAGATGGGCAAAAATATATCAGTATGGCAGTATTATAAGGAAATAGACTTTACTTATGAAAAAAAAGATATAATAAGGTATGCAAATAATTTTCTGTGACACAGTTACTTTAATAAATTATTATTTATTTTATTTTATTGATATGCGTGACACGTTTCGATAAATTATTCTCATTTTCGAACGCTATTTTATTAAATTTTTTGCATAATATTATGTACATAAGATTATGTACATAATATTATGTAGTGACGAAGTGCGCGTGTGAAATTCTGTGAATCATGCCATGGAGATACCTTCGTAAAATTAAATACAAGGTAAAACCGGATAACATCAAACAGAAGATGACACGAGCACTCGTCACACCAAAAATGCAAAAAATGTAATAAAATAGCGTTCGAAAATGAGAATAATTTCTCGAAACGCGTCACGCATATCAATAAAATAAAATAAATAAAATAATAATTTATTAAAGTAACTGTGTCGCAGAAAATTATTTGCATACCTTATTATAGTAAAAAAATTACAGACTTCCATATATCATGGATAAAGTAAAAAAAAAAAAAAAAGGTATACTTATTTTGATTTTAAATTTATTTTTGATAAAATATTAAAATCTAAATAATTGTAATATTATTTTCCACTCCCGCTTCCGTAAAATATCAGCATCTGCAGATGTCAAGTACTGAGTATCCTCTGTTACAACCCTAGTGTATAGTCAAATAACAAGGATCGTTTGTTGAAGCAGTTTATATTTATAAAATTTAACAAGGATAGTATTTCACCATTATAATTGAAATTAATATAAAACAGAGAAAAATAGTTACAAAAGGCGGTTCAGGCATCAATCTAGTTATACCGTTGTAATATTAGTGAGTAACTGATTTTCACTATATTTATTTCATTATTCGCATTTTTTATACAATAACATAAGATCAGACATTGTAAATCTACTTTTTTCTTTCTTTATTTTATCATTGTTACAAGCTTTACATAACATTTACTTTCTTTACAACTTCTTGAATGTTATTGTTCGAGTTACAAGCTTTGTAGAAGGTAGTTGGCAGTACTCCTATTTTGTTCCCATTTTGTTCATCACACGCAGATAAAATTTCACCTGACGAATTTTATTTAGTAAATTTCTGTCTTAATATATACATCCCAGCCCGGTTTGTACTTGTTAGTGGTGTTAGTCTCCTTTTGTGACTTATTTACTCTTAATTTTACAACTTTTCTCTTGTTAACTATTGCAATTTTCGAAAACGAATATGGAAACCTTTTACAAATTAGACTCCACAGTATTTAGTGCTATATTCAATTTGTAGCTTGTAGAATAGTTTATAAATTAAATATTCATAAAATGCTGAAACGCAGTGTACGAGTCTCAGAATGACACCCGGAGCGCACTAAGTAGTCTTTATCAAAGCTGCGTCAAAGTGCGAAAATTGCGGCGCAGTTTTCGTAAAACCATGCGGGTGTTTGTCCTACTTACGAGGACAACGGTACCCCGATATCTCCTTTTAGCCACGCGGTTCTTTAGTTTCAGCAGCATCATTACCTTACATAACTTTTCCTCATATTACACCTCGCGTTCATTGTAAACTGAATATAAATGTATTAAAATAAACTCTAAATACTCTACACAATATTAGCACAAGTAAAACATGTGTGGCTAATTGTTCCGTGGGTTGTTGTCCAATCACTGGGACCCGTCGAGGAATTTTCGTTTTGGTCTGAAAACTGCTGCACACATTCGTTGGGTGATACTGCTTAGTATATGTGGCTCTTAGAGCTGTATAATGTATATGCACTCTCAAAAACTTCATTCAAAAAGTGCCGTAATGTTATGGAGCGTCCATTAATCACGTGAGGTGAAATAGGGGGTGGGAGGGGTGTCCGGCGAAATCTCACGAAACCTCACCAAGGGGGAGAGCGGAGGGGTCAATGGAAATCTCACATGAGGTTTTGAAATCCTGTATACAAATGACGCGAAAGTTGATTTTAGGGCTGGGGGATATTTTGGTCCAAAAACTGGCCATTTAGGGAGGGGAGAGGTATAACCGCCCTTCGGAGTATGAATCCTAAAAAGCAAAAAAAAAAAAAAAAAAGGTCTCAAAAAGTTACGAGGTCGATTGGTAGGGGGGGGGGCGGTGTTCCCTCGAAATCTGACGTCATTTTAGAGGGTGGAGGTCCGACCAAAGATCACGAAGTCTCACCAGAAAGGGGGAGAGGGGTGACGACATATAGCGATGTATGATGATAACGCAAAAGATCCTTCAACTATTTTACAAAGGAATATATTTATATTACACCAATCAATATCGCGGGAAAAAAAACTGCCGCAACGTTACACATTAAGCGATGAGGGGAAGCTATTATTTCTTACCATATGCGATCTCCAGCGATACTAATACGGGGTGTTTCAAAAAGGATTTTACAACTTTGAAAATTCATATAAATTTTCTGAAACCAGGAACAGAGCTGGTTTTGGTGTTGTTTTAAAGGAAAGCACTTCAAGTTTTTTTACCTTAAACTAAAGATGTTCTATGTGGCTTCCGTTGGTTATTCTGCAGACATCCCATCGGTAGTAGATTTCTTCCCCGACTCGCACTAGCATTTCAGGTGTAACTTGCTTAGCAGCAGCGTAAATTCTTGCTCTAAGTTCAGGTAGAGTGGCCGGCAAAGGAGGTACGTACACCAAATCTTTTATGAAACCCCAGAAGGAAAAATCTAGCGGTGTCAGGTCTGGGGAACGGAGGAGCCATGCAATTGGCGCATCACGGCCAATCCATTGACCTGGAAAGCAATCATTGAGAAAATCCCGGACGTCAGTCAGATAGTGTGGTGGTGCACCATCTTGCATAAAGAAAACATTTCGTTCTCGGTCATCCTCATCGATCTGTGGTATCGAAAATTGTTGCAACATATCAAGGTATACTATCCCGTTGATGGTTCTCTCTTGGAAAAAAATGGGGCCGTACATTTTCCTCTTGCTCAACGCACAAAAAACGTTCACTTTAGGGCTTTCACGAACATGTTGCAATGTTTCATGTGGATTTTCACTGCCCCAAATCCTACAGTTATGTGTGGTAACCTTGCCACTTAAGTGAAAAGTTGACTCATCAGAAAAGATTATGTTGTCCAAGAAATGTTCATCATCATCCACTCGATTTAACATATCCACACAGAAGTTCCTAAGTGCAATCTTATCAGTGTCTTTAATTGCTTGTAAAAGCGAATATCGGTATGGTTTCAAATGCAAACGTTTTCTCAACACACGCCAAACCGTCGCATCTGGGACTTGCAGCTCACGAGATGCACGCCGGGTCGATTTCGTAGGGCTGTTGACAAAACTTTTTCTCACTTGCTCAACGACCTCGTCAGATGTGCTTGGACGACTTGAGGATTTTTTATGTTTTACTGAGCACCCTGTTTCTACAAAACATCTATGCCACTCATAAATTGTAGGCCTACTAGGAGGATCTTTAGCGTACTTGGTACGAAAATTACGCTGAACTGTTGTCGCAGACTTCGATTCTTCAAACCAAAACACACAGCTAGCAAGCTCGGGTCCAGTGAAGGCAGCCATCTTTAACGTAACTGCCGCTAGGGCTTGTGCGGTGCGATTAGGCACTAGCGAACTACGCGAGTCAAAACTTGAAGTGTTTTCCTTTAAAACAACACCAAAACCAACTCTGTACCTTGTTTCATAAAATTTATATGAATTTTCAGAGTTGTAAAGTCCTTTTTGAAGCACCCTGTATTACGTGCAACAAATTGCATCAACGACCAACAACTATAAAAATCAAACCAACTTAACTTTATAGTAAAAACAACATTTCAAGTCCATTAACCTACAAAATGAAGCGTCTATGTTCATTCTGGTCCAGGCTACATTTAAACCTATTCACAGGCGCCGCTAATGATCCTGCTCGAAAATCATGATAATTTCAATGTTTATTAAATCCAAACTTCTAGCGAATTATGCTGTAACCACAAGAACCAAACGCCATTTTAGTACAGGCTGCATTTCAACTATAGAAACTAAATTTCTTCGACCTAATGCTGAAACAAGGATATTGCCGCTCTTTCAACCTAAACATAACCTACGTTAATATTGCCGCAACTTACTTTCAAATGTGACGTAGAATATTAACATCTCGGAAATAACATGTGGATATGTTTCCTGGTAATGTAGTAACTATTATCGTTGGACGTCGCACATGTGTATGTAAATAAGCCGTCAAACGTTCGGTTGCGGTTCAAAGTTGTGACAGTTTTTTTTGTGTATAATTTGTTCCATTTTTATATTTTTGATGGCTGTGATAGCAACAAATTACCAAATAATATCGTTCAAAGAACATGTGAACTTTCGTAGTTCACTATAGGGCTTCTCCCAGTCGCTCTCGGTATAACGTTACGGCATTTTTTTTTTGAGTGATGTGGTGAAGTATCTACATATTTTACAGCTTTAAGATCAACGCACAAGAAACATTATAATCTATCGAAGTTATATAACAATTTTCAGACCAAAAGTACAATTCCTTTATGAGTCCCAGTGATTACGCTAGAGCCGAACAGTTATTATCCATATCGCCAGTGTCTGTATTATCAATACTAATAAAGACCAGCTTGGCAATAGCGTCTATAACGCTGTCACGTCCCGTGCCCAGCCTACTTCGACGAACCAATGGTACCAAGAGTTTTTTGCACTCACCATTCACAGGTTATCTGGTGACGCAATTGGTTAAGGCGCGTGACTAGGGAACGAAAGGTTCCCGGTTCGTATCCTAGTCTCGGTTGGAAATTTTACGAGCCTTATTTGTATTTAGTTCAAGTCCATATATCAAAACCAGTTGTTTTTAGTTTGTTTATATTCGTTACATATTTTTTTTGTTGTTGTATTCTCTGTTTATTGGTGTCGTTTGTATAGTAAGCATAGAATTTGGGTTATCTGTCGATGTTTTTTTTATTTTTATTTATTTATGTTCTTGTAGTTTAACATTTTTTGGCTTTAAATTAACATTTGAGACAAACCATAAATAAATGCATGTTTTTCGTTTAAACATAAATTTTAATTATAAAGAACGCGCTAGTGTAAGGGTTTCACAAATTTTTTGTTCAGAATTAATTAATAGAACATCTGATGTGTTTGTACCATTGAAGTAATAATTAGTTACATTTATGAGATTACTGCATCAAATTCAGAACTACATATTGATAACGCTTGCTGCAACATCATACTGATTGGGATTCATGCTTTGATTCAAACTCCATGTCTGTTTGTTCGTTTTTAGTTCTGAAATGATAATGTATATTTTAATAAGTAGCTTAAAGAGTACACGACCACGAAAAACTAGAATATCACGATTTTTAGGCTTCTGGATCGCTATTTTCTTCTTATGTCCGTCTTTCACAGCACCAAAACCTCCAAAATTGGAATTTGTGTGTGTGTTTTATTATTATTAATTCAAACAAAACTAAAAAGTTCAATGTGCAAACATCATAGGTGTGAAAAAAATTAAGAGATGTTTGATATGAACTGATTATTTTTTTTTTCTTTAGAGGTTATGAATGAAAGCTGACAAACATATTAACTCTGAAACTGTTATTTTTTTTATTATTGCACTAATGATATTAATTGTTTGGTGAAAATCAAAATTATTTTCACAAGGGACACCGAAAGGCGATCAGGTTTCACTTGACATGTACCCACAAACTCATCGAAAATGAAGGCAGCATCAAAGAACTGGAGTCTTGTATTCAGCAAAAGGCCGACACCTGTTAGGACCAAAACAAAAAAATAATGCTCAAACTGGATACACAACTCTCAGCCAGTGTACGTCACATCTGATGGGTTTTTATCACTATGCAAGAATGGCATTCGGTTTTATTGCCTTTTATCCGGCAGTGTTTTGACTATTCTGTAAACTGAATTAAGAATTTTAAATAAAATGACTATGCACAGTTTAAATCTCTTTGTCCACAGATGCAACGCGACTGTTATGCACCTCAAAAAAATGTCACATTAGCGTTGGCCAGGAGTCGCTTCAGACCCTTGCTATTAAATATCCGCAACTGTCACGCAACTTGTTATCAACGACAAACTCACCAACAACTGGCTTGTCTGTTGCGTGTCTACGCACGTGCGACTCGAGTCTGACAATTTCTTGGGCTCTGTCCCGGTTTATTCAGTTTACGAAACTCTTTGACTTTTCTTAATCTTTCCGCTAACACAAAAAAATGAACTTGGTTTTCCTTTCGGAAATGAAAGGATGAACATAAACTGTGCGCTGAAACCTACGGCTAGCTCACCAAGATGTTTCGTGCTTCGTTATATCGGCCCATCTTCTGTGTAATCTCTTCTCGTGGTAAATGTAAAAGCAGTCAGCCAAAGCAACACCAGTATTTTGTGCCATTTAATGTATATTTAGGAACGAGATATAGGGAATTAACTTTTGTTTTGTTAAGGAGAGTCCATAAACTACGTGACTCGGTCAAGGAGAGAGGTAGGGATTGGGTAGAAAGTTACTCTGGTCTACGTGGAGGAGGGAGAGGTTGCCCTAGCCAAGCTACATACCTTTTCATTCATTTTAATTGACACAGTTAGAAAGGGGTAGAGAATGCACAAAAGCAGCGGTATTAACTACCGCCATTTAGTTATCTCATAATTTTAGATAGCCTAGATACTGACAAAGTCAAGTTCTGTCAAGTAAATTTCGGTGCATCTTAAATTATAGTACTCGCTAAAGTGTTATTTGCAATTCATAGTGTAGTCTTTAAGACTAATACTTCAAGGGCGGATCAAGAAAAACAAAGATATTTTTATGGCATTTGTTGATTTAGAAAAAGCTTTTGATAATGTTAGATGGGATAAGATGTTCAAAATTTTAAACAAGTCAGGTCTAAAGTATCGAGATGGAAAAATACTCTACAAACTATATAAGAATCAAGTGGCTATAATAAAAGTAGAGAATCACGAGAGACATGCATCAGTTAAAAAGGGTGTGAGACAAGGTTGTAGTCTATCCCCGTTAATATTCAACTTGTATGTGGAAGAAGCAATGAAGAAAGTCAAAGAAAATTTCCATGTGGCATAAGTTTTCAGGGAGAAAAAATCAGTATGCTACGATTTGCTGATGGCATTGTCTTGATAGCAGAAAGAGCTGAGGATATTGAGAAGTTACTGAATGGCATGAACAAAATACTGAAGGAAGATGTTGGACTGAATATAAATTAAATCAATACAAAAGTGATGAAATATAGCAGAAATGATACCAATACTAGTAGATTAAATATAAAAATAGGATCGGATGCAACAGGAGAAGTAAGTGAATTCACTTACTTGGGAAGCAAAATTACAACCGATGGCCGAAGCAGGAATGACGTTAAAAGCAAATAGCATTCGCAAAAAGTGCCTTCATGAAAGAGAGAAACCTTTTAGTTTCAAATATTGATCTAGGAATTAGAAAAAACTTTTTAAAACTCTTTGTGTGGAGCACAGTACTTTATCGTAGCGAAACATGGACTTTAGGAATACCGGAAAGAAAGAAACTTGAAGCATTTGAAATGTGGTGCTACAGAAGAATGCTGAACATGAAGTGGACTGACAAAGTAAGAAATGAACGAGTTTTGGAAATGATGGGTGAGAAAAGAAGTTTGTGGAAGAAGCTTACAGAAAGAAGAGACAGGCTGGTAGGTCACATTTTGAGACATGCTGGATTGGTTAATTTGCTGGTGGAGGGAACAGTCGAATGTAAGAACTGTAGAGGAAGACAGAGATTGGAATATGTGAAGCAGACAATTGAGGACGTGGGCTGTAAGGTGTATGTAGAGATGAAGAGGTTAGCACAAGATAGGAAGGGATGGAAGATTGCATCAAACCGGTCGAAAGACTAATGATAGCAAAAAAAAAATGTGGTGTGAAATGCTGCTTATCGCAAATATTTTTCCGGCGATTTTTCAATACCCGAAACGGCGTCAGTAATCTACCGACCTCCATTAAACAGTACAAAGAATAATTTCCTGATAAAGTGGAAAGGAAGGTGACAGGAATGCAGCAAAACAAAATAAAAACTGCAGCTCTTCTTAGTTATTCTTTACGCGGCTGGTTTAGTTTGTTCCATTTTATCAATTAATAAGCAACGATGAATGAGATGTGGAGAATGTTTTTAGTAACACCTCAAGAAGAAATGGATCGCTGGTTATATTGGTTGCGAATTTTACTCGCTTTCCCGATAATTAATCATTTACAAGAGTGCGTAGTGTTAACATTTCATACAAAACATTTATAACTATTAAAAGTATATAAATCAAATAATCGTATACATAAAGGTTTTACCAATAGCTTAGTAAGAGAAATTATCGCAAAATGTCTTCTCGTATTAATACTGAAGAAGCTGCGTTTCAAATGGGGGAGGGGTGTGTCAATGCATAGGCCACGTCAGACTACGCGGGTGCAGGGAGTGTTTAAAAGAGGCAAAAATGGAACCATTTTTGTGTACGTTCCCTTACTTCAGCGTAAGGGAAATCATAACATAGATAGCTGACAACAGTGCTTTCCTTACAGGTTTGCATGTGGTTTGCAATTAGAATAAGTTTAACTATGGAAAGTAACTTTGTTTATTTTATATCATAGATTTTTGCTAGAACTCTGGTAGCCTAACGTCTGAGAGCCCTAGGTATGAATTCGGGTCAGATGTTCACCAACGGCAAAGTTTTGTTTTGTACACATGAAGCACGCTAGGCCACTCCGTAGTTGGATTCCGCATTAAGCTTTAATTCCGGCGACAACACACTGAAACATTTTTACCAGGTATTGGGACTAAGAATTTAATTTCACTTGAGTTATACCTTTTATGGTCTAAAATTTGTTAGAGAGAAATTAACTGAGACAAACAGAACTGTTTCGCGTATAGTGAAAATGTCTGATGCACCGACTGGCTTATTTCCTACAGTAAAGCTCGTTTATTAAACGAACAGACATAAATCTTGTGTCTGCCGCTCAGATAGCACAGCGCAACAAGTTGGCATACTGTATATTCATCTCAGACAGAGAGAAGGTTCTCGAAATATTGATTGCCGCTATGGCTACCAAAGGCAGTTTTAATTACTTTCCGCAGCGGAAACCGAAAATTAATTGATGATAAATGTTTCTGTGCGGCCATTAGGGCCCTCATTTAAGCTTGCAGCTCGTTGACTGATTAATGGCCTCAACAGCTCTCGAAGCAAAGGGCCTAAGAATAATCACGCGCTATTACCCTCGGTAATTTCCAGAAGGCCGAAGCGTTTATTCCAGTCCCATCTCACGTCATTACCGCGTCGGAAGTGGTGTAATTTCACGACTCTAATTACGGTCTGTGCGGTCTTATTCATACCGCCATGAATTGGGAGAAAAATTGCTTCGATTATTCAGCCCGATGCCCCCGCACAAAAGAGAGCATTTCTACGGAATACTGAAAGAGAGATTGCAATTAGAGAATTTCAAGCCGTATTTCTGGTTCGGCATTCTTCTGTGCTCGATTTGTTTTAGAACAGAAATATGTTTCGTCTGACAAAAAGTTCTCTGTACAATAATTCCGCGTAATTAATTCGAATTTTATTGAATATCTGATAATATTCACTCTTTTCGCTTTGTCCATGAAGGGATGTATTGGAAAAGAATGTTGTTCGCACAGTATGCAGGATTTTAAATAACCTCCACGCTTTGGAGTTCTGGGAGCCTTTTTGTTGTGGAGACACAACAGTATGGCTAAAGAGGTAAAGGCATCCAGATTTTCAGCCCACTCTTCATATGTATACGGGCAATCATGACTAAGAATTATTCCTAATAATCGCCGAGTTTATTTGAATGTACATTTTCATATAAGTTACAAAAAATCAAGAACGTGGCGGTGATTAATTGAGGATAAATATTTGGCTACCGTCATGGAAGGAAGTCCTGTAGCCAACTTCGCAATGAAAAGAATCACTTACGAAAAATAGTGTACGATTTGTAGACTGTGTGTATGACACTTTCTAAGAAGCAATTGCAACTAGTGTCTATAATGTGACGCAACAATGGTACTATATTTCATTCAAACATCCTTTTATTTAATTGGTTTCTTTACACGATTGTTACTACGTGAAGAGTATGAAGATTTTTAGTCTGAATATTAGACAATACTACCTGATTTTATTTTAATATATGGTTATAAATGTATCTATAAAAGGTAAGTCTTTTAGTAAAAACTACACCAATGTGTGTGAGAATTCCAACACCTAGAAGGAGACATTACTACAAAATGTACTTCTCACATTACGTACGTGACAATACATAAATGATTAACTGTACCATCACTTTGACAGTAATATTTCAGTATGTTGTGAAGCCGCCACGTGCTACGATAAGAGGCTCCAGATGTAGTGGTATGAAATCAAAGAGATCCTGCATACACTGCTGAGAAGCACACTGCCATGTGCGTCCACAGTGGTTGCAAGAGGATCAGAACAACATGTTGCAAACCGACCATGCTCCTGACTTGTTCGGTGGTCAATATGTAAGGCGAACGAGTAGGCCAGAGAAGCAGTAGTACCTGTCGTTCTCCGAAGAAGACTTGCACATTTGTAACCACATGTGGCTGGGAATTGTACTTCTCAGATATGGCATGTGGTGCTGCCTGCAGTTCGTTGAGCTTCCTGATGTAGCGGTTGATGTTCAAATTGTCCTCGATACATAGGATGGAAGACCGCACCTTATAGCCAATGGCACCCCATACCATCATGCTATACCGCTCAAGGTAGGTTTCCATTCTGACAAGTTCCTGGCACATGTCGCGCAACTTGTTCCCGGCACATGTTGCACGTAATTTTTCAACTGTTTCCAATTGCCGGGGACATATGCAATATTTGAAGAGAGGTCTGGAGGGCAAGATTACAGATGAAGTTTGTAGAGGGAATCAAATACAGTGTTTTCCAGTTTCTTGAGTAGAAGTGATTTGTTGGTTCAAATATTTGAGCGAAATGGACAACTCGGCTACTGCAGCTTTTGTTGTAATGGCAGGCGGATACTATGAACTTCTAAAAAAAAGGCGAAAACGATCGAGATGGTGGATTAGAAGATTAGAAGTTTTCTAGAAAAAAGACATTCGGAAGGGGCTTGTAACTCGTTGATGGCAGGCCTATATCTCCAAAGTGGATACGAGAATTTTGTTAGAATAACAGCAAGTGATTTTCAATTGTTACTGTACCTTGTTGGGCCGAAGATTATAAAATCCAGGAGCCAATTTCTCCGGGTGAAATGTTAGGGATAACCCTTCGTTTCTTAGCGACAGGTGATAGCTACAGGTATTTAATGTATACATACTGAATCTCCAAATCCGCTATTTCATAAAACTCATTAAATTGAAATACCGCCATTTAGGTCCGTAAACATCCTTAGCATCAGCGCCACTTTTCTTGCTCTTTTAAATTTTATTTTTTCCATTTAAATATTGGGACCTCAGAGTTTGAGTTTTTTTTTTCCTACTTCTTCAATACTGCTTTCCAGAACTTTGGCAATTCGTTGCATGGCGTCATTTCTATTGTTCGTCTTCTTGTGATTCGCATCACTTATGTTCCACAGCACTGTCTCCTGTTCATAGAGTTCTATAAGCTTTGTTACATTATTCTTCAACCACTCCGTCATGAAACAAACACTACACTGTTTTGTGGGTTGTTTCTGACTTGCAACTAAACAAATGATTTTGATGGCATACGCGTTTCGCCTTTAATCAAGGTATCATCAGTGCCCTAGATAAATATATATACACGTATATATACAATGCTGTTGTTTGCTTTTTGTACAATTTTCTGAAAATATTAAGTAGGTACTTACAGTTTTTATATATGTAAGTACCTACTTAATATTTTCAGAAAACTGTACAAAAAGCAAACAACAGCATAGTATATATATATATATATGTGTATATATGTTTATCTAGGGCACTGATGATGCCTTGAATAAAGGCGAAACGCGTATGCCATCAAAAGCATTTGTTTAGTTGCAAGTCAGAAACAACCCACAAAACAGTTATCATAGCAACTAAGGACTAGGGCCGAAAAAATCACCAACATATTAAACACTACACTAGCTTTGAATAAAGTACGATTACCACAACATGTGCTGCTCTCAGAGTTTGCACACTAAGTGTGCTGCGCATGAGCGCGTATTTCTCTGGAAGATGTCGCAGCCTGTTTCCATCGGCTGTGGCACAACTTGCGGCATATGTTGTGTCCCGCAGTCGCTTGGCACATTTCAGTTCCCGGCACTTGTGCAGCAACACGTTGCATGCCGTTTCCATTTCAACAAATATCGGGCACATGTAGTAATGGAAACGTACCTTCAGCAAATGTAGGTGAGTGTAGGATAGGGGAAAGTTGGGTGTGTAGGGAAATTGCCACCGGAGCGTGTGCTCCATTGCAATAAAATAAAATTAAATTAAGTAATTGACTGCTTATGAGTTGTTGGTAATATAATTGATATTGCTAATAGGTGTGTGTACTGTTACACATAAATAGCAACTAACATAATGTAATATGTAGTCACAAATTACAGTGAAACTTATCATGGTAACTGGTTGGTAAGAAAATAACTGGTTATTAGATGCTGGTAACAAGTGTATACACTGTTCCACATAATAAGTATTAATTAACTCGGGATTGTATTTGTAGATTACAGGAGATATTGGTTATACTAATGGGTTGTTGCTAACTTGTTGTCAATATATAATAATATTATCAATTACAGGGTGTTCTTTTTTTTTTTTTTTTTTTAAAAATGTCATTTGGCCCTGTTAGCCATTCAGCCAGCTCAAAGTGTTTGTTTCTCTTACAATGTTCAGATTTCTTATAAGTATGATTATTTTCTCCAACGTTTAAGGACGACACAAGACGAACGCAACATTTAATTAAAACCACCGATCCCTAGGCCGGACTCGAACCGGCGACCCCTGCAACGAGAAGCAAGCACGCTACCCCTACGCTGCCGGGGTCGGCTAATTACAGGGTGTTACAAAAAGGTACGGCCAAACAATCAGGAAACATTCCTCACACACAAACAAAGAAAATATGTTATGTAGACATGTGTCCGGAAACGCTTACTTTCCATGTTAGAGATCATTTTATTACTTCTCTTCAAATCACATTAAACATGGAATGGAAACACACAGCAACAGAACGTACCAGCGTGACTTCAAACACTTTGTTACAGGAAATGTTCAAAATGTCCTCCGTTAGCGAGGATACATGCATCCACCCTCCGTCGCATGGAATCCCTGATGCGCTGATGCAGCCCTGGAGAATGGCGTATTGTATCACAGCCATCCACAATACGAGCACGAAGAGTCTACATTTGGTACCGGGGTTGCGTAGACAAGGGCTTTCAAATGCCCCCATAAATGTAAGTCAAGAGGGTTGAGGTCAGGAGAGCGTGGTGGCCACGGAATGAGCTCTAACATGGAAAGTAAGCGTTTCCGGACACATGTCCACATAACATATTTTCTTTGTTTGTGTGTGAGGAATGTTTCCTGAAAGTTTGGCCGTAGCTTTTTTGTAACACCCTGCATATAGTAATATTAACATTAATAATAAGTGTATGTACTGTTCCACATCCCCGAGAATATTCTCACATGGGATCAAAGTGAATATATCTATCTATCTAGCAATGCAGTCTGCCCGATTGCGTTCATCATGGTAACGTCTAACATATACTGACCGTCACTGTAGGACAAGTCAAAGTGGGACTTTTCAAAAAAAACACTTACACGTGACCATTATAGTCTGAGGTGGTAATTTCTGGCAAATGGAACTGGAAGCAATGGCATGCCAACAGTCCAGCCCTCATCAGACAACGTCTAACCGTAGACGCATATTTCTCCGCGCCCGTTGCAGTGCTCCAACGTCGAGCCAACACTGTGGACGAAGCTATTCTGTCTGTTACGTCTGTGCGGACAAGATGGAGGTCATCCCGCGCTGTGGTTACATTGTTGGTCCAGTACCCGTTCGTGGCTGTGTTCGACCCGTTCTATCTACCATTTCCACAAACGCACCACTGTCACGGTAACGTGCCCAGAACGAGCCGCAATGTCCGTTTTCCGGAGACCAATCATCCATCCACGTTCGAACTCACCCACATTCTAATATTGAGTTCTTTGAGGTCGACGAGTCATAACGGCACTTCTTTCACTTTTACACTTAGTTTGACTGATCTGAACCTACTGAGCGGGCGTAACACTGACCTGTCTGGTCATACAAAAGCGGACGCTACTGGGCCTGTGTGCACGCCATTTCTCTAGAATTACAATTAATTATTATTATTCCGTTATTCTACACATCCTCAGATTTTTCAGTGATTCAGACTACTTCTTATAGGAGCTGTAATTTTCACAATCAGTAGTGTATTAAGTTCTTTTAGTGCTCATGTAGATCAGTGGTTAAGTCATTCGCATTAAAGATACAAGGTCCTACGTTCAAATTCTGGTACGATCAGAAATACGGGATTTGATTTGTCACTTTATGCTTTGGATTCTTCGTTGAACATACACCTCCTAACGACAGAGGAGTGATTCACGACGTATATAGATTCAGTATACTTCTAACTCTATTGAATTTTAAAGTATTTTTTGGAGATCCCAGAAGCTATAGTTTCTTAAACTCCTTTTCCAATTTATAATGCGTATAACAATGTTCTAACTATTTAAATTATCCGTATTAATTGCTACCATTAATACATTACTGTTTTGAGTAAAATATAGGCCTACAGCATTTAGATCTATCTATCTATAAAACGAAAACTGGATAAATTTGTGCTAGAAAACCTCAGAAACTACAGATCAGCTTTCGATATGGTTTGAATATGATTTAAAGCTTAGAATCTGAGTTGATTTGTTTGGTATGTCTTCTATTTCAACATTACATAACACCAGAGCATCAAATGAAATTCCGGACGTGTGGTGAGGAATACCAAGAATGGAACGACTAGATGTTGCATTCTCCTCACTAAACACACAACTACAATGTCTCTGACCATAGACTTTAATGAAAGCAATAAAAGCAGTTTACGAAAATAACTATGTTGCTTGCTCCACACTAAACAAAACTTGAAATATTCTTTCCTTTCATTCGGAATATTCAATTTTTAAACGCTATAGATGGCCGTATTGTATGCGAGAAACTAAAAACGAAAAAATAACAGAGTTTTTCTTTGATCAAAATCTCTGTTAGCACAACTACAATGTCTGGCATCATCTTTAGCATTCTGTTCACAATAAAAGCACTAATTTATTTACTGTAATGTTATTCTGGATAGATTGCATTCCATCATATAGGTAAAACTAATACTACAATTTCCCTGGCATTTGAGATAGTACTGTAGATAACGAATAATATAACTTTCATTCTTTTTACTGTCGATTATGTTTTTTACTGGTTCATTTTCAATATCTGCATAAAAGGTTCACTCCACAAAGCAAAAATATCTGGCGTTTGGAGCAGAAGGTATATTCATTCACTTCACAGTGATCAGTCGTTATGTTCTTTTAAGCCTTCAATGTTGGAAATATAAACAGTTTAGGAAAACTGAAAGTTTTCGTATTACATTCTGAACTATATGTCTGAGTTTCTGGCATAATCCAGTTTTTAATCGTATTATAATCTATTTAACTTCTCGAGATATCGAATGTCATCTAAAATATCTGGCGTTTGGAGACACGGTAGAGCAGGAGAAGTACGAGATGTTGCAGGGAGTTTCGCTTGGACAAGTTGTAAGAATTTAGCGAAAACTTTTAACTGATAATAGTGGGCGTGTACTTTAAATATCACACATGAATAATACACAACAGATATCGTCCAATAGGATACATTCTTAGTATACAAGGAAAAAGCACCTTATTAACGTAACCACACAGAGAGATTGCTGCATTTTATGAATGTGAGGAAAACAAAAGCATTTGACTAGATAAAAACTGACCTTTTCACATGGTAAATTGCACCATGAACTATGATTTTAGAGTACATCAATACATCGCAAATGATGTAAATGTGTAAATACATCTAAAAGATCCGTTTTTACTTTTGGTTACGTGCTCAGTTCACTATCGTTAACAACTTCCATTGTGTTTTCTAGAAATTTAAAAACTAAATAAAAAAATTATATTTCTTAATGTCAATAACTTTTATAGTTTTAAATGGTAGTGTACACTGTTTCAAGTACCTTTTAATGCCTGATGCGGTTTCGTGATAATGACTCGAACGATAAAACTGAGGAAAACTGCGAGAGATACTTTGAGTACAAGGAAGCACGTTTCCTTTAGAAAAAAAATAGCTATTTTTATTAACTATAGCATTAACTTCGCCCATTTGACACAGTAATTTTGGAAATAGTTACTGTGAACGTAACACTTACTACCTCCAGTTTATCATGGAAGCTTTATAGTAATGGAAGCACTTAGGATATTTCCTGATTTCAGCGGCTACCACTGAGCGCGGCGGGTGAGCGGTAACGCTCTGGCCTCGCATTCGGGAAGACGCGGGTTTGAATCCCCGTCCGGCCAACCAGATTTGGATTTTCTATAGTTTTCCCAAATCACCCCAGGCGAATAGTTCCTTCAAAAAGGGTATGGCAGAATTCCTTCCCATCCCTTGCCTCAGTCCTTTTAGGCATCTAATGACCTCGGAGTCGACGAGGCATAAAACCTGAAGCTTAGAAAAAGCAGCTTTGAAAGCAATTTAAAAATTTCTATACCTCGACCATTTATACCGCGTCTACCATCAATCTATGTAACAATAGATTTTTAGATATTTCGTCAACGTTAAACCTCAACAAAAAATCTTCTATATCTAAAAACGAAAACCGGATATATTGGTCGTATAAAAACTCGGAAACTACGGAGCAGTTTTCAATGGGGTTTTCACCGTTTTAAAACTTGGAATCGTAATTCAGTTGTTTGACATGTCTTACGTTTCAACGTTAAATAACGCAGGGGAATTAAATGAAATTCTGAACGTATGATGACAAATCCCAAATATGGAAGGATTAGATGTTCAATACTTCGCACTAAACACACAACTAAATGTCTCTGGCCATAGCCTTTAATGAAAGCAATCAGATAACTTTACAATAATAACTATTTGGCACACTAAACAAAACTTGAAGTATTCTTTCCTTTAATTCTGGTTATTCATTTTTTAAACGCCGTAGATAGCCGTAACTTGTAGTATTCATTGCTTTAATTCGGGATATTCAATTTTTAAACGCCATAGATAGCCGCAAAAACAACAGACATTTTCTTTAAGCACGATCTCTGGACAACGTCTATGGCCAACAGCATTAGTCTTCTGCTTACGATAATATTATTCCGGATTCACTTTTGATATTTATATAAAAGGCTGAATCTGGGAAGTATCTGGCGTTTCGAGCAAATATTTATCCAGTCACTTCGCAATTGAATCAAATGTGAGTTTCTAACATAATCTACCGTTGTTCAGTAACGTAGTAATGCAATTTCTAAACCAAATTAACGAAGCTTGATATACATGAATCTTTTCCGACGAATGAAAATAGTGTTCATGCAAATAAACTTCAACCTACCCGTTTCTTGGTAGGGAGCGGGTGAATCTAGGTTTGCTTCAAATCCGAAAAAAGTTGGCGCGAGTTTTATGAAAATTTGTACAAATGTATTTCATTGAGGGAACTCTGCTAGTATAAGAATGAAATGTCCCTACAACAGTGTTTTACTCGTTACAACATAGATACGTGTACCACATCCATACAGAACCCCTACGAAGAACGTAGGTTTTAAGTCTTATCCTGCCATAAAGGTTTCGGCTTTCTGAAAACATGGATACTTCAAAAGGCTATGGCCGAATGGTATCTAGTTCCTTGTCCCGCTCTCTCCCTGCTCTAAATGACATAGACGTCGACGAACTGTGAATCGCAAATCATAAAATACCATCTCTATATATGATCGAACCCAAAATGTCAACAGATCATTCTAGCATAAAATGTTATTACATTGCTTGCGTAACCAGAGTGATATATTACACACATACACACAAAAGTGTTTATATCATCTGTGTTGCGAAACTAATGCTGTCTGGAAAACTTACTTTAATCAGAAAAAGTTATTTCAATACTAGCGATTAAAATAGATTAACCACGAGACCACTTAATTGTGATGACTGAAATGATTTTACTGAGTGCATCACGCTAATTGATTTCAAGAGAAGATGACAGTTGTAACGTTCTCCGCACGATTAACTCTTTCGCTGATTCGCCTTCAAAAGAACCACATCAGAGGGAGGCGTGAAAGAGGATGTTTTCTCCAGTAAGCTGAGCTATAGACCGCACTGTTACCAACATAAGTTTTTCCTTTCATTGTCGTTTAGGGATATTCACAAAACCACCTAAATCAAAGAACATTGCTAAATTACTTTCATTATCCAGATTCTATAAGTGTTGGGTAATTGGTACTCGATCAATAATTAACTAACGGGGTTTCTAAGATTCAACTGTTTATTTAGTTAATCAATAATTTTCGTCAAGTGGTAAGCCCTCCTGGAAACGATAAAAGTTCGTCCTTAAAACTAGGACAAATGCAATCGGAATCACGCTACTATTACACTGCTATGAAGCAAAATTTTTTTGCTCATGTGATGGACGAAGATCATGTACGCTATGATTTTGTCATTTATCTTTTGATACAGCTTCTTATTCATCAAGCTCAGGATTCACATTCGGAAGGATGCGGTTTAAAATCCCCATCCGACTATCCAGATTTGGGTTTTCCCTGGTTTCCCGAAATTAATCCAGGCGAATGCCGGGATGGTTCTTTCAAAAGTCCTTATCCCAATTCCTTCCTGTTCGTTGCTCCCAGTGTTTTCCCGCCTGTAATGACCTCGAAGTCAATGAGGTGTCTTTAGATTGCTAGCAGAGTTATTAGAGAGAGCAAAAGTGTGGATTATAATAGGAGATTGAAAATTAAGTTGAACAGAAACATTTATAAGATGCTTTCAGTCTCAAATTCCATATATCAGTCGATAAAATCATAGTGACGTATTCCGTTTAGTAAAACTATCCCTGCAGCATATTTCGGTTAGAAAATCTATCAGTATACTTCATTCAGTACGGATCGTAAATATTTTTTCTACATTTTAATGTAATCTCTTGAGCTACAGCTGGGGCTTCATAACTATTAGATTTTGGTCAGAGTCTATATCATCTCTCGGGTACTCTTTGCAGTCTAGAACTTGGTTTCAGGGTCTTTGTTGAAAAAAATCTAGCTCATGTTTGCCTGTAACCTCTCGACGCGACGTTTCCAACTCTGTATCCTTCGTACACGATTCTTAAATTGTGCGTTTGTTTTGATCAAGATAATATTTTCACAGAATTTTAACAACATGCTTACTACCTTTTTTCTAAATAAAATCTTCTTATGGGATTTCCCTTATATCTTCTCCCACAACCATTGTAATACACTCATATAGTCGCGTGTACTACGTTCTTTAATATGAGACAAATATTATTTTGCGAAGATTAAAAAGAAAAGCATGAGGATGGTTCTATTCGGTTTGTGCGCATGGACTATGTGTGGAAAGCCAGTAAGAAAGAAGCATGAACGTTCTATAATGGTTGTGAATGTTTCATGTCAACGTATTGCTCGAGACAAGAGGAGGCTGTTTCTGCAAGAGACGGCAATATCGTTGAACGGTGTGGGGGAGAATATTGCGTAGCCTGCATTCCTGGGACTTAGCTGCGGGGACTGGAAGAGCCAACACGAGGTGGCCCAACGCGAGTAGTGATTATACAGAGTAGTAGTGTGGTAGTTTAGCAAGGTTTTATTGTAAACCAATGATTCTATGATTCGTGCAGAAAAAGTGTGGTATCGATCTTCGCATCAAAGAACGGTAATCCTCCGAACATAAGTTTTTTTCTTTTCTCATGGGCACTGCATACTGGTTGTTGCCCATAAGCGCCCTGTAGCCAACGCTACTGAAACTCTGCTCAAACAACTGAGAATAGTCGGTACTTTTCCTTTTGGGGGGCTCATGGCCGATTGTTTTCTTTAAGTGAATTGCTATTAAATTATTTCTTCTTTTTATGGAGTGTAGATCTCACATTTAAAAACTAAATATTCCTGTTTGTCATTACACGTGTTTTAACAATAAAATTTAATCGTATTTCAATTCAATAATCTACAATCTCTAATTCATTAAATCACTTGTATCAACAGTTAAAAATCATCTCAGAGAATAAATAATAAATTACCAATATTAAGTAATAAAACCATAACAACAGCAAAATAATAATAATAATTTAGGTAACACCGGTAGGTAATACACCGCATTCCAATCACCTGTGATTATTAGATTTTCTTCCCATCTCTAACGCATTGGATTAATTCTTCAACTTCATCATAAATTTTCTCTATTTAGACATCACCTTCTTGTAACGTTGACACATACAACTGTAGTAATGTTGCTGGCCTAGTCTTAGTTTCCTTCCTCATTAAAACCACGCTGTTACCAAACTATTCTTAATAACTCAACACTTTTCCTGATCTCTTGTCCATTACAAATCCCACACCAGTAACAACTCTTACGGCCTGTGTGCTAATTAATCTGTACTGGCATCTAAGCCCGTCAAAAATGATGGATTGAACAAAGAATTTTGGCAATTCATTTCATCGTTAACTAAATACAATTATTACTAAAGAATGCTCATAACTTTGAATTTGATTAAATATATATGTTTCTTCGCTTACAGTAAAAGCGGTATCTCTTGACATAGATTCTAAGAAAACGTCTACGTTCAACCTATATAAATCAACAAAAAATACTTAACTAATAATTAATATATCGATTTCAGTGAAATACATGGGTTTTGGGAATTCATTTCTTCGCGAATGCTTCGTTAAATAGAACTGTTATTAAATAACAGTAAGCTCTCTGTTGTTAGTTCGACAACTATGACGGGAATTGTGACGTCATAACTTCACAGCCTTACGAACATAGCTACATGATGATCAAGCTTAGCTTTCTATTAGTACAGATTACCCATATCAGAAATCCTTCAAAGTGTTCCAGTTATCATAACAAACTGCAATAATTTCAGTAATCTCCTGTTTTAAGTTTTTTAATCCATCTGTCCTATTCAGACTTCTACGTATCAACTCATAGAATGTTACCGAGCGTGGTGGGTGAACGGTTAACGTTCTTGCCTCACATTCGGGAGAGGACGTGGGTTTGAATCCCCGTCCGGGCATCCAGGTTTGGGGTTTCCATGGTTTCTCCAAATCGCTCCAAGTGAATGTCGAGATAATTCCTTCAAAAAGAAGAA
Organism: Vandiemenella viatica; assembly: GCA_031002005.1. Lineage (NCBI taxonomy): Eukaryota > Metazoa > Arthropoda > Insecta > Orthoptera > Morabidae > Vandiemenella > Vandiemenella viatica. Next base: position 84,808,188 of record JARYHS010008074.1, read on the forward strand.
AAAGGAAAAAAATCACAGAATGTTTCTATTT
>JARYHS010008074.1:84809218-84856663 GCA_031002005.1 Vandiemenella viatica
ATTTATTATTACAATATTTTCAATCGCCCAACCATAAAACACTGTTACAATTTTCATCAACATAATATAAGCCTTTCGTGCAGAGTCTTAAATAGCGCGGCTTAAATGTTTAAATTAGAATCCTATTTGTTTTTTACATTCTCAAAGAATCACTTATATATTTCAGAAATAAAATATAACAGTCACTCATTTTCAGAAGCTTCTGGTCTGTGCATTTACCGAAACATAAAGCTTCTCACCTTGGCTCTTGTTCACGTGAGTTTACTTGTGCTTACCCGGAAAGCATAAAGTAATTAATAACATATAAGGCTCTTTCCCTTCGATCGTGGCCACTTCAAACCTTCCTCTGAAATGTATAAAACGTTAAAAAGAAATCTCAAAACTACTAAATCATACCAAATAGTTAGAGATTAAATAATTTTGACTTAAGTATTTAATCCACAGCTTTTCCTTAAATTTTGTTAGGCCCACTGACCGGTATATTATTTAAATTTCCTTGCACAACATATTTTTCGCAAATAATTTCTCGAATTTCTTAATACTTTCACTGACAATCCCTAACCATTCATTCAATATCACCCAAAATGCGGAACATTGGAAATTTACGATTTCAAGTTACTAAAGTTCGTATCAATTTCTTGCACACTTGTTGCACAATTATAAATTATAAAATCAATAGTTGGTGGCTAATTCACAACTTCTAAAATGGAACAGAATTTAAATAGCAGACGTCCCAATTTTAAAACAATGGCGCAATTGCTAAGTGTCAACTAATAATTAATTTCCCTTGTATTATTATTGCTCCCCTAATCTGACACACTTAAACTTAGTTCTTGCTAGTTTCAACGAAAACACCTAATTTGAGTGATTATACCAAAATCACTACTTTCGATGAATAACTACAATAAAAGACCAGACAACTACTTACTTCCCGAACCTGACAAAACACCAACTCAGACGGTTACCGCAAACAACAAGATGCACACGCTAAACTTAGACACTGCCACAAAAATTAATACTTTGCTCTGGACCTAACGTCAGACTGCCGACAAAGATTGGTGATGAAAGAGCCACGCTTGGTGGCGGATCCTGTTTTTATACTGACGCTTCTTTTGATGCAACCCTTACCCCTACGCGAGGATCCTAATATTACACCACGCTCGCAATTCATAATTTTTACAATAAAACTCAGACTAATGTCTTAAAATACACTCTATATAGCCCTAGAACCATCACAAGCGTTACGAACAATGAATTTTTTCTCGACATGTGGAAAAACAATGAATTTTACAAATATTTAATTTACTGCTCAGGCGTCATGCAACGTTGAAACATGGCTTATGCCAAAAGATTCAAGTCTCATCCTAATCAATAAAAAGGTTGAAAATCTAATCGAAATCTGCTTAGTGTTTTTTTCTTCTGAAACATATACATACGGGTTATATTTTATAGATACATAGTTTTACCGACCACTCTGTTCAACTACCTTTTCTTACAATGATTCCCTAAACAGTTACCTTATAGTATCTTCCATCCAATGTGTTTTACGGCAATTATCACAGACAATTTTACCTTTGCTCCATCTTTAACCCTTGTATATCGTACCCATAATGTGTTACTCATATCTTCCCATTTTTCTCAAATAAGTACTTGACTAATTTTTCGTAGTATTATTCCCTTGCTCCGTTCTACATTCTTTCACTACCTTCTATTTAAATCTAGACTTCCTCCCCCGCACATAATATAGATCACTGCAATTAACCAATTCTGTTACAGTTTCAAGTATCAGAATACCTGCATTTCACTTGCTCGTTTAATAATGAAAACGTTGTAAATCCCTTTCATCGAAAGTTATTTCGAAGTAGTAAAAGGCGTATTAAAAAACCCTTCCTTAAATATTTCGACAAAAACCCGTGTAGTTCATTATATTCGCGGGTTTTTAGTAAGTACAGATATAATCTACGCTAATAAAAGGCTATGCTTTGTCATTGTGTAGCCATGTCCGTAACGCCTTCGTCACGTTATCGGCTTTCGTTGGCGGGTTACAACGGCCAGGGATATTAATCGAGGTTATGGGCGTTATTTAATAACAATTGGCTTGTTTCCACTAAGAATATATCGGGCGTATAGTAGTTTTTAATGATTAATCATGCTAAGGAGATAACAAAAAACAACCTTATTTAATATAAAAGATAAAGATTAGAATTATTTGTAGAAAATAAAATCGACAAAATCAACCATAGTGACACGTGACCGCGAACGCCAATGAGAAAGCATTACGTCATAGCGTCCCTAGCGCCACAGAAGTGGTTGACATTTACATGTAATAGAACAGCTTGCGTAGTAAATTTTTCGTTTGTAGCAACTTCTGTGTTGGTAATTTTGTTATTGTTAATTATTTGGCGAAAGAGAAGTTTAATTCATTGTGGAACAAGGTTTCAGCAAAGCAACCAGTTGTAATTTGCCCAAAATTGACGCTGTAGCCATTGGAAGATTTTTCGCCTCAAACATAGACTTCTGCTCGTCGGAATTATATACAAGTGTCAAATATACATTATAAGCTGAAATCAGTTTCGTAAACAATAATCTATTGCTTAGAGGTACTTTTTTAAGTTAATTGATATGGTTTTGATGTTACTTTTGCGAAGTATAAGCAACTGTTAGGGAGTTCTATAATTACCGTGACGTCGCAATCTGATAACGAATTCTTGTAGAACTCGACGAAACAAATCGAAAATAAAGAATAATGTTTTTTTATATCTCGCTTTGTTTCCGAGATATAGCACGTTAAATATGAGTTATAGTTCCTTGTGCTTTTGGTGACGTTGTTCGGTACTATTATTTCTGTGCCGTGTCTTAACTTTTCAGCTGCATCACGCCTAAGGTATGTTTCTTTTATATATATAAACCTTTTCTAGAAAAATATATCCTCAAAAACAGGTGTGGTAAATTTTAAAGCTATGTCACTGCCAGTTTCCAGTCTGCTCTAAGCTTCATATCAGCCTAACAACATCATCTTTTAGTGACGATATCTCGAGAACTAAGAGAGACATTAAAAACAATTATTTTTTATTTTCGAATTGTTTCGTCAAGCTGCTTAAGAATCTATCATCAGATTGTGACGCCACTTAATGATGTTTATTCTATGAAAAATAAAACTATAGAAAGATTTTAGAACATAAAACCAAAACAAACTCAACTCATACCTTATTACATTATCATTACTTGAAAAGTAGTGGTTCTGCAAAATTCATCATTTTTGCTTTGGATTTAGAAATATATTATGCACTAACACTTACATCGAAATCGTCTTCACAAAAATAAATACTTCTGTCTGCAGGTAAACTGTGAGCATCCTCCCTCCTTGCAAGTTTTAACCACTTTCTCCGTATTTTTTCATTGTTTGGAACATATATAAATAACTTATCTGGTGTTTTTATTGTTGTGCTTCTACACTTCGGCACTACACAGTACTTATAAAACGAGGAACTCATGTTTAACTAAAGAAAATCTACACATGCCATATACGTACACGACTGTTTACATTCATATCAGACGCTATGACGTCATCCAAGACGCCATGACAGTTGCGAGGTCCCTGTTATCGCTATTTTGACTGCGACAAGCAAGGTTTGATAGCCCGCTTTATTTGGCACTTGGCCCTAACATGCCTTTTAACGGTCGTCGCTACCACCTCGCCGATTGTATTAGTATAATGTACTTTTATTACAAAAGTTTCAATAATCTCTCAATTTGCGCAACGGATGTTGTAATATTATGTAAATGAATTTCACTGCACTTTTGCTACAATTCACAATTTATTTTACTCAAAATTTCACATAAAAACCAATGCTGTTACTGACACAATATTCTCTACAATTTTGCATTGCTCTAGCCGCAATCAGTCTCTTCACATGTACCCGCTATGCTCGCTCAAAACAGTCTCTCTCGCCATATTGGCTTCTTCTTTCTACGACACTCAATCTCATACTCACTCAAGATCATCCCTCTCGCCATATTGGCTTCTTCCTTCAACGACCACATAACATTACAGTATTGCCAACTTCTCGCAACATAAATTACTCAAATAACTTAAAACTACCCCATACTATACAAACTAATATACTGAAAGACCTATTTATAAACAATTTATAATATAATACTAAAACACAGTAATGACTGGTGAGTGGGAACCTCACACATGCCCCCAACTTTGCCACTAATTAGCACTTTTTGTGACCACAAAAGTTGATTATTTGGGGCAAAGTTCAACCCTTTCACCAGGCATTACGCCTCTACACACATTCAAGGCAAACATTATCATAACCATTCGTAACAGAATCATACCAATAAGAAATGCAAAAATTTACAACATTCAAATATACAAAAAAATTACTTAATTCTACAAACATTAAAATTTTACACTTGGTTGTACACGTCTCATGTGTGTACTTGGGTGTGGTAATATTTACCATCACCCTAAAACCATCGGTCTACTTTTTCTTATACTTCCAGTTTTTCTTTAACTTATTACATATTGTCACTGTCAAATTTTTTATTTCACACAATTCTTTAATGTACCATACAAACTCTATTCTTATATAACCGCAAAACAGCTGTTCACGAGCCAATGACCTGCCCTTGGCTCGCGCGTACCAAACATTGTTATAAATACTTGTGCGGGCCTGCATACCCTGCGCTCGCTTAGGAGTTACTACAAACAGCTGATCGGTCAGAGATCGTGTGTTATACACAACTACAGCATCGTTGCAATTGCTTTCAGTACTATACATCTTACTATTTACAACAACAAGTTCACTGGTTTTGTCAACATCATCATTCTCAAAATTAATCACAATTCTCTGATTACACATTAATTCAGTTGAAATATTACTTCCGGTGACAGACTCGCCATCGGAATGAAAAACAGCAATACCAACATCTGAATACAAATTGTCACCAATAGGATTAGTTACAACATCGGGATTTGATTCACTCCTCAACTTAATTCTACCATTTTCACAATCAGATACAATAATTTCACAATCTGTTATTTCAGCCACATCCATTAAATTATTTTTAGTGTCAAATCTATTAATCATTTTATCATTAACTTCGCTACACAAATTACTGTTATTTTCGTCGTCTCGACTATTTGATTCCTCAAGTATTTCTACAACAGTACTCTTACATACATTAACATCGCATGTTCCACCGCCAATACCTTCATTACACATTTCATCTTCTATAATAAGCTCTTGGCTTTGAAAAACATCATCTCCTACTAAATCTGATACAACACTGCTATTTGCACCAGTAATAACATCATCATTTACCATATCAGTTACACAAAAGCTTTTTTCTGCATCAATTATCACATCATTTACTACAATACTATTATTAGTATCCTCCGATACAACACTACACATTTGAGAAATATTCTTGTCGCATTCAGTATTAACTACTACATTATCAGTTACTTCCACATTATCATTTTTATTACATTGAACCACAGGCTCAGTAGCTTCATCCCTAATATCATCAATTACCTCGCTTACAATTACCTGATCAGTTTGAATATGGACACTGTCAGTTATCATATTACTCACATCAAATTCATTAATATGCATATCATAATCTTGTTTGTTTAAGTCAGTACCAACTGACATTACTTCTCCATTAGAACAATTCCCATTTTCAATAACAACATTCATACATTTTTCATCACATTCAGCAACCACACATGGCTCTTTACAACTTTCAGAAGACGTTACACAATCGTTATCCTTACAAAATTCAATTCCGGCAGCTTTAATGGATTCTAAACTAGCAATATTATCATATTTTTGAATCAAAATCACATTATCAATTACATTGTTCTTTAAATCAAATTCATGTAGTAAACCTTCATAATATTTTATGAAATCACTCCCGATTTGTTCCAAAACAGATCCCTTATATTTTTCACTCCTTTCAGCCCATGTAAAAAATCCTTTGACTAATTTACGTACTTCTAATTTGATCTTCTCAATTTCTGAATCCACTATCCCTCTATCCACTTCATTATCAAGAAAAAAATTCATTTTACCCTGAGTTTCCATTAGTTTATTTAAAACAGATTTATAGACTTCATCTAAATCTTCCCCAAGTTTAATGAATTTTTCACAACTGTTCTCCAAATTAAGTTTTAACTTATCTATTAATTTTTTCCTTTCACTAATCAACTTAGCTTCCAAATTCTCTCTAGTATTAGCATATTTATAACTTATATTAACCATTCTCTTAGAACTCTCCTTATCCCATGTCGCATATTGAATACTATTTTCCACTAACCCTTGTGATAACTCCCATATTAAATTTACCTTATTTTCAATCACCTTAATATCAACTCGCATATCCCTGATTAACCGCCAAAACTGAAATCTTTTCTCATCACTCATTTGGTCTAAAACATTTTTCAAACCTTTCAATAACTTATCTACATCCCAGTTAATTTCAAAATTCTCCATGTTTAATTCTTACAAAATCACAAAAAATTCTCAATTACTACGATCTAAACTGCTCTCGCTTTTTCAAACAATGGCACTCATACTTGAAAGACCAATCAACAATCGCATTCATACTAACTGATTATTATACCTCTGTACAGTACTTACATTTTCATTGTTAATCCTTTTTAAAACACTTTTCCACTGATTCTATACCTTTTATTCTTGCAAAACACTTGAATTTAAATCTTCCGACACACTTTAACACGTAACACACGCAAATTTTCGATTCGCGACGCGGGAGATTCTTGACTCCGCTTCCTGCTTTTCCATTTGCATCTTCTTGAGGCTGCTTTAAAATTTTGGCATCTGCTTGTATCGTGCTGACCCTCGGAATAGCATCTGCTTGTATCGTGCTGACCCTCGGAAAATAGCATCTGCTTGTATCGTGATGAATCCAGCGTCTACTTGATTTCTTCTCATTTTCAGCGACAATCAATGCTGCGATGATCTTCACGTCTGCTAACCTCTGCTCCAGAAACTGCTAGCTGGCTCCAGTCGAAGAATACCCAAGGTCGTTATTGAATAAATGCAATATTTTGCACTTATCCTGGCAGATTCGTCGCCACTTTGCGAGGTCCCTGTTATCGCTATTTTGACTGCGACAAGCAAGGTTTGATAGCCCGCTTTATTTGGCACTTGGCCCTAACATGCCTTTTAACGGTCGTCGCTACCACCTCGCCGATTGTATTAGTATAATGTACTTTTATTACAAAAGTTTCAATAATCTCTCAATTTGCGCAACGGATGTTGTAATATTATGTAAATGAATTTCACTGCACTTTTGCTACAATTCACAATTTATTTTACTCAAAATTTCACATAAAAACCAATGCTGTTACTGACACAATATTCTCTACAATTTTGCATTGCTCTAGCCGCAATCAGTCTCTTCACATGTACCCGCTATGCTCGCTCAAAACAGTCTCTCTCGCCATATTGGCTTCTTCTTTCTACGACACTCAATCTCATACTCACTCAAGATCATCCCTCTCGCCATATTGGCTTCTTCCTTCAACGACCACATAACATTACAGTATTGCCAACTTCTCGCAACATAAATTACTCAAATAACTTAAAACTACCCCATACTATACAAACTAATATACTGAAAGACCTATTTATAAACAATTTATAATATAATACTAAAACACAGTAATGACTGGTGAGTGGGAACCTCACACAGTCTAGAGCGTTTTTGAGCTAAATTTAAATTCGCTTTTACAAATGCAAAATACATAATGTAAATGTTCGATTCTTTACAAAATAAGATGTTTTTTTGAGTAAAATAGATAATAAGGTGAAGTATTAACCTATTTTTCAAATTTAGTCAACTACCCAATTGTATATAGTTCAGCATCCGTGAAGAAATGGATTACCAAAACATTGAAAAAGTATATATTGCGTTTAAATAAACATATTAATTATTGGTTTATTTTTGTTTACTAATATTTAGTCGATATAGATGTTTTCTTATACTCCCTGTCCAAAGATATCGCTGTTACCGTAAATCTAAGAAATATGCAGTGATTACTTCTTTTTTTAAGGTAATTAGCGGTATTTACGTATTAACAACTGTATTTAGTTAAGCAACTAGCAGGAAATGAACTGCCAGAGCACTGCCTTTAACAAGTTATTTCTGACCGAGTTTCAAGATATTCATATAGGATGTAGATGTTTCCGCAATATTCTATGTCAATATTATAATAAACTCGAAGAAATTAAGTGCCGGAACTCTGCCTTTAACTCGTCATCTTTTGCGGGCTTAGAAACTAGTCTTTTCATAAATGATACATGCTTTGTCTTGAAGATAATTTACTGTACAGATTTATTGCAGCACTTAAGCATAGCCAGTTTCTTCGACACAACGACTTCACCAAACCTAGCGTGCTGGGTGAACGGTTAACGTTCTGGCCTCGCATTCGGGAGGACGCGGGTTCTAATCCCCGTCCGGGCATCCAGATTTGGATTTTCCATGGTTTCCCAAATCACTGCAGGCGAATGCCGGGATGCTTCCTTCAAAAAGGCCATTGCCAAGTTTCTTCCCGTTCCTTGTCACCAGTCCCATCCCGCTTCTAATGACCTTTACGACAGTATTTTCGTGTTTTGAGGTAATAGAACATGGAAAATTATGACTTTTTCCAAACCTCGTTTGTTAACGATGAGGCTACCTTCCATTTAAGTGATCGCTACAATGTGCGTATATAGGAGTTTTAAAATCCCAATTCAGCTGCTGAACATGAAAGAAATTATCCGAATGTCAACTTGTTGTGTGCCATCTCTCAATCAAAAGTGTACGGCCCTTTCTTCTTTGAATGGAAATGCTCATCTTCCAGCAGAAGGGAGCTCCTTTCCATTGGCATCTGGAAGTGCGATATTTCCTCAATGACGGCCATCCCAGTGTTCACATTGGATTAGTATTAGTCGCCGTGGACAGAGAAACCTGAAACTACACGCTCTGCTCCCTCGTTCTCCAGATTTCATATACTGTTTTTTTGTGTGTGTGTTTTTTTAGTTTTAAGTTCGGTTTTTGTTCAGCCTTTACCCACGAATATTGAAGAACTGAAATAAATGTACAAAAATGACGTTACCGAAAATGTTACGCACAGTATCTGGGATGAATTTTGTTATGACCTTGAATTCGTCATACCAGACCATCAGTTAGACATAGAAAATTCGTAAGATGGTAACAAAAACTTGATTACATGTAGAATTGATATTGTAAAAAAAAAAAAAAAAAAAAAAAAAAAAAAAAAAAAAAAAAAAAAAAAAAAAAAGTTTTTCTAAAATGATTCGTTTATAAATATACAACACATTCAATTCGGAAACTTCTTTTTGTGACACACTGTACTTTTCAATTATATGCTGTGTATTGAGAACAATACAAGATCATATTATTTATAACTCTGTGACTACCTTAAATTATATTGAGAAGTTTTTTTCTTTTTTTTCTTTTTTTTCTTCGAAATGATGTAGTATCATATAGAGTGAACAATTTACATTGCACTCACGAATTAATTATAAATCTACAACATGTGACATCTGATGTAACAGAAGTGTAATAAAGAAGAAAATAAAACTCAACTTAAGGCTTGTTTCATTTAATATGCTGACGCCAGTATATTTTAAAATCAAAGACGGTCTGTTAACAACAGAATGTAATGAATGGTTTTAATGCCGCATGCCTTTCGGTAATGTGGTGTTACGCGTGTTCAGTGGAATATTTGGCCGGGAATAGCAAGTGGTGGTACTGGCAAACACGCAGCCTTCGTTACAAACATTCCATTGAAGGTGTCACTAGATGGAATTCCGTATGAAAACAAAACAGTTTACTACAAAAACAGACCGTATATAATTTCAAAAACTAGTAAAAAATTAAAAATGGAAAAGCTATATTAGTGCATGTTTGTATAAAATTACTACCGAGGTTATAAATATTAAAAAAAAAAATTCAATGCGTACTTAGTACCTCTGTGTTTCGTAAAATGAAAATTGTTTCGTATTCCTTTCTTCAACAGATTATTATTTTTGGCATAAAGCATAATGTTTAAAATAAGAAATAGAACTGTTCTTGCACTTTTAGAATTATCGGTGTTGGCAACAGAAACTAGTATTAAATTGTTTTTCTCATAACTACAAGAAATTCAAAAATGATAAAGGAATTCTCTGAAGTTTTAATTCGTTGAACTTTCAAGTGTGGTTTGTTGCTGAGATAGTCAACAGTCTGTTACTTTTTAATCAAAATATAAAATTGTATGTCTGTTATTTCTGTTATAAGATAAGACTAAGAGGACGGGTAGATAAATGGAAATAAGATGCCTTTACAATCCATGGCACGAATCCATCATGAATAATAATGTGAACAGGTGATTAACTCTGAAGGCCAATGCAATACTGAGAAATAAGGTGCATGTTTTTGAAAATTTAGTTTAGAATTTGAAATTAAAATCCAAAGACACGTAAATAATTTTTCTTCTTATAACTCCAATCACAGAAGTATATTTAGTTAAACACAGACCCAATACCAAAAATCTGTTTCATTTCTCTTGTCTAAACGGTTGGTAAATGGTAATAGCAGATTTAATCGGCAAAAAAAAAAAAAAAAAAAAAAAAAAAAAAAAAAAAAACCTATATTGTTTTGTAAATACTTTACTTTTATATCTTTAAGTATTTTTTAGGTGAATCTTTTTCAGTGTTTTATCTATATATTTGACATCAACATCAGAACGAAAAAGGGTAGATGATTACATAGCCAGGCACAATGTGGATGGGTTCTTGTTGATTTCCCTAGTACATGTTATTAACGGTTCTCAAATTCAAACTGAGAAGTGATGGCACACAGTACCTTAGTGACATGTCCTTGTGACAAATTTATTTCATTAAAATTGTGCAGACATGGAGAAAGTAAATCTGTGTCCAATATTCATTTCTAAGAAATTAGGAGACATAGCATGTTTGTTTCAGATTCAGAAAGTAAAAAAAATGGATGTGGGGGTAAATTACAGTTAGATATTGCTTTACTTGAAGGAGTTCTCTGAAAACCAGCCAAGTTGATTGTAGAGCGTGGTAGATTTGTCTGCAACGTGCGGAGCGTACATTTTTCAAGATCTTCCTCTGGTCTGATAGGTGGCAGTGAATAGTTGATAGACTGGCCACTTTCTTCGCTGGTCGGTGTTGCGCTGTAAACAGCGGGCGAAGAAACCGTATCATTTCTATTGTCGGGCGGGAGCTGGAGGTATGATTTCTCATCCGGCATTCAATTCGCTCTCACCGCCTCCTCCGCCTGGCTCTTCAGTTATTCATTGAATTCGTTATGTATCCGTCAGGGGGTAGGACTGCTGGTTGCTCATCGCTCCGCCACTGTAAATCTCCGGCGGCTGTAGCTGCGGTGTGGTTGCCATGGCGATGGCCGGCGGGCGTCTCATGAATAAAGCAGGCGCCAAAGGGAAGAGAAGAAACTGCCAACTCTTTGCCACGTGGAAGCGACACCTCGTGTTCTCCAGGCATTCCCCTTAATACATACCCTTAAGCTACAAACCGGTGCATGGAGGCAACGTATTTTATTGTCTATTTAAACTTCAGTCTCAAAAGCGCAAATGTTTGACTTCCAAACCATAATGTACAGCAAATTCGCAGTAACGAATAACGTATATCTATTAAACGTTAATTTGTTAAGCAAGCAGGTGATTGTAGATTCTATCTTCCATAATAACCGCGCAAGTGCCAGTCGAGCCTCGTGCGCATACAGATCCGTACTCTAAGCACTTTAATAGATTTCTTATATGTGGCAGGTCAAACTGGTCGTTTATAACAAAAATCAATGCTTCAGCCGTTTTCAAATTAACTAGTTAACTACGCTTCATGGCTCCCAACGTCGGCCGATATTACTGTTTAAACTGCTAGTACAATAATTTGGTACAATACGTATACCTGTGTTAATATGCAATGAACTCTCAATTAAGAGCAGGTTTTCATAGAATAGTATTAACACATTGAAAAATTACCTGAAAGCAAAAAATTGTTATATAAGAACGAAGTCTTTCTCGGCGTTGAGAATGTATAAACTGCTCTCGGGTGACTAGCCGAGTCAAGAGTGCGTTGTTACACGATATTTCGGCGACTAGAAACATTGCCGCCATCTTCTGGTGAATTGTTGCTCGAAAATTTGAAATTACATTAGATGTAAGTATTTTCAGTATTTGTTGTTTTAATACAGGATAGGAATTGGTGTCGTGCAAATGCCTTCTACTTTCGCTCGAACTCACTCAGTTATTCATTTGACCTGTCCTCTCTACCAGGGCGAGCTGTGACCGCTTGATAGATTTTTTTTTTTATCTGCTTAACGTCTCTCTAACAGCAAGGTCTTTAGAGATGGGAAAGAATGGGGACAAGGAATGGGTAGGAATTCGGCCATGGCCTTTTGAAGCAAGCATCCCGGCATTTGCCTGGATCGATTTGGGAAACCATGGAAAACCCAAATCTGCATTCCCGGACGGGGATTCGAACCGCCGTCCTCCCGAATGCGACGCCAGAACGTTAACCGTTACACCACCACGTTCGGTCCGCTGGATAGAGTTATAGCGAACTGTATGCATTCGTTACTGAGTAACGAGCTCATCACCTGACTCGAAGTACCGAAACGTTACACACAAATTCGTTTCGTTACTCGTACTTGTCGTGTAGAAGTTAGTTTGATTCGATAAACGAACCAATACGACGCATCATACATCATGCGGGAGCTGGAACGATTCGTCCAACGATTGAATGAACGGGTGTTTGTTGTGATAGTAATTGATTTAAGTGCGATTGTTTGTGATATAATTCTTATATAATATTCAGTGCAGTAAATCAAGTGTACATTCAGAAGGTTTCCGTAAGATCTGTGTGCTAATTACTTTAAGTTTTATCCAAACGAACAATTTGGCTAAACTTAATTTACTAAATGAACAATTTACTTAAATTTTAGGAAGTACTAACGAAGGCACGTGACGCTACTCGATGCTTCATGCTAGTGCTCGATTTTCTCAATAGTAACTAGCAACGTAACGATACGATGGCAACAAAGTCATCCTGCACGTGACGCGACTCAGTGTGATGCTTTATGCTGGTTCTCGATTGTATCAAAAGCAACGAGTAGCGTAACGATATGATAGCAACCAGTGTTGGACAATTAACGAATTCATACGAGTACACAATTTCTCGTTACTTTTACAGCTCTAACGCTGGAGCTTTCCCAGACTCTGTGACTGAACGAAGGCTCGGCAATACAGAAACAGCGCACAGTGTCTTCCTTGCGTATGCCGCCCAACAAGTAGGTACATCAGAGAAAACGGAACAAGATGTACGGCAGGGTCACTCTCGAAATTACAGTACATCAGTGACTACTAGCTATACTTTGTGTATATTCTTTCAATCAAGCCGTCGTAAACATATGTAAACAAAATGTTAGAAACCGTGAACTCATAACACAATGTAATGAAAACCATAAAACAGTTATCTATAAGCAATATACAGTTACAGTATACCATGAATCCACATTTAGTGCATTTTTATTTATACGGAAGCCTCAAATATATGTTGTAAGGATTTATATTAATATACGACATTGAACACACTTCAATAGGGTAACTGACATCACTCTAATATGTAATTATAAATAACGAAAGGATCTACCACATGTTCAGGGGAAAGATTGTTCCGCTTTCATGAAATATTGACACCAGCTCTGCTAAGAAGCCGCACCGAGCGTGGTTGGTGAGTGGTTAACGCTCAGGCCTCGCATTCGGGAGGTCGCCGGTTCGAATCCCCGTCCGGGTATCCAGATTTGGGTTTTCCATGGTTTCCCCACATTACTCCAGGCGAATGCTTGGATGCTTTCTTCAAAAGGCCATGGCCGAATTCCTTCCCGTTCCTTGTACCCCAGTCCCATCCAGCCTTTAATGACCTCGAAATCGACTAAGTAAAAGAAAATAGAGAGAGAGAAAAGTCGCTCGCTTGCAGCGCTTGTACTTGAGTAGTTTTAGACACCTAAGTGTATTATTTTTGCTCTAAATACACATCTGTTAATTAGATTATCTTCTTCATCATCATCGATAAAGGAAAATAATCTATGTAGTGTTGGACTACATCTATCTTGTCCCCAGTAACATTCGCTCACCCGTATTTAAGAAGTTCGAGTTTTCGTTTTATATTTGTAGAACAACTGCTAGTTGATTTTAATTGGAGGCCACATAGTCAAATACGCATAAGAATGATGGACGAGAATCTGATGACACGGATAATACACATCTCCCGTTTCAACGGAGTCATTACAGTTGTTCATTCCTCCACAGAAAGCCTATTTGGATGACTGAACAATCGCCAAAGAAATGTTGAAATATGGTGCAATTTAACAATTTTTACTTTATCATTAACATAAGAGTAGTGCCCGATCTATAGGTGTCCGAATTTTCTGGAAGTAAATGTTTACAATCTTAAAAAATCACAAAACAGAACATAGAAAATAACAAGAAGAAGAAGACACATACTTCGCAGTCTTTATTTTTTCAGTTACGAAGCGAGTACGATCGTCGCTTCGTCTCCATGCAGCATGTGAATAACAGACCGAGCCTAATGTCAGGCTCGAGCTTACGTCCAGGCTCGGTCCTCTGCACAATTTCCGGCTTTTGGCCGACAGCGGTCGCACTGGCAGCGACAAACCGAGTGAGTATAGATAGGTTTGTACGACTCTAATAGGAATAGATAGTAGGTACAAATTATAAGCTCCTAAGTGTAACAATGTTTTTTAGGTAGATCCTGTAACAAAAATGGACTAAAATTGACGGCTTTGTCTGTCGTTGACGTCATTATAATGAAGTGCAAAAATTGAAGAAAAAAATTTATTTTCCTAAGCTTCTGACTCAAATGTGGGAATAGTTTTACTGTCTCGAATTCTACGAATCTCTTTAGTTTACATCCGTGGATTTGAAATTTAGCAGCTTCACCTCTTCTGCACTGTTGGTCAGGTTTCACAGCCACGAGATTTTGAGTATGGTGAGGTATTGTACGTTGCATGGCATTACGGATTGGCCATCTCGGTCATGAGATGGGCGTGTGATGAGTGTGGAGAACTGTTACAGCGTTACAATTTGTTGCTTGTTTCTTGATCGTTAGTACGATGGGACTAGGTGCATTAGAAGCGTTGAATAGGCACTGATATATTGTTTATTGATACTAAGCAATGAAAATCAAACAGGAAATGACCAGCTTTATTATGCTAAGCCACTTGTGCATGAAATTATTTTGAATACTGTTGGCGCGTGGCTTTACGCCTCGTCGACGTCGAGGTCATTAGAGGCTAGATGGGGACAAGGGACGGGAAGGAAATCCGCCATGGCCTTTTGAAAGAAGAATCCCCGCATTCTCCTGGAGTGATCTGGGGTAACCGCGGAAAACCAAAATCTGGATGCCCGGACGGGGATTCGAACCTGCGCGGCGTTCTTCCGAATGCGAGGTCAGAGGCGTTAACCACTCACCCACCACATTCAGTCTGAATACTATTCCTCCAGAATTCCAGTCAGCTTGTAACTTGATATGATGGCTCTCAAACCAGTTTTAGGTATGTAGTTTCGTGATGCAAACAGCACAGATCTGATAGTTTATTTACAGTTCTTGCTAGTCTGTTTACTATCTGAAAGTTGTGTGTCGTATGTGACATGATGGTATGATAAAGCCGCATAATTATGCGACTACTTTCAGGGTTAAGTGAAGATGGGAGAAGAAATTAATGTATGTAATTGCAAATTTTTTGTCATGATGATGGGTTAGGAATTTAATGTTTAGTAATTGGAAATTTTTACTATCAGACCGATATTTACTACGGTAAACATTGTGACCAAGAACAAATTAGCAAATACAAGTTAGGCATCTAAGTGTACACTATACATTGTTAGCACCTACAGCATGAAGACAACATTAGTGCATAGGAAGCAAAATGAGGTCTACAGAAGGTAGGTTAAAAATAGAAGTGAACGAAAATGAACGTGAATATGAAAGTTAATTTGCATTAAGTAACAGCAGTTCTAGAACGAAGAATTTATACAAGAACTCTTAAGATTTGAATAATACATAAAAGTGAAGATATATGCAACATATTTCAGATGAAATGGACAAGGGAGGCCAAATTGATAGTGTAGCACTAGATCTGTCTAAGGCGTTTGAAAGAGTAAGCCATAAAATGGCAGTAAATAAGGTAGAAACCATTGGAGTGGATAAGAAAGTCATTTGCTGGGTAAAAGAATTTTTAAAAGGTAGAAAACAGAAAGTTAGGGTAGGAAATGCAGTATCACAAGAAGTTGAAGTAAAAATGGGTGTGCCGCAGGGTAGCGTATTGGGGCCATTGCTATTCATTATTCTAATGAATAATTGTGTTGATTGTTTACTATCTGAAATTAGATTGTTTGCAGATGACAAAATGCTGTATAAAAGAATCAAAACGATAGAGGATTGTAAAAAGTTGCAGGGTGATCTGGACAGAATATCTAATTGGGTTGGTAAAAATGGAATGAAGATAAATGCAAAGAAGAGTCAGCTTATTAGATACACAAATAAAAAACAAAAGGTTAATTATGAATGTAAGGTGGGGAAAGAATTGCTTGCTGAAGACTTGAAATGTAAATATCTTGGAATTACTTTTGATAACAAACTTAACTGGGCAGGACACATAGGACAGGTGGTAGGAAAAGGTTTCAAAGTTCTGCACTTGTTGGAGAGAGTGATGAGGGGATACACGAGAGAAGTCAAGGAATTGGGTTACAAAACTTTGGTCAGACCATTGCTCGAATATGGTAGTGTAGTATGGGACCCTCATTTTACGTATCAAATACAGGAGTAGGAGAGGGTGCAATAAAGGGCTGCTAGATTTGTTTCTGGAAATTATAGCAGAATGCAATCAGTGACGGATATGATAAAGGAGCTGGAATGGGATTCATTGCAAGACAGTAGGAGAATGAGGAGGGTCATGGGAGTGTACAGGGCATATACTGGCGATGAGGCACGGAAAGATATTGCAATAGGTATGAAAAGTAGTGCATGGAAGGGAAAAGATGACCATGACCACAAGCTGGCACTCGATTTCAGGCACAAGGGTGTAGGAAGATTCTCTTTTTTAGGTAAGGGTGTCAGGGATTGGAATGAGTTACCAAGAGAAATGATGAATAATTTACCGAAAACTTTGAAAGAATTTAAAGATAAAATTTGTAGAGGGCAAATGTAGGTGGGTGCAGGATAGGGGGAAGATGGGTGTGTAGGAAAATTGCCACCGGAGCATGTGCTCCATTGCAATTAAATTAAATTAAATTGAAAAGATAAGCTGCATACGTCGAAAATGCCGCACAATAGCCAATCAAGAAGAAGCCTATATTAACTGTAAAAGTTATCTCTCTATGCGAAGTGTAATGGTCAAAATTACATTTAGACTATTAGAACAAATAATAAGGCTAATTTGTATTTATTAAGAATATATTAATTATTAACGGGAGCTGGGAAGAAAAAGCCTAAAAAATTTTCATAGTGTCAAACGGGCAGTTCGCTTGATACGAGCGTTGAGTCGGTGCTGTTATTCACGACTTTGCAGCGCCAGCAACTCTATGTTGGTGGGAGAAGAGTCTCTTGCTGTGCTTAGGAATGACAAGCTCAGAAATTAGTCCCCTATACCGAAGCCGCGCTCAGTCAATGAAAAGCACCTGAAGGCAAGGTGTTTGTAAAGGATTGGATATTGTAATGTTGGAGAATTTAGTGAGAACGAAGCGGTGTGGAAACTAAGTTTTGCCCATTTTATGACCATTCTGTTTTTGAACTGGCTAGACGCATTTTCTACTGGCTGCTCAGTAGCCATGTTAAATGTTTTTTTTCTGTTGCTTGGCATGGTTGAAAAAATTACCAGTGCATTCTATTTAATCGTTGTGTGCAACATTCGTCAAACGAGTCTGATTGAAAACCAGATGACGATTTAAGCTTGGTTCTACCTGTGCTTTTAGTAACGGTATGTGCAGTTACCGTATCCATTTGCTCAGATCTTTTGGCGAGGAGATACGACGGAGATGCGATAAGCATTTCGGGTTTGGTACTACGTGTCGGAGCTGTTACCGCTTTCTGTGTTTAACAAGATTACGGTAAACCGCACCATTCCACCTTTTCTACGAATTATCACGAATAATTACTTTCTCGTGCAGTAGAGAAACCATAACACCTCTTTACTAATCATTTTATTGCTCTCTATAAAGACTCAATTATAGTCAGCGCTTTGATATTGTTTTATTTTTTATTATTGTTATTATTATTAACTGCTTACGTCTCTTAACAGCGAGGTCTTTTGAGACGGGAAAGGATGAGGGGCAAGGAATGGGAAGGAATTTGGCCATGGCCTTTTGAAGGAAGCATCCCGGCATTTGCCTGGAGTGATTTGGGAAACCATGCAGAACACAAATCTGGATTCCCGGACGGGGATTCGAACCGCTGTCTTCCCGAATGCGAGGCCAGAATGCTAACCGTTACACCACCACGCTCGGTTTTGATATTGTTTGAATAGATAGCCGTAATAATCATATTTTACTTCATGCGATTTCGAGCCGAAAATTATTTTAATGAACAATATGAATGTAAAATTGTAATTTTGTATTTGTTGGAACTGTGATAGAATATAAGATTTTATTTCATGTTTCATCATTGGGTAATGAACATTCTAAGTAAATATCACTGATTTTTTTAAAGGTAAAGCCCAACATTCTGACTACGATAATTTTCAACAAGTGTAAAATAATAATTCTGGAATTGGTAGTGAGATGTATATGTGTGTATATTCAGTTTTGTTTGTTTGAGATATCAACTTTTTACTATTAACATTAGATGCAGCTTGTTACCTAGTTATAGATCTTTCATTTCTCGATCCCATGCAATAAAAGATAATAAGTATAAGAATTTCAATAAACAAGTTAATCGAGTACTAAAAAGGAAGATAAAAACGAGATTTATTCTAGAATGGAATGGGACCGCAGGAACAGTGCATCTTTAAGTTTTGTAACCGGTTATTTACCTCGCCAACTTTATTGCTAATGATTGTCTATTATCTTTATGGTAATCTGTTGCCAAATACCGTAAATCGAGTAATCATGTATCAGTTTGCTTGGGATTTCAATCTAAACTTAAAAAATGTGAGTATCAAAATTCATTTTTTATTCTTTTAAATTTATAAACCATTTTAATATTCTTTTGTTCTGAGAATCGGCAGATACAAACAAATCAATTCCGAATATGGCAATGACGTATTTGCATTGTACTCTACTGTATGTGAATGAAAGTGCTAATACTCATGGCACTAAAATCGAAGTTCTTAAAATTTATAAGATAGTACTGATAAATTTTGTGTATATTTGATATGTATGATGAAAGTATTAAATTGGTGTAGAATAGCCTACGACCTATTGCTTGAAAAATTTACCCAAAAACCGAATGAGCGATGTGGCTATGTTGCAAAAATAACTCTGCTGTGTATCAATAAAGCTCTATGTACAATAGATAATTCAAAGTCGGTTTTGTTGAAATTGGCAGAGAGCAACGTTTGACTTCAGTAATATGAAAGTCTAAGTTACAATGACATGGCAGTCCTTGTTAGTGTCAGAATATAAAACATGAAATTAGCATCAGAACTGAAACCATTATGGCAAGCCGTTTCCCATGACAGTTCAGTATTGGTGGCAATTGAATTACATCACCATTTCCCAGTCATTACGTACAAATTATAATACTTTGAAACTGGATGCCACAGTCAATTTTCGTTTCAAGAAATTCATACCCCTATAAAAAACGTTAATAATAACCAGGCCATTTTAAGTAGTCGTTTAGTGCATAAGCACTTAACAGCAGATTTTATTTCCCAGGCACGCCTTTATTATTGTGTTAGTTATTCCCTACCACTTTTCTTGCATATGGCTTTACGCCCCGTCGACATCGAGGTCATTAGAGGCGGGAAAGGGCTGAGGACAAGGAACCGGAGGAATTTGGCCATGGCCTTCTGAAGGAAACATCCCACATTGGCCTGGAGTGATTTGAGTAAACCATGGAAAAAATAAATCTGTATGCCCAGACGGGAATCTGAACTAGTGACCCAAAAAATTCGAGGCCAGAACGTTACCACTCACCAATCATGCACGGTCATTATTCTAATGAATAATTGTGTTGATTGTTTAGTATCTGAAATTAGATTGTTTGCAGATGACATAATGCTGTATAAAAGGATCAAAACGATAGAGGACTGTAAACAGTTGCAGTGTGATCTAGACAGGATATCTAGTTGGGTTGGTAAACATGGGATGAAGATAAATGCAAAGAAGAGTCAGCTAATTAGATACACAAATAAAAAACAAAAGGTTAATTATGAATATAAGGTGGGGAAAGAATTGCTTGCTGAAGACTTGAAATGTAAATATCTTGGCATTACATTTGATAACAAGCTTAACTGGGCAGGACACATTGGACAGGTGGTAGGAAAAGGTTTCAAAATTCTGCACTTGTTGGAGAGAGTGATGAGGGGATGCACGAGAGAAGTAAAAGAATTGGGTTACAAAACTTTGGTAAGACCATTACATGAATATGGTAGTGTAGTATGGGACCCACATTTTGAGTATCAAATACAGGAGTTGGAGAAGGTGCAAAGAAGGGCTGCTAGATTTGTTTATGGGAATTATCGCAGAATGCAATCAGTGACAGATATGATAAAGGAGCTGGAACGGTATTCATTGCAAGACAGGAGGAGGATGAGGAGGGTCATGGGAGTGTACAGGGCGTATACTGGCGATGAGGCATGGAAAGATATTGCAGTAGGTATGAAAAGTAGTTCATGGAAGGGAAAAGATGACCATGACCACAAGCTGGCACTTGATTTCAGGCACAAGGGTGTGGGAAGATTTTATTTTTTAGGTAAGGGTGTCAGGGATTGGAATGAGTTACCAAGGGGAATGATGAATAACCTACCGAAAACGTTAAAAGAATTTAAAGTTAAAATTTGTAGAGGGCAAATGTAGGTGAGTGTAGGATAGGGGGAAGTTGGGTGTGTAGGGAAATTGCCACCGGAGCCTGTCCTCCATTGCAATTAAATTAAATTAAATTACCTACCAAACTTGAAAGAAAATGAAATACTGTATGAACATATCACTACTTCCAATCCCAAAATGACTCGCTAACAGACTTCCTGTTCTAGTGTCAGTTGAATGAAGCAGTATTCGAAATGTAAATGTAATTTGTCGTAGTCATACAGTACACAAACTTTCACCTTCACTGTAATGGACGAACAAGTAAAAGTATGAACCAAGCTTTCAACAGTTATACAGGATGTTACAAAAAAGGTACGGCCAAACTTTCAGGAAACATTCCTCACACACAAACAAAGAAAATATGTTATGTGGACATGTGTCCGGAAACGCTTACTTTCCATGTTAGAGCTCATTTTATTACTTCTATTCAAATCACATTAAACATGGAATGGAAACACACAGCAACAGAACGTACCAGCGTGACTTCAAACACTTTGTTACAGGAAATGTTCAAAATGTTCCTCCGTTAGCGAGGATACATGCATCCACCCTCCGTCGTATGGAATCCCTGATGCGCTGATGCAGCCCTGGAGAATGGCGTATTGTATCACAGCCGTCCACAATATGAGCTCTAACATGGAAAGTAAGCGTTTCCGGACACATGTCCACATAACATATTTTCTTTGTTTGTGTGTGAGGAATGTTTCCTGAAAGTTTGGCCGTACCTTTTTGTAACACCCTGTATATTGGAAATGTTTAAAGTATATCTGGCCTCTCTTATTGTCGTGGATTATTTCAATGCTTTTTGGTCTACGTAAAATAAACCCTACTCAGAGCTATAAAGGAAGTCTCGGATTGGATGGACTCCATGATCATGTTAGCAAAATGAATAGGAAAGTATGTGAACACATGCACATTAAACATCAGAGCAGGTTTTACGGATGTACAAACTTTACTAGCAAGAATAATGTTAGATAGAAGAAAGTAGCAGTAGAACACTACACATCCCGAATTAGCTCTCAACCATACTTTAAACCAGGGGTGGGCAACCCAAATGATCTTGCGTGCCACTCCGCGGGCCTTATATAAAATTATTTTTCCCCATATTAGATTTAGATACAATATAGATATTTTTTTGGAGTGAAATATTGAAACATTATGAGTTATTATTATTGTGTCTTACATGTAAACATAGATAATATAATAATAATGATACTAAACGCACATTGTAAATAAATGTATAACACTGAGAATGAAATATAAAAAATATTTTGTAAAAGTGTGATAAATCTCGCGAGCCAGTAAAATGTTCAATACGGGCCGCATGTGGCGCGCGGGCTGCAGGTTGGCCACCCCTGCTATAAACCATAACTACTTTTCGACGTTTATTAGGGACCGTGCACAAACTACGTGGCTCGGTCCAGGGGGGTGGGGAGGGGTTGGCTGAAAGGCTACGCTGGGCTACGTGGGGGGAGGGGGGGTTCCAAGCCAGGCCACGTAGCTTTCCTTTCATAACATTTTTGACAGTTAAAATGAGGAACAGAACTCAAAACAGCATATAAATATTTATTTCCATCAGTTAATTATCTCCGCATGTAATTTACAATAGTCTGACAGGAGAAAACAGTACAAAATGTCTTCTGGAATCAAAAGGGAAAAAAGCTACTTGCGTCTGGGGGGGGGGGGAGAGAGGGTAGAGGCAAAAGCCACGTAGGGCTACGTGGGGGGAGGGGGGTTCATAGGAGGCCAAAATGGAGCTACGTGGTTTATGCACGCTCCCTTACGAGAACGGCGAAATTTTCTAGCTGCAAGTTAACAGTTCAACAAATCCCCACAGCAGTAATTTCTCTTTCTATGCAGTTTGGTTAGTTTTAGTGTATTTCTACTAGTAGTTGGTACAGCTATTGTAGTAGCTGCGAATTTCGTTCGCCGCAGGACTAAGTGCCCTATGGCAATCCCGAATTAAAAGCGAACAAAGCTGTCCCCTGTAATTCTCAGTCCAGCGAAGGTGGACATCCTCTCATGAATTTCAAACAGAGATGTCGCAATATTATTTGCTAGGACCTCGTTTTACGTACAGTGGCACAATAAATAAAATTTCATTTCTCCTTCGCTCCATTATATTCTAATTATCCCTTTAAGAACATGATTCCAAGGGATTATGTTAGTTACTAGTTTTAAATTGCGGGAACGCTTTGTCACGCTGAGTAAATTATAAATTATCACCTGAAATGATATCGAGGAACAAGGTTATAATATAACTTAAATAAATTAATTCAACTGTGAATGATAATTTGTTTAAATACTTTGAATGGAATGAAACTGTAATTTTGTCTATTGATTGTAATTCAAATCTAAGGAAGTAGAGCAAATGAAAATATACATTCAAAATTGTGGTTACAGAACAAAAAATGCTGAATGGTCCGTAGCTATGAGGCATGATTTGTTTAGTTCTTTATCTCAAGACTTGTTTTGTCGAGTGAAGGATATTCGCGACCGAGAGTGGTGGGTGAGCGGTTAGTATTCGGGAGGACGCATGTTCGAATCCTCGTCCGGGCATCCAGATTTTGGCTTTCCATGGTTTCCCCAAATCACTGCAGGCGAATTTCAGGATGCTTTTTTCAAAAGACTATGGCCAAATTCCTTCCCGTTCCTTGCCCCCAGCCCTTTCCCGCCTCTAATTCCCTCTACGTCGATGAGGCTTAAAGCCATAATCAAAAGAAAAAGGATGTTCGTTTACTGTGAGAACACGCATATTATGTCATAGGCTCGAAGTTCGTCAACATTACCCATTTTCTTTCAGTGAAGATGACGAAGAACTCGAGGGTCGTCCCAGGGTGTAGCCGGCAAGTAAAATTACTAGTGATGACTTGAATCCTGGGCTCTATAGTTCAGGAATCGGCTGGCAATGGACAATAAAGCCGGCATATAGCATCGGCCGATTACTACAGCCAGATGAAGTCAGCACATCTAGTCCTGTACTTGAAATGAGAGCAAGTAACTCACTAAACGAGACATATTTTGATCCGAAAGTCTCACGTATCTCTCACGACGTGAAACAGATTTATTTTTTTCTCACCCAAGGGCACTGCATAGTATTTATTAATCACAGTACATCAATATTGTCAATACTTTTAAAAAAGTAATTTTAGAAATTTGTCCTTGTTTTTCTATTTTTTTTTTTTTTTACTTATGGCTTGCCGCCTTGACGTCGAGGTCATAAGAGGCGGGATGGGACGGGTGACAAGACACGGGAAGGAATTTGGCCATGGCCTTTTGAAGGAAGCATCCCGGCATTTGCCTGGAGTGATTTGGAGAAACCATGGAAAACCCAAATCTGGATGCCCGGACGGGGATTCGAGCGGTGGTCCTCCCTAATGCGAGACCACTTGTTTTTCTATACAAGGGGCGTCATCGAATCGCTCTTTCAGAAATTGTGTTACTTGAGAGACAAAAAAAATCGAGCACTATGGGTACATTATAGATCAAAAGAAGTTGGTTTCTCTGTTTTAACTGAAAAGGAAAGAAAGAAGAAGATTTACTTCCACAGGCAAAGCTTTTTTTTTTTTTTTTGTCTGGTGCGTGGAATATTTTACCAAATTTTTAGGTAATTTTGGCTGATAAATTCTAAAAT
Organism: Vandiemenella viatica; assembly: GCA_031002005.1. NCBI lineage: Eukaryota > Metazoa > Arthropoda > Insecta > Orthoptera > Morabidae > Vandiemenella > Vandiemenella viatica. The sequence continues at coordinate 84,833,968 of JARYHS010008074.1, forward strand.
AGCTTTTTTTTTCAGTAAGGTCTAGTTCTTTTACTACACTTATCTTCCTTCGGCCCCATTACATTGTAAAACATATTTCTAACTGTGAACATGGGCTGATAATAGTTTGGTAAATTAAACAAGTTCTTTTATTTAACAAACTTTTTTATTCGCATACGAGGGAAAGAATATTAAGCGATAAATGTACGTGACCCATAAAAAACACAAATATATATTAAAAACTAAAAATGCAAAGATTTTGTTGGAAATTCAAGGAATAAATTTACGCTTCTTTGCGCGCCGTGAATATTGAGCAATAGGATTGTCTCGTTTTAAACACAAGCAATATTCTCCCTTCATCACAGTATTCAAAGTCCTTCATACCGGGTTCCATCTCCTTGTCTTGATGGAATGTCATTTTTTCGTTGCTGACATCTTGAAATTTTCAGGAAAGCGATCAAGGAGACTAAAAAAAATGCATTTTAATTTCATATAAGCGCCAACATCACGAAAAGCTTAACCCGTGTTACTTACAAGGTGTTTGTACTGTTCGCTTTTGTCTTTCACAAAGAAATTTTGCACTACTTCACAAAGGTTTGCCAAACTATTGCTTCATTTTCGTGCATCGTTTCGCCAAATTTGTGTCCTTTATGAGCTTACGGATAATTGGTCCATAAAAGATCCTGCTTTAATTTTACAATCGTCGTGTATGGTTTTACATTGCAGATACACTTAAAGCATTCCCCATATTTGTCCCAATAGTTTTATCAGTCTGAGTTTAAGTGCAAAGGTGTGAAGATGATTCTTTCTCGTTCAACTAAAGATTTTTCTAATATATTGCCAGATCTACAATGAGCCTATTTGTTCTAGGGGGGCATTTTTTCCTAACATATTGATTTTCATTGTCTCTACTATTCCCATATGCAAAGAAAACCTAGGAAGATTGTATAACCCCTTTGCTGTCCTATGAGAAAATTCATCCTACGCAAATTAGTCATTAATGTTCATGAAACAGAATCTTCTCTAAAACCCAACTTAATTGCTCCATGTTTTTCATATGTATGAAAAGAGAACATACGGACTGTCACTCACATGCACACACTAATAAACATCATTCACTTTACCTAAATTCTAATAGCCTAAGAACTGGATCTGATACGTCATATTTGGAGTCAGGAGACCAATCTTTATATATAAAGATGAATGTATGTATTTTTGTTAGTTTGTTTGTTCTTCATACAAATCCACAGTTTCAATCCGATCTCGATTGAAACTTGGCACACTTATCCTTTGAAACAAGGAGAAAAATACTGTATACATTTGGTTGAAAAATTAATGTGTATAAATAACACATATTGTCTCATAACTTCGAAATACGGCGATAGACAGACACGTTGGATGTGGACGTCAACGTACCATGCTTCGGTGTACTGGACTGCCAGCTCAGTGGTTAAAGCGCTTGGCTTACGAACGTCGTGGTCTCCGGTTAAAATCTACGTGGAGGCTAAGATTTTTAAAAATTGTTTTTCATCGTAAGAGTCAGGACTGAGCCTTAGATTATTCGGATTGAATGTTAAGCTGTAGATATTAGAAAGTTAGGGGTGCAATGCGAGGCAAATCGTAGGTAGTCTTGCAATGTTGCAGGTGTACACTTTTTACGTTATAATGATCCCTCAGGTGTTGTTCGCAGTCAGTGTGTGAGTGTGAACCACAGTAATATTATTATAAATACGGAAGTAAATCTCTGTCTTTTTGTTACGTTTGGACGGACTAAATGGCTATATCGTTGTGATGGAATTTTATAAGGAATCTGTATGAAGGGCACAGGATATTTTTTCCAGTATGATTAACAGTTGTAGACACGAAGTTTTGAGACTTTATCGAATGGTGACAGAAATATGTTGGCAATTGATTCTCTTCAAGAGACAGGTTCGACGGTACAGTGATATAGTGATAGAGTCCTGTCATATTATTCCGACTCGATATTGTTTGGGACCAATCCTTCGTTACCAACAAACTTTCTATATTTAATTCTGGCAAAAAAATTCTTAATCCACGCTTACGAAGTCGCGGGTACGGGCTAGTTTCATATATAAATGGCGCTTATTTCCTGAACACCAAAATCCTTGTTGACTAGTGATAATTCACATACAGTCTTTGATTTGCTTGTCGTCTAGTAACAGTTAGAATCGATGATGCAAACAAGACTGCACAGTGTTCTCTGAGATCCTTTGTTCTTCATCTTCAATTAGAGACTGCGGGATGGAGCTCGGCAGGCCAGTATCAGATTGCTACAGAGCAGCTCTCGAGACCGCTCTGGGGGAAAACACGGTTCGAGGGCGATACGGCGCGCCGAGTGTTAATGAGAGCTCTTAATACGGCCAGCAGACTAACGAGATCACTTAGCGCTGCCCTGCAGAGGGAGATCTCTGCCACTCTCTCCCTCCTTCCCACCCTAGTCTAATTAAAAGAGCCGGCGTCAAGTTATACCCGGAGGACTCACTGCTCTGCCTTGCGCTGAATGCCCTCTCAGGACAAAAAGGAGGAGCAGCTGTATTGCTGAACGCTGTCACTACATACATTATGGCGCTTTATAAACAGTTAAATACTTTTCTGCTGAAAAAGATTACTCTTACAACGGGAATTATCGCAACTTCATTCAAATTCCTTTTGGGGAAGAATGTATACACATCAAGACCTACCACGCAAATGGACCAAAGATGAAACAAAAGAACTTGGTGGGGATTGCAAAGTAGACCAATGATAACAACAATATCTGTGAAAAATTGACTGTAAATGTGTTATAATGTATGCGATGGCGTTTATTGGTGGGTTCTAGCGTAAGCTGAGGCCAATGATATGCCCGATCCTTAGGATATATTGATAGGCCATTTCCCATATACACTGAAGAGCCAAAGAAACTGGTATATGGATGCGTATGCAAACACAGAGATATTTACATACTCAGAGTACGGCGCTGTGGTCAGCAACGCCTATATGAGACAACAGGTGTCTGGCGCAGACGATAGATCAGTAACTGTTGCTACAATGGCAGGTTATCACGATTTAAGTGAGTTTGAACGTGGTATAGTAGGCGCACGAGAGATTGGACAATCTCCGAGGTAATGATGAGGTCGGGATTTTCTCGTACGACCATATCACGAGCGCATCGTGAATATCGGGAATCCGGTAAAACATAAAAAATTCCGACATCGCTGCGGCCGTAAAAAGATCCTACAAGAACGGGACCAACGACGACTGAAGAGAATCGTTCAACGTGACAGAAGTGCAATCCTTCCGCAAATTGCTGCGGATTTCAATGCTGGGCCATCAACAAGTGTCAGCGTGCGAACTATTGAACGAAACGTCATCGATATGTGCTTTAGGAGCCGAAGTCCCACTGGTGTACCATTGCTGAGTGCACGACACAAAGCTTTACTCCTCGGCTGGGCCCGTCAACACCGACATTGGACTGTTGAAGATTGGAAACGTGTTGCCTGGTCTGACGAGTCTCATTTCCAATTGTATCAAGTGGATGGACGTGTAAGGATATAGAGACGACCTCATGAATTCATTGACCCTGCATGTCAGCAGGGGACTGTTCAAGCCCGCGGATGCTCTGATATGGTGTGGGGCGTGTGCAGTTGGAGTGACATGGGACCCCTGATACGTCTAGATACGACTCAAACAGTGACACGTACGTACGCATCCTTGCTGATCACCTGCATCCATTCATGTGAATTGTGCATTCCGACGGACTTTGGCAATTCCTTTAGGACAATGTGACACCCCACACGTCCAGAATTGCTACAGAGTGACTCCAGGAACACTCTTCTGAGTTTAAACACCTCCGCTGGCCACCAAACTTATCAGACATGAACATTATTGAGCATTTGGGGGATGCGTTACAACGTGCCGTTTAGAAGAGATCTCCACCCCAAAGTACTCTTACGAATTTATGGACAGCCTGCAGGATGCATGGTGTCAGTTCCCTCCGGCACTATTTCAGACATTAATCGAGTTCATCCCACGTCGTGTTGCGGCACTTCAGCGTGCTCGCGGGGCCCTACACGATATTAGGCAAGTCTACCAGTTTCTTTGGCTCTTCAGTGTATGTTGGTAACTGTTATAAACGACAGTTGGACACAGTATTTCTTTTTGTAATTGCCGTAGCCAGTAACGCAATAATGCAAAAAATGTTAAATAAAAATTGGAGATAAACTTCTTACAGATGGATTATCTGAAGCATTGATGTCAGAATTACCTCTGGCTTATGGATATCCAATGAATGCAAAAGTGGTCAGTTTCAGGGAAACAATAAGCTTACTCGCACACTGAGTAGCGGGGAGACAGGCCTGTTGAATCGGCGAGAGGGTATTCTGAGACCACAAAATATCTCTTGTCTCGTAGACACGATACGGAGCGGTCGAGAACAACAGATTCTAATTAGCAGTATTGTTCTTAGTTAATAGAGTTGTCTGCTGTGTTAACCACAAAATAAAAGAACCCCTCGTATGAAAAACTATGACATTCTCGTCGTCGTTCAACGATGAATTCGCACCTGACCAAACGCTGAATGTAAAAACATACAGTTTTTACTGGCATTATGAGCAGAAGTAGAGTAGGCATAGCTGAAGAAGTAGAAGCCTGGAAACACCGATGGCCATGGCAAAAGATTAGTTTCCTCTGCCACCTCCTGTAGGTCCTTGCCATGGAATTATTTGCGGATCATGTGAACTGCCATAAAATATTTCTCTTACAAGTATTGAATTTACCAACATCCCTTAATACTTTAAATTTTAGAACATTTTATGTTGTGTAAACGAGCTTGATTTCTCCCATGCGTTTTTTTTTTTTTTTTAATATTTTTCAACTGGTGCGGTTAATGCACCTACGTTTTCTTAACAAGTGATAATCTTCACCTTTATGTGTAATGTGTTGTTCTGAGTTTTGTTATTACGAAAAAAAAAAAACATATTGAACTGAATCCTCTACTAAATATGACCCTCCACAAAAATACATTTCATCATTTGTAATTTCTTACCTGGTATCTGAGTTAACTGAGGTTTTAATATATTTCTGTAGTGATACATTTTAAATGTATTAATTCCTCTATTTTCCACTTTGTAAAGTTTCGTTTAGAAATATCTAAAACTATTTTAGACAACCTACTAGGATACGCAGTTAAACATTATTACAGAACAGATGGTTCTACAGCTTAATTAGTAACATACGACTTTATTTTTCGCTACCGTCCCTACCAGAAATCCATTTTGTGGTTCAAATAATTATTTATTTATCGTATGATTATTTATGAGGTACACAATAGGAAATATACATATGACAAGCTTGTACAATTTCATATCTCGAGATCTAATGTTTTAATCCAGTCAACTGCACTGATCGACGCATCATGGATTTCCGCCATTGTTCCCTTGTAGGCCCGAAGAATACAGTCAGAAACGATGTGATTTATTGTCTGTAAGGTGGCTCCACAGTCACAATTTGCAGAATCTACCCAGCCCCATTTGTATAATAAGTAGGCGCATCTGCCTTGTCCTGTTCGAATTCGGTTGATGATTCTCCACTGCCGCCTAGGGAGTTCGAAACCTTGTAACTTTACTGAGGTGTCCTCAACTAGATTTTTATTGGCTACTGATGACTGCTCCCACTGAGTTTTCCACAGCTAATTGGTGTTGAAGGAGGACTCTGTGAGGTTGATTGCTGTGCGCCATGGTGGTTTTCTTGATTTCAACCGTTGGTGTTTCGCTTGAATTATGTCTTGATGTATAGGCAGCCGAGGGTTCTTCAGGATATTTTTCCAGATTTTTAAAAGAGCTTCTGATCTTCTTAGTGCTGGGGGTGAGATGTTGCATAGCACTGGAAGCCATATGGTGTTCGTACTATGAATACATCCCGTAATTATCCTCATTGCCTGATTGAGTTGCACATCTACCTTCTTTTTATGGGCACTATTGATCCAGGATGGGCAGCAGTATTCAGCAACAGAGTATGACAGAGCTAAGGCTGTGGATCTTAGAATGTGAGCACTGGCTCCCCATGAAGTACCAGCAAGCTTATGGAGAATATTGTTTCTCGTTTTGACTTTGGCAGCCACATTTGAGAGATGCTGTTTGAAAGTTAGAGTTCTGTCCAGTGTTATACCCAGATATTTTGGTGTGCCGCAAAAAGGCAATAGTTGGCCTCTGAATTTAACTTCTGGTTTATAGTGTGCTTGTCTGTTGCGCAAATGAAATGTTGATATAACTGTTTTCTGAGGATTTAGATGGAGGCACCATTTCTTGAAGTAGTCATCTAACTTTTCCAGATCAATTGATAAAGTTGTTTCCGCATTAGAAAAGTTGGGGTTCTGGTTCACCAAACAAATGTCATCAGCGTAAATAAATTTTCTTGAAGATGTTTCCGGTAAATCATGAGCATACAAATTGAATAGAAGGGGTGCTAAAATAGATCCTTGGGGTAAACCATCATTTAGTATAAATATTCTGCTTCTGTCGTTATCAGAGTATATCTGAAAGTATCTATTGGTCAACATGTTGTTAAGTAGTTCTGTAAGTTTTCGACATGGGATAATACTCAAAAATTTCAGAAGAAGTCCTTCTCGCCAAACAGTGTCATAAGCAGCTGACAGATCCAAAAAGGCAGCCACACTTACTGATTTCTTCTCAAACCCATTTTCAATATGAGAGGTGAGAGTGAAAACCTGGTCATTACAACTTCTCCCTGGCCTAAATCCTGCTTGTTCTATGGGAATGTGTTTATTGATCACTTCAGAAATTCTGTTGTAGATCAGGCGCTCAAGGAGTTTGTATGTTACACTTAGAAGTGCTATTGGTCGATAATTTGCCACTTTCGTGGGGTCCTTATTTGGTTTTAATATGGCTAATATTTTTGTTTTCTTCATTAACAGTGGGAGGTTTCCAGTTTGTAGGATATTTGAGAAGAAGTTAGTAAGCCATCTTACTGTAGCTGGTCCACAGTGGGCCAAAAGTTCAGGATATATACCATCAAATCCAGCTGCTTTTCCCAGTTTCATTTGTTTGATTGCATCTTTGGTTTCTTCTTCATGGAATGGAATGGAGAATTCAGACGATTTTGGGGCTGCTTTTTTCTTGTTGCGTAATTTTAATTTGATATCTCTTTTGGTTTGTTTATCTTTTGTGTTCTTAGAAACCGATACTAGATGTTTGGCAAAATCATTCAGATTGATGGCAGTTTTTGATCTTCTGATCACAGGGTTGAGCTGTCTAATTTTCTAATGACTGACCAGGCTTTTCTGCTAGAGTGGGTGTAATCCAAGGATTCTACTGTGCGATGCCAGATATTTCTCCGACCCTCATCTAGTGATTGAAGGAGGCGTGTTGCATTATCAGAAGTTGGATGTTCCTCATATTTCATTAATAAATTCTCACTCTCTGGGCTCCAACCAGGGATGTACTCTTTGCGATATCCTCTAGGAATGCATCGCCTAGCTACACCTTTAATGATCCCAACAAATCTATTATAATTATTGTATGTTGGTTTAATCCATCTGATATTGGAGTCTGTTTGTTTTGCAAATTCAATCCAGTTGGCTTTCTTGAAGTTCCATCTTGGTGTAGGGTGTGATCGTATAACAGGTATGGACATTCCTACCTCTAGGATAACAGGTCTGTGTTGACTGTGAGGAAAATCCTTGACCACTGAACGACGAACTTGACTGATTGCACTCTGGATTTGGGTTGTAAAACATAGGTCTGGAGTGTATCCTCGGCACCATCGAGCTGACTGAAAGGTCGGCAGATCTTTAGCATCATAAATTAATTCCAGATTATCAGTTTCCATCCAGCTTTCAAGTATTTCACCATTAAGGTCATTCTTGCTGTAGCCCCAGAGGTGATGTTTACTGTTGAAGTCACCAAGTAGTATAGTTGGGTGTTGTTGAGGTGGAAAAGGAGGGTTAGGCCAAATAGTTTCAGGTGGCTTGTACACATTGACTATCGTCAGATTTTCAACTTTTGCTTGAATTATGTCTTGATGTTTAGGCAGCCGAGGGTTCTTCAGGATATTTTTCCAGATTTTTATAAGAGCTTCTGATCTTCTTAGTGCCAAATAAAACATGATTCCTGGCCTTCAAAATATCAAGCCCAGTTTCAGTACATATTTTTATTTATCAGGAAACTAACAGTAGAAGTAGACTAAAATATTTTATTTTTCCGTGACAATAATCTTTCTTTGCAGTAAGCTAGCGAAGCAGACTCAAATAGCGCTCACTGTATCTGAAAACACGCAAAAGCGTGTTTATCCGCTTCACTACTTTCACCGTTTCCGGGAGCAGCTTGTATATGCATGCCCACTGTTACATATTCATACCCGTGTTACCGTGCCAGTTTTAGCCAGGAGCAATTGAACTCACGTTCGCCCTGAACTAGATATGCATGCTATCTCACATGCGCACTACGAGAGCACTGTGGGCAAAGTTTCGTGCATAGTGTTCCCAAATTAATATTCAGTCTCTTATCTCTAAGTGCTATTTTAAAACAACAGAAAACTGTTTATGTTCCAGTAATTTTTCACATACAGTGGTACCTCGACATACGAGTTTAATTCGTTCCGTAACCTTGCTCGTATCTCTAAGCAATTTTCCCCATTGAAAATAAATGAAATGCCAGCTCCCAACAACCCACCTCAGCCGTTTTTGTTAAGTGTTTTTGAATAAGAAAAATGTACATATTTACAAGAAGAAACATTTATTTATAAATAACAAATACATATTCTATAAAAACATAATAAAAGAAAAAGTGAAGTGCTTACGGAAGCGCTTAATTTTCGTCAATGGTCTTCGTTTTTTTCGTCACGCTTTTCTCATTTTCACCTGCAGATCGTTTAAAAAAACTGTCCAAGGAGGTTTGTTCCTTCCTCCCTTTCAGGATATTGCGGAAATGAGTTAGGCAAGTTTCGTTGAACAACTCCGATGCACGACCAGTTGCAACTTTTTCGGGGTGATTTTTATCCACGAACTCTACAACTTTCTCCCACATTCCCAAGATCTCCTTTATATCTCTTGTAGAGATAACCTCCTCCATCTTTAGCTCCTCTGCAAAACTTATTTTTCGTTGCGAATGTAGATCATGTAACTCCTCCGTTGTCAGCTCCTGAGATTGTTCCTCGACGAGTTCGTTCACATCTCTCTCATCCACCTCCAGACCCATGGATTTTCCCAGAGAAACAATCTCCTCTACCACTGACACTTCGGGTTCCAATCCTTCGAAGGTCCTTTCAGCTACAGCCTCTGGTCACAGATTCTTCCATGCAGAGGTTAAGGTCTTTGTTGTAACACTCAGCCAGGCCTGATCAATACATCTTAGGCATATCACGATGTTAACGTGGTCCTTCCAGAACTCTCGAGGGGTAAGGTTTGTGTTCTCCGTCACCTCAAAGCAGTGCCGAAAAATGTGTTTGGCGTACAACTTCTTAAAATTAGAAATCACCTGCTGATCCATGGGCTACAGGATATGAGTGGTGTTGGGTGGTAGGTAGAGAACCTTTTTAAACTTGAACTCTTCGAGTAAATCATATTCGAAATTTGGTGGGTGAGCAGGGGCATTGTCGAGGACGAGAAGGGCTTGCATGGGTAGGTTGTTTCCCTGTATATATTTTTTAACAGAAGGTCCAAACACCAGGTTTATCCACTCCACAAAGAATTTCCTGGAGACCCACGCCTTCGGATTTGCCCTCCACATAACTTGCAGTTTTTCTTTTAAATTCTTATGTGATTTAAAGGCTCTGGGATTTTCCGAATGGGCTTGATTTTGCTGTCGCCACTAGCATTGGCGCAAAGTGCTAGAGTTAATCTATCCTTAATGAGTTTGTGACCTGGCATCGTCTTCTCTTCTGCCGTTATGTAAGTCCTACTCGGCATCATTTTCCAGAAAAGCCCTGTCTCGTCACAGTTGAAGACTTGCTGAGGGATGTATCCTTTGGCTTCTATCAGTTCGGAAAAGGTTTTGATGTAAACCTCGGCTGCCTTCACATCCGAACTTGCTGCCTCACCATGCCTGACGATGGAGTGAATGCCGGTCCTTTTCCTAAAGTTGTCAAAGCAGCCCCGACTTGCTTTAAACGTGTCTTCCGATTCCTCGTTTATGGAAGTGTGTGGGATCTGCTTCAGCAAATCACCGTAAATCGCTCGTGCCTTCTCACATATGATGCTTTGTGTTAAGGTTCGTCCTTGAAGCTGCTTCTCTGTCACCCACACCATCAGCAGTTTCCCAATCTTTTCATGGAGAGAGGTCCCGAGCTTAGAAATTATTGTAACGCCCTTAGCTGGCGTTATTCCCTTTTGAAACTCCTTCCGTTTAAGCCCGTACATCCTCGCCAAGTCAATTACTCCCACAACTTGCTCATGTTTTTCTATGACTTAACGCTTTAATTCAATAGACATCATCTTCTTCTTCAGACCCATGGTTCTAAAAATAAATGTGATAATGTTTTGTAAATGTACAAAAAACGCGAACCCAACTTATCACAAATGCTTCGAAAACGAGCGAAACAAGCACACAGACTGAGGTCTAGTCGATCCGGGGCAAAAACTGTGAACTTGAAAAAAAAGGTCACCGCGACTTAAATTTCCTTAAAGTCCATTCACACTAGAGGTCAGGTCAGCTCAGCTCACAATCCAGGGTAGAATTCACACTAGCGGTCAGCCCATCTCAGGTCAGGCCAGATCAAGTCGTAGTCATTTCAGCTGTTCATAGTGAACAATGCCGTTTTCTACCCCAACTTCAATTAAATCGCAATGATTTTGGATCAAGAACCTAAAAATATGTCAAGATCAAAAAGAGGATGGTTCTGAGTGTATCCAAAGTTTCAAGCGCAAACAGATAAAGAGAAAGAAGAATGCTAACTACCAGTTATGCCGTGAGAGATGAGTTGTGCGAAATACTTTTGATATTTTAGGGCTCAAAGATTACGAATTTATTTTAGAAAAATTAATTCTGCTCCAGGATTAATTGATAACATCATTTTAGCAACATGTATTTTGCACAATTATTTACGGAAGGATAAAATTTCATGCCATGTAGAAAGCGAATTTCAGGATGAGAGAGAAACCCTACTTTACAAATATTATTTGTTTTTGTGCTAACGCTAGTACTGAAGCATTTGATTCAAAAAATATATTCACAATATTTTTTTAAAAAATTCGAAAACAGGATCTGTATCTTGACAGTACTAAAACGTGTAATAATATTTGAATTTGTATTAAATTTTGCCGGCTTTATAATAAACAGAAATAACATACCTTTAAAACATTTATTATTTGTTTATTACTCTTTATTTATTGCTTCGCCGCCCATTTGATCTGACCTGACCGTTGCACGTTCACACTAGCGGTCAGCTCAGCTCAGGTCTTGACCGTTGTTGATCGCCGGCGGCGCGATCTTCGGTTTGACCTGCCTTGCCCTGACTTGAGCGGACCGCGTAGTGTGAATGCTCCCATTGGATTACGTGTCTAGCGATTTTTGAGCTGAGCTGAGCTGACCGCTAGTGTGAATGGGCCTTTATTCTTCGTATCTCAAATCTCTTGCTCGCATCTCAAAGCAAAATATCGCTTGCTCGGCGGCTCGTATCTCAAAAAACTCGTATATCAAGGCACTCATATGTTGAGGTACCACTGTATAATGGAATTTCTTTCTGGAAGTTTATGCGGGATATTTACTTATAATTTCTTTCGGCGTCATTCGTTATAGCAGTATTTTGTATCAATGAAGGCAAAAAATTGCAAGTCTCAGTACGTAATTAAAAAGTAAGTAATCTAAAATGTATAGATGTATTGATGAGTTATCGTGTTTGGAATAGATTACTCTTAGCTGCCGCTGAGCGTATTATGAAATTATGTCTTTCATTTTAAATATTGGTTTGTGACTTCCCTTTACTTAGTCGAACAGTTCTTTGTATGGTCGTATCTAATACTGACATTTATGCCTCTGATTTTAAGGGATCTGCCGGAAGGCCATTTACATGGGTTTGAAATTATTACATGGCCTTTATTCTATAATAAATTTGGTTTAACCGTATTTATTTCAACAAAGTTTTCAACTATTGTATCTCTATCAGCTGACAAATACCAATTCAGTGATTAAACGTGTAAACACATTGGTGTTTATTGATGATCGGTGCCATACAAGCCCAAGGCAGGATTCGAAGCTTAGGTCCGAGGAACATAAGAGCAAGACATCTTCTCCGTGCTTTGATAACTGGTTTCACGGAAGAATGTTTTAAAATCATTATAATATCCCGGTTTCCTTCCACTGGTATCATATTCTCGTTTACCACCATGTTTCCGAAGACGCTGAACTCATTTACTTAGTAATTTTAAACCAATTCTTTGTTAAAAATCTCTCACATATTAGCTTAACTTACCGAATTACTGAAATCAATCAATTTTATTTCCCACTGAAGCAATTGTAAGTAGCTACTGTACTTGAAAGTTCCGTTTCCCTTTCCTCACATTAAAAGTTTTCGTGTGGTGCTTGAAAGTTGGAACCATAGACGGTTGAACAGTGTATCAGTATCTCAATTAACATCTTTAATTTTTTTTTTTTTCAGAACAACTTCAAAAATATTGTCAAATATCTACAACTACAGCTACATCCACACTCTGCAGTTGACAAAAATTGTGTGTGGAAGAGGGTGCTTTGCACGGAATTAACTCTGTGCATTCCAATTTAGAATATGATGAAGAATGAAAGAATACATATAAGCATCACTGCGGCGTTCTTATTTCTTTAATCTTATCTCTCCTGTCATTGAGATCTAAATCTCACACATGGATGAAGTATTATATCGCATTCGTAAATCAAGAAAGAATTTAGCATATTCGCCAATAAATTCAAACGAAACCGACGCCGTCTGTCTGCCAGACAATCCCAGTCCAATCTATGTATCAATTCTGTAACGCTCTCGTAAGGGCTGAGGCTGGCAGTCACATTCCGAGCGGCTCTGCTCTATAGTTTCTCTGGTATCCCGGCCCGACATCATCTCATGCCAGGAAGAAGAGATGGACGTGGACAACCGATAGACGGCGCTAACACCAGGCCAACTAGCGCCACCGTATAGCAGTGTTTAGTATAAATACAGCCACGTGGTCCCACTCAGTTTCGCTTCCGTCTCTCTGAATATTGGACTCTGACTAGCTCGTGTCTCGGTTTACGTTCGGTTACTCCTTTGGAATCTGTGCATCGCATATTGGACTCGGATCAGTGCACGTCTCGGTCTACGTTCGGTTTCTTCCCTGCACTCTGCGCAGTTCATCTTGGACTTTGCTTCGGTTCTCGTTTGATCGTCTCCGGGCAACCGCCCGTCCGCCGTGCGGACACAGCACTTTCTCTATTGAGTCAATGTATCCCTTGCGATGAGGATCGCAAACACCACGACAGTAAAGCAAAGGGGCACTCACGAGTGTTTTGTACGCTATTTCCTTTGTATGATCGTTACAGTTCTTCAAAATACGAACTGTGAATCGTATCTAGAATTAGCTTTACCTACGATGGAAGTTATGAACAGGTTTTATTTCATGTTGCTTTGTACTATTGCGCCCACATACTTATTATTATTATTCGAGTCCCTTTGATCTATTTCAGAGCAAAGAGTTCTTTCTTAATCATCTCATATTACTTAATCCACTCCATCCTTGTAATTCAGTTCCATCCAAAGATGTTAAACTTCTCAGACCCGCAATTTAAGTCTCTCTAGTTTACATATGTATCGTTCCTTCAGTGTCCTCGTTAGCTTAATATTGTAAAATAGTTTCTACAAAGAATTTTCGTATCTATTACTAAGCTATTAAAAAAAAAGAAAAAAAAAAATAAAAAAAGCAGGTTGTATCAAATGACAGCAGTGATATGATTGGCGAAACATCCCCTAAAGTAATTGAAGATATACGTCCTTATGACGTATAATGAAATTTGAAAGTTGTCTTTTTTACGAGTTCTATATCTGGTTACAAATCTGTCGTTACGAAAGCAGTTACTACGTATTTAAATTCACAACAGTTTTTTAATATCACTTTTCGTCATTGCCATTTTTATGAAAACTGCTGATGGATCAAACACATGCAGCCCATCGTTAGCTGCATCCAGTGCCACATTGCTTGTAAACAGTACATTGTGATTGCTTCTAAACAGTATCCTGTGGGCACGCGTCACAGTAGCTGTTACTTATTTACTTAAGTTATAATAATAACTAGATGACGCGTGTGAAAATTTCGCGAATACGATGCGTAGTAAGGTTGGTGGTTTGAAATAGAATGGAAGAAGAGTCGCCTCATTTAGTGTAATAGGTGCATAGCAAAATACTTACAATATATTACGAGACAATTAGGAAAAACTTTTGAACATAAGAACCGTATGCGTGACAAACTGTCACTGACCTTAACGGAATATAACTAATCTGAACAAAATACACATAGAATATACATACATCTCTGTGATATATGTTGCCGAGAACGTATCTGTTTACATAGGAACTGTATATAAAAACAGAAATGTTTCTGTAACAGAAAAACATATCCGAAAATCTACTTATTGTACAAAAAACACACAGTTTATAGATTTCTCTGTGATAAGTGGTGTTACTATTTATTGGTGACGCACTAAATCATTGTTGACGACAATGAAGCTGTCGCTATGTAGGAGAACTCCCATAGGCGCGTCTTTCACGATTATTGCTTTTGTCCTTTAAGGGTCAAATTCCGAAAAATTCCCTTCTTAAGGTATGATGTGACCAAAGCGGAGACCTTAATCTTTAAAACAATACCTCATTTCTTGACTTTGGTTTGATATCAAAAGAAATAAATGTCTCCTTACAAAAAAAAATTAATAATGACACTTTCGCCTCTTAAGGGCCAAATTCCTTTCTTAAAATATGATGTAAGAAAAGCGGAGACCTTAATCTTTAAAATTATACCTCATTTATCTATTTCGGTTTGATATAAAGGGAGATAACGGTTTGTGACACAAAAATACCTTATACAAATAATATATATGATATTATGATAAGCAATTAATAATTATTATTTCGATTAAAACGGAATATATACTTTTCTTTCAGTGTTGTTACAATTAATTTATTCGCGGATGCTTAGCTAAAAAGAACTGTTATTAAATAACATGCATAACCTAGAACAACATCTCTTGTCGTAAGTTTGGCAACGAAGGCGAAAATCATGACGCTATTGCGCGACATCATAGTGTGACGTCACTGCGTGACATCGCTGCATCGCGACTAGAACATAAGTTTTATGGGTATAGATGAGCTCGTTAGCTGTGGTGCAGAACAAACAATGCATCTCCTAAGGCTCTCGGGAGTGAAGTGCGGAAAAGCTTTATGGAAACAATATTTCTGCCACATATCCTAAAGCAAAGAGCAGAAGAGATGGAAGGTCTCATCTAGAGAAGATAAACGAATACAATTGCATAAGTACTTAGTCCAATGACCGGCGTATTTCCTTGAGAAGCTGGAAAAAGGAGCCATTATCTGACATATATTCCTCAAATAAAATCGACCTTTCCATTTCGATCGGCAGGCTTAGCCCGCGAGTCCTTGTCGCTTTGCATAAGAAAGCGAGCGAGCGAGGTACAGTGGGCACAGCAGCGCCTCGCAGCGGCGGCGCTCCGCACCTACAGCAATTTGCATTGCTGATCGGACGGTGGCGTCCAAGTCGACCCAAACTCGATTGATATTCGACCGACGCAAATTGCGAAAGCCGGGCATCTCTGAACTGGAACGCAGCGGTCGGATTAATATCCGCGATCGACGCGCCACTAAGAAAGAAGTTGGCTGCCGCGTGTTTGAATGCTCCACGAAATTATTCACAAGCTAAATTATATCTTGAAAAATAGAGTCAATAATGAAAATTCAAAATATAATATAATAGTCGTAATATTTCTCATTTCACTATCACTCGAGACTTCTTTATTGTTTCCTGCCAAGTGATGCATAGCTCGACCGATACCGACATCTTGCAGTATTTTCTGTTCCCATGGGTATTACACGACGATTCCATCTGTAGTATATATCTTTGAAACATACGTAACTATTACTTAACAAAAAAAAAGAGTAGAACTAGGATGCAAAATACATTTGATGATATCGAAATATAAAACAGTAGCACAACTGCATGATAATTTTTCAGTTGTCCATAGGCTTTTGTTACAATTTAGATGATGTAATAGTAAAAAAAAAAAAAAAAAAAAAAAAAAAAAAAAAAAAAAAAAAAAACTAGTGTTGGGGCAAACAATGGTATTTTCCATCGCGTGATTGTTCTCTATAGTTCAGTTGAGTTAGATCAGCGTTCGTAATCCCGAGGACCAGTAAATTGTCTAAAATAATGCTATCAATAACTTACATGAGTCTAATTTTTTACCTGTGTGTATATTTGTTGGAGAATATGCGAAAATCTCTAATTTACGAGGGCAACGAAATACTTCTTCCGCCAACCTATTTAGGTCGCAATGACAGAAGGGATAAGATTCGAGAGATAAGATGCCGTACTGATACATTCATGTATTCTTTCTTTCCTCGTTCTGTTCGGGATTGGAATACTCTAAAATAGGTTTGGTGCTTAGCACCCTCTGCCACCCACAGTAATTGTGAACTGCAGAGTACAGATGTAGATTTAGATGTAGATATCATTACCATCTGAGACAGACATATTGTTCCACTATAACATAATAAATCTAAAAGCACGGGAATACAATTATGAAACTGAAAGTGAAATATTAAAAACTGATCAAACTCTAAATCAATAATAATATTACGATAGACTATACCATACCAGTGACCTACATGTCTACCATATAATTTCGTAAAGGTCACTCATGCAGTCACCTCAATAGCTATTGGCCGAAGAACGATGTCACGTGTCAGCCTTCGCTGGCAAAACAGTGACCAGATATACCATTAGTAGAAATTCCTGGTTATGTTCACAATTTAATTGCTAAGCTCCTGCTACCAAATTAATTGCCATGATACATTCATTAAGTTTGCTTTTCGTAGCGTTTCGTAGTTAAAAAAATACTGATAAATTTTGCGGCTATAAAAACGTTGATCTGCTTTTCAATAACATGCTGCTAATGAAAGCAACTTGAAAAAAAAAAACTGTAAAAAAATTAAATTACTCATGGTCTCAGCTGTAACCATGAATGACAATTGTCATTCCGGCTTAGTATAAATTTGAATTTAATTAAAAGTTTCACTAATGTTGTTGCTTGACCAAAGTTTATGCATTACGGTTTATTTGCTTTTCAGGTATTTTACTGACCACTTTTGTCGATGATCTTTATTCATGTTCGCTGTACGTGAGTGATTAGGTTATTTTAAGTGGACATCAGATCAAATATGTTACCGAATCAACTATTCTGGCAACCCATTTCTCCCGAATTGCTCAACTGTTTAATAATATTGAATGTGTAATAAGTTCTATGGCCACTATATATACTATGACCAATGATTATATTACGAGTGTTTGCCCATTCTCAATAAAATAAATAAATAAAAAAACAACGTAATACTTTCGAAGCAAACAGGAATTTTATAAATTTTGCAGAGTGAACTTTAAGGGTCAAATACAAGTCAAGTTTGTATTTAAACAAGTTCGAGTCTATGACCTTTGAAACATTTTTACGATTGCGCTATCGTCCTGTTCGTATTTAATAGCTCCCACTATTAATGCTTCTGAGTCCTTCAGGCTCAAGAGATTTTATTCATACCGAAACACAAGTTTATATTTGGTCAAATCAGATCATCCTGTCATAATCTTTCATGCTAAAAACTGAAACTAATCTAGACCCGTGACGATACGCTAAAACGGTCACAGGCTTATATTAGTGAAAAATAAAATAAAAGACATTGGACCTTAAATCTCTTATTGTTGTTTACTTCCCAATTCTTAACTTACCAAGTCTATCACGTACCGCGGTCCGTTACACTTATTACAGAATCCTTATATAACGGAATTTTACTTAATCCTTATATGAATGGCACTGGAAATGAATAGACCATTGTACGAGGCGTATTTTTTAAGTAAGTACCGTTTTGTCACACCGTGGCTACAGCGCTACGGTCGGCGTTCATCGCATGCGCACTGGTTACCTGCATCTCTTGCCTACGCACTGACGCCATTACAGTCTAATTCTTCCTTGTTTAAGATGCCTCCGATAATCGTGAGTCCCGCCGACTGTGAAGTACGGGCTGTTATAAGATTTCTTTGTGCTAAAGGCCTAAAACCGATCGATATTCATCGTGAGATCTGTGCAGTTTACGGACAAAACATTATGAGTGATTGAATGGTGAGAATAATCTGCGCCGTTCAATCCAGAAAAAAAGACGTGGCAAGTTGAGCAAGGGCATCGTTTTGCTGCATGACAATGCCCGTATGTGGCTTATCAGACCAAAGATCTCATCACATCTTTTCGATGGGAAACTCTAGATCATCCTCCGTACAGCCCTGATCTGGCTCCCAGTGACTACCATCTGTTCCTGCACTTGAAGAAACACCTGGGCGGTCAGCGTCTTGAAGACGGTAACGAAGTCAAAACAGTTGTGATGCAGTGGTTAACAAGTCAGGCAGCAATCTTCTATGAGGAGGGTTTTCAAAAACTGGTACTACTTTATGACAAGTGCCTCAATATTGAAGGGAATTATGTAGAAAAGTAGAGTAAGGTACAGGCTTTCATGTAAAAATAAAATTATTGATATATATTTGCACGTCTTTTTTTTAATTTCAAAACGGTACTTACTTAAAAAAAACATGCCTCGTACAAACAATGCTGTCCTATACTCTTCTGGGAATGTTAGATTTTTGCCTGCTCGTTGATATATTAGTGGCTTTTAAAAAGTTTTGCTTACAGTTTATACTCACTTACAGCCATATACAGTAAGAATACGATATCTAAATTTATAATATTCTGTGTGCGGTCCGCCAGAACCAACATCGCGGTGCAAAGGTTATGAAACAATAAGTTAGATCGTTGTTGGGGGATTCAAAATGTGGTCAAACACGCTAAATGCGAAGAAAATTCAGATTATAATTTAACTTCATTGTCAAATAAAAGAAACAAGACGAGAAGTTGATGGTACTGTGATATGGTGAAACAAGTTCCAAGCTGCGTCACTGGGCTTAACAGTAATTTGCACTATTATTTGTTAGAAGTTTTGAGTGAAGTACATACGAGCTTTCAGCAAATTATTGTTATTCAGTTTCTTAAAAGATGGAAGTCAGTTGGGAGGTTATGAAAGAGTAGAATTTGCACCGAGCGTAGTGGGTGAACGGTTAACGCTCTGGCCTCGCATTCGGGAGGACGCCGTTTCGAATCCCCGTTGGGGCATCAAGATTTGATTTTTCCATGGTTTCCCCAAATCACTCCAGGTGAATGCCGGGATGCTTCCCTCAAAAGGCCATGGCATAATTCCTTCCCGTTCCTTGTACCCAATCCCATCCCGCCTCTAATGACCCCGATGTCAACGAAGCGTAAAAAAAATGAAGAAGGAAAAAAAAAACTGTTTGCAAATGTTGTTATATGTAAACGTTTTCAAATGGAATAAATCTGCGAAAGGTGACCGAAAACGTATTCACAATGGGCATCGTTGTCAATGTCCAAAAAATTAAAAACGGAAACTTTTTTCCCCCCTCACGGAATGCGTAAAGTATTGAAAGATGACTGCGCTTTGTATTTTGTTTTACGCTTTTCAATAAATCATTACTTCAGTTAGTTCTTTCCCTGTATGTCCATGCAGTAACTTTATACTGGCTACACCGAGCCTTTGGGTTAGCCTTAATGCTTGGACCTAGCATTCCGGACCAGTCAAACAGATCTAGGTTTTGAGTGATTTGGGGAAACCATGTAAAACCCCAAATCAGGAAGGCCGGTGAGGGTTCGAACTCGCGTCCTCCCGAATGCGAGACGAGAACTTTACCGCTCACTAACCGCGCTCGATGGGTTCCTTCAAAAAATCATAGCCGTATTTCTTCCCGTTCATTGCCTCCTATCCTCTCCCTGTTATAATGACCTTGATTCCCACAAGTCACAAACTCCGAAAAAAAATTTGGTCTGAGTTAATTATTACTGGTTGTGCTATTTACATGCAACGTGAAATAACTAACATTAAGGAAAACCACGTACAAATTTGGTATCATATTATTAACTAAACCAGAGATTTAATTGGGAACAAAATTCGCAAATTATAGCACAAATTTAAAGTGTGTTAAAAAAATGTAAAATATTTTAGGAGGTGATAGTATGCATCAAAATAAGACAAAAATGTCTGATAAACATTGGGTCGTGACTGCATACTTTCGGAATTAATAACAGGTTCGTGATGTGACGCCCGTCCACAGCAAAGCATGCTTCAAGCCTTCGGCGTCAGGAATCACACACTCTCACAAGCCTTTTTGGTTGGTCCTGTACGTGATGAGTTGCACTGAAGACGTACAAAGCGTCTTTTGCATGTCGGACTGATTTATATGGCTTTTTGGATTAACGGTACTACAAATCCCCCGAGCAAATACTGGATTCATTTTTTGTCTCTCGCTTTCAGATACTATCAACTTTACACAACTCCGTCTAGACTCTCTCCGTTACTGACAAAACTACTCTACATAAACTAACCTATGGCTTTGCATTCCATTTCACAAGGATTACTGACGAAACGCTATCCTTGTCGTAAGACAGATGGACCAAAAGTATGGTGACCGATTGCTTGTGACCATCAATCTTTCTTAATGCTGACTTCCCACAAATTAATTATTATTTTCATATTAACTACAATATCTCTCACTGCATTGTTATTATTTCTATTATTTAATCACTCATTCTTTAATTAGTATAAATCATAAAGCTTACTAGCTATTCTCAAGCCTCTTTTTTATATACTAGGGTTGGAACTTATATAGTGGCAACACCGCTGTGGAGACACTATGCAATGGAATCTACTATTGTCACTGATAGCACACGTTGTTGACATACCTACCTTACCACCGAGCAAATGGACTCGCCCGTCCCACGTCCCCGGCGTGCGCACAATCGAGGGAAACGCAGTCACTTGTGAGCGTGGTCTAAGGTAACGGTTTCACTATTGCATCACGATGGGTTCCGCATGAATTGACGGAAATGCAGAAATGGATGCGTTATGACGCTGCTCAGACGCACTTGGACCGCTATGAGCGCGAAGGAGAGGCTTTCTTACGCCGTATCGTAACACTGGATGAGACATGAGCCACATCGTACGAGCCAAAACTGAAACGCCAATCCATCGAATGGCGTCACCGCGAAAGTGGAAAGTGCGTCAGAGCCCCAATATGGTGAAAGTTATGGTGATTATCGTGTACGACTGTGATGGTGTTATCCTAACGCATTACGTTACTCCACGGCAGACCGTCAATGCACAGTATTACTCTTCGTTTTTTCTGCATCACCTGCGACCAGCTTTGCGAAAGAAGCGGCAACACTTTCTGCGCAACCCATCCATCAATTTGCACGACAATGCACGGGCGTAAACAGTGCAAGCTGTGGCTACTCTGTTCGTTCGATGAGACTGGGAAATACTGTACCATGCACCATACTCCCCGGACTTAAGATCTTGTGACTTTGATTTGATTCCGAAGATGAAGGAACCACTTCGTGGCATTCGCTTAAAAACTGTTCCAGAGATTCGACAGGCAGTAGACCGATCCATTCGCACCATCAACAGAACAGGCTCTGCTAACGGTATGCTACGCCTTCCACATCGCTGGCAACGGGCTCTACACAACGCTGGTGACTACTTTGAAGGACAATAATAGGTGCAAACATGTAAGGCTTTTGTATCGGTTGTGAATAAATAGTTGCCACTATTTAAGTTCCAACCCTCGTATCTTCGCCTTCTTTACCCGTTGTAATTTCAAAATGTGACATCAACAACTTTTCTGTCACTGGCTACGTTCCGAACGGTTAACTTTCCTTTTATCATTCAAGTTCGTACAAAATGACAGACACAGTCAGGATGTCTCAGTGGCCTTGTGAAACGATGCATAGGTATTGAGGAGCTGATAATGTGAAACTGACCTGTTTGGAAGTAGAGCGTAAAGTAACCAGTTTTGTTCATTCAGGCAAAAGATACTATTTTTGCGGTTATATTTGTAAATGTGAAACATAAAAAATCCGTAAGAACTCTCGCAATTACGGACCTGCGTTTCAAGGCTGGCTTATCCGTGAAGCCTGCAATGGAGAATTACCTTACAAAGCTGCATTGGTGATCAGTGCTCCGGCAATAGGGCCATGTTGGTGACAGTGCCTCTGTCTAGGCCTCTTGTCGTAAGGTACAGTGAGCGCCCCAGCCATTACCACAGGCAGTCAGGGTGGTCCCCACACCAGACAGCCACCCGACCGGTGCATTGGGTTGGCGCCCGCTGGCGGGAATCCATTTAGAGCTCGAATCCCGCCCACCCGGAGAGAGAGAGCAAACACTGCCGTCGGCTCCTGTGTATCTGTGCGTCGCCTCGGATCAATCGCGTCTCACCCAGAGACCGTGGAGAAGGGCGCAGTGGCAACTCGCGTTTAGTTCCTTCAAAATTCTTGAGCATTAAAGTTTACCATACGTGACGGTTAACAGTTA
Source organism: Vandiemenella viatica (assembly GCA_031002005.1). Taxonomy (NCBI): domain Eukaryota; kingdom Metazoa; phylum Arthropoda; class Insecta; order Orthoptera; family Morabidae; genus Vandiemenella; species Vandiemenella viatica. Next base: position 84,856,600 of record JARYHS010008074.1, read on the forward strand.
TTCTTATATAACCACTGTCCGGAAAAGTCACGAACTTTTTAAATTGAGTTTTCTTACGCTCACT
>JARYHS010008074.1:84857663-84985981 GCA_031002005.1 Vandiemenella viatica
AATGTTCAGCATTGAAGGTATGCCAGTCATAGAAGTTGTGTATTAATCTTTTTTTCCCATGTTTATTTTGTTACTGATATACATTTTTTTTTTTTATGTTTCAGAAATGGAAGCGGCTTCAAATCAGCAGCTGAATAAACGAGATGGGACTCCAATATTGACTAACCCCAAACGACAACGAACAACTTCTAATGGTAAGTGCAAAAAAATATATGTATATTTCATATTACATCATTTGTTTCATTCATGTTACTAAATATTTTTTTTTCTATTCTGTTTCAGATTCATCCCAGTGGAGCTTAGATGGTACTGTGCCATCAATCCAAAGCTTGCCATCATCATCCAGTATACCACCGACTCCATCATCACAGGGATGGATAATGCCGGCGCAATCTGTTTCTACACCGCTGATACCAGCAAGAGATTCACCTACTCACCAGAACCATAGAGTTAATGGTAAGTCAATACTACTTCTTTAAATAATTATTTTTGTTTACCTTTTTTTTTTCCATGTTACTAAAATTTTTCCTTTTTTTCTGTTTCAGGTTGCTGTATACAGGGGTCGGCCGCATACAGGAATGAGCCTGCCGCCGTCAACGTGAATGATCCTGCCCCACCGCCCATGTGGCGACCCTGGGAATCGCCAGCCACGGCAGCAGGTCCTGGCATGCGACCGACCCCGGCATCACGCCAGCCTGTCGCCAGCACATCATCGTGGCACACCACTTCGTCATCACGCCAGCCAGTCGCTAGCACATCGACATGGCGACCGACCCCGGCATCACGCCAGCCTGTCGCAGCACATCATCGTGGCACACCACTTCGTCATCACGCCAGCCAGTCGCTAGCACATCGACATGGCGACCGACCCCGGCATCACGCCAGCCAGTCGCTAGCACATCATCATGGCGCCCAACTCCGGCATCACGCCAGCCCATCGCTAGCACATCGACATGGCAGCCGACCCCGGCATCACGCCAGCCTGTAGCTAGCACGTCGTCGTGGCGGCCGGCATCCAGCAGCAGCAACAGCAGTCCCCAGCAGCTCTTAGTGTTAGTTCATTAACCGTCTAGCAGCCACAACAATGCAGCAACAGGGGGTGAGTTGCCAGCAGCGCGCTTGATCCTTGAAGACCGGGAAAGTGCTTTTGAAAGTAGAAATTTATACCGGTACCATTCTAAATTCATTAAATTATATTGATCCTATTAAATACATTGATGCTTGCCATGATCTTTTAACTGAAAAAACTCGCGAAATTGTTGATAGTCAGTCCTCCCCGTCCGTAAAAGTTTCAGGTGGGGCTGATTACAACACACAAAATTCAGAAGGAAACCGCTTTCGAAACCGTCCGTATGTGTTTTTTTACTAAAATGCGTGAAGTCACGCGCAGCACATCCCTGTCTGATTGGTATAAAAAAACTATGTGAAGTCGGAACGTCAATGTAAAAATTGAGTGAGTTTCAAGAAAGGGGCAGCGGCAAAGCTCTCGATAGAATCATATCCCTCGACATCAACATTTCTAAATTCCAACCATTTTATCGGGGGTCATCCTATGTTGCTCTGCCAGCTGATATCCGTAGAAAGAATGCCGTTGTCAATGTGGAAAACACAGACGACTTATGCTTTCTATGGTCCCTTCTTGCTGCTCATGTAGGTGTGATTAAGAAAAACGGTCACCGTGTTGAAAAATTATAGACAAGCCTTTGAGAACCACAGTTTCGATTTTTCAGGTATTGAGTTTCCGGTAAAACTCTCAGACATTTCCAAATTCGAGAGGCAAAATCCAGACTATTCAGTAAATGTTTTCGGTCTGGATGTAGATAATGGTAAACATGTAGTTTCCGGGGCCCTCCATCACACTGCAGACAAACGCGGTAAACACATAAACATGTTGATGATTACCGACGGTACTGGAAAATTCCATTATTGTTGGATTCACAACTTGTCGGCATTAGTTAGTTCTTCATTATCCAAACATAAGGGTGCAATATTTATTTGTGACAGATGTCTGCAACATTTCAGTAGCAAAGATGTCTTGAAACGCCATGATATCGATTGCTCAACGGTTAAACCAGTAAGAGTTGATTTACCCGGCGACGACGATAAGACCTTAAAGTTTAAGGATTTTGTGCACCAACAGCGTGTACCCGTTGTCGTTTACGCGGACTTTGAAAGTTTATTAGAGCCTTATGATTCATGCAGTCCTCCACCCAACGCCTCTCACTCTACTAGAGTCCAGAAACATGTCCCTTTCGCTGCCGCATACCAGGTCGTTTGTCCAGACGTGCCTAGTCTGTCGCATTTCGACTCCTACTCGGGCGTAAATCCCGAGAAATGGCTTGTGGAAGCAACTTGTTGCGCTTGCCAAGAGAAGTCGATAAAATTTACAAGAGGTGTATTCCTCTTGTAATGACAGATGAGCAAGAAGCAAAGTTTGTTTCTGCTACGGTGTGCCATATCTGTGAGAAAGACATTGAACCGGGGACTGTCAGGGTCCGCGATCATTGCCATATCACAGGTAAATTTAGGGGGGCTGCACATAATGACTGCAATTTGCAGTTTAAAAATCCAACGTACTTACCCATTTTCTTTCACAACCTTTCTGGGTATGACGCTCACTTTATAGTTATGGCTTTATCCGACCTCGACGGTGATGGGATGGATGTGCTTCCCATAAACACAGAACGATATATTTCTTTTTCTAAAAAGGTTGAATATACTTCAATCACTTTAAGATTTCTGGACTCGTACCGTTTCATGCAGGCCCCATTAGATAAACTGGTTGGAACCCTTGACGACGGTGACATGAGCATTACAAGTGCTCATTTCACCGATCCCGAGAAGTTCCAATTAGTTAAACGCAAGGGTGTCTTCCCCTACGAGTACATGGATTCGTGGGACAAGCTCACCGAGGCCACGCTTCCTCCAAAGTCAAAATTTTATAGTTCGTTGTCGGAGTCAGAAATTTCTGATGAAGATTACGAGCACGCGACACAAGTGTGGCGGACGTTCCAGATCAAGGATTTAGAAGAATATGCAAGTCTGTACATGGGCACAGATGTACGGCTACTTGCAGATCTGTTTGAGAAATTTAGGGATGTATGTTTGGGGAAATACACCCTGGACCCCGCCCACTATTTCACTTCCCCAGGCCTTTCGTGGCAGGCTATGTTAAGGAGCACGCGTGTCGAACTGGACCTTCTGACAGATGTCGACATGCTGCTCCTTTTCGAACGAGGAATTCGCGGAGGTATTTGCCAGTGCGTGCACAGGTATGCCAAGGCAAATAACAGGTACATGCCGGAGTACAACCGCGAGGTGCCAGAAGATTTTATAATGTACTTCGACGTAAACAATCTGTACGGCTGGGCCATGTCGGAGTATCTGCCCTCTGGTGGGTTTCAATGGCTAACAGCTAAGCAGATTGCTAGCATAGATTTTATGAACGTTGCAGATGACTCACCTAGGGGATTCGTGTTGGAGGTAGACCTTACGATTCCTCAGGATAAACACGACGTTCTAGCAGACCTACCGCCCTGTCCAGACCACAAAGCTCCTGTAGGTTCCACCCTCCCCAAGCTAATGACCACACTGGAAGATAAGGTACGGTATGTTCTCCATTACCGAGTCCTCCAGCAATGTGTAGGCTTGGGGTTGGAAGTGACTAAAATTCATCGCGTGATATCTTTCAACCAGTCACCGTGGTTGAAGGACTACATATCTCTCAATACGTGTTCTCGCCGTGACGCCAAAACAGATTTCGAGAGAGATTTTTATAAATTAATGAACAATTCAATATTCGGCAAAAACTATGGAGAACATTAGAAAACACCGCGACGTGAAATTGTGTACTAGCTGGGCGGCCGCCGCGGTGCCCGGAAACATATCGCTTCACCACACTTCAAACGGGCAACTATTTTCAATGAGGACTTTGTGGCCGTGGAGAAGGCGAAAGTTAGGATTCTTTTCAATAAGCCAGTATATGTCGGGATGTGCATTCTTGACCTTTCTAAACTGAGGATGTACCGATTTCATTACGAATTCGCCATTCCTCAGTTTAGATGTCCTAAATTACTTTATATGGACACAGATAGCTTCATTTACTTAGTGAGGAACTGTGATCCATATGAAGTGATGCTTCGTAACAGAGAGGAATTCGACACGTCCGGATATAGCACCAGGCAACCGTTTCAGGATAGAACCCTATAATGAAAAAGTTGTCGGTGTTATGAAGGACGAGGCGAATGGCACCCTGGTTTCGGAGTTTGCTGGGCTACGGGCAAAAATGTACGCATTCCGGCTTGAAACCGACCAAACCTGTAGACGGGCTAAAGGTTTGGCCGGTTCCGTCACCAGAAAACTCACAATTGAGGATTACATCAATTGCCTCCATGGAGAAAACCCCTCGCTACCACATTCAACACCGAATTTCATCAGACCTCCATGTTGTAAATACCGTTCAAATCTCCAAACTGGGTCTGTCTAGAACGGATGATAAGCGGTATATTTTCCCCGACGGGGTAGAGACCCTCCCGTGGGGGCACAAATCTGTACCTAGGTGAATGTTTGTGTGTTAAAGTGTATATAGTGTGTGAGTGAAGAGGAAATATACCGTTTATCCGTGTATCTAGTTTGTAAAATATGTACACTAGTTAGGACTCTGTAAATATTTTGGTATCTACATAAAAAATCAATGTTGTAAATATGTAGATAAGTTAGGTCAGTGTATCAATGTTTGTAAATATGTAGATAAGTTAGGACTGCAAATTTCTCTATCTACTTCTCAGTTTATTAATGTTGTAAATATGTAGATAAGTTAGGACTGCAAATTTCTGTATCTACTTCTCAGTTATTAATGTTGTAAAATATGTAGAATAAGTTAGGACGCTGTAGATATGCTTGTATCTACTTCCCAGTTTATCAAATGTTATAAATATGTATATAAGTTAGGATGCTGCATAAAATATAAATAGGCTGCTGTTAATATTTTTTGATTAGAGTTAATAAAATCCTTTTTCATTTTTTTTTTTCATTGGCTGCTGGGGGGGGGGGTGCTGCTGAATTGCTTTGTATGACATTTTGTTTGTTAAATATAGTGTACAGAAGAAATGCTGTACATAGATTGTAAGGTTGCTTAGCTGTATGCTCATTTGCTTTATATTAGAGTAATTGAAGAAAAAAAAAACACCCAATTGTTATAAAAAAAATAAGTTTATTGAGAAAAAAAATGTACTTTACATTTTAAATAAATCTTTTTTATGAATCCATGTGTTATGCGATTTATCAAAACCCATCCACTTCACCAAGATCATATTTTTCCTTCTCTTTATCACTCGTTCAACCAAAAATGTACTTGTAAGTTTTGTTAGTTGTAGTTCTTGCTGGTAAAATGCTCCTGCAATATCTTTACCTTGATAATCTTTAAGTAAATAAGTTACAGGATTTGTTAATTTTACTTTGCTGATGGTAAAAACTTCAGTTGACCAGTTAGGCAAGTAGCCTTTCTCAAACTTTTCTTTAAACCTACTAATTCTAACATTGTCACCAACTTTGAATTTTGCAGGAGTAGTCATCTTAATATGACTGTACACTGTTGAAAGTAGTGAGTTGTCTTTAACATCGCAAGGTTTCATCTTTATGGTGCTGTGCCACTTATTATTATAAGCAGACATTAACTGAGGAAGAAGTTCAATCCACCGATGTGAACCACGTCTACTGAATTCCTGCCACATTGCATTCTTTATTGTCCTGTTGAGACGCTCAACTATTGATGCTTTCAGATGGGTATATGTTGAGTAGTGATTAATGCCATAGTTAGTCATGAGCGTCTTAAACTTTGAATTGTAAAACTCACTCCCGTTGTCGGTCTGTAAATTTTTAGGAACACGATCACCAGTTAGTATCCTCTTCATAGCGTCGGTAACCACACTAGCCGTCTTGTTCTTGAGAGGTAGAGCCCATGCATACTTTGAATAAGTATCGATCACCATCAGTATATACTTGTAGCCACTGTTTTTACGTGAGTATGGGATCATTTCTACAATATCAGCTTGCCACAGATCGTCAAGTCCTTTGATTATCACACGCCGTCTTGGGAAATTCCTTCTTGCCGGTTTATGGAGTTCCGCCACAACTTGATCCATGTTACACGATGATGTCTCTCTCACGAAGTTCTTCAATCAAGGATAAAATTTCGTTGGAGTGCGCCGTATGTCCTGCTGATGCAGATGCGGTAAGTAATTTTAGTCTTTCGACGAGCTCGTTCGGATCGTCCCAATATACATATTCCTTCATGGGGAGAAGACCAGAACCCGACTGATGGTCAAGCTTAGAGATTATGTTTTTATACTTACTAGTCTTATTTTTCAAAACATTGTCGGATGGGTCAAAGTTTACTCTGTGGGCACTCGTGTTGTTCAATATTTCCAAATAGCTTTTCAAGTCTTTGTCAGTATACGGTATGGGGTTTTTTTACAAACAACAACCTCATTAATCCTTGTGTTCGCTCATATTCATTACCATCGATTAGAATAACGTCTTCGCCAATAATCACAGGGGAGTTTCCAATCATTAGTGAATCATTCTTCTTTCTGACACCATACACTGAATCATAATCTCTCTCACGTCGACTGAGCGACTTCACGAAGTCATTGATCGTGCCAGAAGACTGCTGCTGCTGCTGATGTCGCGGAGGTAAGAAAACATTTTCTATTGTATCCGTCACAGGTCTTAAAGAATCTTTGAAAAATTTCTCAGAGTCGATCTGACCAGTCTTCAATTCAAGTAACTTGCGTCGAATAGCATTTCGGGCCTTTATGATGCCACGTTTAGTTGTTTTCGTATCCATGTTTAAGCATCGAATGAAGCTTATTACAGGTTACTGTATTATTTTATATGTTAAAGTCACATGTGCTGTAAACGGCTCGTGGGGCTCATATGCGGGGAAAAAACTAAGTTTATCGCCTCGATTCACATGGAGTACTCCTCCTTGATAGTTAACGTATACCCAGTTCAATTTTACGTCAACCCTTTTTGGTTTGTCTACTGAGAGGATCATACCATTGACTTGGATTTCACGATAATTTCTACCCTGTATCTAGTATGTATGCATTATCTTGAAAGTCACCTGTTGCAATTATAGTTTCAACCATAGTCATTTCCATCGATTTTAAAAACATTAAACCATCATTAATAGCTTTGTTGGCATATCGTTTTGTTACCACATCGTCATCATCGATGGGGTCAGCTACATGTTTTAATATTCGACCCTGACAATCCAAACTACCTTCTTTTGTAAGAAGTATATATTGCGGTGGGTGCACCAATATCCTCTTGCCCTGTATCGATGATGTTCTACCAAACTTGTCCATGGCTGTAATGATGATAGTACCTAGTGTGCTTGTCTATTTATTCAAAAACGAATCAAACCCATTGCGGTACCGTCCATGATACATATCACAGTCTTTGTCAATAACTGCAAATCCATGCTTGCTCGCATTCCAGCAAGTACCACATAAGTTCTTAAACTCGTTGAACGGCATATCTGTGTTCACGTGGTCATTGTAAATGTGTTTGAGATTCATGTCGTCCTGTTTAAAGAGTACAATGAAATTAGCGTTGTCTCTAACCAACTGTTTTGGTATGCGACTATAAGTCTGACACAAATAGAAAGAATCTACTGACCTATGTCTCCCCATACAAAAGTAATCACGTATGTTATTCTGCTTCTCACATGAAACATCGTCAAACACAAACACAGAATTTGGTAGCGCTTCACTAGGTGGAGGCACATTCTGATTATCGCTAAATGTCAAATACTTAATTCCGTTAATGGGTTTTAGTATTTCACCTAACAACTGGTACTTTGGTTGGTACAACGACTTGGAAAACACATACACATTTTCAAATCTAAGTCCGTTGGGGTGTTCCAGCAGGGATAACACGAGATTGGTTTTGCCACAGTTTGATGGCCCACACACTATCGCCCTCACCGTATCGGGAAAGAGCGGTCCATTCTTCTTCTTCTGCTTGGTGTCGGCAATATCTGCATTACTCACTGGTAATGTTGCTTGCTGCTTGACGAATCGCATTTTGACAAGGTTTCTTTGCCGCACGGGGTATATATAGACGCGCGAATACGTAAAATCATTCAGTCGATTACAATGCCTCCTACACGGAAGGTGAAGAAGAAGGGCCGTGGCTTCTTAAACAAGATAATCGACAAAATGCCATTTGAAGCACACATCCCAACATACCAGTTCTGTGGACCTGGGACAAAACTGGAAAAGCGGTTGAAACTCGGTCAAACGGGGATCAATCCACTGGATGCTGCATGTAGGGAACATGACATTGCGTATGCGCAGGGTACTGACAGGCGCAATGCAGACCGCGTACTTGCGGAGAAAGCTTCAGTCAGAATGAAGGCCAAAGATGCAAAGTTCGGTGAACGGGCAGCTGCATTTCTAGTTAACGGTGCTATGCGTGCTAAGTTAAAGTTGGGTGCAGGCATTAAAAAGAAGAAGAAGAAAACGAAGAAGGGCGGCATCCTCCCTTAATCCCTATTTTTGCAGGATTGTCGGCTGCCGGAGCTCTTGCTGGAGGAGCCTCAGCCATCGCCAGAGCCGTCAAAGCTGCTAAGGAAGCAAAAAAGCAGTTGTCTGAACAGAAACGGCACAATGAAACCATGGAGGCAATTGCTATGAGGGGTAATGGTCTTTATCTGAAACCGTACCGGAAAGATGGATCGGGATTAAAGAAGAAAAAAAAAAGTCGGAGCAGCCGTTGACTGATGATGATATACGTAGACATGTAAGGCGTTTGCGTATACCTCATTTTCGTGGCGTCTTCATGCGCGATGCATTACCTAAAAAAATTAGTGAACGTGAATGTGGAATTGTGAACTTGGACAGTGCTGAAAATGCTGGAACACACTGGGTTGCGTACATCAAGTACAAGGATGGTATAGTGAAATATTTCGATAGTTTTGGTGACTTACCTCCGCCATTGGAATTGCAGCGATACTTTGCAGGTAACAGAATACAGTACAATGTGCAGCGACACCAGGAATTCGGTACGCACATATGTGGACATTTATGTTTAAAATTCCTGCATCAAAATGTATAACATCAGTCTTGCATGAACCTTGGTCGGGGTAACACACATGTCTGTGACACTCTGCTTGTCCGGCAATAGTTCGGTCTTGAGCTGTGATTACTTTCCACCGATAGATTTGAGCGAAGGCAAGTATACAATCGGCTTAGTTGATTTTCAAACATACAATTCGATTCCGAACATTGATGAGACAAACAGTAAATTTCATTACTCGAAGAATAAAGTGATAGATATACCTACAGGATCGTACGATATTGACGATTTGGCAACTTATTTGGCTCGGCACGCAAATAACGAGAAACTAATTATTAGAGCAAACAACAATTCGCTCAAGTGTGAGATACAAACACCTGTGGAAATAGACTTCACGAAACCAAACTCAATTGGTTCACTGCTCGGATTTTCGAGACGTATATTAAAGCCCGGATTTCATACCTCAGACTACACTGTGCAGATATTCAAAGTTAACGCGATTCGTGTAGAATGTAGCATATGTACTGGAAATTACGTCAACGATAAGCTGGGGCATACACTACACGAGTTTTTTTCCAACAGTACCACCAGGGTACAAGATTGTAGAAGTACCTGCAAACGTCATCTATCTCCCCATCACTGTGAAAACGCTAGCAACATTCACATTAGAGTTGTAGACCAGGACGGCAATTTAGTGGATTTCAGAGGTGAAACTATTACTCTGAGACTACATATAAAGAATGGGCGCTCGTTATAATAAGAAGCGTCAGACTCCAACAGTTGTCAGTAGTGAACCGACAGTGAAACGGTTAACACCTGATAACGTGCTCTTCCTACAGTCGTTAGGCTATACAGTGAATAAAAATGGATGAGGTGCTTGATATAACTTCCAGTGTTGAATTTGGCTGAGTCGGTCACTCGTAAACAGTTTTTGAGTCATCAGCCGCATACGCCAACAACGTTTAATAATAATGATGAAATTCGGATACCTATTCAGAACCAAGATACATATACACTGCCAGGCGAAAGTTACTTGCATATTGAAGGAAGATTTGTCAAATCAGATGGATCAGGAGTTACAAATTCACTTCTCACATCCAATGCATTCGCGTTTCTATTTGAGGAAATTCGGTATGAACTTAATGGAGTTGAAATAGACAGAAATAGAAATGTAGGTATCACAAGCACATTGAAGACTTTTATTTCAGCTGGTCCTCAACAAATTGGCATGTTGAAGAACGCAGGATGGGGGCAACGTGATCTTGGAAATGGCTACTTCGATGTATGTATCCCGTTGAGTATGCTTTTGGGTTTTTGTGAAGACTTTAAAAGGATACTTGCAAATGTAAAACAAGAACTAATACTTATTAGATCTAGGGACGATACAAATTCATACGTGCAAGCCAATCCAAACCCTCAGAAAAGTAAATTTGCCATCAGTAAACTAGCATGGGTGGTGCCGCATCTGCAAGTAAGTGAGAGAGAAAAACTTGCGTTGCTTAAGATTGTAGACAGTGGGAAGCCACTTCACATTAATTTCAGAAGCTGGGATCTTTTGGAGTATCCGCTGCTTCCTATAAGTAAGTCTCAAATTTGGTCTTTGAAAACATCAACACAACTGGAAAAACCTAGGTTTGTAGTATTAGCATTTCAAACAAATAGGAAACGAAATGCCGAATTAAGTGCAGCTATCTTTGACCACTGTAATCTCGCCAATGTCAAAGTGTTCCTAAATGACGTTGCATACCCGTACGAGAACATAAATTTGGACTTTAAGAAAAACCGAACAACACTGTTGTATGACATGTATGCAAGATTCCAACAGGCTTACTACGAACGAGGCCATCCCTCACCGCTACTAGAGCGAGAAGACTTTATTGCCACTGCTCCTATAGCTGTAATAGACTGTTCACATCAAAATGAGTCGATAAAAACAGGACCTGTGGATATTCGTATGGAGTTTGATAGCACTGACAATTTTCCAGCCTACACCGCCGCATATTGTCTAATCCTTCACGACCGTGTTGTGGAATACGTACCGCTAACAAGTGTTGTGCGTAAACTCACATAAAACCAGATAGCGCCCATCATCACCACCCAGTATCATGCCGACCATCTTCGTGGACGCGCAAGGATTCAAGACAAGAGAAGGAGCGTTTATCTTTAAAGAAGTTGCCGTGTGTGTAGTACAATCAGACAACATTATTGCTACACATTGCATTTCTGTAAACTCACCAAGACGTGGAGGTAACGATCCAACAGTGAGATGGTTGACACATAATTACCATGGAATACCTTGGAATGGTACTGGTGTTACATTCAGTAGACTATGTACTATTTTACATGCAATCACCAATACAGATGACGCAATCATATATGTTAAAGGACTGGAGAAGGCTCGATGGTTTCAGAAGATTATCAGGAAGAAAGTCTGCTACAATATAGAAGATTTAGGATGTCCACCTCTACGAGAACTCAGGAAGAATAATTTGATAAAACTTTGTAAAGGACATTTATTTTGTAATGCTATATGTGCTGTTGAAAATGCATATTTAATTGCCCAATGGTGGGTGAAATAAAAAGAAATCAAATCAAACACAATGCATTTTTTATTTATACTTTTTATACATGTATTTTATTAACAAAATTTTTCTTTCATATGGATGTACACATCAGTTCTTGCACTTATTGTCCACGGCCATTATATACGGTCCACAAACATCATACCCAGGATTGTAATTCTTAATTACAATATTATTAACATCGGGTAATACAAGCAAATTTTTATATGCAATAAGTTCATATTTTAGTAGATTATAATCCAATGACGAACTTGGTGTCACTTGAGCCACACGAACATCGTTAATGTACATATCAACCAGTTTTTGCACTGTGGCCATATTAAAGTCTCGTAGCACTTTACTTGACAAAATGTCCACAAATTCTATGTAGTATCTTGCAACTAGATATCCCCACCTCTTCTTGACGGCCAAGGCGCTGGAAACTGCAGGCTGCGCGTCGATGATGTTCTTCCAAGTCGTATCTCCGAAGTAGACGCCGCTGGCAGGATCGGCATTTGGAGCGAAGTATACTGTTTTCACCCCGGCAACCGTACGGCAGGAGACGGTATGCTCACCAAGAGGAATGTCGACCTGGTCGCTCGCTGTGTTGAACAAATCTGACACAACGTCCAGTACTTGAGTCAGCACGACCCATTCTTCATACGTTAGTATAACCTTGGTGCGATATCCAACTTTTTCTAGCACTACTACTGGCTCAAATTCATGTTTGGACGATAAACCTATCGTCAAACGTTTTGAGTCACCGGCGTTGAGCTGATAAACTGCCGAGAACAACAGTACTGGGCGAGACATGTCTGGCAACTGAGGTCAGCAGGCCGGTTGGGTGGTAGTCATACTAGCTGGAGTGGTGGTGGGGGGTGAGTCTGTTCAAACCCTGCCGATGAAACGGTGCGGTACACCTGGCGGGGACGGTTAAGTGCTCTAGCAAAAGAAAAATTTTCATATTGACGTACACTTCACTTTTTACAATTATCATTCACAGGTGGTACAGACGGTTCCCAAAAATCATAACCAGGATTGTAATTCTTAGTTACTAATGTTATTGACATGGGGTAATACAAGCAAATTCTTATATGCAATAAGTTCTTGCTTCAGTAGCACATAGTCGAGCGAAGAACTATAAGTCACTTGAGCCACAGAAACATCGTTAATGTACATATCAATCAGTTTTTGCACAGTGCCCATATTGAGGTCTCGTAGCACATTTAGCAGTTAAAATGTTCACAAATTCGGTATAATATTTTGAAACTAGGTATGCCCACCTCTTCCTGATGTCCAAGGCACCGGTCACTGCAGGCTGCGTGTCGACAAGGTTTTTCCACGTCGATTCGGCGAAGTAGACACCGTTGGTAGGATCAGCATTCGGGGCGAAATATATGGTTTTTACCCCGGCTATCATACGGCGGAAGACGGTGTGCTCGCCAAGGTGAATATCGTTCTGGCTGCTGGCCGTGTTGAACAAATCTGACACAACGTCCGATACTTGCGTCAACACTATCCACTCTTCATATGCTAGTGTAACTCTCGTGCGGTGCCCCACTTTTTCGAGCAGTACCACTGGCTCAAAATCGTCCTTGGACGATAAACCTATCGTCAAACGCTTTGAGTCTGCAGCGTTGAGTTGATAGAACGACGAGAACAACAGTACAGGACGAGCCATGACTTAAACACTGAAGCCACCAGAGCGGTTGGGGTCGCATAGTCCGTGGGGGTTGAGCGTTTCACATACTATGATCCTATTGGGTAAGAAATAGACTCCAGTGGAGTGACGGGGTGTGGTTAAAATACCGTGATCCAATTGGGTAAGAAATGGACTCCAGTGGAGTGACGGGGTGTGGTTAAAATACTGCAGCACAATTGGAGAAGTGGAGTACTCCACGTGGACTAAGGGGGCGTGGTTTCAAATGCTGCAACACAATTGGAGAAGAGAGCTCGTGACGTCATACAATGGCCGCCCGATTGGGGTGTGAGCAGTCCAGTGGCTCTCCAGTCCTCCCCTCTAGTCAAGTGGCCGAATTAGTGACGCTTGAATGCACCTGTGGGAAAGGCAGATGACGGTTAGAGGGGATCCGTTGGCGAAGGACACTTGAGCAAGTGAAGGACTTGGTCACTCAAGTGGTCTGGGAAGCTGAGGTTAGTCAAGTGGCTCTTGAGACAAGTGGTTCTTGAGACAAGTGGCTCTTGAGACAAGTGGCTCTTGAGACAAGTGGCTCTTGAGTCAAGTGGCTCTTGAGTCAAGTGGCTCTCCAGTCAAGTGGCCGAATTAGTGACACCTGAATGCACCCGCATTTCCCTACTACTGTCTTATACTTTGAATATCTACTTCACTCATATTTGCTACTGCATCAGATTGAAGTGGCCACGAAAGCTTACTAGAAAGAAAAAATTAATGAAATATTTCACTGTCTCATACACCTCGGCCGTCGTAGTAATCCAAGCCATAAGCTTATCCATCTTAGGAATATGTCTTTTTGGTAACTGCAAATTCCCCAACTCGCTATTTTCTGCATGTATGGTTTACGATTATTTCTCTATTGTTATAACCTTTCCCTTTCCCTGACTTTCATCTTCGGGTGACAAAACATTTATGTTTCCCTCTATAATTTCCTCCTGAGCGTGATGGGTGAACGGTTAACGTTCTGGCCTCGCATTCGGGAGGACGCGGGTTCGAATTCCCATCCGCGCATCCAGATTTGGGTTTTCCATGGTTTCCCCAAATCACTCAAGGCGAACGCCGGAAAAAAGTGTAATTTCCTCGTTCTGTTCCCAACATACATTCGTACGTCCGTTCGGAATGCTCCGCGGGGAATCATGGGAAAATGTATACTGAGCAAGGGAGATAAGCTGGTGGCAAGATCGACATAGATAAGAACGAATAAAACCTGAGTGGACATCAGAGGAAGGCTGAACTTGCTAAAGACATTTGCTGTTCGACAAATTAGCTTAGTTCGGCCTTTTTATACTTCTTTCTGTATCTGATGGCTATGACCTGTGACCAGAAGTGTGCACTTCAGCTGTAACTGGTGTTATATCGAACGTGTAGTGCTACCATCTATGAGAAGTTGTTCCAAGAAACTCGCTCTTTCGTATACCTAGCGCCAGATCGCATAAAACACTAATAATAATCTTCATTGAAAGTTCCGCACGATTTCACTTTGGTGTCATATTATGAAGAGTGTTATATCTGTCGTCATCTACCTTAGTTGAAGCTATCTCAAAACTTTTTCGTTCTTAGTTGATACCTATGATGTGTCTAGTTATTTGTCTTGCTTATTATTTTTTGGATCTTAATCCCTGGTCTGCACTTGCCCCTCAAAAATTTTGTCTGGGGTTAGTGCAGAAGTATCCACTTCCCCCGTTTTGAGTATTAATTCTTGAAGTATTAGTAATTGCTTACTTAAGAATGTGTATCATAAAAGAATTAAGTAGTTAAGGATGTATTTCGTTGAAATTTAGATTTTTGTGTTGTTCATTATTAATAAGCGTAATTAATATTAGAATAATTATTATAATTACTAATTTCTTATAATTATGATACTGATAATGAAAACAAGTTAATAAATTAGTCCAAACTAGCGGGAATTGCCAAACTTTCCATGATGATTAACACTAATAAGCTTTTTTATTTTACTTTTCCCGATATTCTCTTCACAGAATGGTGGGAAACTACCCAAGAAAAATTGCAAACGAAAAATTTACTTGTATCAAGCATGTCTGTCTTGGCTATTATTTTTTATTTTTTATATATAGGTGTTTGTAAATAAAGAAGACTTTTCAGCTGTTAATTATTTTCTGCTTATCTTTTTTCTTTTCTTTGCATCTTCTGATCTGCCACAGGTTCTGTATAATTCATAAAAAAATTTTTTACATTTCAAGGCATCCAAAGACCAAAAGAATCATCACTAAACAAACTTTTTGCAATCGTCTCTATGCTGCTCTAGAGCAGAATTAGTGGCAAAAAAGGCCACGTATGCACTTACCCTGTTTCGCGAGGACAAGTGCGTACGTTGGTTCTTCCTTCCTTTATTTCCTCTGAAACTTCGAATTTGTTAAAATAAAAATGTTTGTACACATGTTTTTAAGGAGAAGATTCTGCTGATTATTTTTAAAGAGTCACACATTTCAAGCTTTAAAAACCCTTTTTTCATGGTCGGTTAAAATTGAAGTCAGTAATTTTTTTCCATATTTTCCCTTAATGGAATAACATATATTTTTTTAATTTAATTTAATTGCAATTAAGCACAGGCTCCGGTGGCAATTTCCCTACACACCCATCTTCCCCCTATCCTGCAACTACCTACATTTGCCCTCTACAAATTTTATCTTTAAATTCCTTCAAAGTTTTCGGTAAATTATTCATCGTTTCTCTTGGTAAATCATTCCAATCCCTGACACCCTTACCTAAAAAAGAGAATATTCCCACACCCTTGTGCCTGAAATCGAGTGCCAGCTTGTGGTCATGGTCATCTTTTCCCTTCCATGCACTACATGCACTACTTTTTTTTTTTTGTCGTCATTCTTTAGACTGGTTTGATGCAATCCTCCATCCCTTCCTATCCTGTGCTAACCTCTTCATTTCTACATACCCCTTACAAGCCACGTCCTCAATTATCTGCTTCATATATTCTAATCTTTGTCTACCTCTACAGTTCTTACCTTCAACTGTTCCCTCCATTAACAAATTAACCAATCCAGCATGTCTCAAAATATGACCTACCAGCCTGTCTCTTCTTCCTGTAAGCTTCTTCCATAAACTTCTTTTCTCACCCATCATTTCCAAAACTCGTTAATTTCTTACTTTGTCTGTCCACCTAATTTTCAGCATTCTTCTGTAGCACCACATTTCAAATGCTTCAAGTTTATTTCCTTCCGGTATTCCTAAAGTCCATTTTTCACTACCGTAAAGTGCTGTGGTCCACACAAAGAGTTTTAAAAAGTTCTTTCTAATTCCTAGATCAATAGTTGAAACTAAAAGGTTTCTCTTTTTCATGAAGGCTCTTTTTGCTAGTTCTATTCTGCTTTTAACATCATTCCTGCTTCGGCCATCGGTTGTAATTTTGCTTCCCAAGTAACAGAACTCACTCACTTCTCCTATTGCATCCGATCCTATTTTTATATTTAATCTGCTAGTATTGGTATCATTTCTGCTACATTTCATCACTTTTGTCTTACTTTGATTTATATTCAGTCCAAAATCTTCTTTCAGTATTTTGTTCATGCCATTCAATAACTTCTCAATATCCTCTGCCCTCTCTGCTAACAGGACAATGTCATCAGCAAATCGTAGCATACTGATTTTTTCTCCCTGAAAACTTATGCCACATGGAAATTTTTCTTTGACTTTCTTAATTGCTTCTTCTACATACAAGTTAAATATTAACGGGGATAGACTAAAACCTTGTCTCACACCCTTTTTAACTGATGCATGTCTCTCGTGATTCTCTACTTTTATTACAGCCACTTGATTCTTATGTAGTTTATAGAGTATTCTTCTATCTCGATACTTGAGACCTGACTTCTTTAAAATTTTGAACATCTTGTCCCACCTAACATTATCAAAAGCTTTTTCTAAATCAAAAAATGCCATAAAAGTATCTTTGTTTTTCTTGATCCGCCCTTCAAGTATTAATCTTAAAGACAGAATTGCTTCCCTTGTACCGCGATTTTTCCTAAACCCAAACTGATCTTCACCTACTATCTCTTCTACTACCCTTTCCAACCTTCTGTATATTATTCTGGTTAGTAATTTTGAAGCATGAGATGTTAGACTAATGGTGCGGTAATTTTCACATTTGTCGGCTTGTGTTTTCTTCGGAAGTGTGAAGATGATATTTTTATCAAAGTTAGTTGGAATTTCTCCTGTTTCATAACTTTTTTTATATCAATTTGAATAATCTTTAGAGTCCTTCTTCTCCTAGGGATTTCAGAAGTTCTGCGGGGATCTCATCAATTCCAACTGCCTTATTTGCTTTCAAGTCATTCAGAGCTCTGTCAAGTTCTATCCTCAAAACAATCACCAATGTCGACATCGCCTTCCTTTTCCATTACACTATTGTTCAAGTCGTCACCATCATATAGTTTCTCAATGTATTCCTTCCATCGGTTAGCTCTATCTTCTGAGCTTAAAAGAGGTTTCCCATCACCATTGTTAATGTTCATACCTCTTTTCTTCATTTCTCCAAAATTCTGTTTGATCTTTCTATATGCAACATCTACTTTTCCTACGACCATTTCCTTTTCTACTTCTTCACACTTTTCTTGTAGCCATTTTTCATTTGCTATTTTGCATTTCCTATTTATTTGATTTCTAAATTGCCTGTACTGTTCTCTTCCTGCTTCATCCTGAGCATGTTTGTACCTTCTTTTCATACCTATTGCAATATCTTTCCATGCCTAATCGCCAGTATATGCCCTGTACACTCCCATGACCCTCCTCATCCTCCTCCTTGCAATGAATCCCATTCCAGCTCCTATATCATATCCGTCACTGATTGCATTCTGCGATAATTTCCAGAAACAAATCTAGCAGCCCTTCTTTACACCCTCTCCAACTCCTGTATTTGATGTGTAAAATGAGGGTCCCATACTACACTACCATATTCGAGCAATGGTCTGACCAAAGTTTTGTAACCCAATTCCTTGACTTCTCTCGTACATCCCCTCATCACTCTCTCCAACAAGTGCAGAACTTTGAAACCTTTTCCTACCACCTGTCCTATGTGTCCTGCCCAGTTAAGTTTGTTATCAAAAGTAATATCAAGTATTCAGCAAGCAATTCTTTCCCCACCTTATATTCATAATTAACCTTTTGTTTTTATTTGTGTATCTAATAAGCTGACTCTTCTTTGCATTTAGCAGCTCAAAGTGAACTCCTGCCAAAGAAGATTCACAAGTTGTGCTGTGGCCTTTAAGTTATGAAAAGAGTTATCAAAGATTGAAAACATTTTTATTTCACCTCTGAAGTTTCTGTTTCTTTTCTAGACTAATTGTTCCAACACCTGCAACTGTTTATAATTTGATCGGATTGATTTGATGTTTTTTTTCAGATTGCAGGTTTATTAGGCTACACTCGCACAATACAACAACCATTCAACGTTTTTTGCAGAAGAGAATACCCGATAACAAAAGCATCCGTATTCTTCTAGATCACACTCCATTGTCCACAACCAAATTTTTATTTTTTTAATTCTTTTTTTTATATAAAGATAACAAATCAGCTTTTCCCAATATCCAATCATGCATATACGAATCTTTGTATATATGTTATTTAATTGAAATCTACACAACATAATTTTTTGCAGCTTCTCAATACAAATCCACAAATATATCACTGTCTCGTCACAAAGTGTCTTGGTATCATCTTAGGCCTTTCCTTAACGTTAATAGAAAAACACCTTGAAAACACAAGTCAGAAACTTAAGACATAGAACAAATCATTGAAGCTACCAGCAGGCACTTCATAGGGAGCTGATGCGTCCTCACTACGTACAACTGCCCTCACCGTGGTTTACCCTGTAGCTGAATACTGTGCTCTAGCATAGCAACGTAGTGTTCCTACTAGAAAAGTCGATGTTCATCAGAAAGAATGTAAGAGAGTCATAACTGACAAGCTAAAATCCGACCCCGTACCCTGGTTACATGCCATTAGAGGTAAGACGTCAAGAAGCAAAGGCAAGTGAGTGGAGAAAGTTACATCATACTGACCATACACAGGATCTCCCAATCCATGAGATCACTTATCTGAAAACTAGGAATCGATTATGGCATGATGTATCTGAATTCAAGGTCATATATTCAATATCCTACAATGGGACTTCCGGGATGCCATAAAACTGAAAGCAACAGTTATAACACTTTCAAACAGCTTTTTCTTTTAATGTAAATTAGACAATTTTAAAAAAAATCTGTACATAGAAATCTATGGGCGTATACTGCCGAATTATGATTTTTAAGCAAAACATTATGACCACAAACTCCGTGGTTATCTTCATGTGATGGTGATGTGTGTGATTCTGCAAACTAACAGCTACTATCGCATCTGTGTAAAGTAGCTCCTTATTACAAACATGGTCTCTTACATACCCTGACCAAATTAATATCCCTATAGTTTTTTTATATATCTTCATAAGTCGCAGTCATCCTTGAACTATACTCTTAACCAAAGAACATGAAAATTCAGCGGCACGTTTCGCTTTCATCGCATCAAACATGGTAGATGTGTTATAGCTGCGAGGTTAACTCCTTTGGTTGTACGTATTTCGTCCCGGAGTGGCATCCGCAGCATACAGAGCGTCATCATTCTTCGTGACGATTTTTCATATTACTTCATCAGTAATAACCATGCAGAAACACAAAAAAACTTTTTAAACTTCGGTTCTGTCCGAACTGAAAACTCCTTCTAGATTCTGATTTCGAAATTACTTATGAAAATAGGTTTGGAGGTTTCGTCTGTTACTGGTCACTGGTAGCGCCGATGTTGCTAACGTTGACCTGGCGATAACCCTCACTATCAGCATCCGACATCCGAGAGAGCGCAACGTGCTGTCCGAGTTTGTGCTTCACTTACAACCAGCGAAAAACTTAAACAGGATTAACTTTTCTGATCAAACATTACTTTCAAACATATTTAAAACTCAATACGCATTAACTAAACGCAGAATCTGAAGCATACAAACCGAGAATTTTTACTGCAGAAATTTTTTGATTTTGGCAAAACAACTCAACAAGCGATATGCAAAGCAAAATATAAGTCTAACTATAACACGCGAATACAGTTTGGAACCAAACGAAATATTGTCCACGGTAAATAATAATGAGGTATTTGAGTAGTAAACAAAAATGGCAAAGTTTGTCGGGTATCTCCCCAAGGGTTCGGCAGTCGAACGACAGTTTTCGATAAACTTCCACGTACGTCTTTTTTCGCGGCTACCTTAACATAATCCGCTAATTTCACCTGGTATAAGAGACCTTCAGTTTAACATGGGATTCGAAATGCGGGAACGTTCTGGGGATCAAGGATAAGGGCGTTAGATCAGGGAAATCGACGAAACAACCGGAAGATAGCGAAACAATAAAGGATCATCACGCTCAGACAGGGAGATGATAGGTTTGGTGAGGAAAGTGAAAAGGGTGGTAACACGCTGAAGCGGAAATACGGTAAAAAGGATGAAAAAAGACAGACACTTCAGAAATTGTAGGGAGAAATAGGATTGAAGAGCTTCATATAGATAAAGAAGCAGGTAAGGGTCAGTAGGCCTATTAGGAAAAAAATAAGAAGAAAAGAGTTCTTCTAAGTAATAGCCATTATAGAGATGTAGACCATCTTCTACAGGACATGCACAGGTTTTAGGTTGAGAGCTACAGGAGTGGGAATAAAAATAGATGATCAAAATGATACAGATTGTGTATCCAGATTGGAAAATCACAAATGCTAAAGAGATCAATGAAGCTTTTGGAACAATAACTGACTGGGGCAGAACTGGGAAGGAGGAGGTTACTGGTGAAAATATCACAAAGCCAGTAATAAGGGTTTTACTGGTAAACTATGGAAGTTAATGAACAAGGTAATAGAATTTTCAAACTTAATAGACGTACATGAACCACAATTAATTATAAGTGTAGAGTCTTGGATGAAAGAAGTACTAGACAATAGAGTTTTTCCCAACGGTTACAGGGTATACTGCAGATATAGAGGAACAACTGGTGGAGGGGTTTTCTTACTGGTTAGCAAAAAGTAATACAGCTCACTGGTGTTCATAAATCATGACATGGGGTAGATTTCTGGGCTTATAAAAAAGAAAAAATAGTGTGTTGGCAGCTTAATGCAGTGGAAAAAACTGGACTGATTACGATGATCCTC
Organism: Vandiemenella viatica; assembly: GCA_031002005.1. Taxonomy (NCBI): domain Eukaryota; kingdom Metazoa; phylum Arthropoda; class Insecta; order Orthoptera; family Morabidae; genus Vandiemenella; species Vandiemenella viatica. The sequence goes on from JARYHS010008074.1 coordinate 84,879,189, forward strand.
TTGGGAAAAAATTAAATTCATAATAAGACTTAAGATTTGACAAAAGAATGGTAATTAATTGTGAGGATTTAAATTTACCAGGTGAAAACTGGGTAAGAAATAAGACTAATAACACAAAGGAACAGAGTTTTGAAAATTCATAAATAATGGAAAGAGGGTTTACACATGTCATGTCCATTGTCATCATAGCAATGAATATCGATTCTACCAACCAGGTACACGCTTGTCAATGAGTACTTAAGCTAGCTTACCAACAATGGGTGGCGGTCTCTTTTCTATTTGGTCACAAAACACCGATCAGACTGAGGTTTGTAGGGCATCTGTCCCTTGTCATCATAAAAATTAATATTCCATTGTGCCTACTAGGTGAAGGCCTGACAATAATCTAATTAATCCACCTTACCTACAAAAGAAGCGACCTCATTAGAATTTAACCACAAAAGGCCAACAAATGTTAGGTTAGCTATCATTCAATTTGGTAACTGTTATATATCTTGTCACTAAAGTTAGGTTAGATACTCCACGAGTGGTCCCTATTTACCACAACAATAGGCTAAGTAGTAAACCTAACTGGGTGTCAAGGGGGGGGGGGCGTCGCAAAAGGAGCATAGCAGCCATCAATCAAAGCTGTCAATACCTCCAAGGGAGCGTGCATAAACCATGTAACTCCATCTTGGCCTCCTGTGAAACTCCCCCGCCTCCTCCCCACATAGACCGACGAGGCTTTTGACTCCCCCACCCACCTAGCACGTAAGTTTTTTTCCTTTTAGATTCCAGAAGACATTTTGTACTATTTTCTCTTGTCAGACTATTGTAAATTACATACAGAGGTAGGTAAATGAACGAAATAAATATTCACATGTCGTTGTGTGTTCTGTACCTAATTTTAAACGTGAAAAATTATATGAATGGAAGACTACATGACCTGGCTCGGAACTTCCCCTCCCTCCACGTAGCGCTGGATAGCCTTGCAGCCAACCCCTCCCACCCTAGAGAGGGACACGCAGTTTATGGACGTTCCCCAACTAGCAATCAGAATTTGGCATAACAATGCAGGGATCATGGACTAGACAGACAAGTCTCAAACTGTTTATCTGAAAACCACTCTCCCCAATTTCACCCTTTCACCCTTGAACTCTTACGACCTTCATTATACTGTACTTGTGCCATCCTTCGATTTGCTGAAACCTTCCAGTCCTCTTCCAGTTCGAAATTTGCGCTTTTTTGTAACTGCACTTACTTCGTCCTCCAATTTTTGCTACTGGATTGCTTAATCCTCAAGTAACCATAGTATATGTATTAAGATTGTTCTACTGCAGTTTTCCATGGATTTTCCGTTGTTTCCAAGAAATTTCAGCCAATCAGAAGCCATGATAATTCTACTGCAGTTTTTACCAGCCAATCAGGAGCCAGGACGGCAATGATGGGTGGGTATATAAGGAGCTGCACTCCGCTCGATGTGTTATTTTCTTGCTTCTCTCGTACAGTTAACAGCGTAGCTCTCTGCCAGGTCTGATCTTGCTGAACTAAAGGATACAGGTAAGTGGGATAATCAATACATATAATTATGTTCCTACTGGTTAGATTGTAATTAATTGTTCTAGTTTTTTTCCTGGATCGTCTGTGTGTTATGAATATGGAAAATCAAGCAGATGGTATTGCAATGTCCTCCCAAGAGTTTGATCTGGCTGAACTTTTTCCTTCGAGGATGCTGGTAAGTATAATATTTAATATTACTGTTATCACCCAAGTGATTAGAGTGTAATGAATTATTATGTTTTTTGTTTTCCAGATGGTCAAGGTGTTTGGGAGAATTTGATAAGTACCGACTATCAAGCAGGTGTACAAAGGAATATCCAAGAGGATACAATTCCTTCCTCGAACCGAAGGAGAATGTATAACGATTAGGACGAGAGTCATTGCACTGCTGAAACCTGGAAAAGAAGGGAACAATCCTAAAGATTTTAGACCTATAGTGCTCTTGAGTCATCTCTACAAAATATTTGAACGATTAATTCTGAATCATATCCAGTCTGTGGTAGATCAAAAACTTATTCCTCAACAAGCTGGCTTTCGTCCTGGCAAAAGTTGTACTGGGCAACTGCTGAACCTAACACAGTTTATAGAGGATGGATTTGAGACCCGTAAAGCCACGGGCGTGGTCTTTGTGGACCTGTCAGCAGCATACGATACTGTTAACCACAAACTATTACTTGACAAGGTCTACAGTCTGACAAAGGCCACCGGATTAACCAAGGTCATCGCTACTCTTCTTCAGAATCGTAGGTTTTTCGTTGACTTTCAAGGACAGCGCAGTCAACGGAGGGTACAAAAGAATGGTCTAACTCAAGGTAGTGTACTGGCCCCAATACTTTTCAACATTTATACAAACGATCAGCCATTACATCCAGCTACCAGGAGCTTAGTGTACGCTGATGACCTAGCTCTGGCCTCACAGAGCACAAAACTTGAAGTTGTAGAAAGAAATTTGTCTGCTGCTCTTGAAGACCTATCAAGCTATTATAGGGAAAATCACTTAAGACCTAACCCTTCAAAAACTGAAGTGTGTGCCTTTCACCTAAAAAATAGGAAAGCTCAGCGTAAGATAAAAGTAATGTGGTCAGGTATCGAACTGCAGACATGTAACACCCCAAAATATCTGGGAGTGACACTCGACAGGACCCTCACATATAAGAAGCACTGCATGAATTGCAAAATGAAGATCTCTACAAGAAACAACTTACTGCGCAAATTAGTTGGATCACAGTGGGGCAGTCAACCACAAACTATACGTACATCGGCAACGGCCCTTTGTTACTCTGTTGCAGAATATGCATGCCCAGTTTGGTACTCATCATCTCATACCTAACAGGTGGATGTAGCACTCAATAAAACCTGTAGGCTAGTGACAGGTTGTTTAAAGCCTACCCCAGTTGATAGGCTTTACCAGCTTTCGGGCATTGCACCACCCAGTATCCGGAGAGAAGTGGCTGCGAATAAGGAGAGGACCAAAGTAGAACGGGAAAGAGCTCATCCACTGCACGTCCATATACCACCAGCCCAGAGATTCGAATCCAGGAAAAGCTTTCTCAGAACATCACGGGAACTAATTGGATCACCTGAAAAGGCAAGAGTACAGTTATGGAAAATGAGGGTTCCCAACATCTCGGGACCACTGACAGTTGCAGAGCGCTTGCCACCTCGTCATGCAGAGGACTGGAACGTCTGGCGGTCCTTAAATCGATTGCGAACAGGAGTGGGCAGGTCCAAGGAAAACCTAATGAGATGGGGTTATACTGATACTACTAGTATTAAGTGCGAACTATGAATCATATGATCGAGTGCCCTATGTGCCCATCATTCTGCAACAACGAAGACCTATTTCAAGCAACACACAATGCGATTGATGTTGCGAAGTACTGGGCTAAGTGTGTTTAAAATTGTTGATTTGCACAATGTATTTAACTGAGTATTTTGATCTTTTTGATACGAGAATAATAATAATAATAATGGACGTTACTTTTATTTTCCCTTATAACCTTTTTTTCAGAATCTAACGCCTGTCATCGCCAACTCCACAATGGATGGTCGTGCCGATCTGGAATTTGGCGTCTACAGCATCGGGACTATCAATTCCTCAGCACATACCGTCAATGGACCAACCAAACTGGAGTCTTAAAACTATTGGTGAGTTTTACTTTATTTACTTGCTATACAACTTGTTTATTTGTCGTTACTGCATTCTTCTTTTATTTTACACGATCAGGTCTACAAACGGCTTCGACTGGGCAGCCGATATGTTGTCTGGGGTACCAATATCGTCAGGGTTACAGTCGACAGGACTACCACCACCGCTACCGATATGGAGTATCTGGAATATTGGTAAGTTTTTTCGCATAACCAAGTTATTTTGTCAATTTGTAATATATTAATTTGGTATTACAATATAATTGCTTTTTTGTTGTTCGTGGATCAGATCCACAAACGGGCTCGTTTGCTACTTCAGTTTGGAGACCAACAATATACGGAGCAGGACTTACGCAAACCCACCCATTAACAGCTGGGTCATCCACCACTTCAAACAGTTTTAGACTGATCTCAATACCAACCAGTGTAGTAGGCAAGTCGAATGCAATGGGGTTAACCCTTGAAGACAGGGACAGTGCTTTTGCTAGTAGAATATGTTCCGGGACCATTCGAAATTCTTAAAACTTTAAAGAACCAAGTTACTTTGTCAATGTTTGCTTTGAGCTTTTGGACAGTAAAATCCGTGAAATAGGCATCTGAAGTAAAGGCGTCAAACAAAAATCCGGAAAGAGTTAATACTTATAAAAAAGTAAGCTCCAAATCCACTTTCGCTTTCAATATCATTGACTTTCCAGTGAAACTCTCAGACATTTCCAAATCTGAGCCGTTCACCATATAGATGAAACTATCTGTGTCCATATACAGCAGTTTTGGGCATATAATGTGCGGAATGGCAAATTCATAGTGAAATCTGTACACCCGCAGTCTAGACAGGTCTAGAATGCACATACCGACGTAGACCGGCTTGTTAAAGTGTATCCTAACTTTCGTGATTTCCAGGGCTGCAAAATAGTTGATCGTTTAAAGTGTAGTGATGCAACGTATTTGCGGGCACCACGGCGGCCCGCCCAGTTAGTACAAAATATCACGTCGCCTTGCTTTCTAATGTTCTCCATTGTTTTTCCGAAAATTGAATTGTTTATAAATTTGATAAAGTAGCTCTCAAAGTCTGATTTGGCAAAACTACGAGAACATGTATTGAGTGAGATGTATTCTTTCAACCACGGTGACTGGTTAAAAGAAATGACGCGGTGTATTTTGGTCACCTGTAGCCTACACATTGTTGCAGGACTCGGTAATGGAGAACATACTATACCCTGTTCTCCAACGTGGTCATCAGATAGAGGAGGGTGGAACCTATGGGGGCTTTGTGGTCTGGACATGGTGGCAGGTCAGCTAAAAGGTCGTGCTTATCCTGTGGAATCGTCAGATCCACCTCCAAAACAAAATCCCTAGACGAGTCGGCTGCAACGTTTATGAAATCTATGCTAGCAATTTCCTCGGCTAATTACCATTGAAACCCTCCAGAGGGCAGATACTCTGACATGGCCCAGCTGTACAAATTGTTTACATCAAAGTACATGGTAAAATTCTCAGGCGAATCGTGGTTGTACTCCGTCATGTACCGGGTATTTGCCGTGGCGTACCTTTGGACGCACTGGCAAATACCTCCACGAATCACATTCGAAAAAGAGCAGCGTGTCGATATCTGTCAGAAGTTCCAGTTCGACACGCGTGCTCCTTAACATAGCCTGCCACTAAAGGCCTGGGGCTCTAAAGTAGTGAGCGGTGTCCAGGGTGTATTTCCCCAAGCATACATCCCTAAATCTTTCACACAGATCCGCAAGTACACGTACATCTGTCCCCATGTACAGACTTCGATATTCACCCATGTTTTGGACCTGAAAACCCGCCACACTTGTGTCACGTGTTCGTAGTCATCACTCCGACAACGAAATATAAAATTTTGACTTTGGAGGGAGCGTGGCCTCTTTGACCTTCCTCATCGAATCCATATATTCGTATGGGAAAACTCCTTTTCGCTTCACTAATTGGAACTTCTTGGGGCCCAAGCGCATGGGTTATGTGCATGTCACGCTCCTCAAGGGTTCAAACCAGCTTCTCTAATGATGACTGCATGAAACGGTACCAGGAACCGCAATTTAATCGACGTACCGTTTATCTTTTTCGAAAATGTAACGTTCAGTGTTGATGGGTAGGACATCCATGCCATCATAATCGAGGTGTGCTAAAGCCTTAACAATAAAGTGCGCATCATACCCCGACAAATTATGGAAAAAGATGGGTATCCACCGTTGATTTTTGTACTGTAAATTACAGTTATTGTGTGCTACCACTCTGAATGCACCTGTGATATGACAATGATCACGGACCTTAACGGCCCCTGGTGCAAAGCCATCACCACAGATGTGGCATACCATTGGACGGCAAAATTGTGCTTCCTCATCAGCTGTCATTACAAGAGGTGTAACCCCCTTGTAAATATCATCAACGTAATGGGCCAGTTTAACGAGTTGTTAAACTAGCCAATTCTCAGTGTTTTCCCCCAAGAATGAGTCGATTCGGTTCAGATGATGGCCGGATGCGTAAACGTCCTGGCATGCCGCTGCAAAAGGGATGTTTTACTGGACTGTTGTGGAGTGAGAGGAGTTGGGGACTGTACATGTTAAAGGGTTTCAACAAACATTCTAAGTGCGCGTAAACGACGAATGGTGCACGCTGTTGTTGCACAAAATCCTTAAACTTGAAGGTTTTGTCTTCGTCACTGGGTAGATCGACTCCGACAGCGTCTATCCTTGAGCAATCAATCTCATGGCACTGTAAGAAATCTTTACTCCATAAATGCTGCAGACATCTGTCACAAATGTGAACTTGACGTACATGTATCGATATAAATGATCTGACTAACCGCGATAAGTTCTGATTCAGCAGTAATGGAATTTTCCACTACCATCACCGTTTGTCTGCAATTAGATGAGCGGGGGGGGGGGGGGGAAGTGTCCTACTACTATGTGTTTAACTTTACTAATTTCGTCCATAGCGAATACATTAATCAAATAGTTTGAATTCTGCATCTCAAATTTGAAAATGTCTGAGAGTTTCACTAGAAAACCAATGATATTGAAAGCGAAAGTTTAGTTGGAGTGTACTTTTTTTTTAATAAGTATTAACTCTTTCCGGATTTTTGTTTGACGCCTTTATTTGAGATGCAAGAATTGTCCATAGAAAGCATAGTTGATCTTTGTTCTCAACATTGACTACTACCTTCTTTCTATATATATCGGGTGGCAGCGCAACATAGGACAACCCTCGATAGAATGGTTCAAATTTTGAATTATTAACGTCAATAGATTTGCCACTGTCCCGGTCTTGAAGCTCACTGATTTTTTTCATGATCTCCGGGCTCAAATTGACTCCATACCAATCAGACAGGGAAGTACTTATTGTGATTTGGCGCATCTTAGTTAAAAAGCACATTCGGACGGTTTCTAAATGTTGATCCTCCTGTGATTTAAAGTCGATAATCAATCAATCCTGAACTTTTACTGCTGGGGTGGACGGATTATTGCCTATTTCACGGATTTTACTGTCCAAAAGCTCAAAGCAAACATTGACAAAGTGACTTGGTTCTTTAAAGTTTTCAGAATTTTGAATGGTCGCGGAATATATTCTACTAGCAAAAGCACTGTCCCTGTCTTCAAGGGTTAACCCCATTGCACTCGACTTGCCTACTACACTGGTTGGTATTGAGATCAGTCTAAAACTGTTTGAAGTGGTGGATGACCCAGCTGTTAATGGGTGGGTTTGTGTAAGTCCTACTCCGTATATTGTTGGTCTCCATACTGAAGTAGCAGACGAGCCCGTTTGTGGATCTGATCCAGGAACAACAAAAAAGCAATTATGTTGTAATACCAAATTAATATATTACAAATTGACAAAATAACTTGGTTATGTGAAAAAAACTTACCAATATTCCAGATACTCCATATCGGTAGCGGTGGTGGTAGTCCTGTCGACTGTAACCCTGACGATATTGGTACCCCAGACTCCATATCGGCTGCCTAGTCGAAGCCGTTTGTAGACCTGATCGTGTAAAATAAAAAAAGTATGCATTAATGACAAATAAACAAGTTGTATAGCAAGTAAATAAAGTAAAACTCACCAATAGTTTTAAGACTCCAGTTTGGTTGGTCCTTGACGGTATGTGCTTAGGAGTCGATAGTCCCGATGCTGTAGACGCCAAATTCCAGATCGGCACGACCATCCATTGTGGAGTTGGCGATGACAGGCGTTAGATTCTGAAAAAAAGTTTATAAGGGAAAATAAAAATAACGAGCATTTATGCAGTATAGTTAAGGATGTGTTCTAATCGTTATTGATTCTCCTTCGTTTCGAGGAAGGCATTGTATCCTCTTGGATGTTCTTTTTACAGCTTCTTGACAGTCGGTACTTATCTAATTCTCCCAAACACCTTGACCATCTGGAAAACAAAAAACATAACAATTCATTACACTCTAATCACTTGGGTTATAACAGTAATATTAAATATTATACTTACCAGCATACTTGAAGGAAAACAGTTCAGCCAGATCAAACTCTTGGGAGGACATTGCAGTACCAGCTGCTTGATATTCCATATTCATAACACACAGACGATCTAGGAAAAAAACTAGAATAATTAATTACAATCTAACCAGTTGGAACATAATTATAATTATTAAATATCACACTTACAGTATCCTTTAGTTCAGAAAGATCAGACTTGGCAGAGAGCTACGATGTTAACTGCACAAGAGAAGCAAGAAAATGATGCATCGAGCGGAGTGGGGAAGGGGAGTTTCAAAGGAGGCCAAGTTGGAGGCATGTGGTTTATACACGCTACCTTGGAGGTGTTGACAGCTTTGATTGATTGCTGCCATGCCCCTTTTGTAAGATCCCCCCCCCCTTTTACACCCAGTTCGGTGTACTACTTAGCCTATTGTTATGGTAAATAGGGACCACTCGCGGAGTATCTAAACTGACAAAATATATCACCGTTACCAAATTGAAGGATAGCTAACATAACATTGGTTGACCTTTTGTGGTCAAATTCTAATGAGGTCACTTCTATTGTCTGTAAGGTAGATTTATTAGATTGTTGTCAGGCCTTCACCTGGTAGGCACAATGGAATATTAATTGTTATGATGGCAAGGGACAGATTCCCTACAAACTTCAGTCTGATCGGTGTTTTGAAACCAAATAGAAAAGAGACCGCCACCCATTGTTGGTAAGCTAGATTAAGTACTCATTGACAAGCGTGTAAAAACGTGTACCTGGGCGGTACAATGGATATTTATTGTAATAATGAAAATGGACCAGACCCTCCAGTGGCGTAGCTAGGGGGGGCGGTGGGGGCGGTGGGGGCGGTCCGCACCGGGTGTCACCCGTTTGGGGGTGACACCCACATTTCGAAAATTGTAATCGAAATTAGTGTGACACGAAAAAAAAAAAAAAACTTCTTTTCTCCTTTGGTGTTGAAACACGTCTACTTTTAATGTTATGAATATTTGTTTTTAGGTTGATCTAGCGCTTTTTCAAATGCGATCCAGGCGGCTGTGCTCATTCGTTTTAGTAGAATATAATTGTTGGCAATACCGTGCGTTTAAACAAAGAGAGCACCGCTCTGTAGCTCCAACAATCACAAGAATTCGTTCATTGTTGTGCTTGCCGTCCGTCACTGTTGTTTGGATTGTTAGAAGCGGCGGTGGATATAATGTAAGTTTTCTTGTTCTAAAAGAGGAAGTTTTAAAATTAAAGTTTATATATAATTGCTAAAATCATAGTAATTAGACAGTTAAATTGTAAATGCTTGAAAATATTTAGGGAAAATTTGGAAATGAAAACCAAGCGTATGTCGGAATACGCGTAGTCTAGGTTTTAAAATTGTTTTGCGTATTTAGAATTCCATTAGCTTTCAAGCTAAGATTTACAAGTGCTTTGAAGTTTTCCTAGTAATTTTTGAATTTATTATCTGACAGATTCGTGATGTACAGTACAAACTGAGTACATTTCGCGTTATCCGATTTACGCTCTGCGTACCTGCCTATTATCGACAGTGCACATATATTCGACATGAAGTCGTATCATGTTCCAATTTATGCTAGTAAAAACTGTGCATTAAACTAGCAATACTGTCAGGTTTCAACGACAGTCCGAACGAGTCCAAGTGTTCGTTGATGGTATCGTTTGTCGTTGGTAATCAGTTTTTGTAAAGCATGTGTTTAAAACAGTCGGAACCGTAACTGTTGTGTGTAAAACTGTAATGTAAATTATATATATTTAAAACTGTAAAGGAAATGAAATGTAAAGTGTTAAACTATGTAAATAGAACTGTAAAGTAATGAAATTTGAATTGTCATAAAACGCAAAGAACTTGGCTGTGTGGCTGATAAGGCCGAAAGCCATTTAAATAAATAAATAAAAAAAAGTCTGAACCGCGTATCTTGCTAACGAAATCGTAACATTAGTAAGCACTTAAATTCTAGGTTCATGTAAGTTTGCTATGCTTTCTTCTGATCGAGAATATGAAAATATGATCGCGATGAAATAAATAAGCGTATTATTCTCTATGAATTTTCCATAATAAATTTAGAGAAGAAGAAAATTTGTATTATGGCTAACCCCTCTGTCGAATACTTTTGTTCCTGATCAAACTGAGCGAACATTCAAGCCGTTTACAACATTTTTATTTATATGCTACATAGCGGCGCTAGAAATGTAAAATTAACACGTGAAGACGGTCTTCAGTACATACAATGTCATATTTAGAAGTTTGTAGCTACGTGTATCTTAGGCGGATAGTAAAATACTTCACTTGTGAAGTACTTCATGTAAAGACGGCAGATACCGCAAAGGCATGTTCTTATACACTCCTGGAAATTGAAATAAGAACACATTGACGCCGGTGTGTAAGACCCACCATACTTGCTCCGGACACTACGAGAGGGCTGTACAAGCAATGATCAAACGCACGGCACAGCGGACACACCAGGAACAGCAGTGTTGGCCGTCGAAGGGCGCTAGCTGCGCAGCGGTTGGGCACCGCCGCAGTCAGTGTCATGCAGTTTGCCCTGGCATACGGAGCTCCATCTCAGTCTTTAACACTGGTAGCATGCCGCGACAGCGTGTACGTGAACCGTATGTGCATTTGACTGACTTTGAGCGAGGGCGTATAGTGGGCATGCGGGAGGCCGGGTGGACGTACCGCCGAATTGCTCAACATGTGGGGCGCGAGGTCTCCACAGTACATCGATGTTGTCGCCAGTGGTCGGCGGAAGGTGCACGTGCCCGTCAACCTGGGTCCGGACAGCAGCGACGCACGGACGCACACCAAGACCGTCGCATCCTACGCAGTGCCGTAGGGGACCGCACCGCCACTTCCCGGCAAATTAGGGACACTGTTGCTCCTGGGGTATCAGAGAGGATCATTCGCAACCGTCTCCATGAAGCTGGGCTACGGTCCCGCGCACCGTTAGGTCGTCTTCCGCTCACGCCCCAACATCGTGCAGCCGCCTCCAGTGGTGTCGCGACAGGCGTGTATGGAGGGACGAATGGAGACGTGTCGTCTTCAGTGATGAGTGTCGCTTCTGCCTTGGTGCCAATGATGGTCGTATGCGTGTTTGGCGCCGTGCAGGTGAGCGCCACAATCAGGACTGCATACGACCGAGGCACACAGGCCAACACCCGGCATAATGGTGTGGGAGCGATCTCCTTACACTGGCCGTACACCTCTGGTGATCGTCGAGGGGGACACTGAACAGTGCACGGTACATTCCAACCGTCTTCGAACCCATCGTTCTGCCATTCCTAGACCGGCAAGGGAACATGCTGTTCCAACAGGACAATGCACGTCCACATGTATCCCGTGCCACCCAACGTGCTCTAGAAGGTGTAAGTCAACTACCCTAGTCAGCGAGATCTCCGGATCTGTCCCCCATTGAGCATGTTTGGGACTGGATGATACGTCGTCTCACGCGGTCTGCACGTCCAGCACGAACGCTGGTCCAGCTGAGGCGCCAGGTGGAAATGGCTTGGCATGCCGTTCCACAGGACTACATCCAGCACCTCTACGATCGTCTCCATGGGAGAATTGCAGCCTGCATTGCTGCGAAAGGAGGATATACACGGTACTAGTGCCGACATTGTGCATGCTCTGTTGCCTGTGTCTATGTGCCTATGGTTCTGTCTGTGTGATCATGTGTTGTATATGACCCCAGGAATGTGTATATACAGTTTCCCATTCCTGGGACAATGAATTCACGGTGTTCTTATTTCAATTTCCAGGAGTGTATTACCTGAACCGTTTTTTTTCCCCCTTTTAAATGCGTTGTTTTTATATTGCATTTATTGTTCTATTTTTATGAAGGAACTAATGTTGAGTTGATTCTCTAGCTATACAGTCTCTCCAAGGTCTCACGACTTGTGGGACCACGATTCTGGATTTGTACCGATGGAACCCCATCTGGGTCTGAATTGCTTCTACTTGGATCAAGCCACTTCTGTTAACTTTCCTCTCGATATCCCTTGCGAAGTCATTTAAATACAACCTATGTTAACGTTTCAACAACAAATGATTGGGTAGTTTTTCAATTTTTTAAAAAAATTTATAGCGAAATATTATGGTCACCCTATAGCTACACTGGCAAAAATTAGAATCTCACCACGCATAAAGGAATGGTAGAATTTTAGGAAACTTTGAAGATATATCCAGGGCCATGCCCAGAAGAAATGATAGCAAATGGAAATGGATCAGGATAAGTTATTACCTTTGGATACAGTTTTCAGTAAGAAATGCGTCCAACTTAAGCACCAATACATTCGTGGATTCTTGCCGACATTGAATCAACAAGTGTTTCGAATGTCTTCTTGGGGTATTTCTCTTTACGCCTGCATGTCTTTTGCAGTCAGTTATTGCGCAGTTTGTGCTGGGTCACCATGTGATCAAATGTGTCTACTCCTGGTATCCCAGAAATGCTCTATTGGGAACAAATCTGGGACTGTGCTGTTCAAATTGTGATCGAAACTCCTTGCAAGGCTTGTGTAACGATGGCCGCAATATGAGGACTGGCATTATCTTGTTGTAAGATGCGATTTGAATGGTGAACATGAAGGGTATCACAATAAGATGCAGTACCCTGTCCACATAGTATTGGGCTGTCATTGTGCCATCAACAACAGCCGACTCAGTCATGCTGTCGAAACTGATTGCCGCCAAAAAATGACACCGTGACTGCATTTGTGTGTGTTCTGAAATCACAGCAGGTAAGCCATTTTCCAATACGCCTCCGAACATGTCGTGAATTATCACTTTGCCACAGACAGAATCGAGACTCGTCTTTAAACACAAATGTACGCCATTCACATGTCCTTTTATGTTTTGCATTACGCCAGGTTAGATGATGCTGGCAATGAAATCAGATTAATGGTACACATTGCATAGGGTTCAGAAAGCGTACTCCAGCTTCAAGCAATTGGTTTTCAATCGTCCGGGGAGGGGGTGACTCTCTCTGTAACCACTGCTTGGATCTGACGTGCAGTCAACCATTTGCCAGCAGCTCCCACCCACACAATTTGGCGTCTTCACGTGCTGTTATCCATCAGTATAGATCTGGAGTATTAGAGCTTTCTTTCATCACTGTGTAACGAGTCTGTATACTGACAATGCACTACGGCCAATCCTTTGGGAGATTTCAGGATATGACTTCTCTGGTTGTGCGATTGATTGCCTGTGTCTATCGAGAGCTGCTCATCAAACTGCGATTTTGCATTCATCAGCTAATTTTTTGTAGACTAAATTATTTTAAAATCTTTAATTATCATCTAAACTCTTAGAATTATTGCTAGCAAGAAGAATTATTTAAGATTACACCATAAATAACAGTTTTTAAATTTCGCATCATTGTTGTTAACGTTATTGCTAGTTATTACACGTTTTATTGAATTAAACTTAGCATAAGCTTGGTAGTTAGATTACTATAATACGATAGCATAGGTAAAAATAGTAGTTATAGAAGTTATTTTGTAGTGTTAAATTTCTTATATACTGTAAAAAATAGTTCAAATCACTAGTTTGAATTTCGATTGTTAAAGCTTTCTGTATTGTCCTATATTAAGGCTTTATTAGGTTTAAAATAACACAGTTTCTTAATTAATTAGTTCCGGAATAGTAATAAAATCAACTGTAAATAATAAACATAAGTATTCATATATAGCATTTAGTTACTCACATCATCGTGGAGTTCGACTATCGATATCGAAATCAAGTTTAAGATAACAAAAACGTACGTTCTAATAATTAACCTGTTTAATAGTGTTTAATTGCCATCTAATATATATATATATATAAAAATTTCCTACCTTTCTTTTTTTTTAAACTTTCATAAGTAACAAAATAGTTGTTATCCACATTAGCACTAAATAGTATCGACCTACCATCTTAAGTTTGTTTCGAAATCCATTAGCTTAAGTTTTATTCATTGGTTCTTAAGTAGTTTAATTACCTAGTCGTTTTTCATAAAACTTCAATCAAATTAAATATATATAACAATTCAACAGTTAGTCGAGTATAGCGCCTATCATATTTAGTAAAAACCTTAAAAAATATATTAGTATAAACTTTATAAGACTACTTTATCAAATAAATTTAAGGTTTGTTTAGAAGATGGTTGAAGTATTTCTGAAAATCATGACTGGAAACTGTGGCGCTGTCGTAGGTACGTTGCGAAGGGGATGGGTTGTAGTTGGTGTAAGAAGTGGTTTCACTGGGCATGTGGGGAAGGGGAAACGGGGAAATAAATGAGGCTCTCCCATGGTTTTGTTCACTGTGTCTTAGGGATGATAGGATGTGGGAGATGGGCGAAACGATTAGGGAGTTGCGTGAAAGGATCAGGTTCTTGAGGCTCATCCTGTGGACGCTCAGCCTCTGCAGGCGTGGTCTGTGGTAGGCCTCGCCTGTGGAGGTTCAGCCTGTGGGCTCAGACCTGTGGAGGTCCAGGAGCAGGCACAGCCGTGGGGCTGAGCTTTGTCGAGGCTCAAGCTGTAGAGGCAGAAAGTAAGATAGTGGGTTGGAGGAAGTTGATAAGGATGGGTGGGAGCTGGTAACAGGTCGTAGGAGAACATGGTTAACAGGATGAACAAGCCAGACACTTCAGTAATTGTGGGAAAAAATAGGTTTGACCTGTTGCCAGAGTCAGGAGGAGAAGAGCCTCATGTAGATGTAGGAGTAGGTAAGATGCAGCAGACCTTTAGGAATAAGGGCGTGCAGGGCAAGAATAGGAAAAAAAGGGTTCTGCTGCTAGGTAGTAGCCATGGGAGAGGTGTAGGCCCTCTTCTGCAGGATCAGTTAGGTACAGGATATCAGGTCACAAGTTTTTTTCAACCTAGTGCAAACATTAGGCCAGGTAATAGAGGATATAGGTTCCCTTTGTAGGAGTTTCACTAAGGATGATAGAGTAGTTAGTGGGAGGTGCGGGAAATGTATTATAGAAACGCGAGTTATAGTATAGAGAGTGACCTGAGGAAGGTGGTGAAGGAGGCACAGCATACCAGGGTGGAGCTCATGCAGGTCCTAAGTCGCCATGACCGCCACAATTGAACTATGCTGTGAGGCGGGTTAATGTGGAAACGGAAGTGCTACTTGGGAAAGGCATTAGTTCTGTGTTGGGGGTTGTGCCTGTGAACACCATTGGTAGGTGGGGTTTCACTAGGCATGGCCTACACCTAAATAGAAGGGGGAAGGGAGTACTTTCTGAGTTGTTAGCTAAAGCAGTGAGGGAGCCCGTTTCCAGTGATGATGGGGTCAGGACTGTGCCTTTTTTAGGTTAGGGGCTGCTGGTGAAGGGACAGAAATAGATTATCAAAGTGATACTGATTGCAGATTCGCGATGGGGAAAGTCACAGATATTAAAGAAATAGATGAAATGGCTGAAACAATAACTGACTGCGGTAAAAGTGGGAAAGAGGAGATAAATTCTGAAAATGTAAAGCCAGTAGTAAGGGTGTTAATGGTAAACTGTAGAAGTATAATGAACAAAGTAATCGAATTTGCAAACTTAATAGAGATGCATGAACCAAATAATAATTGGGGTAGAGAGTTGGTTAAAAGAAGAAGTACTAGACAGTGAGGTTTTTCCTGATGGTTACAGAGTGTACCGCAGAGATAGAGGAGCAATTGGTGGAGGAGTCTTCATACTAGTTAGCAAAAACTACCATAGTTCACTGGCATTCATAGATCAAGACCATGAGTTACTTGGGGTAGATTTCTGGGGTAGTAAAAAGAAAAAAATCAGAGTGTTGGCTGTTTACCGCAGTGGAAGAATGACAGAAGAGGATGAGGCTCTTGGGGAGAAATTAAATCATACTCAGATTTCAGAGGTGAGAATAGAATGATCATCATCGGCGGAGATTTAAATTTACCAGGTGTAAACTGGGAAGGGAATAAGATAAATAACACAAGGGAACAAAGATTTGCAAATATCTTAATAAGGGGAAGGAGGATTTACACAAGTGGTTGAGCAAAACACTAGGGGACAAAATATTTTGGATATATTTCTAATTAAGCCCAATGAAAACCTTTTGAGGTATCAAGTAACTGAAGGAATAAGTGATCATGAAGCAGTTCTGATGGATATTAGAGGATTCAGTAAACCAGCAGCCAAAATTGAAGGGGGAAATAGGTACAATTATAAAAAGGCACAGGTTTCAAATTTGAGGAGATATTTCAGAGGAACAATTCAGCAAATGGAAGGAAGGCTCAGGTACAGTAGAGTCAAGGTGGCAAGAGTTCAAGGAGATAATAAGAAAGGGGGAAGAAAAATTTATTCCAAAGCAAAAAATAAAGAGAAGTAGAGATCCTATGTACTATAATAGGGAAGTGAGGAGGTTAAAGAGGTTGGTAAGAAAAAGAACATAACAGAGTTAAGAGACAGCAGGGTAGTAGGGAATATTTAAAACAACTAAACAAGGACTTAATAACAGCAAAGAAAATGGCCAAAGATGGGTTTTATGAAGAGTATTGTCAGGTGCAGGGGGACCATTGACTGATGCATCTAGAAATTTCTATGGCTATATCAGGAAACTGAGGGAAGGGAGGATGTAGAGACACTTATAGATAAGGATGGAGAAGAAGTTACTGACGATTTGAAAAAGGCAGAGATTTTAAGTAACTGGTTCAGTGAAAGCATTAGGGACAATGAATCAGAAACAGGAGGGTCTAATTCGGAGAACGAGCTTAACAACACAATTAGAAATGACGATAGTAAAAAATTTGATATCCATCCTGAGGAAATCATGAAGGAAATAAGAAAGCTGAAAAAACATAAAGGGGCTGGTGAAGATAATATTACTACAGATATCTTAAAGATAGCGGATGTGACATTGTACCTTATCTTGAAAATATTTTAAATTGAGTCTAGACACTTGCTGCTTACCACAGGACTGGAAAAGTGGCAATAGTAGTACCGGTACATAAGGGAGGGGTGAGAAATAGAGTTGAGAATTACAGGCCAATCAGTTTGACATCAGTGGTAGGTAAAATTATGGAAAGATTGTATATGCAACCACATCAGAAATATATGTGAGGAACGTAATTGGTTTTCAAGCATGGCAACATGGTTTCAGGCAAGGATATTCATGCGAATCTCAGTTAGGTGGGATATATGCAAGATATTTCAGATGAATGGACAAGGGAGGCCAAATTGATAGTGTAGCACTAGATCCTGTCTAAGGCGTTTGACAGAGTAAAGCCATAAAATGGTAGTAAATAAGGTAAAAACCATTGGAGTGGATAAGAAAGTGATTTGCTGGGTAGAAGAATTTTTAAAAGGTAGAAAACAGAAAGTTAGGGTAGGAAATGTAGTATCAAAAGAAGTGGAAGTAAAAATGGGTGTGCCACAGGGTAGCGTATTGGGACCATTGCTATTCATTATTCTAATGAATAATTGTGTTGCCTGTTTACTATCTGAAATTAGATTGTTTGCAGATGACATAATGCCTGTATAAAAGAATCAAAACGATAGAGGATTGTAACAGTTGCAGGTGATCTGGACAGGATATCTAATTGGGTTAGTAAACATGGAATGAAGATAAATGCAAAGAAGAGTCAGCTTATTAGATACACAAATAAAAAACCAAAAGGTTAATTATGAATATAAGGTGGGGAAAGAATTGCTTGCTGAAGACTTGAAATGCAAATATCTTGGAATTACTTTTGATAACAAACTTAACTGGGCAGGACACATAGGACTGGTGGTAGGAAAAGGTTTCAAGAGTCTGCACTTGTTGGAGAGAGTTATGAGGGGATGTACGAGAGAAGTAAAGGAATTGGGTTACAAAACTTTGGTCGGACCATTGCTCGAATATTGTAGTGTAGTATGGGACCCTCATTTTGCAGTATCAAATACAGGAGTTGGAGAGGTGCAAAGAAAGGGCTGCTAGATTTGTTTCTGGAAATTATCGCAGAATGCAATCAGTGACGGATATGATAAAGAGCTGGAATGGGATTCATTGCAAGACAGGAGGAGGATGAGGAGGGTCATGGGAGTGTACAGGGCATATACTGGTGATGAGGCATGGAAAGATATTGCAATAGGTATGAAAAGTAGTGCATGAAAGGGAAAAGATGACCATGACAACAAGCTGGCACTCAATTTCAGGCACAAGGGTGTGGGAAGATTCTCTTTTTTAGGTAAGGGTGTCAGGGATTGGAATGAGTTACCAAGAGAAATGATAAATAATTTACCGAAAACTTTGAAAGATTTAAAGATAAAATTTGTAGAGGGCAAATTTAGGTAGGTGCAGGATAGGGGGAAGATGGGTGTGTAGAGAAATTGCCACCGGAGCCTGTGCTCCATTGCAATTAAATTAAATTAAATGATGCACCTTTTTAAAACACGTCAATTTCCAACCTCTCTCACAGTTAGACATTTGAGTGTATAGAGTTGTCACTCTTCGCCTGGCATACTTAGCCAACAAGAACTCGTGGACAACAAAGTGTCATGTTACACCACACTGTACGCCACTAGTACGTTAAAAGAATATAAAAAATAGCAATTTACATAATAGATAGCACCGTAATTCTCATATTATTACATGTAAAACTTTCAATTTTAAATCATTTAATACTCTTCATGTGGGCATACTTGGGGCCAAATTTCATTCATTTATCACAACATCGTATGGGTGTTGGGATTTTAATTTGCGCCAGTGTGTGTATCAGTTGCTACGTGTAAAGGTCGAGCTCTATTTTGCCAATACTGGTCTGTACCGTCACCGCAACGACAGTCGCGTCCACAATTTTCCATAGCTCGCCCATGTTCCTACCCGTCTTTAGTCTCCTTTAACGTTTTCAAGTGATTGTTACAGGGAATCAGTGTTGGGGATGACAGGTAGGTTTGATACCTTTACTTTATTTTGCACAGTTTTGGTACGAAAGTACATTAAAATACTTTTTTATCTGACTCATGTAATCACCTATCTGGTTGATCTTTTATGTACAAAAATAGTATCCCAGCGCAGCAGTACCGGATTAACCACGTAGCAGGAGGTAGCAAATGCCACGGGCCTCGTGCCTTCTAGGGGGCCTCGCGCCTCCTTGGGGGGCCCCGCACCTAGGCTAGATGGGCGACCTTTTTTGTTTTTAGCTCCACAATTTTCCCCAGGACGGCAAAAATCAAGGGCCTCTTCTTCACATTTGCTACGGGCCCGCGCTGTCTTAATCCGGCCCTGCAGCGCAGTATTAACAAATCATTACCACACTGTACCGGAATGAAAGATTCTCGCATATTTCAACGCAATCGCAATGAAATGTCAATCACTTCGCACTTGACGTGTTTGTTTTGCTTGAGGTTCTTTTCGATTCATTCAGTATTTTTTTTTTTTTTTAGCAAAGAATGAGGTTATAACATATTTTAATTTAAATTTAGGTCGTAAAGATTTTGTATAATAAATATAATAATTTCATGTTATCTCAAAGTTCTAGTCAGAGTTTCTTATTAGGAAACTCGCAGTGCACCTATATCGTAGTCACCTAACTTCGAAAGGAGACCTACAGATTAACGTGAAATTCGAACACGGAGCGTCCTAGAATCCTCGTATTAACAGATAAAAGCATTGCCAGAGGTAAATGTCAATTTTTAGGCCCGCAAAAATTACAGTCGAGTCCGGGATTTGAACCGGGACCTTCAGTATCCAAACCGCACGCAGTCATTTGAGTCACCAGTCCGAATGTAGGTGTAATGAAAAATAAGTTTGCAAACATGATACAATGAATATACTTTTTTTCTATACCATCTATTTTTGCTATCAAAAAACACGAATCAACTTTTATGTGTTTGAATACATATTTTTCAGTACTTCTAGATTAGTCTGGCGTATGGTTACGGCGTGCGATTCGGGTGTGGAAGGTCCCCGTTACAAATGCAGATCTCGGCTGCAATTTTTGTGGGTCTTAAAATTGATCTTCAACTCTGGCAATGTTTTGATTTATTAATGCGAAGATGCTAGAACAATTCCTACATGTTAAGAACATCTTATGAACATGGATGAAAAAAAAGACACTTGTTTTAAGACCAACAATAACATGAAAACAACATTTGGTCGTAAGGGAAGGGAAATTTCCGAACTCTCTCTATGCGTTCTCCACATCCAGCAGACCGACACTGGTCCACACCGTCAAAAATAAACCAATCCAATGATGGCCGCGTGTCGGCCGATATCGGACCATGCCGTGTCCTTTGGACAAACTTCGACCGAGTGAGCGCCAATAGTAAGAAACGTGTCGGTGCGGTGACGGTGCGGAACAGTATCAGGCAAGTGAGGCCCGATCTTCAGAGGAGTTAAAATTAATCTAAAACCACTTTCGATCACCAGTGATCAACACGTGGCTAAAATCTTGCCATATTGATTATTGAACATGAAGTAAATCAAATTTTTAATTTCGAAAATGTGATTTACTGGTTTGCAGTTGTTAAAGCTAGAAAGAGGGGATTGTGAAAG
Source organism: Vandiemenella viatica (assembly GCA_031002005.1). NCBI lineage: Eukaryota > Metazoa > Arthropoda > Insecta > Orthoptera > Morabidae > Vandiemenella > Vandiemenella viatica. The sequence continues at coordinate 84,899,830 of JARYHS010008074.1, forward strand.
CAATTGTTTTTTTTTATTTGTATATCTTTTAAATGTTGTTAATCTTACAATTTTATTAACTATTATTTTTAAATAACAATAAATTTTTATTTAATTATGTTTTATTAATATCATATTTTACACTAAAGATGATTAAATACTTAATTTTGGATTTAAGTTTCAAGGGGTGACACCATCGATATCCGCCCCGGGTGTCACCCACGCTAGCTACGCCACTGCCACCTGTCCAATGTGTCCTGCCCAGTTAAGCTTATTATCAAATGTAATGAAAAGATATTTACGTTTCAAGTCTTCAGCAAGCAATTCTTTCCTCCCTAATAATAATAATCAATCTTTTGTTTTTATTTGTGTATCTAATTAGCTGACTCTTCTTTGTATTTATCTTCATCCCGTGTTTACCATCCCAACTAGATATCCTGTCCAGATCAACCTGCAACTGTTTACAGTGCTCTACCGTTTTGATCCTTTTACATAGAATTATCTCATCTGCAAACAATCTAATTTCAGATAGTAAATAATCAACACAATTATCCATTAGAACAATGAGCCGTGCTCGGCTCTTGTTGTATTTTTGCCTTCTCTTCCGCTCGCGATTGTTTCCTCTTTCGTGTTCCCCCGCTAGAGAGCGCTGGGGCTCCTGGCAATAGCGGGTATATATGTGGCGACACGGAACCGAGCGGGCCATGTAGTGGCTCAACCTGGATTTCGGAATATTACCTCAAGTTTTGCATCTACTCGACCTAGCATTCATTTGGACATCGATTTTTGGAATACTCTTTTGGAACCTGACTTCGCCTGCCTTCTTGGACTTCGCCTGCCTGCCTGGACTACGCCTGCCTTCCTGGACTTCGCCTGCCTGCCTGGACTCTGCTTGCCTACCTGCCTGGACTTTTCCTGCCTGCCTTGACATCGCCTTCGTGCCTGGACTTCGCCTTCTTGCCTGGCTGCATGGACTTCGCCTGCCTTCCTGGTCTTCAGCTGCCTTCTTGGACATCGCCTGCCTGCCGGCCCCTGGACATCGCCTGCTACCGGGCTTCGCCTGGCTGCCCTCCTGGCCGCCTGCCTGCCTGCCAGGCCGTCTTCCTGCCTGCCTGCCTGCCAGGCCGCCTTCCTGCCTGCCTACTCGCCCGTCTGCCCTCCTCAATCGGACCTCGCGTAGCTGGCCCCATCTGACGCCTACTGGATTACACCATGGAAAAGAACACACAACAAGACAACTTCACCGCTGCAGGGGACCTCCAACAGCCCTCGCCGTCAACAACGCCGTCGTCTTCGCAGCCTACCGGTATGCATATTCTTCCACCTGTTGTTTCAAAACCATCCTACAGCAAAATACTTACCTGTACTGACTATAGAGCCAAACCTTATCCCACTACGAAACCAACCAACCCTCAGACATCCACAGCAACCGATGAACGCCATGCCCAAAGCACCATCTTCAGCCAACAGCTAATGGATACCTCCATCGACAACACCGCCATCTCTCCCCAACAATCCCCAACCACTTACAGCTTCTTACTCAAAAACTGTGACCCCAAATTTCTATCCGCCAAAACACTAGCGTGCCACATCAGAAAGTATCTACCCAGCTCAACCATAACTCAAATCATCCCAACTAAGGAAGGCATGATTATCAAAAGCCTTGATCCTAACCTACGAACGTCCCTAATCACAAAAGTAGGCCCAACAACATTCGGCGAAAACGCCACAATTTCAACTCTGAATTCCAGACAAAACAAACAGCCTCAACCACCTAGACGCCCACCTACTCTGACAGTAGTCATTAGGGGAGTTGACCCCTCAATTTCTGACACTGAGGTGGAAGAAGAGCTCAAACTAAATTCTGATCTTTCAATAAGGAAAGTACTAAGAATCGCAACAACCAGGGACCAACCTACATGGTTAGAGTTTTTACCGAATGCCCAACCACAGTAGACACCCTAATATCCCAGGGGGCAATAATATACTACCAACGCCATCGTGTTGAACCATCAAAGTCAACACCACCTCAACCCATCCGCTGCAAAAATGCTTACAATATAATGACCATGCTACACAAGATTGCCGGAACCAACCAATCTGCCCACACTGCAAGGCAAACCACTTGCACAAAGACTGTCCCAACTTACAAACCCCACCAATCTGCAACACCTGTAATTTAAATCACCCTGCCTACTCCCTAAAGTGCAAAGCTAAACCTCCTGCACAAAAACCAGAGTGACTGTACCTATTAGACCTATCGATCCTCCCACTCCACCATCAAACTCCATCCGCCCCCCACCTACAATCGAAGATATCGTTCGTTTCACAACGGTAGTTCTTCAAAACATTCATCCCTTCAGCCGCCAATATACCCTCCAGCAAATAATCCTTGCCGCCCGAAATATTTTCCACGTTAATGTCACAGCCACTTACTCCCAAAAGCGCCCATTTCCATTTCCAACCAACCACAGAAACACTCGTATAAACCACACACACACACACACACACACACACATGGACACTAACACATATAACATATTTACAACAACATCCGCTCACTAAAACTAATAAAATCCTATTCCAAAACCTTTTACAAACATACAATATATCCGCTTTCGCCTTAATGAAACCTTCCTTCAACCAACCACCATATCCGACTTGCCCCTTTTGAACTGATCAGAGCAGACAACCCCATACCAATCGCTCGAGGCGGAGTTGCTATTGGACACCATCGCAGCATTGCAGCAAATGTACTTCCACCTCTAAACATCCCCAACGAACACTTAATAGCCACAGTTTTCCTCCCATACTTGACAGTCACCCTCGCAACCATATACATTCGCCCAAATGAACCCCTCCCCTACAACTTTTTACAGTTTATTGATAATACGTTCAGCAACTATCTAATAATGGCCGATCTTAATGTCCACTCCCGAACTGATCGTGAGAAAAGGAGGCTACGTGACTATATTGACACCTTACGCGGACATGACAATAGACAGTACCAGAACCGACACGACCAGTCTCCAATACAACTCCCGACATAATAATAGCATCCCCTTACCTCCTTAGGCGCACCAGTGTCACAGTCCCTCGATCCTATCGGTAGCGACCACCTACCAGTTCTCCTTAAATTACGTACAACACGCCGCAACGCAGAAAACATTTTGATCCATCGCAAACCCAGAAAATTCAAGAACTACAACAAAGCTTACTGGACGGAATACAGACGACATATTGACGACGCTTTGAAAACTTCCATCCTGACTTCCAACACGCTGACGATGTGACCAATACCGCTGACTTCCTGACACATTGACATCCGCAATCTCGACACACATCCCTCTAAAGTTTGCAAATCCATTTAAACCGGCTCTCCCTCCCGTGCAGTCCTACTCCTCAAAGAATCCCGCCGCCTCTACAGAACTTTCCTTGCCACACGTGACCTGATGCACTCACTCGACCAGACAACTACAGCGACAAGTACGTAACTACCTAACAGCAAGAAAAAGACTGGACTGGCGAACTACTTGTGACAGACTTAACTCCACAATGACCACTAATTCAGGACAGTATTGAATGGCCCTCAACCGACTAACAGGAACCAAAACCGCAACTACCTATCCTATCATTCGCAATAACCATCCCTTACCCTATGACGAATCCAAAGCCAACCTTTTCGCCACCCACCTTGAATTAACCTTCTCCAGCCCATTAGAACCGCACTTCAACTACGAGATGACGGCCGACATACACTAACGAACCGACACCAACCAACCCCCTCTATCCCCAGACATTCAATACTACCAAACCACTGCACGACATGATCTAAACTCACCCGTAACAGCAGACGATATTCAACAGGTTCTAAAAAGAAACGCAATACTGCTCCGGTCACGACTCCATTACCTACCGCCACCTAAAAGAATGTCCACCTTCCTTCCTAAAAATCCTATCTCTCCTTTTCACAGTCATCCTATATACTGCATATACCCCGAAAAATGGAAAATATCAAAAATCCTACTATTCCCTAAACTAATAACTTAAATCCGATCCTTCCTCTTACCGTCCCATCAGTCTTACCTCAGTATTTAGTTAAGTCTTCGAAACCATTCTAACACACCGCATCCATAGACCATCTTCAACAGTTCCTTCCACTCCCATCCACTCAAGCCGGTTTCGACCAAATTACTCCGTAGACGACCAGCTTCTCCACCTGACACAACTTGTGACGAAACATCTTAATAAGAAGAAATCGGCCATCTTCATCTCATTAGACGTGGAGAAAGCTTTTGACAAATTATGGCACGTCGGATTATTATTCAAATTACAGTTATACGCGCTACCGATATCCTACGTCCGCCTTATTGCATCCTTCCTTACTAACCGTCAAGCCTATGTCATTATTAACAACTCCCGCTCCAGATACTTTACTCCTACCGCTGGTGTGCCTCAAGGCTCCGTCCTCTCCCCACTCCTCTTCCTATTATACACCGCCGATATTCCTCAATCCCTCCCACCTCTTATACCTTCTGCAATTTGCCGATGACACAGCCTACCTTGCCTGCTACAATACCGTAAGACAATCCGCCGAAGCACTTCAAAAACACCTAGATAAATTCATAGAATGGTGCAACAAATGGAGACTGGTAATAAACCCACAAAAGACTCAATCTATAATTTTCGGACGATCCACCAGACGATTTGAACAGGATGACTTTAACATTCGAATTTACGGAAAAACGCATAAATCTGACAAAAACAGTAAAATACCTGGGACTGACGCTAGACCGCCAACTGATATGGTCCCGCCCACTTAAAGACGATTACCGACAAAGCAAAATCACGACTTAGACTGATAAAGAGACTGACAGGTTATAGGTGGGGACTAGACACTAAAACAATTCTACATACATACAAAGCATTAATTAGACCGATCTTAACATACGCCTGCACCACCTGGATTTCCGCCCGCCTAGCCTACTACAAAGCCCTACAAATCGCCGAACGCCACGCACTCCGCCTCGCCTACAGAATCCGCCTACCCTTTCCTAACCATTCCCTGTATGACAGAATCTCCTTCCCACACCTTCTCCTCTTCCTTGAACGCCTCAGAACCTCCTTTACCGCACGCCGAAACAACACCCACAACCCGCTCTCTACACCACACATTACAACACCCGACACTATAAAACCGTATTACAAACATGTACCACCAGCACTCCACCTACACACATTGCACATTTTAAACAACAGAAATTTTAACCGCCTTCCAATACCCCACCAACACATCCGACCTGACATCTATCCATCCCATCAAACTTAATCAACCAATCCAAATACAAATGATTTCAACAGCACGGAACCAATATCAATATAACTGGCAATCTTCTCATTGTATAAAGGCAACAAGCATGTAAATATTATATACAAGAAGCACCGAAATATGTAATAATGTAAAATATCATAAAATTTCTACAGATTGTAAAACATACCTTTCAGCAAATACAAAATGTTGTGTAAAAATAAGACAAATTAATGTAAACAAAGAGAAAGAAAGATAATTAGCTGTAATATAAACAAACCAAGTAATAAAAATGTAGGCTGAAGAGCGGGCGTAACCCGCTGCCAGCCCAGCCCCCCCACGGGGGAAGTGAAATTACAAATAAAGAAAAAAAGAAAGAAAGACCGAGCGGGCAGTTAGTATTGGTCAGTCCGCCAGCCAGCCAGTCAGTCGGAAGCGGAGTGCTTCCCTGTGTCGCCGTCACGCTGGAGGCCCGGTGGGGCGGCGGAGGTCCGGATTGGACCGGGAGGCCAGGGAGGCAGTCGGTCGGTCGGCCCTCAGTGGCCGTGCAGTTGGAGGCACGCGATCGGCATTCCGCTAATGTTTCCCGGAGGGATAGCGTTGCGGGACTAAGGAGGAAGCAGTCAGGGAGGCAGTCAACAGTCGATTGGTTATGCCTGGTATTTCTCGCAGTGGCCGTGACTCAGCTTGATGGTTTGACCGGGCCGCCCGTGGATTATACTTCTGGTGAATTGGTGGGTCCCTCGCGACCATGCTTCGACCACCTGCAGAGAGGGAATTTCTTCAATACACTCTTCACCGAGAGTGCTGTGCCGAAGCTTCGGGAACATCGTGGCGATCGACTCGAGTGGTACTTTTCGAGCTGAAACCTGCCTTCTCGCCCTAGGAGGGTATTTGAGGTAGTGGCCGTCAACTGCAACCACAATTGTCGCCTTCCGCCTCGTCGTTAGCGGTCTACCTCAGCCATAAATTGTGTTTGGTCCTACTGTGTAAGATGTTGGTAGATGAGAACGAGCCGGTCTTGTTATTTCTGTTATTGATCTACGTGGAATTGTCGGTGATTACAGGATTATTCATACATTAATCTACAAGATTGAGCCAGTTTTATTTGACATTGTATTAGTCATTTTCTCTGTTAATTGCTACTACCAGTGTGTTGCCTTCTACCTCGTCAGCAGTCTGGCTCAAATATAAAATTGTATTTGGCTAGTAGATTATTAAGAGCCAGTCTGGTTATTTTCTATAATTTGGTATAAGTAGGATTGTTTGTAATTATAAGGGTTATTCAAGGTATAAGTTGCAAGACCAAGGTTTGGTCCATAATATTATATCATTTTGTGATAACAATATTATTCATATCTTCGTTTGCAAGACCAGGATTGGTGGTATTTGATATTATAGTTGTAACATTTTCTGTAAGTTTCAGCATTATCATTAATAATTGTAATAAACCAATGTTTAAACAAGGCTGGAACAGCTAACCATGTTCCCACACACTTCCCACTGTATCTTTGTGGATAATTACTCTCTGTTAGTAGTAGTACCACCGCCTCAAATAATAAATAGCAATGGTCCCAATATGCTGCCCTGCGGCACTCCCATTTTTACTTCCACTTCTTTTGATAATGCAATTCCTACCCTAACTTTCTGTTTTTTATCTTTTAAAAATTCTTCTACCCAGCATATCACTTTCTTGTCCACTCCGATAAGTTTAACCTTATTTACTACCATTTTATGGCTCACTCTGCCTTTGACAGATCTAGTGTTACATTCTCAATTTGGCCTCCCTTGTCCATTTCACCTGAAATATATAGTATATATCCCACCGTTTAAGATTCGCATGAATATCCTTGCCTAAAGCCATGTTGCCTACTTCAAAACCACTTACGCTCCTGACAGATATTTCTAATGTGGTTGCATATCAATCTCTCCATTAATTTATCTACAACTGATGTCAAATTGATTGACCTAAGTTTTACTCTATTTCTCACCCCCTCCTTTATATACTGGCACTTTTATAACACTTTTCCTATCCTGTGGTAAGCAGCAAGTATCCAGACTAATTTTAAATAATATTTCAAGGTAAGGAACAATGTCACGACCTGCTATCTTTAAGATATCTGTAGTAATATTATCTACAATAGGCGCTTTATGTTTTTTCAGCTTTCTTATTTCCTTCAAGATATCCTTAGGATGAATTTCAAATTTGTTTGGTCTGCTCATTTGAAATTGTGTTGTTAAGCTTGTTCTCTGATTTAGACCCTTCTGTTCTAATTCATTGTACCTAATGTTCACACTAAACCAGTTACTTAAAATCTCTGCTTTTTTCAAATCCTCAGTAACTTTTTTTCCACCCTTATCTAAAAGTATCTCAACACCCTCCCTTCCCCTCAGTTTTCTAACATGGCCATAGAAATTTTTAGATGCATCAGTCAATGGTCCCCGTGCACCGACAATACTCTTCATAAACCCATCTTTTGCCAGCTTCTTAGCTATTATTAAGTCCTCCTTTAGTTGTTTTCCACACATGTCAGAGGCCGCAATGTGTCAGACTGTTTCACATCAGTTTGTTCTAATGGGAGTGGGGGGTGGAAATATGCAAATATTGTGTAATTTTGAATTTGCCAGAAGATCAAGATGTCTTTATTAACATTACATAGTGTCTTACAAACACCTTTTATTACTTCATTAATATCATCCAATTCTTTGGTATCTATGATTTTTCACATCACGTATCAGTAATAGTTATCCTTAAGGATGTCTATTTAAATCCCTCATCAGTAAGCGATCTTTTTTTTTTTTTTTAGCCCTACAAACTAGCCGGGCAACAGTGGACGGTCTTGGCTTCGAGACCTGGGGGCCCCTGCAGCCGGTGATCGGGGCCCCCCATCAGCCGGCGGGCCCAGGTACATTTGACCCGCTTACCCCACCCTCCAACGCCAGCTCTGACCATTGCAAACCTATAATGGCCTCTTCCAGACTTATCTAACAACTCAAATAATACCCCTTCTCCCATCTATTTAGGATGGGGCCAAGCATAGTGAAATACCACCTACAATTATTATTGTCCACAGGCACAACCCTCTTAACAAAACTCATGAATTTCACTAGTGTTATCTTTGCTTCCATATTAAGCCTCCTCTTAGCCAGTTCATCTGATTAAGTCATGGTAGTTCAGGAGTATCTTGAATTCCACCTTCACTCGCCTCCTTCCTCAGCTCACTATTGATACTATAATTTGAATTTCTATCAATACTATTTGCTACAATCACCATTCAGTCATGATACTGATCATACAAAATGGTGGAGTTTGAAATATTATTTACTGTTAGACTGAAACTAGAGAGAATCACTATATACCAAAAGACTGGAAAAAAATACGATAGTAGTACCAGTTCATGAAATAGGGGAGATAAATTATAAACCAGATAGTTTGACTTCACTGGTAATTAATGTGATGAAGAGATTAATATACAACCCAATCAGAAACATCTGTGAGCAACGAAAGTAGTTTGTTTACAAATAACATAGGTTTAGGAGATGAATTCAAGTTAGCGACTTATAAGCAAGTTATTGAAATTCTTTCAGCATTTTTGGTAAATTCTGTATCATTTCTCTTAGAAATTTATTCCAATCCCTGACCCACCCCCACCCCTTTTTCCCCTACATGTGAAAGACTGAGCGTGGTGGTGTAACGGATAGCATTCCGGCCTCGCATTCGGGAGGACGGGGATTCGAATCCCCGTCCGGGCATCCAGATTTGGGTTTTCCATAGTTTCCCAAATCACTCCAGGCAAATGCCAGGATGCTTCCTTAAAAAGGCCATGACCGAATTCCTTCCCATTCCTTGCCCCCCATCCTTTCCCGTCTCTAAAGACCTCGCTGTTGAGAGACGTAAAGCAGTTAAAAAAAAAAAAAAAACATGTGAAAGAAAATCTTCCCACAGTATTATGACTGAAATTGAGTGCCAGCTTGTGGTCATGGTCATCTTCTTCCTTCCATGCACTACTCCTAATTTTTACACCAATATTTTTCCATGCCTCATCACCAATATAAACCTTTTTCACTCCCAAGGCTCCTTTTATCCTCCTCCTGGCTTCCAGTGGATCCCATATCAGCACCTCTATCATATCAGTTATTGATTTATAATTTTCGAGGAAAACTTTAGCAGCCGTTCTTTGCACACCCTCTAACACATATATTTGACAGACAAACTTTTGTTTCCATAAAAAAACACTATATTTAAGCAATGATCTGACCGAAGTTTTGTAACCCAATTCCCTTACTTCTCTGAACATACCCTCATCTCTCACTCCAACAAGTTAAGGGTTTTGCAATCTTTCACTTCTATCTGACCAAAGTGTTCTGCCCAGTTGAGTTTGCTATCAAATGTTTGGCAAGGTATATACATTTCAAATCTTCATAAAATAATTACTTCCCTACCTTATAATCATAATCAATCTTTAATTTTTATCTGTATACCTAATAAACTCGCCCTTCTTTGTATTTATCTTCATCCATGTTGATCTACCCAGCTATAAATCCTGTTTTGGTACTATCAACACAGTCAATCATTAGAATAATGAATAGCAATGGTCGCAGTATACTACCCTGTGGTACTCCCATTTTCACCGCCACTTCTTTTGGTAATGTGTTTCCTACCCTAACTTTTTGCTTTATTCCCTTTAAGAATTCTTCTACCCAACAAATCATTTTTTGATCCCTCCAATACTTTTTACCATATTTAGCACAATTTTATGGCTCACTCTGTCAAAAGCCTTTGAAAGGTTTAGTGCAACAATATCAATTAGGCCTCTCTTCTCCATTTGATCTGTAATATCTTGCACATAGCTTATTAAATGAGATTCACATGAATATCCTTGCCTAAAGCCCTGTTGTTGATTTGTAAACAATTAAAGTTTCTCACAGACAGTTCTGATGCAGTTGCATAATAATTGCACTGAAATCAAACTTATTGCCCTGTAATTTTTTACCTTATTCATCAATCCTCCTTTATGGACTGGCACTTCTTTCACACTTTTCCAGTCCTCTGGTAAGCAGCAACTGAAATAACATTTCAAAATAAGGTACAATGTCATATCCTGCAATCTTTAAGACATCCATAACAATATTATCTACACTAGCCCATTCACACTTTTTAAATTATCCTAAATCATTCATGATATACTCAGGACAAATTTAAACATTTCTTTAATTGTGTGGACAAGCTCGTTCTCCAATTTACATCCTCCCATTCCTGAGTCATAGCCCTTAATGATCTCACTATACCAGTTACTCATTATATCTGCTTGTTTCAAATCACCAGTAACTCCTTTGCCATCCTTATATATAATTGTCTCAACGTCCTCCATTCCCCTCAGAGTTAAAACATAGCCATGGAATTTTCCAATTGCATCCATCAGTGGTCACCCTGCACCAATAATATTCTTCGCAGATACATCTTTAACCACCTTTTTTGTTGTTATTAATTTCTAGTAAAGTTGTTTCAAGTATTCTCTTCCGCCTTGCTGTCTCCTAACTCTGTCATGTTGTCTTCTCACCAACCTCATTAACCTCGTATTATAGTATGTAGATTTTGTACTTCTCTATATTTTCTGTTTTAGTATAAATAATTCTTTACCATTTTTTTATTATCTCCATGAACTCTTCCCACTTCGACTCCAATGTACATGAGGTATTCTTCCATTTGCTGAAACTTTCCCTGAAATATCTCTTCAAATCTGAAATTGGTGCCTTTTTATATGTTTACATACTTTTCCCTTCAATTTAATTACTGATTTATGGAATCCTCTAATACCCGTTAAAACTCCTTCATGATCACTTATTGCTTAAGTTACTTGACCCCCTGCAAGGTTATCGTTGGCCTTTATTACAAAAATATCCAACATGTTTCATCCCCTTGTGTTCTGCACTACCACCTCCTTACCTTATTAAGGTTATTGCAAATCTCTCTTCCCTTGTATTATCTTGCTGCTTACCAGAGAAATGGAAAAGAGTGATATTAGTACCGGTTCATAAAGGAGGGGTTACAAATAGAGTTGAAAATTACAGTCCAATTATTTTGACATCAGTGATAGGCAAAATAATGGAGAGATTGATATGCAACTATATCAGAAATGTCTGTAAGGAATGAAAGTAATTTTCAGATCGACAACATGGCTTTAGGCAAGGATATTCATGTGAATCTCAGATGGTGGGCTACATGCAAGATATTTCAGATGAATTGGACAAGGGAGGCCAAGTTGATAGTGTGGAACTAGATCTTTCTAAGGTTTTTGACAGAGTGAGCCATAAAATGGTTTTAAATAAATTGAAATCTACTGGATTGGATGAAAAAATTAATTGTTGGGTAAAGGAATTCCTAAAAGTCGGAAAGCAAAGTGTTAGAGTAGGAAATATATTATCAAAAGAAGTGGAAGTAAATATGGGAGTGCCACAGGGTAATGTATTGGGACCATTGCTGTTCATAATTCTAATGAATCACTTTGTTGATGGATTACGGACAGAATCTAGGTGAATCTAGATGATATAATGCTTTACAATAGGATCAAAGCAGGTGAAGACTGAACAGCTGCAGGATGACCTGGATAGAATATCTAAATGGGTTGGTCAGCATGAAATGAAGATAAATGCCAAGAAAAGTCAGCTTATTAGGTACACAGATAAAAAACAAAAGGTTAATTGCAATTATAGGGTTAGGTCAGAATTGATTGTTGAAAGCTTGAATTATAAACATCTTGGCATAATATTTGATAACAAACTCAAGGGGGCAGAGCACATTGAGCAGGTGGTAGGAAAAGGTTACAAAATTCTTCATTTACTGGAGAGGGTGATGAGAGGATGTACCAGAGTAGTTAGGGAGTTGGGTTACAACACTTTGATCAGACCATTGGTTGGTGTAGTTTGGGACCCACATTTTAGTTATCAAATACAGAGTTGGAAGGTGTGCAAAGAAGAGCAGCTAGATTTGTTTGTGGAAATTATCACAGGACCTAGTCAGTAACTGATATGATAAGGGAGCTGGATTGGGACTAATTGGAGGAAAGGAAGAAAGTGAAGAGAGTTCTGGGAATGTACAGGGCATATGTTGGTGATGGAGCTTGGAGGGATATTGGTCAAGGAATTAGGAACAGTGCATGGAAGATGAAAGGCGACCATGACCACAAGCTTGCGATTGATTTCATGCATAAGGGAGTGGGAATGTTTCCTTTTGTTGGTAAGGGTGTCAGGGATTGAAACAAATTACCAAGTGTAGTGGTGAATAATTTTCCAAAAACGCTTAAGGAATTTAGAATTAAACTTTGTATATCATAATAGTAAATGGGGAGGAATTTAACATTCCAATTATAAAAGAATAATTCAAAAAAATGTTTATATAAGAAAAGATATAAATGAATGACTGGGGGAATTTCCACTTAATAATAATCTTATTTCCTACCCAGTTGACACCTGATAAATTTAAATCCCCCTGATAATGACCATTATACTTATACTTCTGAACTCTGGTGAGCTTGAATTTAGTTTCTTCCCATAAGCCTCTTCTTGATCGTTCATTCATCCACTAAAATAAACATTCCAATAACCTCAACCCTACTGAAATCCAGGCCATGAGAGAACTGTCCAATAACAAAAATATCATTATCCTTCCAGCAGACAAGGGCTCCACCACCGTGGTCATGGACCGCAGTGACTACGATGCGGAGGCCCTTAAACAGCACTCTGATACCAACACTCATTGTCCACATGCCACAGATCCCACCTCTTCCATCTGCCTTGAAATTCTCTCCTTCCTGGACCTCCTGGAACCCCTTACAAGGCCTTTCTTCACAATCCTTATCCCTTCTCACCCCTCAAAATCCCCGCACACCTACCTTGTACTTTCTCCCCAAGATACACAAGGCTGACAATCCAGGACAACCTATAGTTGTGGCCTATGGTTCCCCCATTGAACGGATTTCAGCCTTGGTGGATCAACAGCTCCAACCTTTTGTGCAGTACCTTCCTTCTTACATCAAAGACACGCCACATTTTTTGGAGCATCTGTTAAAAGTCCCCAGTCCTCTACCACCAGACTCCCTCCTTGTATCCATTGATGTAACCTCCTTGTACACCAATATTCCCCACCTTGTAGGCCTCAGTTTCCTTCAACACTTCCTGGATATGCGCCCTCCAAACAGTCTTCCCAGAACATCCTTTCTCAAATCCCTAGCCAACTTTATCCTCTCTCAAATCTATTTCTCCTTCAACTCCCTGATTTATCACCCATTGTAAGGACATATTTAGAAAATTAGGCATCCTGACTGTTCCATCCTGTTATATCTTCAATTCTATAATGTATATAAAAAATAACATACAAGACTTCACCACAAACAGTTCCGTCCATACATATTCCACAAGGTCAAAAACTGATCTACACATAGAGAGGAAATTAAAAAGTAAAACTCTAAATAGTTTTTTCCACAAGGGAGTGAAATTGTATAACAAACTGCCAGTAGAAATTAAGGGAGAAAAAAACCAGATCTTTTTAAGAAAAGGCTAAAAATGTATCTAGTAAAAAATGCTTATTACTCTGTAGAAGACTATTTAAAGTAGTCAAATTATGTAAAACACCTGTGTCTATTAAATTAGTAGTTACAGATAAATTGTACAAATCTTATGTATATTTCTATATGCCTTACATTTATAGTTGAATATCCAAATTGTTTACATTATGTATAAAAATTTAAAATGACGAAACCAATATACATGAAAATGTATCATATGGTGAATAAATGAAATGAAATGAAATCACCAGATATGCGGCACTGCCATGGGTACCCGCATGGCCCCGTCCTATGCTAACCTCTTCCTGGGCCCTCTGGAAAATATTATTCTGAAGAACTGTCCCCTCATGTGGTTCCGATACATAGATGATATATTTATGATCTGGACCCATGGGGAGGACCACCTCCTAGACTTCCTCAACTCACTATATGACAATCACTCCATCAATTTCACATGGTCATATTAGCACACCTGTATCACCTTCTTTGATGTAGATATCACCCTACGACAGGGGGCCCTCCATACCTCAGTACACATCAAACCAACCAATTTACAACAATACCTACACTTTGACAGTTGTCACCCCTTCCACATCAAACGTTCCCTCCCATAAAGCCTTGCAATCCATGGCAGAAGCATCTGTTCTGATCACGAATCAATCTCCAGTTACTCCCGAAAACTATCCCAAGCCCTTGTTTCCCGCCGATACCCCCTTAATCTCATGGAAAACAAATTTCCCATGCCATCACACACAACCCTCGTTCTGCACCTCCTACAACTGACCGTGGACCAACACATGTCACCCAGTTCTTTCCTGGCCTGGAATTTGTCAACCAGATACTCCGCTGTGGGTATGATTTCTTATGGTCCTTCCCTGAAATGAGGGTCCTCCTTCCCAAAATCCTACCCACTGCTCCCCGCACTTGCTTCAGCAGAACACCCAATCTGTATAACATCTTGGTCCACAAGTATTTACCTGCCAACTCTCCTAGACCTCCACAGGGATCTTTCCCTTGTAACAGACCCCACTGCAAAACTTGCAGCATGCACCCTGCCACCACTACTTACTCTAATCCTGTCACAGGTGAATCTTTCCCTATAATTGGACATGCTACGTGTGCTACCACTCACCTTATTTACCAACTCACCTGCCTCCACTGCACTGCCTCTTACATTGGTCTCACCACTCAACAACTATCCTACAGGATGAATGGCCACATGCAAACAGTTTATACTTCCAACCCAGACCATCCAATGGCAATTCATGCAAACTTCCATAATTCAAACAACCTCAACACCTGTTTCACAGTTAGAGCTATTAGAGTTTTTCCTAATACCGCCACCCCTTCAGAACTCCGCAGATGGGAACTAGCCTACCAACATATCCTTGACACCAGACACACCCCTGGCCTAAACCTATGTTAAACCTGTCACATGCCATCTCTCATTTCATTTTACAGTCAGTTACTCATATATGTACATTTCCTCTATTCATTTTATATATTTGCATATATATTTCTATCTCCCTTTATTTTCATCTATTCCCAATCTAAATAAAATTATAATTTTTTGAATTATGCTACACAAAGATTATTTTATTTTGTTTCACTTTTATCACTGGTCAAGCCTATCCCCCCCCCCCCCTTCCCTGCAATTCTACCAACCACCACGCGTTTTCCACCTGTGCTTCATTGATGTGGCGGGTTGGGATGTGACCTCATCTTTCCCCATGCCATATATCTCACCTCCCACATGACTAAGACTTATGTCGAAATAATGTGCATTTGTTTATATTTTTGTATTTTTACGTGTTCGTCTCGCCCTCCTGCCTTCATCTGTGGTAAGTGACCAGTATCTGTTTATTTTTCCCTATCCTATTATTAAGGTTCTTCGGTGGTTTAATTACTGATTAATTAATTAAAAAGTCCACCAAAAAAATTATGTTTGAAGATGTCTGTTTATTTCTTTCAAATCAACAAGTCAGCGATATTCACAAGCATAGATACAATACAGAGATGCAGTTCTGAATAGTCGCAAAGATAATTTCTGTGAACTCAACTGAATGAAACTCTCTGTAACACTGAATTATGACAACTAACTAACTAACTTACTGAATGAATCTCTCTGTCCAGGCGATCTGTTTATATAGTCTCTATCGAAATTACGAGAATTCTTCAAAGGCATCCGCCCGATATTTCTCGATCATTAACAATCACTCAAACAATCTAACATACTAAAAACAATCGGAATTAATACAAAATTAATTAACAACATTACAAAATGATCAGAAATGGTAATTATAGATACTTAAATACAAAATTATTTACAGAAATCCTTTCAAACGGTAGAAAATTGTCCTGTAGACATCGTAACTTACATTAATACATGGAATTACAAACTTTTAAGAAACTCTCTTGCACCATTCGGTTCTTAAACATATTAAATGGACCTTAAATAATTTTCTTACATAAAACAAAGTCTATATACACTGATTTACAAGAATTTAAAAAATAAACATATCAAATCACTTTCAAGCAAACTTTAGCTCACTACAAATACTTCATACAGTACAATGCTATTCAAAATTCAGGTATGAGGGCTGTTACACTATCTTATTTTCAGTGTCTTTCAGTTTCTTTGTTTCCATTATCCAATTCTAATTTTTTTGTATTTTATGACCTTAGAAGTCTTCTTGAAATAACTCATAGTTATGACCTATGAACACCAGTAACACTTGTAATAGTCTTTGCTAACTAGTATGAATAACCCTTCTATAATTGCTCCTCTGCCTCTGCATTACACTCTGTAATCATCGGGGAAAACCTCATTGTCTAGTACTCCTTCTTTTAACCAAGACTGATCCTCTATAGTTAGTTGTTGTTCGTGTACTGCTATAAAGTTTGCAAATTCTATTGCTTTGTTCAATATACTTCTATAGTATGCCAGTAACACTCTTATTGCTGGTTTTGTGATATTTTCAGCATTAACCATTCCGGGGGAAAACTGTAGAGCTAAAAAAAAAAAAGGTCGCCCATCAAGCCTAGGTGCAGGCCCACCCTAGGAAGCGCGAGGCCCCCTAGAAGGCGCGAGGCCCGTAGCGTTTGCTAACTCCTGGTATGTGGTTAATCCAGTACTGCCATGGATAGTGAGACCCCGCCTACCATGAGTGTCCACAGGCACAATCCCTAAGACAGAACTAATGCCTATTCAAAGTAACACTTACATTTACCTACCTTACAATGTCGTTCAAATGTGGTCCTGCATGAGCTTAATTCCAGTATGTTGCACCTCATTTACCAATTTCCTCAGGTTATTCTATATACTATAACTCACATTTCTAACAATACTATTACTAGCTCCTCCCACTATCACTATTCTATCATCCTTAGTGAACCTATATGATCCTGACCTAATGTTGGACCTGGTTTGGAAATACCTGTGACCTGGTAACCTGAGCCTAACTGATCCTGAAAAAGAGGGCTCCCATGACTATACCTAGTGTTGTAAAAAAAAACGGTTTTTTTTCTGGCTTGAAAAAAAACATGAAAAAAAAACTTTGAAAAAAAACACGTTTTTTTTCACAACTACTAAATCTCAAATTTGTAAGGCAGTTATCGTTTAAAATTACTATTTTAGAGTTTATTCTAAGTACTTATCTTAGTTTAAAATCTACTATATTTTTCTGGTTCAGTAGGGAAAAAAAATTACGAAAATATTGACAAAATTGACTGAAATTTTCTTTATGAACGGGGATTTCCCGAAGAGACTAGGTTGCGCGAGAAGGAATCCCCATTCGCCATTGTTTGGATTGATACTTGCTATTTGAAATAGTGCTGCCAACCCTACAAAATTACCTAAAGATCTTTTTAAAAAATGAGGAATTAAAATTTATCCTCGGTTTTTTGCCTCTTTTTATAACTTATTGGGCTTTCCTTATATTAGTATACTTGTTAACTCTCAGAGTATAGTGGTACTGACTCATTAAATTGTCAGTAAGGGAGCGTGCATAAACCACATAGCTCCATTTTGGCCTCCTGTGAACCCCCGCCCCCCCCCCCCCTCCCTCACGTAGCAAGTAGCTTTCTTCCGTTTTGATTCCAGAAGACATTTTGTACTGTTTTCTCTTGTCAGACTATTGTAAATTACATACGGATATAATTAACTGAAAAATGTTACTAAAGGAAAGTTACGTGGCCTGGCTCGGACCCCCCCCCCCCCCCCCCCCCCGCTCTCCTCGCGTAGCCCAGCGTAGCCTTCCAGCTAACCCCTCCTCCCTCCTCCCTCTGGACCGAGCCACGTAGTTTGTGCACGGTTCCTAATTATGAATCGTTTCTTTGCAACTGTTCGTGTACAGACGATTGAAAAGAAGTAAAGCTCCTATTTTGTATGATAATAGATTTTAATTCAAACTTAAAAGACCGTAATACAGAACTATCGGCGCAGTCTTTATGCACAGTGTGTACTTTGCTCACAATTTAAAATTGCAATCTCAAAATCTTTTGCGTACAATACAAGAACAACCAGTAAAAGAAAATTTAACTATTTCTGAAGTTAGGGATCTAGAGGAGACAGAAGAAGAGACAGAAAATTCCGACACCGATCAAACTAGTGTTGGTAGTGCTGATACTAGTGAATGTGGTACTGACATAGAGGATGAATAAATTTATGTTACCTATATATATATACACTTATGAATCATTATGTGAGACATTATATGATTCAGTAATACTTAAAACACACTTGTAAAATGGAAGTTCCTTAAATAAAACTATTATTTATCAAATATATTGTTTTCTGAAAAAAAAATAGAAAAAAAACAAAATTTAGAAAAAAAACACGGGTGCTAAGTTTTTTTTCATGTTTTTTTTCACAAAGCTGAAAAAAAACATTTTTTTTTTCAGTTTGCAACACTAACTATACCTAGCACCAGAATCCTTTTTTTCTTGTTTTCTCCTTGCACACCCCTATTTCTAAAGGGCTTCTGTACCTTACCTACTCCTGGATCTACATAAGGTTCTTCCCCTTCCGGCTCTGGTAACTAGTCAGACCTGTTTCTCTCCGCAATTTGTGCAGTGTCTGGCTTCCTCATCCTATTAATTGTATTTCTCCTACAACTTGTTATCAGCACCCAACCATCCTTCTCACCTTCCCCACTGATCCCCTTCATCTCTCTTTTCTGCTTATTTAGGCTGAGCCTCAATGACTAACACTTTTCTGCAATTTCTTGATCATTTTGATCATCAGCCAAAACTTTCCATCCCTAATACAAAGTGAACAAATCATGGGAGCGCCTCATTTAATTTCATGTTCCCTCTCCACTACATGCCAAGTGAAACCATTCTTACACCCATTCCAACCCACACCATTTGCCAAGTACTTGTGAGAGGCACCACAGTTTCCCGGTATGACATTTCCCAAATTCTTCTAATGCCATCTGAAGAAACCATAAGTAGTAAAAACAATTCTCTATTATCATAATTTAATTGATAAAAAGTGAAATAAAATGTATACTATGTGCTTACATTTTTTTATCAAGTAGGACAAAGCTTTACTCCTCAATTAAGTAATTGTAATTAATAAATAAGCAAAAATACTTTAATTATTTTGGATGATATATAAAAGGGAGGCTAAGGTGCAGGATCTCTGCAAAGCTTTTGTTAGAGTGAGATACAGAATGGTGATTGAAAAGGTCAAAGTTGCTGAGGTGAATTAGAATGCAGCTAGGTTGGTGGTGAAAATCTTAACAGGTACAAAGCAAAAATTTAGAGAAGAAAACACATTGTAAAAAAAATATGGTGTTTAAAAAAGGAATGTCACAGTGCATTGGGAGCATAACAGTTCATTATCCTAATTAATGATTGTGTTGCTGGTTCCTAGTTAGATATTAAGATGTTTGCAAATGATATTATTTGTAAAATATGATGAAAATAAGAGATTATTGTGAACAGTTACAGGGGCATCTAGTTTAAGAAGTTGATATGAAATGTGATAAAAATCTTCAGATTATTATGTAAAGAGAAAGTATGATTTTAAGGTTGGAAAAGAGCTCCCTGTTGTAGTCATAAAGTGTAAATATCTTGCCATATACTTCAGTTGGGGAGGTAATTGGATAGCATTTTGAAATAATGCTTTTACTGGACAGCAGATGAGGGGGCATGTCATAGGTATGAAAGAATTGGAAAATAAATCTTGCTCTTATCATTGCTTGAGTATGGTGGGGGTAGCAGCAGCAACAAATATAAGAATAGGCTATTTGGAAACACATCTTGCATTAAGGATTCATTACAAATGTGGGCAAGTACATAATTGATACAATCTGAACATCTTTTCAGTAATTTAATTGAAATATTGTCATAGCTAGAAGAATTTTTAGGTTTTAATTGTTTCATGACTGATGAATGGGGTACAGAGTAAAACCTCATGTAGACTTTTATTTAGAAAAATGCAAATTCTACCACTGCCCTGTATATAATGATGTGCACACATATAATACTAGACAGACATTAGATTTACATGTACCACACACAAATACTACCCTATGTCAGAAAGGACCACTACATACAGGAATCAGATTGTTTAATAACCTACCACATAGTATCAAATCTGTAAAAGAAAATACAAAATTCACTTCAGGACTGAAGGAGTACATGCTCAGCCACTACTTCTACAGTATTGATGAGTATTTTCAAACCAAATGATAGACTTAAATAGTGAAAAATCATGTGTTATTTGTAATTATAAATTTTGTGTCTTTATCAAATTTGTACAGTTATCTTACGAATGATCACAGCATTGATAAAATGCCCATGTGTGTGTGTGAGAGTGAGAGAGAATGTACTGTCTGTCTGCATACAGACTATTTTTGACTTATCCCATATCATTTGTACTTTGTACTGTGTGTGATGCTAAGGGACCAATAAATACAAATACAACAAAAAAAAAAAACAAAAAAAAAAAACAGATTTTCCTGTTTCAGTTTTTATAATATTCCATATTGTTTTCATCTTATTGCCTGAATTCTCTATTTTCTCTGATATATACCTGTTCTTGGCCTTTATTATTACATTTCTTAGTATTTTAGAATAAAGTTTATAATGAGCTTTCAGGGTATAGATATCTGATTCTGTTACTTTTAAGTAAAGATCCCTTTTTGTTTTACTAAATACTTTAATACCCTTTGTTATCCATTCCTTACCCAGTTCACTGTTAGGAGTGTTGACAACTTTCCTTTTTTTTTTTTTTTTTTTTTTTTTTTGAAACTTCTATCGAAAAGTGTCAGAAATATATTGAGAAAGGAATAAAATTTTGCATTAACACCCTTTTCAGTGTACACTTCTGACCAGTGTCCATTATTTAAGGAATCTATGAAGTGTTTTATATTGTTTTCATTAATATTTCTTCTACATACCCAGCTTTTCTTTATCTGTTGACTTAATACACAGGGGCGGCCCTAGGGCGATGCGAGCGGAGCGACCGCACCGGGCGCCGTCATATGAGGGGGCGCCGAAAAGGCAGAGATAGATCGTCTGCGCAAAAAATGAAAAATAATTTCTATTATAACCCAGCTTTTAACACACATCATCCAGAAGAGTTTATAAGAATAAGAGTCTCAGCTTAATGCATAGTCGTATGTTAACATAGAATAGAGTCAATTCGAGTTGCTACTCGAGTCAGTTCGAGTTATTCGAATCATGGAAATCACAACTCGTTCCAAAGTTGGCACCCTCCCGTGCCGCGTCGCGCCTCCCGCACCTGTTTCCTGTCTTTTCAGCTGTAGTCTTGAAGTTCATGCATGCGGGTACCGTACATGTGAACGGGGCGAGATTCAACCTATTTATCTCTTTATACCATATTAGATCCTTAGTAATTACTATTAACGTTGGTATCGTAAATTTTTATAAAGCTTATCTGGCTTTTACAGACAACACATGTCGCTAACCGAAAAAAAAAAAATATGGCGCACAATACTTAAAAAGAAAACAAAACCAAGACGAAATTGAGAACGTTTCAAAATTGCTGGTAATTTTTTTTAGAAGTCATCTGAATCGTCTCCAGAACTAGTTCAACACGAGGCGGAAGGAAACTTTTAATGGAAGTTATTCAGACGAGGCTCATGATAAACAGCAGCATGTGCGAGAAGATTTATCAATGGCTGGAACGTCATCTGCAGTTCAAAAGATTACATGTGGGTATACAAGACATACCACCACCGTCGCCTTTTCAAAGTACAAATTATGACGATATTTCAAAATTGTCGCTTATTGACTGTGCTGGCAGAGATGAAATAATTATACAAGCAACGAAAAAAATCCCCCAAAAAAAAATCCTGGACTTCATTTTTCGAACACATATTTTCAAAGAGTAACACCAAATGAAGAAACTTATAGAAGTAGATAGCTTGTTTATTCTAAATCTGCGGATGAAGTATATTGTTTATATGTTACTTATTCAACAGAAGGTCTCATTTTTATTTGGGAAAAGAAGGATTCGATGACTGGAGTTACTAATCTGAGCGTTTCAAACTTCACGAAACTTCCTTAGATCATGATCACACCACACTCAGTTGGATAGAAGCGTTGAATCCATTAAATAACTTCAATATACTAGACAAGCATTTGTAAATACAGACTGAAGACGAAAAATCACAGTGGGTTGCTATCCTCTTTTGATGTATTGTTCAGAACAAGCTTTGGATCTGAAATACTTCTAATGATGGTAACTTCCTGGGTATATGATCCCTGATGATGGAGCATCTCCGTCGTTTTACTAATAACGAGACTAATTTCTTATTATATTGGCAAATGTATTCAAAACGAATGAAGTTCGTAATAAAATTTTGACTATGGTTAGGTCATCTAAATATTTTTCCATCATACTGAATTGAGCTCCTGATATAAGTCACGTCGAACAATTATCTTTGACATCATTTTCCTGACACCAGTGAAGACGAAGTCTAAGTGCGTGAGTATTTCGCTGTACTTATAATCCGGAAAGTGACTCTTTGGGACCTGGGAGCTGGACTCGCTGCCCTGTTTATCATTGATACTTTGCAAAAGTTCGATTTGGATATGAACGATTGTCGAGGCCAAAGATATGACAGTGGATCCAATTTGGTAGGAGCATGGAGGAAGGAATATATGGAGACGACGCAAGGGACCTTCGCCACATACTGGAGTGAAACCGGGTGGAGAGAAGTGGGGAGGGGAGGCCGCCATATTGCTTGACCAGAGAAACACGGAAATATGCACAAAAACCTCAAGGGAATCATAAGACAACCGTGGTACCGCAATTTGATGATGGATTATTATGTAACTCGACGAGACACATCAAAAATCAAGAATATTTTTTTTTGATATCGTGCTTAGTTCTCGAGATATACTGTCTCAAAAGAGTGGAGTTTCTGGTTGAAATTCAGAAGAAACGTGTCCCCAAAGTCAAATTTGGTGATAGATTCGTATATAACACGACGATACAAATCGAAAATAAAGAATAAAATTTTTCGATATCTCGCTTAGTTCGCGAAATATACTGTCTCAAAAGTGAGGTTGTCAGGTTATGAGGGGATTCAACGATACCCGTGGCGCCGCAATTTGATTACCAATTCTTATGTAACTCGATGAGGGAAACTCAAAGTAAAGAATAAAATTTTTTGATATCTAGCTTAGTTCTCGAGATATTGTACCTTAAAATTGACGTTGTTAGGTTGAAATGCGGCATGGACCAGAAAAAAGCTATCGACATATCCATATTTGATGATGAATTCGGACGTAACTTAATGAGCAGGTAATTCTTTTTAACTTGAATAACAAACTGTTTATTTCTACAGTCCTTAAATTTTAGTTGATGTTCAAATAGGTTATATTTTCACATTCTATTTCAGTAATTGACAAGAAAGATTTCAAAATCTAGAAATATACTTGTATACATATTTACAAACAGAAACAAGTCATATATGAAATTTTTTTAAAACCATAAGTCAATGTTTAGAGCTTTAAAAAAAATTAATACTTCATAAAACCTCATAGTTTCTGAGCTTACTTAGAAGATATTGTACTGGTAGTGGCCTATATCATTTTGCTACAAAAATCAGTACATTCAAAAATCAGAAGCTAACAGCTAATAATAAATAAATTGTTTGTTCTCTTCTGCATTTCAACCTGCCAACATTTCCATTAAAATTGCCGCTACAAAACCAAACTATGTAGACACATTTAAACACAAGAAATGCATTGCGAACTACATTTCCGTCAACAAAGTTTATTTCATCACGTTTAGTAGTTCGCACAGCACAAATTATCACGATTAATCTCATCGTGCAATTTCAGTGTAAACTTAAACGTAAGTAATGCATGCAGAATACCATATTCACTGCGTCGCGATGTAAACATGACCTGTTTAAATTAAATTTCCAACATTTGTCTACAATAAGGCTAGCTTTTCAGGTGCAAAATAGTAACATATGCTAATTGTCTACACTACACCAACAAAAATTTGAGAATAATATGATCCTATTGAGAGCAATGAATAAATTTATAGCGAATGGCACTAATGTTGCGGTTGCCTGTCAGATACTTCAAGAACGATAATTACAATGTGACTTACTTATGAAACGCTATTCCAGGTTTTTTCCTATCTCGTCTGTTTGTGCAACCATATGCATCACAACTTAGCATTATAGAAAACTTTAGAATATTAGAAAATGAAATATTCTCAGCAGCTGACACAGTGCAAGCAGCCCAATGTTTTGGTACTCCTACGATGTCCACCGCGCAGGCACAGTTTTTTCACGAGGTTTCACGGATTTCGCGTTATCTCGTCTCCATATATTCCTTCCTCCATGGGTAGGAGGAAACAAATGTGTCCAAATCAAAATTATGAACCAGCATCTTCGAGCATTTTTTAATCAATGTAACTGTCATTAAATCTGGTAATAGCAAGTGCCACCAAAACATCAGTTAAATCTGTTTACTTGTACGGATTTCTTTGAAGAATATTTGTCTTATTCTCTCGATAAAAGAAGCGATGGGAAGTGGTATTCAAGCACTTGGAAGGTATATCGCCAAAAAAATTGCGAAATTCGTTTCAAGAATAGAGTTTCTAGCATCACTACAGTTCGTTATTACTACTATTCAATTCGTGACGCCCTTCTGAAACGAATTATTCAGTTGCAGTACCAGATGCCTTGTCACTTAGCCATATCATGGAGCAATTTGAGTTCATAATTACAGTGGTGACTTGGTATAAAACATTGTTTCAAGTAAACGTTGTAAGCAAAAGCTATGCAGACTGAAAGTAGACTTATGAAACTCTTCACAGTTGCTGAAAAACAGCTTGGGAATGGAAGGGGATATTCTCCACCGCCTCGAAACTGGTACTAACCTGTTGAAATATTTTTTTGATTCCTGCGTTATAATGTAGAGTTACCAGAATTTTTTCTTTAAATCCGGGGACGCTTCACAACTTTTTCACCAAAATCCGGGGACGCTTTCGACATTTGTCCTAATTACGCGTTTTACTTTTATAAGTTATATCATTAAAGGTTGGGTTAACTTAAAAACCACATATTGTTTATATTTTGCATTTTAAATGAGGATCACAGACAGCCATGTTGCACACAGCAAGGAGACTTGATTTTCCAAAGCTGTTGTGTCCAAGACGCGGTATCCTTGTAATTTTCTTTTAATCCTAGGAACGTACAAGGAAAGAAGTGCTCTTCATATCTCTTGCTTTAAATGAATGCGTTAGCAAATCAGGGCTTTTAAAGAATTCTCGCTTGACTAAAAAACAAATGCTGGGGACAACAGTAAAAATCCTGGGACATTGCGGGGACGAAATCTGTCCGGGGACAGGGAGCTAAATACGGGGACTGTCCCCGTCAAACGGGGACTTGGGATTGCAATCCAGCAAAGCGGGATCCCGCATCATTAGACAGTCTGGCGGATCCCGCACAAAATTAAGCGGATCCGCAATCCGCAAAATGCGGATATAACGCGTGTCAGTGCGTGACTCGCTGCCCCACTCGATCTCTATCGAATGTATTGCACTGTTTGCCTATAGCCTTCCAGTTGGCATTTGGCGCGTGAGAACAAACGTTTGTTTTTGTCAACCTTCGTCATTCGTAAGTAAATAGATACACTTTTGCGTATTCATTTTCGAGTACACATTTCTGTAATTTGAGTTATGTTGCGTATTTAGTACGATTTTGTAACTATATAATTATTTTTTATGTGTTGCAAACGTTATCTGAACTACAAAGTTACAGCTTTTTATTCACGGTTTCATTATTCCCAGTTTCTGTATTTGCAGATAAAGTTATTGTGACAATTTCCTTTTTTGCGGCTGAAAATTTGATTATTCGTTGATAGGAAACTAATGTTATCGTAATTTTAATCGCATACCTATTTATTTAGCAGCTATTAAAAGGAAATTGTATATCCTTTGACTTATTGCTGTTTTGGCCGCTGCCTCAGTGCGTTTCTTTGACGAAAGCCGCCTGTTTACATGTGCCGCTCAGGCTATAGATTAATACTAGAATTGCAACGAATAGTATATTCGGCAGACTTCCTCGCCGAATATTCGGCAAAAGTATTCGGCCGGAGTGAGCCAAAATCTGTATTGCTCTGCTTGTCTCTCGCCCGCCTGTTGAAGCAGTTACCTCCCACCACTCTGTGCCTGTTTTAACAAGCTTGAAGTATGGCCTCAAGTATCTACGTTGGGTTATTTATGACATCCAATCAGTGGCGTAACTAGGTCAACAAGGGCCCCCCTGCAAAAAATTTATTTGGCCAGACGGGCTACCTTCTTTTTGCTTTCGTGTGCTGGTATAGGCCCCGTGAGCTGGGGGTCTTCCTGTGTCTCAGGGGCCTCTTTAGACGACGGTAAAAAAAAGGTCGCCAGTTTGTCGAGAGGGCTCGTTCGTGGGCCCTCTAAACAGCGCTTGGGGGCCCCCAGAGATGCGCTTTGGGGCCCCTTGAAGTATGCTTGGGGGCCCCCTGAGCGTAGGGGCCCCGGTGCACTGCACTGCACCGCCTAGCCCCATAGTAGCTACGCCCCTGCATCCAATGAGGTGTGAAGATAGAAAAGCTTTCTTACGATAGTTCATAATACGAGATAAGCAATTGGTATAACCTTCTTAATACCGAATTGCTGATACCACTTTCTGAACTGCCCCTACATAACAGGGCCGCCGTAAGCGGGCGTGCAAGGCGTGCATCGCACGCGGGCGGCACGTCGAGGGAGGTGGCAAAACGAGTGATCGACAATCGCTGCCCCGCGAATTTGCAGCGCATTATGTAACGGGCTACCTTTTTTTAGCTCAACAGCTGCTTCGGGCGGCCGGCGACACTCGGGATGGCAACAATGGGGGCGGCAAATAATGTTCGAAGGGGCGGCAATCTCACAGTTTTTTGACCCGGTTCGGAAATTTCCTAGATCCACCACTGGCTGTGGTTAGACATAGGGCGGCATAATCGGTATTGCACGCGGGCGCTCAAGCAGCTAGCGGCGGGCCTGCTACATAATACGATAGTGATTACTTCGATCAATTATCTTCTTGTAGTATGATATGCCATTCATCACTATATGGATCTATAACAGAGTGCAGTATTTCCGTAGTCACAATATCCTCATACCTCGTTTTTAAGTCTGTGAGAAGGGCATTTAGATTAAATGTTGAATATAGGCCAAAACGTCATCATCCTCAACGTTTATCAGTTACAAGTTGGAGAACTGGGATGATTCGTGGCTTCCGTTTTGTTTGAATATATTAATTCTGTCAAGAAAACCTAAAATTATGGCCTTAGTTTTATTAAATTCAGACTATCACTTTGTAAACGCAAGTCAACACAATTAAAATTAGCAAATACATCTGTTAAATAAGCCGTGTATGGTTTTCATTTAATCTGTACTAAAAGCTTGAAATTACTTTACTAAATGCCTGAATTGTCACGCCAGGAAGTACTCTCTGTGTTTAGTTTAATTTAAAGTGTGTAGATAGCTTTTGTTTAATCTTTGCTTATTTAACAGCGCCAGTAGTCAGTTGGTCTTCAGCAACCGTCACGCCAGGAAGTGCTCTCTGTGTTTAGTTTGATTTAAAGTGTGTAGATAGCTTTTGTTCAATCTTTGCTTATTTAACAGCGCCAGTAGACAGTTGGTCTTCAGCAACCGTCACGCCAGGAAGTGCTCTCTGTGTTTAGTTTAATTTAAAGTGTGTAGATAGCTTTTGTTTAATCTTTGCTTATTTAACAGCGCCAGTAGACAGTTGGTCTTCAGCAACCGTCACGCCAGGAAGTGCTCTCTGTGTTTAGTTTAATTTAAAGTGTGTAGATAGCTTTTGTTTAATCTTTGCTTATTTAACAGCGCCTGTAGTCAGTTGGTCTTCAGCAACCGTCACGCCAGGAAGTGCTCTCTGTGTTTAGTTTAATTTAAAGTGTGTAGATAGCTTTTGTTTAATCTTTGCTTATTTAACAGCGCCAGTAGTCAGTTGGTCTTCAGCAACCGTCACGCCAGGAAGTGCTCTCTGTGTTTAGTTTAATTTAAAGTGTGTAGATAGCTTTTGTTCAATCTTTGCTTATTTAACAGCGCCAGTAGTCAGTTGGTCTTCAGCAACCGTCACGCCAGGAAGTGCTCTCTGTGTTTAGTTTAATTTAAAGTGTGTAGATAGCTTTTGTTTAATCTTTGCTTATTTAACAGCGCCAGTAGACAGTTGGTCTTCAGCAACCGTCACGCCAGGAAGTTCCTTCTGTGATTAGTTTAATTTAAAGTGTGTAGATAGCTTTTCTCCATCTTTGCATATTCGTTTAACAGTGCCAGTAGTCAGTGGGTCATCTGTAACCGTTACGCGAGAAAGTCCTTTGTTAATTTAGGTTTTTGTTTCAGTCGTGTCTATCGGTTGTTTGTAAGTAGTGAACAGTTTATTTGGATCACTCGGATAGTTCTTCTTTCATTTCCTCCGTAGCTTTTGTTTAGAAATAATATGTATAGGGACTGTGATTGCTGTGTGCATGCGCGGGCTGAGGTCGCTGATCTTCACGCTCAACTTGCAGCTTTGCTAACGAAAGTTACAAGGCTGGAAGCTGCCGTAGGCGACTGCAGCAGATGTGCTATGGGAGATTCCGCTGAAGCTAGTGCTATTGCAGGTTCTCCTGTTCCCCGCATCGTACCTGTAGTCCAGGCTGAGACCTTGGAGCCTGTGCGGCAGTCACCTGACGGTGTCTGGCGTGTGGTTTCCGGGCGTCGACGCAGCATGCGGGGGCAGTTGTGCAAGTCTGAATCCCAGGAGGACAAAGTTGTACCACTATCCAACCGGTTGATGTGTTGTCTGGGTCTGGTTCAGATCCACAATCGTCAAACAGCGAGTTGCCAGCCCCCCCCTGCCCGCAAGGCCTGAGCGACCACAGAAGGGGATTTTAGTGATAGGTAGCTCCAACGTTAGGCGTTTTATTGAACCCCTTAGGGACTTGGCAAATAGGTCTGGGATGAAGTCCTGTGTCCATTCATTGTGTATTCCGGGAGGTCTGATCCAAGATGTGGATCAGGCCATCCCGGATGCCATTGATCGGACGAGATGTAGCCAGCTGCGGATTGTAGCTCATGTCGGGACCAACGATGCTTGCCGCCTGGGGTCAGAGACTATCCTCTCTTCCTTCCGGCGGCTTGCTCAAAGGGTGAGCTCTGTGGTTGATGACCGCAAGATTTCGGCTGAGTTAACTATCTGCAGCATTGTCGATAGAACCGACTGTGGACCTCTGGTTCAGAGCCGAGTCGAGGGTCTAAACCAGAGACTGCGGCGTTTCTGCGATAATCATGGATGCAGATTCCTAGATCTTCGCCATGTGGTCGAGTCGTGTAGGGTTCCCTTGGATAGATCAGGAGTGCACTACACACGTGAATCGGCTACACGGGTGGCAGGGGCCGTGTGGAGTGCATTGGGGGATTTTTTAGGCTGAGGCAGGAAGACCCGAAACTGGGATCACAGTTACGGGCAGCCCAATCAAATTCGGCACCATATGTTAGGAGTAGCGTAAATCAGTCTCGACCATTAAAAGTACTCGTTATTAACTGTAGAAGTGTTTGTAATAAGCAGCCTGAGCTTGAAAGCATTATTAGTAGTACAGAAGCAGATATTGTATTAGGTACTGAAAGCTGGTTAAAACCGGATATAAGTTCAGCAGAAATATTTAACGATAGAATGAATGTTTTCCGTAAGGATAGGTTGAACTCCAATGGAGGCGGTGTATTTATAGCTGTTAGTAAACACCTGTCGTGTAGCGAAATAAATATCGATACGGTCTGTGAAATCCTATGGATTAGACTAAAAGTAGCTAGGACAAAACTTGTATTAGGGTCTTTCTATCGTCCACCAGATGCAGATGTATCTATTGCTGAGGCCTTAAGAAACTAATGTAAGTAATATAGCTCGTCAATTTCCAGATCATGGAATAATACTAGAGGTGACTTCAACTTTCCGTATATCGACTGGAATAATTACGTCCACGTTACTGGTGGCCGGGATAAAACATCCTGTGAAATTATTCTTGACCTTTTCTCAGATCTTAATCTGGAGCAGCTCGTCACTGAACCAACGCGGTGCCACAACGATAACGAAAATATTTTAGATATTCTCGATACGAATAGGCCTGAGTTATTCACGGTCGTTTTCTACCACCATGGGAATAATGTGATCATAAAGCTGTAATTGCTACAGTAAATTAATAGCCGCGCGCAAAAAGAAAAAAGAAAGGGTCGTTTACAGGTTGAAAAAGGCCCCAAAGGAGAGTTTAAGAGCGTTTTTGAGGGATAATTACATTACCTTTATAGAAGGAAGAGGCTCAGTTGAAGAGATGTGGCTTCGGTTCATGCATATAATCAGGGAAGGTATGGACTTACATATACCGAAAAGGACAATCAGGGACGGGAACGATCCCCCGTGGTATACACATGAAATTAAACGGTTACTTAAAAAACAAAGGAAGATACATGCACGCTCAAGGACGACGATGTATAGGAGTGATTTAGAAAAGTTAGCTGAGGACAAGAGAACATGTTAAAAATGCGATGCGCGAGGCTTTTAACGACTTTAGATGCAACTCACTTTCTAAGAGTCTCAACGAAAACCCAAAGAAATTTTGGTCGTATGTAAAAAAAGTTAGTGGTACTGACAACAATATGTCAGTTCTACTACAAGACGGCCGGGAAGTTGATTACAGCCGCGAAAAGGCTACCGTATTTAACACTGAATTTAAAAATTCTTTCACTGACGAAAACATGGAAAAACATTCCCGCTTTTGCACTGCGTGTAGAATCTGAGATGGATCCAGTTCAAATTGATAGTGTAGGTATCATAAAGCAATTAAAGCTCCTGAAGTGGGGGAAGGCGCCGGGTCCTGATGGTATTCCAGTAAGATTATTTTCGGAATACGCGGAAGAAATACAACCATTTCTATCAGATATATTTCATAAATCTTTAGAAGAAAGAAAAGTACCTTCTGACTGGAAAATAGCGCAGGTGATTCCCGTTTTCAAGAAAGGTGATCGGCGAGATCCTAGGAATTATCGACCCCCTGCAGTAGAATTCTGGAGCATGTCATATGCTCTAACGTTATGAAGTTTCTGGATGAAAACGAGTTACAGCAAACCAACACGGATTTCGTAAGAACCGTTCGTGTGAAACGCAACTGGCTCTATTTTCGCATGACGTAATGAAGGTTATCGATGCAGGATCACAAGTTGATGCTATTTTCTTGGATTTCCAGAAGGCTTTTGACTCTGTACCACATAACCGCCTTTTGGCGAAGATTCGAGCGTACGGTATATCTGATCAGATCTGCGAATGGATACGCGATTTTCTAACTGGTCGGTCGCAGTATGTCGTTGTTGACGGGGAAGCCTCTTCAAAGCTAGATGTTACTTCGGGCGTTCCTCAAGGAAGTGTAATAGGACCACTTCTTTTCTTAATTTTTATAACGATCTCGGTGACAACGTTAATTGCAGGATGCGATTTTTTGCTGATGATGCACTTATTTATAGGGAAGTGGGGTGCTCTGACGATTGCTTAGAAATACAGCGCGATCTGGATGTTATTTCGGAATGGTGCCGTAAATGGCAGCTTACACTTAACTGTAAAAAGTGCAAGGCAATGCAAATAAGTAATAAAAAGACCCCGTTTGCTCACGAGTACAAAGTTAACAATTCAGTTGTTGACACGGTCGATTACCTGAAGTATCTAGGCGTAACAGTACAAAGCAACATGAAATGGGACTTGCACATAAATTCCGTCGTAGGCAAAGCTAATTCTAAACTACGTTTTATAGGTCGTATTTTGAGAAGCTGCAATGCTCATACAAAGGAAATAGCGTACAAAACACTAGTGCGTCCGCATTTGGAATACTGTTGTGCAATTTGGAATCCGTATCGCAAGGGATTGATTGACACGTTAGAGAAAGTACAGAGGAGAGCCGCTCGATTCGTGACCTCTAGTTACAGTCCATATGTGAGTGTCACAGAGCTGATACATGGTTTGGGCTGGGATTGTTTGGCGGACAGACGACGCCGTTTTCGTTTAAATTTGTTGGAGAATATGCGAAAATCTCTAATTTACGAGTGCAACGAAATACTTCTTCCGCCAACCTATTTGGGTCGCAATGACAGAAGGGATAAGATTCGAGAGATAAGATGTCGTACTGATACATTTATGTATTCTTTCTTTCCTCGTTCTATTCGGGATTGGAATACTCTAAAATAGGATTGGTGCTTAGCACCCTCTGCCACCCACAATAATTGTGAATTGCAGAGTATGGATGTAGATGTAGATGTAGATGTAGAACTGTTGAAAGTGGGTGGGCCCCCCGTTTTCATTTCGTGGATTCCCAAATTTCCTTGTTACTCACACGGAAGACCCTGTAGGGTCAATATCAATCACTTTGGGGATCATTGCTCTATTTTTAGAGATAAACTTCACCACATTCACTAGATCGACATCACACCGTCACCATCTAAGTAAACCAAACTGATAGCTGTAGATGACGGTGGGTATCTGCCGTGTGTTATAAGGCGATGCGATGCGGTGTCGTTTGAACCAACTTCAATCGAGTGAACGCTAACAATAGAAAAACAGTCGGCGTGGGTGGTGGTGCACCCAACTTTTAGTTTGATTGTGCAGCGTTAAGCAGTCAGTTTACTTCGTATTGATTTGATTACTTTAAAAGTGAAGCTGTGTGGTAATCATGGCTTCTAAAAAGAAGTCATCTATATGGACATACTTTGAGGACGACAAAAACGATACGAAAACTGTCGTGTGTAAATTGTGCAAAACAAATATTTTTTGAGGTGGAGTCAGCAAGAAAGCAACTACATCAGGAATGGTAAACCATCTGAGAAATAAACACAACGAAGAATACCGTAAGTTGCAGCCTACGCTTCCTAAGGGGCAAGTATTTACGGATCAAAATATGGATGCAAATAAACCTAAGACATCAAAAAGACAATTGAGTCTTGAAGAATGTACTGAAATACCTAAACAATGGGATATTAACGATCCCAAGGCTAAAAAATACCATCGCTTGATTGGCGAATGATAGCACTTGACAATGAGGCAATAAATATGGTAGAAAGGGCTGGTTTTAGAAGACTGCGCTTTGCCTCTGTATAACATACCATTTTCAAACAAAATAATTCCAGAAGTATACCAAAAGATAGTAAAGACAATTTAAAAAAAAAAAATGCTTTCAGAGACTGATTTTATTTCCGTCACATGTGACATTTGGACGTGCTTGCATAATCACATTAGTTAAATTAGAAAAATTTCTGCATCACAATCTTCCATTCCTAAATTTCAATTATGATGATTCCAGTGAATAGGTATTTAATATTTTTGTTTTGCTTTGACATCGTGTAAGTTGACCATGCACGATTATTTTTTGTAATTATAAGTTAAATACATTACCATGCAATGAATCAATCGTTTTATTTTAGGCAATTATCTAACTAAAAAAAAAAAATCCTAAGTATTCGGTATTCGGCCGAATAGTATCTAGATATTCGGTATTCGGCCGTATAGTAAAAAAAGTGGCGAATAGGCCGAATAGTAAAAAAAGTGGCGAATAGGCCGAATACCGAATAGTTGCCGAATATTCGTTGCAAACCTAATTAATACCTCTTCACCTTGTTATTATTTCGACTAAAGGCAAAAAAAAGTTATAATGAAGTTTTCACGGGTGTATCGACGAATTGTGTTGTAGTAACACCATACTTCGACGGCTGCCTCCGCCGTCTCCCTCACGTGTGAAATCTCGTGTTTTTACATTGAAATCTGGAGATACAACCTATGAAAACTTCACTGCAATCATTCGCCGAGAAAATCTCCTTTCTTACTAAAAGGTAATAATTTGCACTCTTAAAACGTCGTTACGCCACATATGTAAAATTGAAATACTTGACAGTTAAGTGTTGGTGAGTAGTTTCCTTTAATAACATTGAATCAACTGTAAGATAAATCAAGGAATCAGGAGATTCAATAATGAATCCCACAAAAACAATTTTTGTAAAAAAAAAAGAAGCCAAGTCTCGTGCTTGTGCAGTGACAAAAAGTTATGAGATCTTGTTCTGAGCCAAGTCTATACTTTACAGAGTATATTCACTTCACTTTGTGAAATGGAATGCTTTCTCTCGGTGTTATGAAACGTTTATTTTGAATTTAAAAAAAACTCTGGTAACTTGGCCACTAAGCAAACCATGTTTTTAAATTCATGTGATGTATTGTAAGGCATATAATATGACCTAACACTGAATATTTTCCATTTTTTATTATTTATTTAAAAATTGGTTTAGATTAAAAAACAAAAATGTAAAACCTCGAAATGTACTTGAGAAATGCTGAAAAGTTTTAAAATCATTTTGACAATTAAAATATTGTTAACCATTAATTTTTATCATTTAAAATTAATAAAGTAAATTAATAAATCAATTTTAATGTTTTAAGTAACTATGTTTTAAATATAAGCGTTAAAAAACTGTTTGCGCCAATCCCGCACGGATCCCGCGGGATCACGCGGGATTGAAAAAACTGCGGGATTGCAATCCTTAACGGGGACGTCTGGTAACCCTATTATATTGTCCTCTTCAAGTTTTTTCACTCTCTTTTCTCTAAAAAGTCGCCACGAATAATTTAAAAATACCGAAATGTGAGAATGACGCGCAGCTATTAGATGCCGCAGGAGCTCAAAACCAATTACAATCTTTTGAAATGAAGTCTTTTGTGTAATATTTTCTTGCTGTTTTAGATACATTTCGTTGTAAAACGTCACACGAAATTAACAGATAGAAAACTTTTAACCCCTTGCTCGCCATCTTAGAATCGATACAAGCAGTCAGAGATTGCTTACGTTTCTGAGATGGATACCGGAGAACGAATTTCCCGTAAACTTTTTATTCTGGGTCCAGGACGAATTTCAATCTATCTACGATCACTATGACTAAACGAACCTGTTTAGGTTGATATGATCCCTGTACCGATAATTTTTGTTTCATTTTTGCGGTTGTGGAGCGTCTCACATTTCGGCATTTTTAATTTAATTCGTGGCGACTTCTCCGAGAAAGGAGAGTTCAAAACGTGAAGAGGACATTATAACGAAGCAGTTAAAACAAATTTCAAGAGGTCAATACCAGTTTCGGGGCGATGGAAAATATCCCCCTCCACCCCAGCTCGGAATTTGAGAAAGAGTGCCAGCTCTGA
Organism: Vandiemenella viatica; assembly: GCA_031002005.1. Lineage (NCBI taxonomy): Eukaryota > Metazoa > Arthropoda > Insecta > Orthoptera > Morabidae > Vandiemenella > Vandiemenella viatica. The sequence continues at coordinate 84,935,412 of JARYHS010008074.1, forward strand.
TAACAGACAGGTAGAGAAGTTGATTCTCAGATTGAAAATTTCCTATTATTAACCCAGTCAGATGCCGAAGAATGTAAAGATTTTTTGAGTATGAACCGTAAATTAGATACCAACAGATCCAGAAGAATTGTTTACAATGAGTGTGTTTTACCATATGGTCGATGCAAAAAAGAATTCGTTGGTCACTCAATTAGCACAAATTTCCAAGTGCATAGCCAGGATTAGCTTCAGAATAAGGCAAAAACAATGAAAAATACTTGTTGAAAATAGTTTTACCTGGGAAAAAATACACGAATTTAACCTATTTAGGCATTAGTCTGCGAGGGTCCTGGAAAAATTTTGGTAAAGTTTATTTTTCGGTATTAAAAGTGGAAATTTTTAATTTTCATATATTTTCAATTTTATATATTTTTAAAAAAATATTAAAAACTGTGAATTTGACGTGTAAGTGAAATGAGCATTGTGTTAACCATAGTTGCTTAAATAACTTAAATAACTTTTCGAACATACAGTATTTCTTTTTACCGTTGTTTCTCATTCATACCACTGCTATCCTATACTAATTTTTCCGAGGTTTGAGTTACTATCATATATAAAATCTTTTGCCCGAGGATTTGCTCCAGTGGAATTCACAAAGCATTCACATTCGAATCCCACGGGAAGTGCTATTTGGGATAAAAGTAGATGGATAATACATTATTCCAAATTTATCCCGAGCAGTTCAGTAGTTTCGACGTGAAACAGTAAAAACAACGAAGCAAACAAACTTTTACTTTTACAATATTAGTAGGATGTAAAAACTGTGTTATCTTCAGTATATCTATATGGACACCTTAATCACGAATAAGCGATTGCTCATTTGGGGCGCCACGATGAGATCTCGCACCACCTGAAAAAATTGCTAGGGCCGCCTCTGTTAATACATAACAGTTGGGGATCATGATCTGAGAAACCATTTATTACTGGAAGCAGAGGCGGCCCAGGGTCTCCCTCTTGCAGGGGCCTCACACAACAACCTGATTAGAAAAAGTTTTTATTTTATCCTTAACTATTATTTGCAACAATAAAAAAGTTTGTTAATTCATAGTAAAGTATATATTAATACAAATAGTGCCTAAATAAAATTTCTCATTTGTATAAAAGTAAGATCAACAATATCAAAATTAATCAGTTTATCAGTCAATAATATTTTTTGTAATTTTACTGCAAAATATAATTGAAAAATTCATTAATATTTGAATTTCACGCAATAGAAAACTCACATGAACGCTCGGTTTTGTTACTTTCATCGTGTTTACGATTTACGCTTGGAGAATTCCCATGTTTCATTTCGTGAGTCAACTCTTGTCTCCCTACACTTAGTTTGTTAACAGCTGTTAGTTGGAGACGCACTTGACCGATCAGGCTGGCGTTACGTGTTAGGCCCGTGTGGGTAGTCAAGCAATTGGGATTGGGGGGAGGGGTCCCTTGAAAATGGTATTCGGTTATCTTTCGTAAAATAATAATGGTGACAGTCATACAAGAAAATTCATAAGAGAAATTCATGGGGATAAAACCACAAAATAAATTTTAAAATTTATCATATAATTTATTCAACATATTTTAATTGTTTACAAAAATTATTTTTAAACAAATTTACTATTCAAGAATAATTGTGCAATGCAAAAACTGTACTGTAGTTTGCTTGTTTGGAAATGAACCGATTCAAAAAAATTTCCAAATCTATTTCGTTAGTGAGATTACCATGTACGCGAAATATTGTGGAGTTTATCTTGCAACACTGTCGATCTTGGGTAAGCATTGAAACGGCGTAGGGCCGAAAAACTTCGGTCATATGAATAGGACGATTCAAGAATCGTGTACTCGAACAAAGCGCACAAACTCTGGTATGAATCCTCTAGACCACTTTTACTTTTGTAAAGAATCTGCAACCCCTCTCAAATTTTTTGCCTTCTCATCTTGTCTTTTCAAAATTTGGAAAAACATGCCTCTATCACTCAGCAATATTTCTTTGTCAAAATCATGGTTATAGTAATTTATAATTTTATCAACATTTGTGGACTGTCCCAAAGCTAACGATTTGAATAAGTGGATGAAATTGTTGTAGAATCGACTCTTTAACTACATGAGTACATGCTCATAAACTTCAGTATAAGATTTACGGAAAAAATCTTGAGGTGTTTCGAATCTGAGATTTTCGCTTCTACCTTGGTCGAGGCGCATGGGAATTTTACGCTGACGTGGGATTTTGTGGTTCGTTGATTTCAAAGTTCGTACCTGAATGCCCACTTTTCCGACAAATTTTTCAAATTTTGAATATCGAGACAGTGTAAAACGTCGGTGATTGATTCTATCTTCTTATACGATTCAGTTAATTCATATTCGATTTATATAGATCTGCATTCAAAATTTCGACGCGATCAATAATTTATACCATCATTGTTAAATAGAAAAAACACTCAACGATTCCATATTGGACTAAAATGCAGAAGCATTAGCTGCGACAGCACTATCTACTTGTTTGGATGCGGAATGATCGTATAAAAATGGCTTCAGCTGCTGATAATTTTCTCTTACTGTTTTAAGAGAATTGAGTCTCACTAACCCTCTGTTAAAAATTAGTAAATATGTTTACAAATACAAAACAATAATTTTTAAAAGGCTGCAAGAGAAGGCAAGTCATCATTAGTTACTTTTTCTATTCCGATTTGCCGTTTCTTAAACCGTCCAAGTCGTTTCGGTAAGTAACTGATTAATAAATGGTTTACAGCTAATGGCTTGTCTTTAAACTTTGATAAAACTCAGTATATGCAATTCAGTACATCACACAGATTAATACCAGATATAGACATAAAATTTGCAGCCCAGTCCATTCAAGAGGTAGAGAGTGTGAAATTTCTAGGTTTGTATATTGATCATAATTTAAATTGGAAAGTACATGTTTCTGACCTACTAAAGCGATTGGGTGCAGCCACGTTTGCAATTCGTACAATTTCAGCTATAGATGATCTCCGTATGAGGTAGCTAGATTATTTTGCTTATTTTCACTCCTTATTGTCATATGGAATAATATTCTGGGTCAATTCTACCCATAGAGACAAAGTGTTCAGGGCCCAAAAGCGTGTAATAAGAATTATGTGTGAGGTTAGCAATAGAACTTCATGTATAGAGCTGTTCAAGAAGTTAGGGATTTAACATTAGCGTCTGAGTATATATACACATTAATGTCCTTTGTAGTCACAAATTATACACAATAGTAAAATACACAATTATGGCACTAAAAGTAAAAATGATCTTCACAAGGGTTACAAGTCATTGTCATTTGTTCAAAAAGTGGTCCGATATTCAGGGATACATATCTTCAATAAACTCCCAACACATATCAAATGTCTAGCAGATGATAAGAATAAATTCAGGAAAAAATTGAAAGAATTTTTAATTGACAACTCTGTCGAAGAATTTATTTCTAAGGTATCTAAAAAATAACTGCCAGTAGCTTGTGTAAATGTAGTTTACATAATTAATTTACCATGTATGCTATGACTGTAAATTTCCTGGTGTATGTATTTATTTTGTTATGCAATTGTTTACGGTACCATGTATGCTGTGACTGTACATCTTGTGGTGGATGTATTATTCTGTTATTGAATTGTTTAATGTACCATGTATGCTATGACTGTACATCTACTGGTGTACTTATTATTTTGTTATGCAACTGTTTATCTGTAAATTGACAACTTTCCACATCCCACAGAGCCAGTCTCTTATATTGGGATCAATGGAAAATGAATGTATTGTATTGTATTGTAAGTCTCGCACGAAGTTTATCAAATCTTTAACATATCCAATGAATTCGCTTACGGTTATAACTCTCTCAATTCCATCTTGTACTACAAGATTTAAGATGCACTAGAATGCACAAATAAAGTCCGAGGCTCTTGTTTGCGTATTCGTGACTGAAATATTGTTATTTTTACAGAAACATTAGAAGCCCCAACGTAGCACTGGTCTCTGAGTTTTGAGAGCACCAACTCGTGCTTGGCGAAAATGCCAGTGAACAGATCAGATGGGGTTTCTGCCTTGGTGTTCGCAGTTAGAAACAATCTAATAAAATTTTATCTTGCAATGAAGGCCTTCTAGGTAAAAGTATTTTCTACAACTTTGTACGGCTATCAAATGAGCCGTTGATATCGATTTACCATGTTGATATTATCCACATTTTTTAACGCTTCAGTGCAGCTGATATGAAGATATCTAGTGCCGCGAAGTATGTATTTTGTTGTATAACCAGTAGTAGTGTGTTCCAAAATGAAACCAAAACTAAATCCGCTCAGCAGACTTTTCATAGAAAAAACTGAATCTTTGGCAAAATGTACGTTATATGAAAAAGAATTTCCACCATATTACCTATGCTTTAAAAAAGTAATTTGAAATCTATTTATCCAGAATTTAAAGACTGAAAAACTAAATGCAGATTTTAAGGTGCAAGAAGAAGAAAAAAACATCAATGTCAGTCTAGTCCAATAGCTGAAGCAAATAGGATTTCAATCAAAAGAAGAACCTCCTTAGCGGTGGTAAATGGACGCTCACAACGTTATTATCATTAGTGCACAGGTTTTTGTCAACTCCGCCTATCAGTGTTGCTAGCGAAAAATTGTTCAAAGAAGCAGCCTTAATTTAAGATGGAAAAGGAAACAATTTAGAATAGCGTGGCTGCTAAGCTTTTGTTTTTAATATTTAACTTGCCATTTTTAACTTTCTAATAATAGTTACAGTAATTATAAAACTATTATTATATACATAAAAATCACTTAGGGAGCGTCCATAAATTACGTGACTCTATGGGGGAAAGGGTTGGCTGTAAAGCTATGCTGACCTAGGTGGGGAGAAGGGGTTCTCCAGCCAAGCTACATAGCTTCTTATTCATATTATTTGTCACAGTTAAAATAAGGTACAGAACAAACAACAGCATGTGAATATTTATTTCTGTCATTTAACTATCTCCGTATGTAATTTACGATAGTCTGACGAGAAAAAGAGGCGTGAGGGGGGGGGGAGGGGGTAGAGGTTCGTGGCGGGAGGCGGGTTCACAGGATGTCAAAATGGAGCTACATGGTTTATGGAAGCTCCGTTACTGACGAACTGATTTGATTATTTCATTTTGCATTTCTATTAAATAGAAGTAATTAGAAAGTAAATGAAGATCTGTGACACCTAATGATAAGGTGACCAATTTTTTTACAATGAAAAGGAGAACGAACCAACTTTTTTACAATGAAAAAGACGATAAAATTTAAGAAACGAGTACAACGTAAATAAATGAAAAATTTTATTAATTCAAACAAAAACTATACTAATTATTATTACATCCCTCTTAATTATTTAATTAAACGAGTATTTTTCCATTGAATTAATGTTTTCTGTCAATATATCATTTTTCTAAAATTATATTGGAAATTTTGGAGCAAGAAATATCCTTCATATTGAATTTCACGGTAAGTGCTGCAGCTAGAGTATCAACTTTCAATCTTGATTTCACACTTGTACAAAATATTGCAGAAAACAATGGTGTCAATCTTTGATATGAGGCATGGAAATTTCTTTATCAATTAATCGTTGAAATGGCATTTCACCTTTCTTGATTTTTTCCACCCCTAAATGAAATTAAAAATAAAATATATAGCTCGACGAACGATGCAAGCACAATACGAATAAATAAAATTAATAATAAAAACTAAAACTTTAGTAACAAAAGCGATAAAACTTATCTAAATCTATATTAAAATTATTTTATAATTGTGTTGAAAACAGGATTCTAAAAAATTGAATTTTAAATTGAATTGTACTTACCTGAGTATAATGTTCACTAAGAGAGAAATAATGTGAGACGTGAAGTTCTCCTATGCCTTGCGCATGCGTTTCCTAATCGCCTTTGCGTCACATGACGCGTTCCCATGGCGCGTCCCTCGTCGCGTGCTAGGGAACGCCTTTCATCATTCGGATTGCCAACCATACTTTATTATAAAGTATCATAATTTATTTTTGGCTATTATACTTCAAATATTTCCTAGAAATAAAGTATGAGAAAATACTTTATTTCAAATAAAGTATATAATACATGTAATTGAACGTTCTTCTGCTTGTTTCACAACCTCCTGGAATAAAAGTGCATATCGGCCAGGGATTTTTTTGCCCGTCGCATCCTTTGATCTGTGTACTTACCACTTCAGATTCGAGGCAATAATAGCGGACCATTCATATTGTTGTACTTCAATCGACTCGTGTCCGCTCGCCGTTATTTGTGAACAGAACGGTCTATGGACAATAGGAGAATTTGTGGTTTCTTCTGTTTCTGTCGTTTGGGGTTGGAGTTTACAACTGCACAGTTTTTTTATATTGTTTAAAATGGCAGATTCTGTTTGCGATTGTGATAATTTATACACCAATAACTGCAAAGGAAGCAAAACTGAAGACTATTTTTTGAAAATGGTTTTAAATAGTTTATTGATACACTTTATTTACCGGGTATTATTTATTTTTTGACAAAAGTGCTAATTTTCGTAAAATTCAACGTTAAAATTTAGATTATTTGAAAACTCGCTAAACGCTCCTTTGCTGCCTGGCGCGGGCCAACGACACTCGTGACGTCAAAGGAAGCAAAACTGAAGACTATTTTTTGAAAATGGTTTTAAATAGTTTATTGATACACTTTATTTACCGGGTATTATTTATTTTTTGACAAAAGTGCTAATTTTCGTAAAATTCAACGTTAAAATTTAGATTATTTGAAAACTCGCTAAACGCTCCTTTGCTGCCTGGCGCGGGCCAACGACACTCGTGACGTCACGTACCAGCAGGCGCTCACTCTACACAAGTTAGTATGTGCCACTTTCGATTAATTTCATTTAAAAAGTGTGAAAATAAATAAAAATTCATGAATACTGGTGAAAAATTGCAAAAATAGGGCCCCACAATAAGCTGCTGCGTAGAGCAAATACAAACGCGTTGTATCCGGCAAACCGGCGCGCAAAATATCGGTCTTCTTTGGCCGCGCAAAATACCGGTCTTCTTAGTCCGCGGTGGGGGCCCTAGCCGCCACGATTAGCACTTTTGGAATTCCATGTATCAGTGACACCAAAAGAATAACATAAGACAACTGGTTGTCGTGAACTAACTCAGTATTACAACCCCACAGTACACCTAAGGTGAGTTGAAATAAACTAACTTGAATTTACTCTAAGGTACATTAACAAACACTTTAACATTCTGCATTAACCTGACTTTAACATACGTTCTGCCTACCTACTGATGGTTGTAGTTGCTATGGTGATTTTGGCGTTTGTACACATACTGTCAACACCTTTGATCGATAATATTGGGCTGAATGATGCAAACATCTATTGGTATTATACTTTACACACCTTCATGGTGGTAAGGTGATGTGTGTATGTGTGGTGGGAGTTCTGCAGGTTTATCTGGAGATTGTCATGACAGCAGAAACATACACTATCCGTCTTTTTGCCCAAATGGTATACATTTCTGTAACTCTCTGCAGTAATGCAAGTACATTATATGACTGGTACTATGATGTAGGAACATGCAATTGCTATGTCAACCGTATTCATTCAGGACGGAAAGTGCCATAATTTTGAACCAATTTTTGCTATATTTGACCAGTATTCATGAATTTTTATTTGTTTCCATACTTTTTAAATGAAATTCATCGAAAGTGGCACAAACTAACTTATATCTAACACAATTTATGTTTCATCTGGTGTTGAGTCCATTATGTTTCGGCCTTGTGGAGGGTCGTGCTGTTAACATAATGTTTAACGAAACTTGTGATGTCGTCAACTTTTGCATGCTCTGTTAAGTTCAGCTTCGATATTTTAGTGTGACTTTCGACAGATATATCTGATGTACTACTCGAGTTGTCCGCTGTCATATAGGGCTGTGAACAGAATGAGTTTCAGTTAAGATGATACACCGCATCATGCCGTGCGTTTTTCTGTTATGGTGGAGGCATTCAATACACATCATATGGTAAGATGCACACCTTCTAACCATGTAAACCGATGACATCTTTCGTATAGTGAAATTACATAATTGTGGTGATGTTTTACCTGTTTTCATGATCTTTTGCCTATTTTAATAAAATATCTGGAATTTATAGTATTTTCATGCTACTTGCTCAAACTGTACATGCTTGATTCACGAGTCTATTTCTCCAACTATTGTCTGTATGTTTCTGCCTATATCGAAGACTGCAAAAATCTGGTGTGTCTGGCTGTGTGTGTGTGTGAGAGAGAGAGATCCATCGTCTTTAAACGCAGACTGCCTTCCGTGTAACTGCGTTAAAGTCAGTTTCTGTGTGCATATACATTGTTTCACCTCGTTTGATACAAACACTATGCTCTATGTACGGTTTTCACCCTGTGCACTTCCTACGACGTGTCTATCATGATGGTAACGTTATGTGTGTTTAGACTCTGCATGTTATTGTTATGAAAATAAAGCATGAGAAAACAGGTAATTCATACAATTTACGTCTTTTGTGGAAGAAATTTACAGAGTACCCCATGTACACATATGAATGCTTCATCCGATGCACTTCCGCTGACCCGTCTATCGTGATGGTTACGTTGTCGCGGTAGCTGATTTCTATATAGATGTTAGTATAGAGTTTAGTAATAATGAAGGCAGAGTACTTCCAAGCCAGCACGGTAGCAGGAAGGTTACACCGCTAGTACACGACACCACGCCAAGGCCGCTTGCCTGGCAGTTCTTACTGTGGGAAAGCTGCACAGCACGACGAGTACATGAGGCTTACACACTATGGGCACGTGATACACACGCGTGTTCGTAGTGACTGTCAGCCAATGAGAGGAAGGCTTTCCCCACCTTCCGGAATCGAGGGCGCCTCTTTGCGCGCACGATTCGCCCCAGTCCGCGATGTGATTTTTAGTGGTGAGAACCTGTTACGGTCTAAGAAAGCCATTTTGGGCATCTTTCCAAGAATCCTCCCTCTGCTGGCTTGTGATGCATTCTGTCTTCATTATTACTAAACTCTATACTAACTTCTATATAGAAATCAGCTACGCGACAACGTGAAGTGTGTGTTGACTCTGCAGAACTCTACCAAGTTTCGTTATTTAGCAGAAAATATTTATTACTGGAAAAAATTAGCACGTTCTAGTTTGTCCGGAGACTGCCATTACAGCAGACACTTCTTTTTTGTTCATATAGCACGGATTTCTGTAATCCACGCACATTATATGAACGATATGTGAGACACGCAGGTGTAATTTTTAAGTCAACCATTGACTTCATTCATGGACGAAATTTACATTTTTACCGATTTTTGTTATATATGACCAGATTTCTTGATATTGTACATTTTCACACTGTTTATATTCATAGAAATAGCCTCATACGTACTTACATCCAACAAATTTATGTTTTTTCGAGTCTATTACGATTCAGTCGTAAGACTAGTATGTAAGTGAAGAACTCATAAAAAATAACTCGATAAAGGACTTTATTAATGGAAGGTGGATAAAATAAAACAAATTAAATAATTTACTATGTGTGTTTTATTCACACTGTTCACATCCATGTAGTATCCGGGATTATAATTCTTAATTACTACATTGTTAATAACAGGTAATACAAGTAAGTTTTTATATGCAATAAGTTCACATTTTAGTAGATTATAATCCAGTGGCGAACTGGGGCTCAATGGAACCACATAAACATCCCTAATATGCATATCAACCAGTTTTTGCACTGTGGCCATATGATAGTCTTGTAGCATTACACGGCAGGCTGCGCGTCGATGAGGTTCTTCCAAGTAGAATCTCTGAAGAAGACGCCGCTGGTGGGATCAGCATTTGGGTAAAAACATACAGTTTTCGTCCTGGCAATCGTACGGAAGGAGACGGCGTGCTCACCAAGTGGGATGTTTGTCTGGGAGCTGCCTGTGTTGAATAAATCTGACACTACATCCAATACTTTAGTCAGCACTCTCCATTCTACATACGTTAGTATAACTTTACTACTGTGCCCCACTTTTTCGAAAACCACTACTGACTCAAATTCATGCTTGGACGATAAACCTATCGTCAAACGCTTAGAATCACCAGCGTTGAGGTGATACACAGACGAGAACAACAGTACCGGGCTGGCCATCTCTGTACACTGGCAATAGCAGCCCGTTTGGGTAGTAATCAGGTCTAGTCCGTCGTGGTGGGGGTAAACGTGTTCAATCCTGTCCTTAGGTAAGGCTGTTACGACTGAGAAACTCTGACACCAGACATACCACGTGACATTACATTTTATTTGAAAGTACTGAGAAGTCAGGATTTGTTGTCCTGTTTAATACTTATTCCCAAAGTAAAAAAAAAATGCATTGCCGTAATCAGCAATACACATTCCCACATCTTAACAAGCGACCAGGCATTACACTTCATGTATAACGATGAAATCCGAAATTCCATATATGTAAATATCAGCCCGGACTTCTCTACTCCGTTTTATACGACTATTTAAAGCGCATTTTAAACCTGCTATACTCTGTGAAACTGTACGGATTCATAGAGTTAATGGATTTTATTGAAGTATCTCGTAGAACGAATTTCTGTAGGTGCAAGCAAACATTATGAAACTGCTCAATCCAAGGAAATCATAAAAACCAGCAGAACCGATGTTGATACGTGGAGCCAGCGCATCACACCGAATCACATTCAGTCTATATCTCGCCTAAACACCAGATGTAATTCAGTCACATAGAGACACAAGAACAACCCCGACATCACAGCAAAAACAATGATATCAGGAAATAAATCCTCTGCAAAATACATCATTTATATTTAGATAAAATGATGTATTGTGAAATTTACAACTACCACGGTATTCAAACATTATACATTTGGTAATATCAAACCGATAGCAGGCAGCCTGTGCAAGTGATTAATGCGATCCACCAGTAAACATATCAATATTTGCAATTGTATGTATGGAGCATTGTAATTTATGATGATGCGTCATGGAAGAAGGAAATTAGTCTATTTGTGTGTCTAAAGTACAACAATACTAATGAACAGCCGGACTGGGAATCGAACCCTCCATCTCCCACATGACAGTCCCGAACGTTAAAAACTCACCCACCAGGCATATAAAAAATACCTCTGAAATGAGGACGAATATAATGCACTTTGATAATGAAGATCATACAGATCTGCAGTGGAATCACCAACCTAAGCTAAAAAGTTATATTTAATTGGATAAAAGCACATGTCGTTCAGCCAGGAAACGAAAAAGCAGGCTGTCTAGCAAAGAGTGCTATGAGAAGTGGCGATGAATAGACAATGTGACCAGATCTACTGCAGGGAAAATGTGAGATATAGATTTGTCGGAAACATCACAACTTTGTGACGTTAATCACATGTTTGCATGTGACGGGTAAGTGGCCTAGCAATATAACAATAGAAGGGGCAGCTGCTGTTTCGCACATGTGGGAAAGGCAGATGACGGTTAGAGGGATAAGTTGGCCTAACAATTGAACAATACAAGGGGCAGCTGTTGCTCGCACCTGGTGAGGTGGGTGAGGTGACGGTTAGAGGGAGCATTTGGCCTAGCAATAGACCAATAGAAGGGATCAGCTGCTGCTTCGCACCTGTGGGAAAGGCAGATGACGGCTAGAGGGATCATTTGGCCTAAAAATTGAACAACATAATGGGCAGCTGGTGCTTCGTACCTGTGGGACGATAGATGACGGTTAGAGGGACCAGTTGGCCTAGCAATAGAACAATACAAGGGGCAGCCTGTGGGAAAGGCAGATGACGATTAGATGTAGCAGGTAGCTTAACAATAGAACGGTAGGTTCCCCAGAGGGACATCGTGGATTCATACATGACCTCCATATGCGTTAGCAGCCGAACCGTATAAAGCCATTGTGCCTTAATGACCCCACAAAAGGCTGCCATTGGCGAGTGGATTGAGGCAAGTATATAAATTCAATCGCTTATTTCTATAGACGCGTACCGACTAAATGCGGTTCATAAAGGTCAACAAGCATCTGCAACACATTTGTTTGAACACATACATGCAATAGCTGCTGTATATATATAATGGTGTTATGTCAGGTGGATGAATACTCGATCGCCTGAAGCTGGTTTTTATTCATGAATACAAGGCTGCTGGAATAACAATTGAAGATGTGAGCATTAGTGTGAAGGGCTGAGAGTATTGATACTCGTATAATTTGCTATGAAGACTGAATGTTAAAACGTCCCACTCAAGCGTTGAGAGACTTCAGATACAAACGCCATAGACCTCAAGCCGAATGGGGCGTGGGACAATGGATGCCTGGCGGCAAATATTTTTTACTAGCTACCAGAATTAACAGTTTTTTATATATATGATAGGATATTTGGGAAGCTCATATTTTAGAATTAACGGGATGTAATTTTTATTTCTGTACGATGTACAGTTGAATAGAAATAGTAAGCTTTATATCACGTTAAATAAAAATTCATCTTTAGCTGAGAGAGGGACATCAGACAATGGCTATAGACCCCAAGCCGAATGGGGCGTGAGACAAAGCCTGCTTGGCGGCAAATATTTTTTTGCCATCCACCAGTATTAACATATATTTATATACATGATAGGATATTTGGGAAGCTCATATTTTTTAGAATTAACAGTGAGCCGTGCTCGGCTCTTGTTGTATCTTTGCCTTCTCTTCTCTTCCGCTCGCGATTGTTTCCTCTTTCGTGTTCCCCCGCTAGAGAGCGCTGTGGCGCCTGGCCATAACCGGTATATATGTGGGGACACGGAACCGAGCGGGCAGTTAGTCTGAGTGAGGCAGTTAGTCTGAGGCAGTTAGTCTGAGTCTGAGTGAGTTAGTTAGTTAGTTAGTTAGTTAGTCGCAGTCAGTCGGGAAAGAGTACTTCCCTGTGTCGCCGTGACGCCGGAAGCCCGGTGGGGTTGGCGGGTCCGCGGTTGGACCGGGCGGCCAGGGAGGCTGTCAGGCGGTTTGGGGGCAGGCAGTCGGTGTTCCACTAGTACTTCCCGGAGTGGCAGCGGGGCTGGAGAATGGAGTCGGATAGTCAGCCAGTCAGTGAGTTGAAGGCACGCGGTCGGCATCCCGCCAATGTTTTCCGGAGTGATAGCGTTGCGGGACTAAGGAGGAAGCAGTCAGTGCGGCCGAGCTTCGACCACCTGCAGAGAGGGAGTTCTCCGACACTCTTCACCGAGAGTGCTGTGGGTACTGGAGGTAGTGGCCGTCAACTGCAACCACAAGTGTTGCCTTCCGCCTCGTCGTTAGCGGTCTGCCTCAGCCATTAATTGTGTTTGGTCCTACTGGCAGAGTGTTAGATGCTAGTAGATGGGAACGAGCCGATCTTGTTATTTCTGTCATTGATCTATGTGGAATTGTCGGTGATTACAGGATTATTCATACGTTAATCTACAAGATTGAGGCCAGTTTTATTTGACATTGTATTAGTCATTTCTTCTGTTAATTGCTACTACCAAAGTGTTGCCTTCTACCTCGTCGTTAGCAGTCTGGCTCAAATATAAAATTGTATTTGCCTAGTAGATTAAGAGCCAGTCAGGTTATTTTCCATAATTTGGTATAAGTAGGATTGTTTGTAATTATAAGGGTTGTTCAAGATATAAGTTGCAGACCAAGGTTTGGTCCGTAATATTATATAATTTTGTAATAACAGATTATTCTTATCTTCATTTGCAAAACCAAGGTTTGGTCCATAATATTTTGTGATAATAAGATTATTCATATTTTCGTTTGCAAGACTAAGATTTGGTTCATAATATTATATCGTTTGGTGATAACAAATTATTAACATCTTCGTTTGCAAGACCAGAATTGATGGTACTTGATATTATAGTTGTTACATTTTCTGTAAGTGTCAGCATTATCTTTAATAATTGTAATAAACCAATGTTTAAACAAGGCTTGAACTTCTAACAATGTTCCCACACACTTCCCACTGTATCCTTGTGGACAAGTACTGTCTGTTAGTAGTAGTACCACCGTCTCAATTGGTAGCAGAGCGTGGTTACATTGGGTAGTTTCAAGCCTTGTTGTTGTTGTTTGTCATACTCGTGCATTCCTTTCTGATTCGCTATGGAAGGCACACGCTTTGTAGGATGGAGTTATCTTAAGAAAGAGCAGCTACAGTATGAGCTTAAAATTAGGGGATTATCAGACGAGGGTAGTGTGGCTGACCTTACTGAACGTTTGTGCACTGCCGGCCCTGCCCCGGTCACTGTCCCACCGGAGCGGATTGGGGAGGTATGTGATGCTATTTCCGCTTGTGTAGTGGGGTTGCAGGAGCTCGGAAGAAATGTTGCCTTCTTGAAGGAAAGCAGCCCAACTAGGCGTCAAATTTATAGGATTCAGGCTCAGCTTAATCATTTTAACGATCGTCTTACCGATTTGAAAACCTTGAGATTGGATGTAGATCAACTTTCCAATGTAAACCAGTTGAGTGGTGAATTACAAACCTTGTTATTGCAAGTTAATTCCTTGGGTTTAGAAAGTGACACATGTAGTGAATCAGTAGAAAGGGTAGCAGTGAGAACTGACCATCATCAGATACACCAAGTAGTTCCCGAGTATCAGGTCATTTCGAATCAGTTTGCCAAATTACCTAATCCTTTGGGTGTGTTATTAAGGGAAGTCGAGGAACTTTCAGTGGGGGATATGAGACAAATTGAACATTTGTTGTGGCTCACCGTTCGTTTTGAAAAACACGCAGATGCGCTTCAGGTTCCTCAACATAGTATTTTTGCCTTATTATATCCTTTGGCCAAGGGTTCCTTGGCAGATTATATTGCGGAGATTATGCAGGTAAAGGGGACTTTGAAGGATTTAAGACAAAAGGTGATTCGAGAAAAGGTACCGATACGTGTATTGAGGGAGTTGGAGAGAATTCATTTTTGGAGAGTACAATCTATGACGGAGTCGTTAGGACAATTTGTGGGGAGGGTTCGCATGGCCGTGACGGCGTTGCAAATGGATATTTCTGAAAAGGAAATAGTTGCCAATATTGTTGAATGTCTTCGTCCAGAGGATAGGGCTAGGGCCGTATTTAATATAAGACCAACATCTTTTCTTCAGCTTAATCAATTAATTACTTCTATCGAGGCCTTGCAACTTGTCGATCAGCAGAGAACAGAAGGGAGAGCAGAAGTCACTAAGAAAGATGAGAGGAAGTCTGATTATTTGCGTGATAATGATTACTATGTTACCGGCAAGTGTTTTCGTTGTGGCGCTGGGGACCATTTCGTCAAACAGTGCCGAGTGCCAAAGGTGCAACGATCTGATAGCTGACATAGCGGTTTTCAGCGGGCAAGTTCCGCTGGTAATAATTATTGGTGTAGTAGTATTCTTCCAGGTAGGGTTATTAAGCAGTGTTTTCGTTGTGGTTCTGATCTTCATTTGGTCAAGAGTTGTCCGTCGGCCAATCGTCAACCTAATAAAGGCTTATCTTGTCGAAAAACGAGGCGTTCGCAGCTTAAAGGTTTTCATAACCGTATTGTGATTCCTAAGACTTCTCATCTGCCTTTTCTCTGTGCCAGCATCTATCATGAACCTGTTTGTGCTCTCATTCACTCGGGGAGTTCTCTCTCCCTTGTCGATTATAACTGGTATTTGGAGTTTCGTAACATCTGTCGCTTGCCTGGACTCAAATCCCCCGCGCAGGGATGTCGCACTGTTAATGGTCAGAAGTTGCCTCTTGTGGGAGTGTGTTGAGTTTGGGTGAGAGTAATCTGTTGGTCCAAAATCCCAATTCCAAAAATGTTTATGAGGGTGTATCTGTCTCAAGGTAAGTGCAAGGTAAAACCTTGATTTCTTGGTTCCCCTGGTTTTGGCTTTGGTGGGGGAGGTTGAGTCGTGCTCGGCTCTTGTTGTATCTTTGACCTTCTCTTCCGCTCGCGATTGTTTCCTCTTTCGTGTTCCCCCGCTAGAGAGCGCTGTGGCGCCTGGCCATAACCGGTATATATGTGGGGGACACGGAACCGAGCGGGCAGTTAGTGGCAGTTAGTCTGAGGCAGTTAGTTAGTTAGTTAGTCGCAGTCAGTCGGGAAAGAGTACTTCCCTGTGTCGCCGTGACGCCGGAAGCCCGGTGGGGTTGGCGGGTCCGCGGTTGGACCGGGCGGCCAGGGAGGCTGTCAGGCGGTTTGGTGGGCAGGCAGTCGGTGTTCCACTAGTACTTCCCGGAGTGGCAGCGGGGCTGGAGAATGGAGTCGGATAGTCAGCCAGTCAGTGAGTTGAAGGCACGCGGTCGGCATCCCGCCAATGTTTTCCGGAGTGATAGCGTTGCGGGACTAAGGAGGAAGCAGTCAGTGCGGCCGAGCTTCGACCACCTGCAGAGAGGGAGTTCTCCGACACTCTTCACCGAGAGTGCTGTGGGTACTGGAGGTAGTGGCCGTCAACTGCAACCACAAGTGTTGCCTTCCGCCTCGTCGTTAGCGGTCTGCCTCAGCCATTAATTGTGTTTGGTCCTACTGGCAGAGTGTTAGATGCTAGTAGATGGGAACGAGCCGATCTTGTTGTTTCTGTCATTGATCTATGTGGAATTGTCGGTGATTACAGGATTATTCATACGTTAATCTACAAGATTGAGGCCAGTTTTATTTGACATTGTATTAGTCATTTCTTCTGTTAATTGCTATTACCAAAGTGTTGCCTTCTACCTCGTCGTTAGCAGTCTGGCTCAAATATAAAATTGTATTTGCCTAGTAGATTATTAAGAGCCAGTCAGGTTATTTTCTATAATTTGGTATAAGTAGGATTGTTTGTAATTATAAGGGTTGTTTAAGATATAAGTTGCAGACCAAGGTTTGGTCCGTAATCTTATATATATATAAAAATAGACGTGTTTTTTCCTATATTTCACTTTTCAGCCACCACTACCTAGCACAGATCACTGATGTTTGTGGGTGGAAGTAGCATGGAGTTTCCTGTCGTGCACAACGTTGGCCGAATGCCGATAGCTGTGGGGATGTGGGAGATATAATGATTAAAGTTGGTCAGTGCAGGGCGTTTTCATATTTCGACCAAAAATTCGTACTCCGTATACTTCTGTTTCCTGCCACAACTACATAACATAGACCTTTGGTGTTTGTGTGTGGTAGTAGAATCGTCTTTCCTGTCGTGCACTATGGTTGTTAGATGTCGGTAGCTATGGGGGTATGGGAGATATGGGGGTTGAAAGTGGTCGACCAGTGGCAATTTCATACTTCTGAAAAGACAAAAGTGTCATGGTGTATCACTTTTCAGCGAAAACTATTGATCACAGATAACTGGCGTTTGTGTGTGGTAGTAGCACAGAGTCACCTTTCGATCACAACAGCGGCCGAATTTCGGAAACTGTGGTTGTGTGGGAGATATGGTGGTTGTAAGTGGCCGACCAAGGATATTTTCGTATTTCGACTGTCTCCGCATATGTGACTTTTCTGCCACAACTACATAGCATAGAGCATTGTTGTTTGTGTTTGGTAGTAGAATCGTATATCATGTAGTGCACTATGGTTGTTAGATGTCGGTAGCTATGGGGGTGTGGGAGAAATGGGGGTTGAAAGTGGTCGACCTGTGGCAATTTCATACTTCTGCCAAAGACAAAAGTGTCATGGTGTATCACTTTTCAGCGAAAACCATCGATCACAGATCTCTGGCGTTTGTGTGTGGTAGTAACACAGAGTCACCTTTCGATCACAACAGCGGCCGAATTTCAGAAACTGTGGTTTTGTGGGAGATATGGTGGTTGTAAGTGGCCGACCAAGGATATTTTCGTATTTCGACTGTCTCCGCATATGTCACTTTTCTGCCACAACTACATAGCATAGAGCATTGGTGTTTGTGTTTGGTAGTAGAATCGTATCTCATGTAGTGTCACTATGGTTGTTAGATGTCGGTAGCTATAGTGGTGTGGGAGAAATGGGGGTTGAAAGTGGTCGACCTGTGGCAATTTCATACTTCTGCCAAAGACAAAAGCGTCATGGTGTATCACTTTTCAGCGAAAACCATCGATCACAGATCTCTGGCGTTTGTGTGTGGTAGTAACACAGAGTCACCTTTCGATCACAACAGCGGCCGAATTTCAGAAACTGTGGTTTTGTGGGAGATATGGTGGTTGTAAGTGGCCGACCAAGGATATTTTCGTATTTCGACTGTCTCCGCATATGTCACTTTTCTGCCACAACTACATAGCATAGAGCATTGGTGTTTGTGTTTGGTAGTAGAATCGTATCTCATGTAGTGCACTATGGTTGTTAGATGTCGGTAGCTATGGGGGTGTGGGAGAAATGGGGGTTGAAAGTGGTCGACCTGTGGCAATTTCATACTTCTGCCAAAGACAAAAGTGTCATGGTGTATCACTTTTCAGCGAAAACCATCGATCACAGATCTCTGGCGTTTGTGTGTGGTAGTAACACAGAGGCACCTTTCGATCACAACAGCGGCCGAATTTCAGGAACTGTGGTTTCGTGGGAGATATGGTGGTTGTAAGTGGCCGACCAAGGATATTTTCGTATTTCGACTGTCTCCGCATATGTCACTTTTCTGCCACAACTACATAGCATAGAGCATTGGTGTTTGTGTTTGGTAGTAGAATCGTATCTCATGTAGTGCACTATGGTTGTTAGATGTCGGTAGCTATGGGGGTGTGGGAGATATGGGGGTTGAAAGTGGTCGACCTGTGGCAATTTCATACTTCTGCCAAAGACAAAAGTGTCATGGTGTATCACTTTTCAGCGAAAACCATCGATCACAGATCTCTGGCGTTTGTGTGTGGTAGTAACACAGAGTCACCTTTCGTTCACAACAGCGGCCGAATTTCAGAAACTGTGGTTTTGTGGGAGATATGGTGGTTGTAAGTGGCCGACCAAGGATATTTTCGTATTTCGGCGAAAGGCATGTGTCTCCGGAGATTTCACTTTTCTTCCACGACTACATAGCATAGAGCATTGGTGTTCATGTGTGGTAGTAGAATTGTGTCTGTTGTCATGCACTATGGTTGTTAGATGTCTGTAGCTATGGGGGTGTGGAAGATATGGGGGATGAAAATGGTCGACCTGCGGCAATTTCATATTTCTGCCAAAGACGCATGTGTCACGGTGTATCACTTTTAAGTTAAAACTATCAATCGCAGATCACTGGCGTTTGTGTGTGGTAGTAACACAGAGTCTCCCATCGATCACAACGTTGGCCGAAATTCGGTAACTGTGGGAGAGTGTGAGATATGCTGTTTGAAATTGGTCGGCCATTAATATTTTCGTATTTCATCCAACGACTTGCATGTATCCGTAAAGTTTAGTTTGCTACCGGAACTACATAGCGCAGAAGACTGGTATTTGTGTGTGGTAATAGTATCGAGTCTCTCATCGTGCACTATGGTGGTTAGATGTCTATAGCTGTCAATATGAGTTCTTTACAATCACGAACGAAGTCGTGGGTACCAGCTAGTATTATATAATTTTGTAATAACAGATTATTCTTATCTTCATTTTCAAAACCAAGGTTTGGTCCATAATATCATTTTGTGATAATAAGATTATTCATATTTTCGTTTGCAAGACTATGATTTGGTTCATAATATTATATCGTTTGGTGATAACAAATTATTAACATCTTCGTTTGCAAGACCAGAATTGATGGTACTTGATATTATAGTTGTTACATTTTCTGTAAGTGTCAGCATTATCTTTAATAATTGTAATAAACCAATGTTTAAACAAGGCTTGAACTTCTAACCATGTTCCCACACACTTCCCACTGTATCCTTGTGGACAACTACTGTCTGTTAGTAGTAGTACCACCGTCTCAAACAGGGTGTATGTTTTATTTCTGTACGATGTACGGTTGAGTAGAAATAGTAAGCTTTATATCACGTTAAATAAAAATTCATCTTTAGCTGAGAGAGGGACATCAGGCAATGGCTATAGACCCAAGCTGAATGGGGCGTGACAC
The DNA here is from genome assembly GCA_031002005.1 of Vandiemenella viatica. Taxonomy (NCBI): domain Eukaryota; kingdom Metazoa; phylum Arthropoda; class Insecta; order Orthoptera; family Morabidae; genus Vandiemenella; species Vandiemenella viatica. Next base: position 84,955,411 of record JARYHS010008074.1, read on the forward strand.
AATGCCTGCCTGGCGGCAAATATATTTTTGCTAGCTACCAGTATTAACAGTTTTTTTATAGACATGATAGGATATTTGGGATGCTCATATTTTTAGAATTAACGGACGTAATTTTTATTTCTATGCGATGTACGGTTCAGTAGAATGTGCCTGTTTTATTTTACGTTAAATAAAAATTCTTCATTACAAATGGACGTGGTGCTGTTAAGATTTGGTAACGCGTTTAGACATTAATTCATACCTTATGGAGGAATCATGATTCGAATTTTCTTTAAATCGTATTTTATTAAGCATTCAGTATAGAGTATTATACAAGTATATTTTATTTTGTATTTAATTTCCGTCCGTATATTGAATCGCATGACTACTTGCAGGAAAGGCAGCTGTCAAACAATGATAATTTTTTTCTTTCGTGTTGATGAAACGAAGCAGCTTTCGATTCAAACCTTGAGGGTTGGGGAAGGCAGGTGACGGTTAGGTTAAGTGGCCAAATTAGTGACGCTTGAGTGCACCCAAAGAGAGAGATGAAACTGGTGTTAGGGAGAGCAGGTGGTCGCCGCAGTGGCCTGCCAAAAGAGAAATAGTAGGGGAGGAGCACAATAGAACAATAGGTAGGTAAAGTGGCCTAATTAGTGACGCATGAGTGCACCCAAAGAGAGGTGAAACTGAGGTTAGTGAAGGGGAGGGACGGGGAGGCGAGGTGGAGGGGGAAGGGGGCGTGGCAAGGAACAATAGGTGTGAAAATGATTGACAGCTTCCATTGTGTCTGATATTCATCAATTTATACCTACTCACCACATACTCAAAAGCAGCATAAAGAAATTCTACCGCGAGAGAGCATAACACACAATCTTGACAAACAAATAACAGCAAATCAAAAACCGCAATAAAACACATTAAACCAAACAAGACAAGACAATGCTGACCAAGCACAAACAACCTATAAATGACTATGCGCACCACCTATCTCCCTGCTGCCCTTGGCCTTGGTGGAGGCTTTGCGGTCTGCTTGGGGGGCGTGTTTCCGGACGGAGTCTGGCCACCGAATATAATGCATGAAACCGAGGCTGAAGACCGGAGGACGGTAAAGGATCCGGTCAGCCAGGCTCTGCCTGGCTGAAAAATAACTACGATGAGATGAAAACACTATCCGGCGGTACACGTGAAGACTTCATTTCGAGCATACGCCGGGAAAGTCTCCGTTCTTACTTCTTTTTCTTGATTATCGGATGCATCCATCTCAAAATAATAGAAAACGGGGAACCAGGCAGTGTGAGCACAACAGGGCTTTAAACCACCAGTTTTCAGGGCAGAGTTGTAGGGTTCTGACTTACCCCCACCCTTTCGCCCTAAATCGGATGGAATTTCAACCCGATCTGCCTGCCTGGTCTCGCAGCAAAGACGTGTCCAGGAGCTCACTTTAGACGACCCATTTTCAGGGCAGAAGGGGCGTGGCCACGATTTAGGGAGACCAGGTCGGGTCTTCTAAATGAGCCTTTAGTCTAGTGTAGCAATACAATACAATACATTCATTTTCCATTGACCCCAATATAAGAGACTGCCTCTGTGGGACGTGGAGAGTTGTCAATTTACAGATAAATAGTTGCACAACAAAACAATACATATACCAGTAGATGTACAGTCGTAGCACAATCAGGGGCGTAGCTACTATGGGGCTAGGCGGTGCAGGGGCAGGGGCCCCCAAGCGCGGTTGAAAGGGCCCCTGAGGCACAGGAACCCCTCACTAAGGGCCCTCCCTCACTGCTCAGGGGGGTACTGCTCAGGGGCCCCTACCAGCAACACAAAGCAAAATAAAGGTCGCCCATCTGGTCTGAGGGCCCAAAATAAATTTTTTGCACCGGGGCCCTTGTTGACCTAGCTACGCCACTGAGCATACATGTTACATTAAACAATTGCATAACAAAATAATACATACAACAGGAGATGTACAGTCATAGCATAAATGGTAAATTAGTTGTGTAAACTTCATTTACACAAGCTACTAGCAGTTATTTTGTAGATACCTTAGAATTAAATTCTTCAACAGACTAGAAGGAGTTGTCAATTAAAAATTCCGACCTGTAAGGGTTACAAATCGTTTATAGGACATATACCTTTCAGTAGGTTAATAAACAATAAATGATATTAAGTTTTAGTAAATCTTACGTTATTAACAGTACTTGTAGTAAAACGGTTAATTGTTAAAAAAACTGCTTTTGAATTATGTATGAATTAGTTTTATGTGTAAAAAAATATATATGGCATGAGTTCGCGTGATAGTGATGCAGGTAGAAAATTTGAGTCGGCTAGTTCAAAAGGAAACGAGGTATCAAAAGCAGGCGCTTTACTTAAAGATTTTAGTCTTAAAAAAATCCGCAAACAATATTTTTAAATCCCTGCATATATCTTTCAAGGCAATTATATCTTAGTGTATCGTCATTAATAATTTGTGGTCTTTATGTTTTGTTAAATTTTATAAATCTTCTAATATAATATTTTAAAATTCAAAATTCATTTATTTATAACTTTTGCTCCGTCACTGTTGTTTTGTTTGTTAGTAGCAGCGGTGTAAGTTTTCTTGAATAAAGCGAGTAAATTTTAAAATTAAAGGGTATATATCTAAAATTGCTAAAATCATGGTAATTAGACATTTAAATTGTAAATCCTCGAAATTATTTAAAGAAAAATGTTATGTTTTCCTTTGAAAATGATGAAAGTAATGAGCATAGTATTATTATTATTATTATTACTCCGTGATACACTAAAAGTGTGTGGCGGAGGGTGCATTACTCGAATCCTAATGTCGGAATACGTGTAGTCTAGGCTTCCACTTCCATTGTCCGGTCATCAATTAAAGTCAGACATTTTAAGCGTGGCATGAAATTCATTTTTTTTTTAAATTGTTTTGCTTGTTTAGAATTCCATTAGCTTTCATGCTAAGATTCACATGTCCCTTGAAGTATTTTGTAGCAATTTTTGAATTTATCATCTGACAGATTCTTGTTGGATAAATTTAGTACATTTCGCTTTATCCGATTTACACTATGCGTACCTACCTATTAAGGTCGGGCCACACTAGACCGCACCGCACCCGGCGCGCACCGCACCGTCACTTTTCTAATTGTTGCCGCTCACTCGATTGAAGTGAGTTCAAACGACACCGTGTGTCGGCCGACACTCGGCCGTGTGTTGGCCCGGATAAATTTCGTTTATATTTTGACGGTGCAGCCCGGTGTCGGTCTGCTGTCGGGCTGGTCGATATGGAGAACTGCATAGAAAGAGTTCGGAAATTTCCGGTCCTTTACGACTAAATATTGTTTTAAACGTTACTGATTGCTTTAAAAGTGTGTCCTTTTTTTCAGCCTCACTTCAGGTTCATCATATATTCGTAAATTTAGGTAGAGTCCTTGCATGTTCGCATTAACAAATCAAATCTTTGCCAGTGGTGAAAGTCGATTTTAAGGCCTGTAAAAATTGCATCCGAGATCCGGATTTTGAACCGGGGACCTTCCGTACCCAAATCACTCGCCGCAAGCATCTGAATCTAGAAGTACTGGAGAATATGTATTCAATAATATAAAAGTACATTTTTGTTTTGGCATGGCAAAAAATAAATTATAAGTACATTTATTTTATTATGTTTGAATAATAATTTTTTATTATAACCAGATTTGTCTCTTGACTCAGAAGGTTATGGCGTACGATTGGGGAACTGAAAGTCCCTGGTCCAAATCCCTGTCTCAGCTGTAATTTTTATGGGTATTAAAATTGAAATTCACCTCTGGAAAAGCTTTGATTTGTTAATGCTAAAATGCTAGGCTGCTTCGTGTTTCGAATTTCACGTAAATCTGTAGTCTTCCTTTACAAATTAGGTGACAACGATATAGGTGTACTGTGGCAGCCGATAAGTAACTCCGTGACTGGAATTTTTAGATCACATGAAAATTATTATTATTTTATGGAATCTTTGTGGTCTGCATTAAAATAAAAACGTATAATAATCTTAATCTCTTTTGTTAAAAAAAATATTGAGTGACTCGAAAAGGAACATCAACCAAAACAAACACGTTAAATGTGAAGTGAGTGACGCTTGACATTTAATCGTGACTACATAGAGATACGCGAAAATCTTTTTTTCAATACAGGTTTGACGATCATTTGTTAAAAACGCATTGGAATATTATTTTTGTGTGTAAGAGATCAAGCAATTAGGAGATAACAGGAGTCAAACAAAAAAAAGTATTTTAACGTACTTTATTACTTTCGTAGATTATAAAGTACAGTACTCTATAATAAAGTACAGGTGGTTAGCAGCAGCTACGATACCCAAATCACTTTTAAGGTAATTTTTTAACATTAATTCCGTGAAACAGCCAAGTGTATACATTAAAGGAGACTGAAGACCGAGTAGGAACCCGTCCGTCATACGGCCGTGCTACGACCCAGTGTGGATGCGAGGGGGGCGAGCCGACACACGGCCGAGTGTTGCTGCGGTGACGGCGCGGGCTCGGCTCGGTCTAGTGTGGCCCGACGACCTTTATCGATATACTCAACATTAAATCGCATCATGTTGGAATTTATACAAACAAGATGCTTCAGAAAACCTGTGCATTAAACTAGCAATACTGTCGTGTTTCAAGTCAATCCGAACGGGTCCAAGTGTTCGTTGAGAGTATCGTCTGTCGTTGGTAATCAGTTTTGTAGATTATGTGTTTAAAACAGTCGGAACAGCGTATCTTTCTAGCGAAATCGTAACATTAGTAAGCACTTAAATTCTAGGTTCATGTAAGTTTGTTTTGCTTTCTACTGACCGAGGACATGCAAATATGATCGCGATGAAATAAATAAGCATATGATTCTCTAAGAACTTTCATAATAAATTTAGAGAAGAAGAAAATTTCTATTATGGGTAACCTCTCTACCGAATACAGGTATCTAAATTCTTGCGGGTTCCTTAAATCGACAGGGATGTCGAACTTCTGTTTCTCAACAAATTTCAGCTTTAATCATAAACTGAACGAACATTGGAACCGTTTACATTTTTAATTATACACTACTGGGCGGCTCTATAAAATCTAAAATTTACACGTGGAGATGGATTTCGATACATACGAGTCTGTAGCTACGTATATCTTAGGGCGGGTAGTAAAATACTTCACTTGTTAAGTACTTCATGTAAAGACAGATGATATAGCAAATGAATGTTCTTATATTACCTGACCCGTTGTTTTTTTTAAATTAAGTTGTTTTTATATTTCACTCTACTATTTTTATGAAGGGAATTTTATTGTAGAGTTGCTTCTCTGACTATACAGTATCCCCCAGGGTCTCAAGACTGGTGGGACCCGGATACTGGGATTTCACCGATGTGACCCCATCTAAGTCTGGAATTGCATTTACTTGGACCAAACCACTTCTGTTAACATTCCCCTCGATATCCCTTAGTCCTGCAAATGCCAAGGTTGCGAAGGCATTTAAAAACAACTTCTGTTAACGTTTCAGCAACAAATGATTAGGTAGCTTCAGGGTCAGATCCCGAAGAAATGATAACAAATGGAAATGGATCAGGTGTTTATTACCTTTAGATACAGCTGTCAGTGACAAATTCATCCACCTTGAGCATCAATACATTCGTGGATCCTTGCCGGCATTGAATCAATAAGAGTTCTGATGTCTTCTTGGGGTATGTTCTCTACACCCGCAATGTCTTTTGCAGTCAATTGTTGCACATTTGGTGCTGGGAGACCATGTGATCTAATGTGTGTACTCCTGGCAGCCCAGACATGCTCTATTAGGGACAAATATGGGGACCGTGCTGTTAAAATTGTGATTGTAAACCCTAGCAAGGATTGTGTTGTGATGGCCACAGTATGAGGACGGGCACTATCTTGTTGGAAGATGCGATTTGGATGGTGAACATGTAGGGTATCACAATAAGATGCTACACCTCGTGCACATAGTGGTGAGCTGTCTATTGCCTTCAACTCAGTCATGCTGTTGAAACTAATTGCCGCCAAAACATGACACCAGTGGCTGCAAGTGGTGACGTTCTGAAATCAAAAGCAGGTAAGCCGTTTTCTCTGCTACGGCCTGCGAACATTGTAGTCCCATTATCACTGGTGTAACAAGTATGTATGCTGACATTGCACTACAGCCAATCCATCTGGAGATTTCTAGAGATGAAGCACCGTTTTAAAACACGCCAGTTCTCCGACCTCTCTCACAGTTAGACATTTGGGTGTAGAACGGTTGTCACTCTTCTCCTTGCATACTTGGCCAACAAGAACTTGTGGACAACAAAGTGTCATGTTACATCACACTGTTCGCCACTTAAAACGCTTAAAAAAAATAGCAATCTACATAATAAATAGCCCAGTAATTCTCATACTAGTACATACAAAACTTTCAATTTTTAATCATTTAATACTTTTCATGTGGGGATACTTGGGTCCAAAATTTCATTTATTTATTACAACACGGTCTGGGGGTTGGATTTCATTTGCGGTCAATTTGCGTCAATTTGCGTCAGTTTGTGCATCAGCTGCTGCGTGTAAAGGTCGAGCTGCACATATCCAATACTGGTCCTGTACCTTCACCGCAACGACAGTCAACTGACTCGCCCCCTCGCGTCCACATTTTTCCATAGCTCGCCCGTGTCCCTAGCCGTCCTTTAGTCTCATTTAACGTTTTCAAGTGATAGATTCAGGGAATCAGTGTTGGGGATGACAGATAGCTTTGTCACCCTACTTTATTATAGAATACTGTATTTTACACAGTTTTCGGCCGAAAGTACATTGAAATACTATTTTTATCTGATTCACGTTATCACCTAACTGATTGATCTTTTAATCAACAAAAATAGTATCCCAACGCAAATCATCACCACACAGTACCGGAATGAAATATTGTAGCATGTTTCAGTGCATTCACAATCATGGAGGAAGGAATATATGGAGACAAAATAACATCAAATCGCTGAAACCTCATTAAAAAAAAAAAAAAAAAAAAAAAAAAAAAAAAAAAAAAAACACAACACAACACACCAACTCGTCTCCTACTGCGCATGCGCGGCGGGCCACTGGCGGCCATAGGAAACACCCCAAAACATTGGGCTGTTTGCACTGTGTATGCTGCTGTGAACATTTAATTTTTCAATATTTCAAAGTTTTTTATAAAGCCAAGTTGTGTTGCAGTACGGTTGCACAAACAGGCAAGATAGGAAACAATCTGGAATAACGTTTGTAACGTGAATCACATTGAAATTATTGTTCTTGCAATGTGTGATCGATAACTGCAAGATAGAGCCTATCGCTATAAAATTTATTCATTGCTCTCAATAGTATGATACCGTTCTCAAATGTTTGTTGGTGTAGTATAGACAATTAGCATATGTTACTACTTTGAACCTAAAAGGGCTAGCCTTATTGTAACAAGTGTTGAAAGTCTAATTTAAGTGGGTCAAGTTCATATCGCGATACAGTGAATTTATTCCAGTTTCAGTTTACACTCAAACTGTAGCGATGAAATTAATTGTGATAATTTGTGCTGTGTGAACTACTAAACTTGATGAAGCAAACGTTGTTGTTACCCGAAATGTAGTTTGCGATGTATTTCATGTGTTTAGATCTGTTCACATAGTTTGATTTTTTAGCGGCAATATTAATGGAAAATGTGGGGTAGGTTTAAATGCAGGCCTGTACCAGAAGGGTACAAACAATTTATTTATTATTAGTTTTTAGTAATTTCATAAGCACAATGTTACAGACACAATGTGTATCGCGATGTAAACTACTCCCATCTAAGCTTCTGACTTTTGATGTACGGTAAGAAGATAAATGCACTGATGTTGCTAGCAAAATTACATTGGCTGCTAACAGTACAATATCTTCTGAGTAAGCCCAGAAGCTATGAGGTCTTTTGAAGGGTTCAATTTTTTTAAAAAAAAAGTTCTAAACATTGACTTAACCTAACCTAACCACCCCAATTTGGAGACAGCAAATCTCGAGAACTAAGCGCCATTTCGAAAAAAATATTATTCACTTTCGATTTGTCTCGTTGTGTTACATAAATTTGACCTATGGGAAATGTTTCTTCTTAATTTCAACCCGAAACTCCTCACTTTTGAAACAATATATCTCGAGAACTAAGCACGATATCAAAAAATTTTATTCTTCATTTTTTATCTGTCTCGTTGGGTTACATAATAATCCATCATCAAATTGCGGTGCCACGGTTGTCTTATGATTTCCTTGAGGGTTTTGTGCCTATTCCCCGCGTTTCTACGGCGAAGCAATATGGCGGCCTCCCCACCCCACTTCTCTCTACCCCGGTTTCACTCCAGTGCGTGGTGAAGGCAGGGCCGGTTTAAGGCTACCGCAAGAACCGCAGTCGCGGGGGCCCCTAGCTAGATGGTGCCCCCCACGATCCCCTTCAAAATTTGTCCTTACTTAACCAACAATTTTCCTGCTAAAATAAATAATCTACAAATTTAGAATGTTAACAAGCTGCGTTCAAAAAAGACGTTTCCGAAGCGTAGAGTTCCACGAGAAGTCCTTCATTAGATACGGTTTTGAGAAAGTCGTATCTGATGTAATTACAATAGGCCTATGTATTTAAAGGTGTGTATTGGTCTTAACCTCTTTCAGCAATTTATGTAATCTCGTTCGAATAAACTCATTCATCTTTTGACGTTTCAATAAAAAGTTATTGAATTAAAATGTGTATGCCTGCTCACGTGTATCCAGCCCTAAAGACCTATATGTACTAGCAAAGAAAGGCAAGAAAAGAAATGTCGTATACAAAAAGTGTATTATAAATATAAAGCTATAAAATTGAATACAAAAACTATTTCACGTGTCACAATGGGCACCAGGGCTTAGCCAGAAATTAAAGTGACAGTAGTTGAGAGATTCATATGAGATGCATTGATAAAACAGCGAAGACTCGGCGAAGTTGGTCCCCTCCAGTACTCAATAAACTGTTTGTACACAGATTTGGAGAAACCTCAGTCCGTCTCTTTAATCGTTGTTTGCGCTCCAAACACACACACACACACATATATATAATGTGTGTGTGTGTGTGTGTGTATGTATGTATGTATGTATGTATGTATGTATGTGTAAATAAAGTCACGAAAATTATAAAAAGTATAGGCAAAAGTACATCTAGAAAAGAAGTCAAACTTCGCAGGGGGCCACGAAATTCCTTAAGCCGGCCTGGGTGAAGGTCCCTTGCATCGTCTCCATATATTCCTTCCTCCATGATCACAATGAAATTTCATCCTGTTTGCACTTTACTTGTTTGGTTTTTTTTTTTAGGTTCTTTTCGATTCACTCAATATTTTTTGCTAGTAAAGAACGAAATTACAACATATTTTAATTTAAATATAGATCATAAAGATTTTGTATAGTAAAAATAATAATTTTATGTTTTAAAGTTCTACTCACAGAGTTTCTTATTGGGAAACCCTCTGTTCACCTATATCGTAGTCATCTAACATGAAAAGGAGACCTACAGATTAACGTGAAATTCGAACCATGAAGCGTCCTAGAATCGTCGCATTAACAGATAAAAGCTTTGCCCGAGGTAAAAGTCAATAAGACCCGCACAAATTACAGCTGATGCCGGGATTTGAACCGGGGCCTTCAATACCCAAACCGCATGCAGTAACCATTTCAGCCACCAGACCGAATGAAGGTGTAATGAAAAATTATTTTTCAAACGTGATAAAATGAACATACTCTTTTTCTATACCATCTATTTTTGCTATCCAAAAACATGAATCTACTTTTATGTTTTTGAATAATTATTTTTCAGTACTTCTAGATTAGTCTGGTGACTGATATGGTTACGGCGTGTGACTCGGGTCTGGGAGGTCCCCATTACAAATGCGGATCTCGGCTGCAATTTTTGTGGGTCTTAAAATTGATCTTCAACTTTGGAAAAGCTTTGATTTTTTATTGCGAAGATGCTATGACTCTTCCTACATTTTACTAAAATCTGATGATCATGGAAAAAAAGACACTTTTTTCAAGGCAAACAATAACATGAAATCAATATTTGACCGTAAGGGAAGGGAATTTTCTGAACTCTCTTTATTCGCTTCTCCAAATCCAGCAGGTCGACACTGGTCTGCACCGTCAAAACATAAACCAATCCAATGCGGCCGGATGTCGGCCGACACGCCATGTCCTCTGGACAAACTTCGATCGAGTGAGCTCCAACAGTAGGAAACGTGTCGGTGCGGTGTCGGTGCGGTGACGGTGCGGAACAGTATTGGGCAAGTGAGGACCGATCTTCAGAGGAGTTAAAATTAATCTAAAACCACTTTCGATCACCGATGAGCAACACATAGCTAAAATCTTACCATATTGACTATTGAACATGAAGTAACTCAAATTATTAATTTTGAAGATGTGATTTACGAGTTTGCAGCTGTTAAAGCTAGAAAGAGGAGATTGTAAAAACAATTATTTTTAGTTTATTTGTGTATCTTTTAAATGTTGTTAATACTACAATTTTTAACAAACTATTAACTTTTAATAACAATAAATGTTTATTTAATTATGTTTTGTTAATATCATATTTTACACTTACAAGATACTGTCTTTTACTTAAAGTTGAATTTAAGTTTTCAAGGGGTGACACCATCGATATTTGCCCCGGGTGTCACCCACGCTAACTACGCCACTGCCTGAAGTGCATTTTTCAAACCTCGGATCCAATACAGTGGATATGGTGAGTGGAGTCACATTCTTTTATCAATTGCTTTAAGCACAAACGATTTCAATTCTTTGGCGAGTGAGACTTTCAGTCTGAGGGATTGGATTTTTAAAACTAAGCAATACATTAAAGGAATTATCTTGCTGCTAGTTCAGTACCTTTCACCAGACATCTCTTTGGTTGCAGGTTCGAGGGGATGTAATACTTATAAAACAGAAGAGAGAATTGACAGTTCTGACGCATTGGGCATAAGTGGTGCATTTTCATGCCGAATAATCATATTATTGACGACAATGCGTAACTCTAATAACCTCTCAATCATATAGTAGGTGCTGTTCCATCTAGTCGGAACTTCTTGAATCACCGGCAAACAGTAGGAGCGATCCTAAGAAATTAATTTAATTCATTCACTCTTACGACAGGATATCCAACCGCAAAAAAAATTCATCTTCACCATTGTTATGTACTGCTAGTTGCTCACAGGTGTCACTTCCTATTAATTACAGTTATTTCAAATTGAAATAATTTAATATTGAATAATTTACCAATCTTAAAATTTATTTCTATTATACTTAATCATTATTAGTTAGAGTTACTTTTTTATAAAAAAAAAAAAAAATCAAAAAAAAAATCGATGCATCGAACAGAAAAATTCTTTGCCAAAACTTTGAATCAATCCGCTGTATCGTACGGCAAATATCGAATGAATATGATGCATCGATGTTTAATGAATATCCCTTACGTGGACCCAGTTCTTGTCGCGGAGCAGAGTCCGAACAATGAATCTACGCAACGCGGAACATTCTAAATCAAAACATGTCGGTTCAAAGAATCCCAGTGGGTACTTAGCTTAAAGGCTCCTCTACACAATCGCCCATGATGGGCGACTATAGGCCATGGAGGAAGGAAATATATGGAGACGACGCAAGAGACCTTCACCACGCATTGAAGTGAAGCCGGGCTGAGGAGGAGTGGGGGGGCTAGGCCGATCCCATATGTACAAAAACCTCAAGGAGACTCTAGGATAAACGTAACGCCGCAATCTGGTGATGGATTCAGAAAAACAAATTGGTCAAAGTCAAATTTGATGACGGATTCTTATGTAACACGACGAGACAAATCGAAAATAAAGAATAAAATTTTTAGAGATCTTGCTTAGTTTTCGGGATATACTGGGATTGGGTTGATATGCGGCCTGGACACACCCCTTTAAATCTCATTTTCAACACTCGTTAAAAAGTAATGCTAGTCTATTATGTTCAAAATAGCAAGGTATGCCGATTTTCTACATTACACCAACAAAAATTTGAGAGCAAAGTCATCCCATTGAGAGCTATGACTAAATATTTATAGACAGGCATCGAAGTTTGTAATTGCTACCGCCCACTTCAACAACGATAATTAGAATTCAACTTACTTATGAAATGATATTCCAGATTCTTTCCTCTCTTGCCTATTTGTGCAACCGTATGCAACACAAGATGGCATTATAAAACACTTATACACATTACAAAATGAAATAATTATAGCATCTAACATAATGTGAACATCGCCTTTGTTTGGGTTCGCAATATCGTCGCTGCCGCCACTGCGCATGCGCGAGAGTTTAGAGCCTGCTTCACAGATTTAATGTCACTTCTCCTCCATATATTTCCTTCCTCCATGCTATAGGCACGCACGATTGTGTAGAGGGCATAATCGTCTGTGAGTGGCCATCATCGCCAATAATCGTTAGTAATCGTGAGCGATCGGTTAGTATTCGGTACATCAAAGGAATGCGTGCCGATGATGGTGCGCGTGTCCATACAATCGCCTATCATTCAGTTGCACGCAGAGGTCCAAAATACGACTTTTTTCGCAACCAATGGAGATATTCTTTGCACTAGATATTCAAAGTAGCTTGATGATGCGATCGCAGTTATCAAATTCTGATGATGGTTCCGCTAGTTGGTCTGGAAGGGGGGGATCATGTGTATGGACGGAAAAGTGAAAACGAATCGCAGGCAAGAGTTGCCTAATACCTAGGAAAATAATAGGAGGCTCTGCGCCTTGTTCAGTTGCGGTGAATAGTCAACATCCACCATCTGCTCAACCTCTTTCTATTTTACATGACTAAGCAAATATATAGCAGCAGCCTGTGTTATTTTTCTTTGTGCATCGTTTCTGCCTGGTACTTATTTAATGTTTTACAGTTATTTCTGGAAGATTATGGTAATCTCTTCTTCAGTTACACAGTCGCCTTTTCTTCTTTTTTAAATACGTTATATAAATTATCTGATTAATGAAAGATTCGTAAGCCTTTCTTTGTACGGATCATAACTTTAATTCAGTAAATTAATTATTTTACAATGTTCCACCAACGCTAGCCGAAACTACACAGATAACATTTACATCGGACTTCCTTCTGAGGTTGCACGATTCGTAAATGGAATTTGCAATGATTGAGTTCAATATCACGACTCAGTTATCAACAAACACAACAAACTAAAACAAAACCTCAAGGAATCTATAAAATTATGATTGCGTAACATAAAGTAACTTATTAATCCGTAATCACCATAAGCCGCTATCACTTTGACATCCATTTTCAACAGACAACAGTCAGTAAAAAAAATTCACAGACAGCAACTCATGATCGCGACGATGAAGGCCACTTTTTTAATCGCCCATCATGGGCGATTGTGTAGAGGAGCCTTAACATATACAAGCTTGGTTTTGTAACAAAGTCGAAAATAAAAATTCTTGGAGGAGGATTCTTTGGAAGACAGGAGGAGAGTGAAGAGATTCTTGGGAGTGTACAAGTCGTATATTGGTGATGAGGCGAGGAAAAATAGTGGTGTCAGAATTAAAAGTAATGCATGGAAGGGAAAAAAATGACCAAGGCCCAAGCTGGTACTCGATTTCAGGCACAAGGATGTGGAAATATTTTCTTTCGTAGGTAATGGGGTAATGGATTGGAATAAGTTACCAAGAGAATTGATGACTAATTTACCAAAAACATTTAAACAACTTAAACTTGAAATTTGTAGAGGGCAAAAGTAGGTGGCTACAGGAAATGGGGCAAATGGGGCAAATGGGTGTGTTGGGAAATTGCCACCGGAACGTGCACCATATCAATTAAATTAAATTAAAAATTAGGACCCTTTATTATTAAAACAAGAGTAGGACACGCAGACTCACTCTATTACTATTCAACTGCACTCTCAAAAAAAGTAATGCAAGAATGGCGGAAACAAAAATCAATCCTTAAAATTAATCGACCACTCGCATGAAGCAACAGCGGAGAAAGTTTGACAACAGGTTTCATTTGACAAAACAGAATTTATGACCTGTTACCCCGAAATACATGGAACCAAAATATTGAAAAACCAAACGAATTCCATATTTCAAATCTGATCATAAATGATTATAAAGAGGGGAAGGAGCCACTTATTGAAGACTCGAAATGTAAATACCTTGGCATAACATTTGATATCAAAGTTAACTGAGCAGGACACATTGGACAGGTAGTAGAGAAAGGGTTCAAAATCCTTCACCTGTTGGAAAGAGTGATGAGGGGAGGCACTAGAGCAGCGGTTCCCAATTTTTTTGGCCACGGAACCCTAATTGATCATACATTTTTTGGCGGATCCACATTTTTATAAATGTAAGCTGAAAAAACCAGTCTGACATCGGTAAGTCGTCACAAATGGAAGCAGAAACGGCGTGGTTATGACTCTCTTCTATGATCATTTTATTTAATTCTCGGACGGAACACGGAACCCTTGTGACCCTTCCACGGAACCCCAGGGTTCCGCGGACCACTATTTGGGAACCACTGCATTAGAGAAGCAAGGCAATTGGGGTACAAAAATTTGGTCACACTGCTGGAATATGGTGGTGTAGTTTGGGATCAAAATTTTGGGTATCAAATACAATAGTTGCAGGGGGTACAGAAGAGGGCTGCCAGATTTGTCTTTGGAAATTACCGCGTAACACAATCGGTCACTAATATGATAAAGGAGCTGGAGTGGGATTCATTGGAGAATAGAAGGAGGGTGAAGAGAGTCATTAGAGTGTACAAAGCCTATACTGGTGATGAAGCAAGGAAAGATATTGGTGGGAAAATTAAGAGAGACGCTTGGAAGGATAAGGTTGAGCATGACCACAAGCTGGCACTTGATTTCAGGCATAAGGGTGTTGGAAAATTTTCTTACGTAGGAAAGGGTGTGAGGGACTGGAATGAATTGGCAAGAGAAGTAATGAATAATTTACCGGAAACACTGTAGGAATTTAAGTAAAAATTAGTAGAGGGCAAAAGTAGGTTGAAAGAGGAAAGGAGAAAGGGGAGTGTATTTCCACCGGAGCGGGAGCTCCATAGCAAATTTTAACAATTATTATTATTATCTCGGCTAAACAATTTAGAAGAATGGAATTGAAATAAAAGACTAGATGCTAAAAGATGGAAACAGCATATCCCTTAACACAAAACATCTACACAAAATAAAGATCTTCAAACACATACAATCGAGACATTACAATACAGTCGTTAAACCAGAATGTCTCTATGGATCGGTAAAATGAATTTAATTTAATTTAACTGCGATGAAGCGCAAGCTCCGGTGGCAATTTTCTTACACGCCTATTTTCCCCCTTTCTAGATACCCAGCTATTTATGCCCCCTACAAATTTCAACTTTAAATTGTTTAAATGTTTTTGGTAAATTATTTATCAATTCTCTTGGTAACTTATTCCAATCTCCGACCGCCTTACCACCGAAAGAAAATCTACCCACACCCTTGAGTCTGAAATCGAGTGCCAACTTGTTGCCATGGTCATCTTTTCCCTTCCATGCATTACTTTTCATTCGTACACCAATATCTTTCCACACCTCATCACCAATATACGCCTTGTACACAAATACTTTGAACAGGAAAACAGATATAAAAAAAAATTGAGAAAATAGAACGCAAAGTTATAAAAAAAAAAATTGGATCCGAAACTTACAGGAAACCAATATAGACATAGATAGTACTATTCTAGGGATGGAACTGGCGTGCTTTAACCTATAACGTCATAGAGGTGGGGTGGGGGGCCACCCTCCCCTCCCCGCCGCGCCGCCACCAGATGGCAGCACAAACCTCAATCTGTGCATGACATCATAGCTCGCCCATCACACCAGTCAGTTCCCGGCCGACACTCGTCAAGTACAGTTCACTATGCCTAGTATGGTGCTCCTGTTTTTCTGCAAGCTACAAGTTAAACAGCAGTGACACCAAGCGGCTCACTGTTGGTTTATCACCTAAACTGGGATTTAAACCAGTAGTTGTACTCGAAAAAGTTGGGTACAATAATGTCACTCTCACGCATGAAGAGTGGGATGTGCTGAGAACACAGGTCCATACAATTGGTAGCTTCTTCAACAACGGTAAACATCTGCAAACGAGTGTATTACTTGGTGACCACACCATCTCATCCCGAACAGTGTCTGGAGCGAAACTATATGGTTTTTCAACAATGCTGTTCCTACCTACGGTGTGTTTCTCGGCGAATCAATATGGAGCATCTTGGTTGACACCATCCCTGCTGTGAGCAGAACCATCAACACCATGAAGTCCTGGAGTTATCAAGCTAGTAAGTACTACAACGAGTTTGTGAACACGTTATCAGTAAAAGTGATGGGCAAAACTAATTGTTTCCTTCTGCAAATACTATTATTTGGCACCAATAAGTCCCTACTTGAAAACCCCCCCCCCCCTCATTTCTTTCTTATACCTCATACACATTTTGTAAGGTCATTTCCTTCTATGGATCTAACAGCCATTTTTTTACCACTCCAATTGTCTTATTGCTCTTAACATCACATTTAATGGAATTTTCGGTGATATTTATTGGCTATTTATTTCATCCCAACATCCTCATTACCAATGTGTTACTTATACACTAACAGAGCTCTATTTCATCTGCTTCATGTCTTTTAATGATACCCAACGCGACTATTGTTGCCTTCTGCAAACAGTATTATTGGTTCAAATAACAAGTCCTGTTCGTTGTACATTATGTAAGGTCATTTACTTTGTAGCTGCCATTTTTTTATACCCACTCCAATGTTGTCTTATTACCTCAACACGCCTTTTGTGATATGTCAGTTTTAAACGCTGTTCTCTTTTTATTTCTAGTATTTCATACTCGTAATAAAAATACTATACTAATCCATCATACTCAAGGAATATAAAAAAATTTTGGGTAGGGGATTCGTTAAATAAAAAATATAATTTCTTGATAAATGTTACAGATTTATTGAAATTTTAAAATACATTTTATTGCAATATAATACATCATTCAATACTTATGATTCCATGTGTGTCATAGGCCTCTCTTGCATTCACATCCTACCCCCCCCCCCTTTCTTTACCTGAGTCTTCACTTAATATCCATTTATTGCCTTACACATTATGAAATTCCATGCCAAAGCATGTATACCTTTTAAACGTTGCTAATGTTTATGAGATGAGAAATATATTTATGTGGGTGACACATACTCTCTGTCACACATTGCTGTGAATAACATAGACAAGCAACTTACGGGTGTATCTCAAACTCGAATGTCACGAGGGAAGAAAGAATTCGTATAAACATTAAATCGCAGCAATCTCGACAGTGCCTCAGTGGTTAAGGCGTCTGACCGGAGATAGAAAGGTCTTCGGTTCGAATCCCTGTCTGGGCGGTGATTTTCATAAGCCCCTTAACCCACCTTCACTCTCTGGTACAGAACGCTTCTGTGGCTCGGATTCCACGTTAAACTGTAGGTCTCTTCTAAGGATAACAACTATATGGTTGTGTACACTTTCAAAAGCAAAGATTCAAAACAGACGAAGGCCTAACGTGACCTAAACGAGCATTCATACTGCATTGAGGGGGAGGAGCAAACAGTCAGCCAGTCGGTTGAACAATTTTAATATCACAATCGTCTCTTGTCTCTGAGCTCAACATATTGCTCTATACATAAAAAACACACCAGCACTCATTAAGGGATAAGTTTTAGGAAGGATTTGGGTAGGTATAAGGCAAATGGATGTAGCTATGGGCACTGTAGGTGAAACACGAGTGGTAATTGTAAATAATATACAGCAAACAGTGAGAATACTTGATGAGGATATATACACACTTTTTCTATAGTATCATTATCCCTGGAACCAGAAAAAATCCATCAGTAACAGCTACCAGGTACCACACTGTTCACATTAGTATCGCCTCACCTCTCACACACATGAGCCATCTTTGCCATCTAGTAGCATGTGCACAAGCATGAAAACTGTTCACATCAGCATCATCTCATATCACCCACATAACAACAAGCCATCTAGTAACATGTGCCCCTAGTACCACAAAGGCATGAGTAGATTCAAGAGCATTTCTTAACACAGGCTGCAATGTCGTACTGTGGATCCTCACTCACAGCTACATACGTCACAAAACACACACACTGACACACACATTAGTGGAGGAGATGAACCGCACATCCTACATCCAGACAAACGAGTTAAAGGAAGGTCTGACCATATTTACGCATACATACGCAGAGAGAGACATACACTGAAAGACACGCGCACACACACACACACACACACACACACACACACACACACACACACACACACACACACATTAGTGGTGGAAGTTGACTACACACACTACACGCAGACAGACGAGTGAAAGAAAGATATCACCATGTTTACACTCTAGCTGCCGTCCCTCGCAAACAGCATTTCAATTCCAAAAACTGTGGACTTCACATTAACAATGGAACCAGAAAAAGCCATCGGTAACAGCTACCCCGCAGGTACCAAACTGATTACATTAGCATCGCCTCGCCTCTCACTCAACTCAGCCAACTTAACCATCTAGTAGCAAGTGCACAAGTACGAAACTGTTCACATCAGCATCATCTCATATCACCCACATAGCCACAAGCCATCCAGTAACATGCGACACTAGTACCATAAAGGCATGAGTAGATTCAAGAGCCTTTCTTAACACAGGCGGCAATGTCGTACTTTTGATGCTCACTCACAGCTGCATACGTCACAAAACACACATTAAGTGGTGGAAATGAACTACACACACTACACTCAGACTGGCGAGTGAAAGAAAGGAATCACCATATTTACACTCTAGCTGCCTTCCCGTGCACACCGCATTTCAAGTCCAAAAACTGTGGATCCCACATTACACCACTACATACAAGCAAGGTCTGTCTGTGGTTTTGTAACACAAGTTCTTCCTTCTCTGGCACATCCAATCATCACGATTTTTTGCCCCGAAGGACATATAGTGAACAACCTGATAAAAACAGTTCGTACCCCAAAAATAACGGCAGCAAACTGTAAACAGAACAGTGAAATGGAAGAGTGCTTGGATTCCTGAAATCACTCCAGACGAATGCAGGGAAAGAGACCTTCAAAAGTCCATGGCCGAATTCCTCACCGTTCCTTGCCATACATCCTTTCTCACCTCTAATGACAATGACATCGACGAGCCCGAAAAAAAAGAGCCTGATACGCTGGAAATACTAGAATTTTGGATGGTCGTTGAAATTTGTCTGTGTAACGACAGCACTGTGCCAGTAATAATACACGGTAGACTGGGATGTTAAGATAGCCGCGACAAACACCTAATTTTAAAAATTCATTCACATACAAAGGTATGGGAAAAAAAAACACATCACACACGATAAAGTTACCATAATGCACTAACTGATAGTTTCATGGTCATCAAACAGACATCATAACCCACATTTTTTTTTCATAGTAAATCCCTACACATTGAAAAGTTTCCAAAACGTCACCATAGATGTAGTTCTATTACGCTGAAGATAGCGCCCATACTTAAACTGTCATAAATTGTTAGGTCATTCGTATGCGAAAGTGCGTGTTTGGATATTTTATCGCACTCAGGCCTCATCACCTAAAGTCTAATGCCAGATTGTGGTCATGGTCAAACTTAGGCTCCATACACCACTCAGAATTAATTCTACCAATATCCATTCTAACATTATTATACGCCATATACAGCTTCCCCAACACTCTTCATCCCTTCCAGTCACATCCAGCCCAGCTCATTTATTATGTCACTTGTTGAATGTTTTCCACTAATAAATCTAGCTACACCCTCCTTTGTAACCTACATTTGTTGTACAAAAAATGTGGACTCCATACTGCACCACTATAGCCTGACTGTGGGTTTGTACCAAGTACTTTGGTTCTCTGGTACACCCCCTCAGCAAGATTCCAATAAATGATTTTTACCCCGAAATGCATATAGTGAAAAACGTAAGAAACACAGTTCGTATGCCAACACAAACAGCAGTAAACTGTAACAGCACAGTGGAATGGGATAGTGCCTTAAGCCCTGAAAGCAATGGTTAGAAACACACATTGATGGTGGGTATAATTCTATAACCAAATATTTTAGACTCAAATCCACAGAGGAATCACGCACACACGCACATTTCCATGCCTACACACAACAGAACCAAGATAGAACTCACACAGAGGAAGAAGACATACACACACATTAGTGGAGGAAATGAACTGCGCATCCTGCATCCAGACAAACGAGTTAAAGGAAGGTCTGACCATATTTACGCATACATACCCAGAGAGAGGCGTACACACAAAACACACACACATGTACATCCATACAGCGAGTTCGACATAAACACCAGCAAGCATCATGGAAACGATGAAGTGGGACAGAATTGTCGTTACCACTGATTAACTGGACAGAACTCTCGTTACAAAAATCATCAGATAGACGAGTTAAAGCCAGGTATCACCATACATACACTTAAATGCACAAAGAGTGACACAGTACACATGTACATGTAACTGTACAGCGAGTTCAGCACAACTACCTGCACCAAATCAGGAAACGAAAAGTGGTGAAGTACTCTCTTGCCTCATGACTGACTGAAAAATAGAACTCTTTTCACATATCATCGGCTGACGAGAGAGAGAGGTGTGCAAAAGATGTTTTCGCACACACCTCAGTGTTTATCCCATTAATAGTGTTAATCAGACACAATTGATTACATGTACCATCAACAATCAGGTCACCCACCACGTCTCCTCCACACCACAACCCTTTCAGCCATTCATTAACAGTGGCCCTCCAGGTACCATGAGTTGCAATAGACACTTGACTATCAGCAGATACCAGAACCCCTCATATTCATACTAGACCCCACCAACAAATCCATACGTCTCCACACACAAGCACAAAGAAACTTAAGTGGAGTTACAGCAAATCATACATCCAGACAGATGAGTTTAAGTAATGTATCACCATATTCACACATACAGACACAGAGATAGACGCACACAAACTTACATTTCCATGCCTACAGTGATATCGACACAACAACCATCCCAATTACGGCAACGAAAAAGTGGTGTAAAACCCCAATGGCTCATGACTAACCAAAAAATCATCAGTAACATGTGTGCAAGGTACCAAATTCTTCACATCAACATCGTCTCATTTATCTCACACTACAGACATCTCTACCATCCAGTATCATGTGTCCTAGGTACAAAACTGTTCACATCAGCACCACCACGTTTATCCCACACCTAAGCCTTTTCGGACATAAAGTAACATATGCCCCAGGTACCATGAGTAGCAGTAGACACTTGGTCATCAGACAGATGTCATAATTCACATATTCATACTAGGTCTCACCAAGATATCCATACGTCACCACATATAAGCACACACAAACATAAGTGCAGGATCATCACATCATATATCCAGACAAACGAGTTGAAGGAAGGTATCACTATATTTACACATGCATACACAGAAAGAAGCACACACGTGTATTTCTATGCCTACAGCGATCTCGACACAGCAACTAGACCAAGCATGACAACGAAAAAGTTGAACAGACATGACACATGACTGGCCAAAAATCATCAGACAGACGTGTTAGAGTGTGTGCAACGGATGACATGTTGTAGCCATCCATCCCAATACTTATGCCATATGGATTATTCATCACACCCAATTGATTGCATGTATCATCAACACATAAGTAGCCAGTCATTGTGAAATCTCAAAGTAGAGTATAATAGTATCATGATAGACACACAACCACATAGAAAGACACACACACACACACACACACAATTCCATACATCACTACACACATACAGGAAACTCGAGGAAAGGGACTGAACACCCTACATTCAGACCGATAGGTGCGGCATGTATGAAGTATGATATGTCTTTGTCACACACATCAGTGCTCATCACACCCAACTGATTACGTCCACCATCAACACTGATGGTCACTGAT
This sequence comes from Vandiemenella viatica, assembly GCA_031002005.1. NCBI lineage: Eukaryota > Metazoa > Arthropoda > Insecta > Orthoptera > Morabidae > Vandiemenella > Vandiemenella viatica. The sequence continues at coordinate 84,977,471 of JARYHS010008074.1, forward strand.
GGTGAAATCTCGATATGGAGTAGACTCCTATCACCATAATAGACACACAACCACATAGGAACATGCACACACACATATGTCCATGCATACACCACAATTCTATATTACCACAAACATACAAGTAACTGGAGGAAAGGAACTCCACACTTCACGTCCAGACTGAGATGTTACAGGATGGTCAGAGGACAGCATGTCTTTACAATACACCTCAATGCTCACCACACTCACCTGATTTCATGTGCCATCATTATAGATGGCTACTGGAACTAAACTCTTGTACACTGTTTGGTCAAAGTCATTTGTTAAAAGCAGCTTCTGAAAGACTTATTTGGGTCAACCTGCCCAGGCGGGGCGTGGCGAGACAGGGCCCCCTCCTCACGGACAGAAATACCGCAATATGCCGGATCTAAAATCGCGGTCTTCGACGAATAACCGCATTTTTCCGACTGGGGCCTAATACCGGTAACCGCATTTTTTAGGACCGCACCGAGGACCGGAATTTCGAAGCGGGCGAAAGCGGTTATGAGCGCCGGTATACCGACCTACAAACACGATATACGCGCCCGCTGTGAGGTGGGGGCCCTGTCTCGCCACGCCCGCCTGGGCAGGTTGACCCAAATAAGTCTTTCAGAAGCTGCTTTTAACAAATGACTTTGACCAAACAGTGTACAAGAGTTTAGTTCCAGTAGCCATCTATAATGATGGCACATGAAATCAGGTGAGTGTGGTGAGCATTGAGGTGTATTGTAAAGACATGCTGTCCTCTGACCATCCTGTAACATCTCAGTCTGGACGTGAAGTGTGGAGTTCCTTTCCTCCAGTTACTTGTATGTTTGTGGTAACATATAGAATTGTGGTGTATGCATGGACATATGTGTGTGTGCATGTTCCTATGTGGTTGTGTGTCTATTATGGTGATAGGAGTCTACTCCATATCGAGATTTCACCATCAGTGTTGATGGTGGACGTAATCAGTTGGGTGTGATGAGCACTGATGTGTGTGACAAAGACATATCATACTTCATACATGCCGCACCTATTCAGTCTGAATGTAGGGTGTTCAGTCCCTTTCCTCGAGTTATGTATGTGTGTAGTGATGTATGGAATGTGTGTGGTGTGTGTGTGTGTCTTTCTATGTGGTTGTGTGTCTATCATGATACTATTATACTCTACTTTGAGATTTCACAATGACTGGCTACTTATGTGTTGATGATACATGCAATCAATTGGGTGTGATGAATAATCCATATGGCATAAGTATTGGGATGGATGGCTACAACATGTCATCCGTTGCACACACTCTAACACGTCTGTCTGATGATTTTTGGCCAGTCATGTGTCATGTCTGTTCAACTTTTTCGTTGTCATGCTTGGTCTAGTTGCTGTGTCGAGATCGCTGTAGGCATAGAAATACACGTGTGTGTGCTTCTTTCTGTGTATGCATGTGTAAATATAGTGATACCTTCCTTCAACTCGTTTGTCTGGATATATGATGTGATGATCCTGCACTTATGTTTGTGTGTGCTTATATGTGGTGACGTATGGATATCTTGGTGAGACCTAGTATGAATATGTGAATTATGACATCTGTCTGATGACCAAGTGTCTACTGCTACTCATGGTACCTGGGGCATATGTTACTTTATGTCCGAAAAGGCTTAGGTGTGGGATAAACGTGGTGGTGCTGATGTGAACAGTTTTGTACCTAGGACACATGATACTGGATGGTAGAGAGGTCTGTAGTGTGAGATAAATGAGACGATGTTGATGTGAAGAATTTGGTACCTTGCACACATGTTACTGATGATTTTTTGGTTAGTCATGAGCCATTGGGGTTTTACACCACTTTTTCGTTGCCGTAATTGGGATGGTTGTTGTGTCGATATCACTGTAGGCATGGAAATGTAAGTTTGTGTGCGTCTATCTCTGTGTCTGTATGTGTGAATATGGTGATACATTACTTAAACTCATCTGTCTGGATGTATGATTTGCTGTAACTCCACTTAGTTTCTTGTGCTTGTGTGTGGAGACGTATGGATTTGTTGTGGGGTCTAGTATGAATATGAGGGGTTCTGGTATCTGCTGATAGTCAAGTGTCTATTGCAACTCATGGTACCTGGAGGGCCACTGTTAATGAATGGCTGAAAGGGTTGTGGTGTGGATGAGACGTGTTGGTGACCTGATTGTTGATGGTACATGTAATCAATTGTGTCTGATTAACACTATTAATGGGATAAACACTGAGGTGTGTTGGCGAAAACATCTTTTGCACACCCTCTCTCTCTCGTCAGGCCGATGATATGTGAGAAGAGTTCTGTTTTTCAGTCAGTCATGAGGCAAGAGAGTTCTTCACCACTATTTCGTTTCCATGATTGGTGCAGGTAGTTGTGCTGAACTCGCTGTAGACATGGACATGTGTATCTGCGTCACTCTTTGTGCATGTAAATGTATGTATGGTGATACCTGGCTTTAACTCGTCTGTCTGATGATTTTTGTAACGAGAGTTCTGTCCAGTTAATCAGTGGTAACGACAATTCTGTCCAACTTCATCGCTTCCATGATGCTTGCTGTTGTTTATGTCGAACTCGCTGTATGGATGTACGTGTGTATGTGTTTTGTGTATACATCTCTCTCTGGGTATGTATGCGTAAATATGGTCAGACCTTCCTTTAACTCGTTTGTCTGGATGTAGGATGCGCAGTTCATTTCCTCCACTAATGTGTGTGTATGTCTTCTTCCTCTGTGTGAGTTCTATCTTGGTGCTGTTGTGTGTAGGCATGGAAATGTGCGTGTGTGCGTGATTCCTCTGTGGATTTGAGTCTAAAATATTTGGTTATAGAATTATACCCACCATCAATGTGTGTTTCTAACCATTGTTTCAGGGCTTAGGCACTATCCCATTCCACTGTGCTGTTTACAGTTTACTGCTGTTTGTGTTGGCATACGAACTGTGTTTCTTACGTTTTTCACTATATGCACTTCGTGGTAAAAATCATTTAATGGAGATGGTGCTGAGGGGGTGTGTCAGAGAACCAAAGTACTTGGGTACAAACCCACAGTCAGGATATAGTGGCGTAGTATGGAGTCCACATTTTTTGTACAACAAATGTAGGTTGCAAAGGAGGCTAGCTAGATTTATTAGTGGAAAACATTCAACAAGTGGATGTGACTGGAAGGTATGAAGAGTGTTGGGATTGCTGTATATGGCGTATAATGATGTTAGAATGGATATTGGTAGAATAATTCTGAGTGGGTGTATGGAGCCTAAGTTGGCCATGAACCACAATCTGGCATTAGTACGTTAGGTGATGAGGCCTGAGTGGATAAATATCCAAACACGCACTTTCGCATACGAATGACCTAACAATTTACGACAGTTTAAGTATGGGCGCTATCTTCAGCGTAATAGAACTACATCTATGGTGACGTTTTGTAAACTTGTCAATGTGTAGGGATTTACTAGAAAAATGTGGGTTATGATGTCTGTTTGATGACCATGAAACTATCAGTTAGTGCATTATGGTAACTTTATCGTGTGTGATGTGTTTTTTTTCCCATACCTTTGTATGTGAATGAATTTTTAAAATTAGGTGTTGTCGCGGCTATCTTAACATCCCAGTCTACCGTGTATTATTACTGGCACAGTGCTGTCGTTACACAGACAAATTTCAACGACCATCCAAAATTTCTGTATTTCCAGCGTATCAGGCTTTTTTTTTCGGGCTCGTCGATGTCATTGTCATTAGAGGTGAGAAAGGATGTATGGCAAGGAAACGGTGAGGAATTCGGCCATGGACTTTTGAAGGTCTCTTTCCCTGCATTCGTCTGGGGAAGTGATTTCAGGAATCCAAGCAACTCTTCACATTTTCACTGTTCTGTTTACAGTTTGCTGCCGTTATTTTTGGGAGTATGAACTGTTTTTATCAGGTTGTTTCACTATATGTCCTTCGGGGCAAAAATCGTGATGATTGGATGTGCCAGAGAAGGAAGAACTTGTGTTACAAAAACCACAAAGACCTTGCTTGTATGTAGTGGTGTAATGTGGGATCCACAGTTTTTGGACTTGAAATGCGGTGTGCACGGGAAGGCAGCTAGAGTGTAAATATGGTGATTCCTTTCTTTCACTCGCCAGTCTGAGTGTAGTGTGTGTAGTTCATTTCCACCACTAATGTGTGTTTTGTGACGTATGCAGCTGTGAGTGAGCATCAAAAGTACGACATTGCCGCCTGTGTTAAGAAAGGCTCTTGAATCTACTCATGCCTTTATGGTACTAGGGTCGCATGTTACTGGATGGCTTGTGGCTATGTGGGTGATATGAGATGATGCTGATGTGAACAGTTTCGTACTTGTGCACTTGCTACTAGATGGTTAAGTTGGCTGAGTTGAGTGAGAGGCGAGGCGATGCTAATGTAATCAGTTTGGTACCTGCGGGGTAGCTGTTACCGATGGCTTTTTCTGGTTCCATTGTTAATGTGAAGTCCACAGTTTTTGGAATTGAAATGCTGTTTGCGAGGGACGGCAGCTAGAGTGTAAACATGGTGATATCTTTCTTTCACTCGTCTGTCTGCGTGTAGTGTGTGTAGTCAATTTCCACCACTAATGTGTGTGTGTGTGTGTGTGTGTGCGCGCGTCTTTCAGTGTATGTCTCTCTCTGCGTATGTATGCGTAAATATGGTCAGACCTTCCTTTAACTCGTTTGTCTGGATGTAGGATGTGCGGTTCATCTCCTCCACTAATGTGTGTGTGTGTGTGTGTGTGTGTGTGTGTGTGTGTGTATGTCTCTCTCTGCGTATGTATGCGTAAATATGGTCAGACCTTCCTTTAACTCGTTTGTCTGGATGTAGGATGTGCGGTTCATCTCCTCCACTAATGTGTGTGTGTGTGTGTTTTGTGACGTATGTAGCTGTGAGTGAGGATCCACAGTACGACATTGCAGCCTGTGTTAAGAAATGCTCTTGAATCTACTCATGCCTTTGTGGTACTAGGGGCACATGTTACTAGATGGCTTGTTGTTATGTGGGTGATATGAGATGATGCTGATGTGAACAGTTTCATGCTTGTGCACATGCTACAAAGATGGCTCATGTGTGTGAGAGGTGAGGCGATACTAATGTGAACAGTGTGGTACCTGGTAGCTGTTACTGATGGATTTTTTCTGGTTCCAGGGATAATGATACTATAGAAAAAGTGTGTATATATCCTCATCAAGTATTCTCACTGTTTGCTGTATATTATTTACAATTACCACTCGTGTTTCACCTACAGTGCCCATAGCTACATCCATTTGCCTTATACCTACCCAAATCCTTCCTAAAACTTATCCCTTAATGAGTGCTGGTGTGTTTTTTATGTATAGAGCAATATGTTGAGCTCAGAGACAAGAGACGATTGTGATATTAAAATTGTTCAACCGACTGGCTGACTGTTTGCTCCTCCCCCTCAATGCAGTATGAATGCTCGTTTAGGTCACGTTAGGCCTTCGTCTGTTTTGAATCTTTGCTTTTGAAAGTGTACACAACCATATAGTTGTTATCCTTAGAAGAGACCTACAGTTTAACGTGGAATCCGAGCCACAGAAGCGTTCTGTACCAGAGGTGAAGGTGGGTTAAGGGCTTATGAAAATCACCGCCCAGACAGGGATTCGAACCGAAGACCTTTCTATCTCCGGTCAGACGCCTTAACCACTGAGCACTGTCGAGATGCTGAGATTTAATGTTTATACGAATTCTTTCTTCCCTCGTGACATTCGAGTTTGAGATACACCCGTAAGTTGCTTGTCTATGTTATTCACAGCAATGTGTGACAGAGAGTATGTGTCACCCACATAAATATATTTCTCATCTCATAAACATTAGCAACGTTTAAAAGGTATACATGCTTTGGCATGGAATTTCATAACGTGTAAGGCAATAAATGGATATTAAGTGAAGACTCAGGTAAAGAAGGGGGGGGGGGTAGGATGTGAATGCAAGAGAGGCCTATGACACACATGGAATCATAAGTATTGAATGATGTATTTATATTTGCAATAAAAGTAATTTTAAAATTTCAATAAATCTGTAACATTTATCAAGAAATTATGTTTTTTATTTAACGAATTCCCCTACCTCAATTTTTTTTTTATATTCCTTGAGTATGATGGATTTAATAAGTATTTTTTATTACGCGTATGAAATACTAGAAATAAAAAGAGAAACAGCGTTTAAAAACTGGACATATCATCAAAAGGCGTTGTTGAGGTACTAAGAACAACTATGGAGTGGGTATAAAAAAAAAATGGCCCCAGCTACAAAATCAACTGACCATTTACACTAAATGTACAACGTGAAACAGGACTGTTATTTGACAACCAATACTACTGTTTTGCAGAAGGCACAGATTAGTCGCGTTCGGTATCATTGAAAGACCCTGAAAGCAGATGAAATAGATGATCCTTGTGAGTGTAATAAGTACACAATGCGCTAAATGAGGATGTTAGAGGATGAATAATAGGTCCAAAATAAAATATCCGACGAGAAAATTCATTAAATGTGATGTTAAGAGCCAATAAGACAATTTGCGAGTGCGTAAAAAAATGGCTGTTAGATCCATAGAAGGAAATGACCTTACAAAATGTGTATGAGGTATAAGAAAGAGAGTGGGGGGGGGGGATTTTCAAGTAAGGACTTATTGGTGCCAAATAATAGTATTTGCAGAAGGAAACAATTAGTTTTGCCCAAAAACTATGAAAATAAATAATTTTTGAAGTTAATTTATGGTAATTTAACAATCAAAGAATTAAAATACTTCAATATATCAATAACACATGACAAAATACTAGGAAGAAATTTCATAACGAACGTTAACAGCAAGCAAGCGGATTTCCTAATGTTATTCTTGATAGCGGTGTCCTGTGACGTCGCTAATTGTGCGCTGAAAATAAAATGGCGTGTGATACTTCCACTGTTCGCCTGCGGGAGCGTTGTGTCAGAAATACTCAGATTGAGTGTCCTTGCTGTCGCGTCATAGGTTAGCGGTACATCCCAGAAATAGTCGTGCAAATTGAGGTCAGCGGTGATGACAAGCCGTGCGGTTGACAGGTGGCGGCGCGCCGGGGCCTGGAGGGAGGGAGGTCCCCACCCCCCTTCAAGGTCAAGGTCAGAAAAGAAGCCAGAAAACAGGTCTTCTACCTACTCATCTTGCTGTTGACGTTCTGTACACTTTCGAGTAGCGGACTGAACAAGACTAGAAGACATGCTTACTGCGATGACAAGACGAAAACATCCAAACGAACTGCACTAATGGAATTAGTTTTGAAGGAGAAAATCCTTCAAAAATTAAAAAAATGCAATAGGAGAAGGAAACTCGCTCCATTCATATCCAAGAAATAAAATGCGATAAATTACTGTGGAGAGCTTTTTGTTTACTATTTGTTATGGGTGGGCAGCAAAGTTAATTCTGTCTGTGTGCATCAGCTGTGACTATTTGTCCTTTTCTTAATATTCTTTCACATCCACTTTACAGCCCGGTTATGACTTCAGTTACGTATTACCTTTCTTCCAAACTAAGTAAAGTCCTTCGAGGTAGGCATTTTAAGTGGTGTGAGCCTTTTGTAAACAAAATTGTTTTGCTAGTATATTGGAATATTAATTCTACAAAAACATTTCTTGTAAAATAGGGCCAAGTTTCGTGAGTGTTTACTGGTAAAATGTTATGAGATTTTGTTAATTTCCAATGTTCTTTATAGAAACCCACAGTTTTAAAAGCTGTCAAAATCTATTCAGCTGTTTTTAAGTTACACTAGAATATCAATAAAATGAATAAGTTCTAATGTATCAATATGTACGTCAGATTTTAACATGGACCCCAAGGTTTGAAGTTGTGGAAACCCATAAAAATTCTGAATTTTCTGGATGATGCCCGAACAGATATGTTCCAGATACAGATTTATGTATGTGGTATTTATTAATGCCCGACTATTAAAGTTTCGACTATCGAGCAGCAGTCTTAACAGGTGTTGTGGTTAAATTGAAATGAAGCCTGGACCAAAATGTATCCTATTCACCCCATTCCGGTAATTGTTTGGGTATATCAATATTTACCAGTATTTTACTTCTGGAAAAGGCTTGTGTCAAATTATTGAAACTTGTTATACATGATTCACATTGGAAATATAAAATAGTGTACGGGTAAATCAATCCCAATTTGAACGGGCAACATAGGATACTCTGCTAGTCTTATATATACATAAAAATAGGCGTGAGTGTCCCTAAGTTTCACTCTGAAGCCCAAACTATATAGGGTAGACTACGAGTGTTCTGCATGGTAGTAACCCCGAGTTTCCATAGTCACTGTGGTGGTTGCAGGTCGTTAGCTGTGGAGATGTAGGATATACGGTCGTTGAAAGTGGTCGACCGAGGGCTGTTTCTATTTCGACCAAACATGTGTCTCACTAAATTAACTTTGCAGCCATACTGGTGTTTGTGAGGTAGTAGCCTCGAGTCTCCATAGTTCACTATGGACACTGCATGT
>JARYHS010008074.1:84986981-85017895 GCA_031002005.1 Vandiemenella viatica
TTGGGGTACGAACTGTTTTTATCAGGTTGTTCACTATATGTCCTTCGGGGCAAAAATCGTGATGATTGGATGTGCCAGAGAAGGAAGAACTTGTGTTACAAAACCACAGACAGACCTTGCTTGTATGTAGTGGTGTAATGTGGGATCCACAGTTTTTGGACTTGAAATGCGGTGTGCACGGGAAGGCAGCTAGAGTGTAAATATGGTGATTCCTTTCTTTCACTCGCCAGTCTGAGTGTAGTGTGTGTAGTTCATTTCCACCACTAATGTGTGTTTTGTGACGTATGCAGCTGTGAGTGAGCATCAAAAGTACGACATTGCCGCCTGTGTTAAGAAAGGCTCTTGAATCTACTCATGCCTTTATGGTACTAGGGTCGCATGTTACTGGATGGCTTGTGGCTATGTGGGTGATATGAGATGATGCTGATGTGAACAGTTTCGTACTTGTGCACTTGCTACTAGATGGTTAAGTTGGCTGAGTTGAGTGAGAGGCGAGGCGATGCTAATGTAATCAGTTTGGTACCTGCGGGGTAGCTGTTACCGATGGCTTTTTCTGGTTCCATTGTTAATGTGAAGTCCACAGTTTTTGGAATTGAAATGCTGTTTGCGAGGGACGGCAGCTAGAGTGTAAACATGGTGATATCTTTTCTTTCACTCGTCTGTCTGCGTGTAGTGTGTGTAGTCAATTTCCACCACTAATGTGTGTGTGTGTGTGTGTGTGTGTGTGTGTGTGTGTGTGTGTGTGCGCGTCTTTCAGTGTATGTCTCTCTCTGCGTATGTATGCGTAAATATGGTCAGACCTTCCTTTAACTCGTTTGTCTGGATGTAGGATGTGCGGTTCATCTCCTCCACTAATGTGTGTGTCAGTGTGTGTGTTTTGTGACGTATGTAGCTGTGAGTGAGGATCCACAGTACGACATTGCAGCCTGTGTTAAGAAATGCTCTTGAATCTACTCATGCCTTTGTGGTACTAGGGGCACATGTTACTAGATGGCTTGTTGTTATGTGGGTGATATGAGATGATGCTGATGTGAACAGTTTTGCTTGTGCACATGCTACTAGATGGCAAAGATGGCTCATGTGTGTGAGAGGTGAGGCGATACTAATGTGAACAGTGTGGTACCTGGTAGCTGTTACTGATGGATTTTTTCTGGTTCCAGGGATAATGATACTATAGAAAAAGTGTGTATATATCCTCATCAAGTATTCTCACTGTTTGCTGTATATTATTTACAATTACCACTCGTGTTTCACCTACAGTGCCCATAGCTACATCCATTTGCCTTATACCTACCCAAATCCTTCCTAAAACTTATCCCTTAATGAGTGCTGGTGTGTTTTTTATGTATAGAGCAATATGTTGAGCTCAGAGACAAGAGACGATTGTGATATTAAAATTGTTCAACCGACTGGCTGACTGTTTGCTCCTCCCCTCAATGCAGTATGAATGCTCGTTTAGGTCACGTTAGGCCTTCGTCTGTTTTGAATCTTTGCTTTTGAAAGTGTACACAACCATATAGTTGTTATCCTTAGAAGAGACCTACAGTTTAACGTGGAATCCGAGCCACAGAAGCGTTCTGTACCAGAGGTGAAGGTGGGTTAAGGGCTTATGAAAATCACCGCCCAGACAGGGATTCGAACCGAAGACCTTTCTATCTCCGGTCAGACGCCTTAACCACTGAGGCACTGTCGAGATTATTTAATGTTTATACGAATTCTTTCTTCCCTCGTGACATTCGAGTTTGAGATACACCCGTAAGTTGCTTGTCTATGTTATTCACAGCAATGTGTGACAGAGAGTATGTGTCACCCACATAAATATATTTCTCATCTCATAAACATTAGCAACGTTTAAAAGGTATACATGCTTTGGCATGGAATTTCATAACGTGTAAGGCAATAAATGGATATTAAGTGAAGACTCAGGTAAAGAAAGGGGGGGGGGTAGGATGTGAATGCAAGAGAGGCCATGACACACATGGAATCATAAGTATTGAATGATGTATTATATTGCAATAAAATGTATTTTAAAATTTCAATAAATCTGTAACATTTATCAAGAAATTATGTTTTTTATTTAACGAATCCCCTACCCAATTTTTTTTATATTCCTTGAGTATGATGGATTAATATAGTATTTTTATTACGAGTATGAAATACTAGAAATAAAAAGAGAACAGCGTTTAAAACTGACATATCACAAAAGGCGTGTTGAGGTAATAAGACAACTTGGAGTGGGTATAAAAAAAATGGCAGCTACAAATAAATGACCTTACATAATGTACAACGAACAGGACTTGTTATTTGAACCAATAATACTGTTTGCAGAAGGCAACAATAGTCGCGTTGGGTATCATTGAAAGACATGAAGCAGATGAAATAGAGCTCTGTGAGTGTATAAGTAACACATTGGTAATGAGGATGTTGGGATGAAATAAATAGCCAATAAATATCACCGAAAATTCCATTAAATGTGATGTTAAGAGCAATAAGACAATTGGAGTGGTAAAAAAATGGCTGTTAGATCCATAGAAGGAAATGACCTTACAAAATGTGTATGAGGTATAAGAAAGAAATGAGGGGGGGGGGGATTTTCAAGTAAGGACTTATTGGTGCCAAATAATAGTATTTGCAGAAGGAAACAATTAGTTTTGCCCATCACTTTTACTGATAACGTGTTCACAAACTCGTTGTAGTACTTACTAGCTTGATAACTCCAGGACTTCATGGTGTTGATGGTTCTGCTCACAGCAGGGATGGTGTCAACCAAGATGCTCCATATTGATTCGCCGAGAAACACACCGTAGGTAGGAACAGCATTGTTGAAAAACCATATAGTTTTCGCTCCAGACACTGTTCGGGATGAGATGGTGTGGTCACCAAGTAATACACTCGTTTGCAGATGTTTACCGTTGTTGAAGAAGCTACCAATTGTATGGACCTGTGTTCTCAGCACATCCCACTCTTCATGCGTGAGAGTGACATTATTGTACCCAACTTTTTCGAGTACAACTACTGGTTTAAATCCCAGTTTAGGTGATAAATCAACAGTGAGCCGCTTGGTGTCACTGTTGTTTAACTTGTAGCTTGCAGAAAACAGGTGCAACATAGTAGGCATAGTGAACTGTACTTGACGAGTGTCGGCCGGGAACTGACTGGTGTGATGGGCGAGCTATGATGTCATGCACAGATTGAGGTTTGTGCTGCCATCTGGTGGCGGCGCGGCGGGGAGGGGAGGGTGGCCCCCCACCCCACCTCTATGACGTCATGGGGAAAAGCACGCCAGTTCCATCCCTAGAATACTACTATAGAGTAAGAAGTAATCAGCAAATCTTACAATGTACAGACATTCGCAGCGATATTAGAAAACGCAGATAATATCAAAAGAATCAACCTGACAGACCCACAAGACAAATAGCTGAATTCTGTATAAACCAAAATGAAGCTGTACAACAGTACAATCAAACAGCTCAGCGAAATCAGGAAAGACCTGAGATTAACAGGAATCACTCCAAAGGACGTCGAATACAAGGAGACATTTAAATCCAAAATTCACAAGTGGCAATTTGGTGAGGAGAAAACAAAACGAGGAAAAGAACTATAACAACATGCTCTGATGAGAGAAAAGGAACCTACAGAAAGCGTTTGATCGATATATCATCACAAAGGAGAGCAAGCAAATGCTTCTAAGTACTTTGCGGTCCTATGGGTTTATCCGCAAATAAGAACAGTACCCACAAATAAAAACTATCTTTCAAAACTGTAATTGCTAACTTTGGTTGACTAATAAAAATCAAATGCTGCTAATGCTGGACTGAAGAAGAACTGTTGTTCTACGTCGGCCGGGCGCACATTGACGCGCAGTTGACGCTGGCGGCGCAGCACATTAGTGCCGGTTTTTGCCGTAAATCTTCTTGTGTTGTTTATAATCTTGCTTTACTTATAATCATTTTCAACTATGGAATAGAAAAATTGATTAAACTGGTGCGCAACCAAACTGCGATTCACAATATCAGTCATTATCTTATATATATATATATATATATATATAAATAGACGTGTTTTTTCCTATATTTCACTTTTCAGCGAAAACTATAGATCACAGATAACTGTCGTTTGTGTGTAGTAGTAGCACACAGTCACCTTTCGATTCCCAACAGCGGCCGAATTTCAGAAACTGTGATACTGTGGTAGATATGGAGGTTGTAGTGGCTTACCAGGATATTTTCGTATTTCGACTTTCTCCGCATATGTCACTTTTCTGCCATAACTACATAGCATAGAGCATTGGTGTTTGTGTTTGGTAGTAGAATCGTATCTCATGTAGTGCACTATGGTTGTTAGATGTCGGTAGCTATGAGGGTGTGGGAGAAATGGGGGTTGAAAGTGGTCGACCTGTGGCAATTTCATACTTCTGCCAAAAGACAAAAGTGTCATGGGTATCAATTTTCAAGCGAAAACTATAGATCACAATAACTGGCGTTTGTGTGTAGTAGTAGCACACAGTCACTTTCGATCACAACAGCGGCCGAATTTCAGAAACTGTGATACTGTGGTAGATATGGTAGGTTGTAAGTGCTTACCAAGGGATATTTTCGTATTTCGACTTTCTCCGCATATGTCACTTTTCTGCCACTAACTACATAGCATAGAGCATTGGTGTTTGTGTTTGGTAGTAGATTCGTATCTCATGTAGTGCACTATGGTTGTTAGATGTCGGTAGCTATGAGGGTGTGGGAGAAATGGGGGTTGAAAGTGGTCGACCTGTGGCAATTTCATACTTCTGCCAAAGACAAAAGTGTCATGGTGTATCATTTTTCAGCGAAAACTATAGATCACAGATAACTGGCGTTTGTGTGTAGTAGTTAACTCAGAGTCACATTTCGATCACAACAGCGGCCGAATTTCAGAAACTGTTGTTTGTGTGGGAGATATGGTGGTTGTAAGTGGCCGACCAAGGATATTTTCGTATTTCGACGAAAGGCATGTGTCTCCGCAGATTTCACTTTTCTGCCACGACTACATAGCATAGAGCATTGGTGTTTATGTGTGGTAGTAGAATCGTGTGTGTTGTCGTGCACTATGGTTGTTAGATGTCTGTAGCTATGGGGGGTGTGTAAGATATGGGGGATGAAAATGGTCGACCTGCGGCAATTTCATATTTCTGCCAAAGACGCATGTGTCACGGAGTATCACTTTTAAGTGAAAACTATCAATCGCAGATCACTGGCGTTTGTGTGTGGTAGTAACACAGAGTCTCCCCATCGATCACAACGTTGGCCGAAATTCGGTAACTGTGGGAGTGTTTGAGATATGGTGTTTGAAATTGGTCGATCATCAATATTTTCGTATTTCATCCAAAGACTTGTGTGTATCCATAAATTTTACTTTGCTGCCGGAACTACATAGCGCAGAAGACTGGTATTTGTGTGTGGTAATAGTATCGAGTCTCCCATCGTGCACTATGGTGGTTAGATGTCTACAGCTGTCAATATGAATTCTTTACAATCACGAACGAAGTCGTGGGTACCAGCTATTATATTATAAATGTGGAAGTAAGTCTCTGTCTTTTTGTTACGTTTTGCGACTAAATGGCTATATTAATATTGATGGAATTTAACAATGAAATAGTGTAGGAAGGACACAGGACATTTTTTTCGGTATGAATAACAGTTTTAGTCACGAAATTTTAAGAACTTATCGAATGATGAAAGACAGACAGATTCGTGTATTAATTGTAATGTTACGTTGGTTGCTCAGTCGCGCAGTCTGTTAGTGTTTGATTTGTTAATAAATTTCGATAAGAAACAAAACTTATTATTTAGTATTGAAGTCAATTTGCTCTGAACTGTACTATTCATTTGTGTCTGTATAAAAGTTTCTGGCACCAATTTGTCTTCCTTTTTGACATGCCTTACGGAAGTAAACCTGGCCTAAGGTGCAGGTCTAGATGACAATGTGCTGCTATTAGATTATAAGATTCAGATGCTCATGTTGAAGAAAGAAGAAAAAACCAAGCTGAAATAAAGCTGCCATCAATTAACCCCCCCCCCCCCCCACACACACACACACACATACACACACACATCCCCGCACCTTCGCTTACTTTTCTGTTTTTAAATATGTTGTAAATTGATTCTCTTCATGAGACAGATTAGACGATAGGATGATATAATGATGGCTTTTCATCATATTATGTCGACTCGGTGTTGTTTGGGACAAATCTTACGTTACTAACAGTTTTCTATATCCAATTCTGGCAATGAAACTCCAAGTCCACGCGTAAGAAGTCGCGGGTAACAGCTAGTAAATACATAAAAATTAAATTCATACAAGAAATTTGGACAATGAGCCCAACAAGTGGCGAGTAAATTCAGCATTTATTTATCATACAACTGTCCACTTACAATTTTCACTTTTCTCTTTTTGAATTCATTTTTACTAAAACTTTGAAAAAAGATTGATATATAGGCTATTGTTACGTTATTTGTTTTCTTATTATTTGCACTACATCATTCAATAGTGACCCCGAGAAAACACTTTCTACCGTGGCACACGTCCGACTGAATTGAGCTCTTCTTCTCACTATTCAAGGCAACCTATGTCCAACTCCTAACGAGAGAGGGAGGATTCTTGTGAAGACAATTTCCCAAATAATTTGTTGAACACTGCTTTTTAGTTTCAAGTGTTTCTTATGTTCTATTATGTAGTTTTCTTACAAATACAATATCAAATAAAAGAGAAAAACATTCTTATAAATGTCATGTACCGTCAAATGCTAAATAATTAAATAAATAAGCGCGAAAATTCTGCGAGATTTTCTTCAGTTCTAATTAGTGATGTGCCGGATCGTTAAAAATGTATATCCGCGGATAAGGATACAGATAGGATAATTAGTGCCTAGATCCGCGAATACGGATACGGATACAGATCTCAACTTCCTCAACTTGGACCTATTATTGCAGCTGTGTTAGCGAAAGTTACGCAGCTGGAAGCTGCCGTAAAAGGCTGCAGCAGATGTGATGTTGGGGAAACTGATATAGCCAAGCCTATCACAGATTCCCCCATATCGACTGTCGTACCTGCAACCCAGGCTGAAGTGTTGGATGCTGTGCCGCAGTCGCCTGTTGGTGACTGGCGTATGGCTTCTAGACTTCGAAGCCGTACACGGGAGCAGTCGAACAGGCTTAAAGCCCAAGACGCTAAACTTGTTCGTCTGTCCAACCGGTTTGATGTATTGTCGGAGGCTGACTCAGTCCCACAATTGTCATCCTGCGAGTTGACGGCCCCCCAGCCCGCCAGGACTGAGCAAACGCAGAAGGGCATTCTGGTAGTTGGGAGCTCTAATGTTAGGCGGTTATTAGAGCCCCTTAGGGAAATGGCGGATTCCTCGGGGAAGAAATCCAACGTCCATTCAGTGTGTATTCCGGGTGGCCTGATCCGAGATGTGGAACAGGCCATCCCGGATGCCATAGAGGGGACGGGGTGTAGCCAACTACAGATTGTGGCTCATGTCGGCACCAATGATGCCTGTCGCCTTGGGTCGGAGGTTATCCTCTCTTCCTTCCGGCGGCTGGCTGAAAGGGTGAACTCTGTGGCCAGTGACCGCAAGATATCGGCAGAGCTAACCATCTGTAGCATCGTAGACAGAGTTGATTGTGGACCTCTGGTTCAGAGCCGTATTGAGGGGCTGAACCAGAGACTACGACGTTTCTGTGATGACATTGGCTGCAGATTTCTCGATCTTCGCCATAGGGTCGAATCTTGTAGGGTTCCCCTCAATAGGTCAGGTGTGCACTACACACGTGAATCGGCTACACGGGTGGCAGGGGCCGTGTGGAATGCACTGGGTGGTTTTTTAGGCTGAGGGAGGAAGACCCGAAACACGAAATTCAGTTACGGGCAACCCAATCAGATACAACACCGGAATGTAGGAGCAACGTAAAAGAATCTCGTCAGTTAAAAGTTCTCGTAATTAACTGTAGAAGCGTTTGTAACAACCAACCGGAACTTGAAAGCGTTATTTGTAGTACAGAAGCGGATATCGTTATCGGTACAGAAAGTTGCTTGAAACCGGAAATAAGTTCCGCCGAAACTTTTAAAGATAGCATGAACGTTTTTCGTAAAGACAGATTACATTCTCATGGAGGTGGGGTATTTATAGCCGTGAGTAAATTTCTCCCATGTAATGAAATAGACGTCGATACGAACTGTGAAATTATATGGATTAAACTCAACGTTGCTGGGTCAAAACTCATCATAGGTGCCTTCTACCGTCCACCTGATTCGGATATAGCTATCGTCGAGGAGTTAAGAAATAATGTAAATAGTATAGCTTGCCGTTTTAAAGATCATGCTATGATTCTAGGAGGCGACTTCAATCTGCCTTATATTGACTGGCGTAATTACGTTCACATCACAGGTAGCAGGGATAAGGCAGCTTCTGAAGTAATTCTCGATTTGTTGTCAGATAATCATCTCGAGCAGCTAGTTAATGAACCTACGCGGTGTCATAACGGTAGCGAAAACATTTTAGACTTGCTGGTTACCAACAGGCCAGAATTATTCACCGACATTTCAACGACCACAGGAATAAGCGATCACAAAGCGGTAATTGCGACTATCAAATTAATGACCGAGCGAAAAAGGAAAAAAGGGCGGATTGTATACAAATTCAGTAAGGCCTCAAAGGAGTGTTTTAGAACCTACCTGAGGAATAAATACCATAACTTCAAGTCAACAAAGGACACCGTTGAAGAGATGTGGCATCGTTTTATACATATAGTCAGGGAAGGCATGGAAATACATATACCAAAGCGGACAATAAAGGGAGAGGATGATCCACCGTGGTACACATGCGAAGTCAAAAGATTACTTAAAAAACAAAGGAAAATACACGCACGCTCAAGAAGGAAGGGGTGTCGCAGCGATTTAGAAACCTTAGCTGATTTAAGAGGACGTATTAAGAATGTAATGCGCGAGGCCTTTAACGATTTTCACTCCAACTCTCTCTCTAAGAGTCTCACAGAAAATCCAAAGAAATTTTGGTCGTATGTACGAAAAGTTAATTGTACCAACAGCAATATTCCAGCACTAATTCGTGAAGGTTCCGAGGTTAATGAAAGCCGCGATAAAGCTAACGTACTAAATACTGTATTCAAAAATTCATTTACAAATGAACATAAGGATAGTATTCCCGTTTTCCCACGCCGTGGCGAGTCGGTGATGGAATCATTACGAATAGATACTGCAGGTATCGTTAAGCAATTAGAGCTCCTGAAGTGGGGGAAAGCACCGGGCCCGGATGGAATTCCAGTAAGAGTATTTTCAGAGTAATCTGCAGAAATCGGGCCATTTCTGTCTGATATATTCAGTAAATCATTAGAAGAGCGAAAAGTACCTTCAGACTGGAAAATCGCGCAAGTAACTCCGATTTTCAAAAAAGGTGATCGAAGTGATCCTGGGAACTATCGTCCCATATCTATAACATCTGTTTGTAGTAGAGTTATGGAGCATATTATATGCTCGAACATTATGAATTTTCTAGATTATAATAATTTGCTTACAACAAATCAACATGGATTTCGGAAGAAAAGATCATGTGAAACACAGCTGGCCCTATTTACACACGACGTAATGAAAGTTATCGATACAGGTTCACAAGTAGATGCATTTTTTTTAGATTTCCAGAAAGCCTTTGACTCTGTGCCACACAACCGCCTTTTAGCGAAGCTTCGAGCTTACGGTATATCGGATCAGCTTTGTGAATGGATAAAGGATTTTCTAACTGGTCGGTCGCAGTATGTTGTCGTTGAAGGAGAAAGTTCTTCTAATCTAGATGTTACATCGGGTGTACCTCAAGGAAGTGTAATAGGACCACTTCTTTTCTTAATTTTTATAAACGATCTCGGAGACAAAGTGAAAAGCCTTTTTAGATTGTTTGCTGATGATGCAGTTATTTATAGGGAAGTAAGAACTTTGGCCGATTGCTTAGAAATTCAGCGCGATCTGGATGTTATTTTGGCTTGGTGCGCTGAGTGGCAACTTACTCTAAACTGTAAAAAGTGCAAGACAATGAGCATAACTAACAAAAAGAATCCGATTGTTCAGAAATACGAGTTAAACAATACAGTTATTGATATGGTCGATTCTATTAAATATTTGGGAGTAACAGTACAAAGGAACATGAAATGGGACATACACATTAATTCTTTAGTAGGTAGAGCAAATTCTAGGCTGCGATTCATAGGTAGAATCTTGAAAAATTGTAATGAACAAACAAAGGAGATAGCGTACAAATCTCTTGTGCGTCCACATTTGGATTATTGTTGTGCCATTTGGGACCCGTTTCGTAAGGGATTGATCGAAAGTATAGAGAAAGTACAGAGAAGAGCCGCTCGATTCGTGACCGCTTGCTACAATCCTTATGAAAGCGTCACAGAACTGATTAGTAGATTAGGTTGGGAGTCTCTGGTAGATAGACGACACACGTTTCGTTTAAACTTATTGGAAAACATGCGTACTCCAACTTTCACTCATGAATGTAGTGAAATACTTCTTCTACCAACCTATTTGAGTCGGAAGGACAGGAAGGATAAAATTAGAGAAATAAGGTGCCGGACTGATTCTTATATGAATTCTTTTTTCCTCGTACCATTAGGGATTGGAATGCACAGCAAAGAGATTAGCTTTGGTGCTGAGCACCCTTTGCCACCCACAATTTTGTGAATTGCAGAGTATATATGTAGATGTAGATGTAGATTATCAACGAACATCCAGCATACGCGACGTGTTTTGACCTTGCACTGTGCGTGTTTATGTTTATATTTTAAGATGACGTAGGATAGTGTAGATTATACACGCTTGTGTTTTTTGGGAAGTTGTAAGTTAAATTAAAATTAAAACAATTTCTACAAAAAAAAAGTATAGTAGTGTAATACGGAAATATTTTACGATAGTAAATGACGAATCTGCTAAATACAAAATTTGTGAAGGAATGTATTGACATAAAGGTAAAACTTCGTTAGAAAATCACCTTCAGACGAAACACCCACAAAAATATTAATTATTTTAAAAGAAGACTCCGCTAAGAAGATAGCCGGTGAAAACATTCAGCAGGGAACGTCTTTGAAAACAGTAAATAGAGAATTTAGATTTTTTTAAAAACGAATATATTGAAAAAGATAAAATGTGGAACATTGTAAAATAAAAATTAACTATTTAATTGCGGAAATGATAGCTTTATCTGTATTACCTTTTTAACGCGTAGAAGATTTTGGGTTCCGACGATTGCTGGATCTTGTTGCAAAATTATGTTCTAAAAGGCAAGAATATTTTATGTAATTAATTTGCAGCGAACTTTACGATCGAAAATAAAGAACGTGTTGAATGATTTTGAGAAAATTTCCTGTATATCATATATGTGGTAGGCTTTTTGGTCAGTTGTTTCATTGTTATCCTTAACATTACAAAATATTTTATAAGAAAAAATATCGGTTTAAAAGCGCAGATTTCGGCAATATTTCAAAGTATGTTTGAAGAGTAGGAAATCCCAAACAGAATGTGCACTTCATGGCAAGAAATGGGAGATCCAACATGAAGCGTGCCTGCACTTTATCTGACGTAGATAATGTTGAGTGTACAGCACATCAGCTGCATCTGGTTGTTAAAAAAAGCTGTTAACAATAATAGTACAAAATTTGGAGGTCTATGACACATGAGTCGCACATATTTATCATCACCTGCAACAAGCGTTCCAAGTGAGCAGTTTTCCAGTGCAGCTGAAATTATTTACGATCCTCATCGTAATAGACTTTCAAAGCTGTCAAGTTACTCTTTTTGAAGTACAATTTACTAAACTTAATTTTAAATATAACATTTTTTTTAAGTTTCTGTAAAAGTGATTGTTTTATCTGATGTAAACAATTTAACAGTACCTTAATAACAATTTCAGCTAGCAAATCACAAAGAGTAGAGGTCTGATCCCACTATATAGTTAAAATAATACCTTAAAACTTACTACAGTGGTAAATTACCAGTTACCTTTGGTAACCTAGTAAAATAAATGTTTAAATAATTAATTTTTGCAATATAAATGTGTCAGATATGAGATTTTCACAAACACAAAGTAATTGGAATTGAAGTTAATAGTATTTCATTGCTAGTTATCTTTAAAATTTTATATACGTGTTTAATGAAATTCTTTACAAAAGATCCGTTAAAGATCCGCTAAAAAAAGTAACAGATCCGGATACGGATACAGATCTTTTTTCCCCCTCGGATATCCGCGGATACGGATACGGATATCCGGCACATCACTAGTTCTAATAGGTATTTGAGTGTTGTCGAGAAAATAACAGGATACATTATGCCCTGAATTTCCGCTTGAGTCACCCGGAAATAATCTTTTGAGAATTCTCTTGTCACTGCAAAAGCCAGATGAGAGTTTCTTCTTTTACTCACTTTTGCATAGTTTTATCTAACTCGGCTTCTGCTTAAGTAATAACAATTTTCCAAGCTCGGCATTCCAACCTGATTCAGAAATAAAAAAAAAAACGAGTTTTTGCATCAACCTGTTTTTGTTTAAGCTTTTTTGTCAGTTTCTCGCACAAAACAACAATGCTTTGTAAACTGTCGCACAAAACTGCGCTCTAATATGCGCGGGCAACTGCCCGACACAGTTTCTGTTTTCGTGCTACCCTGCCGTGCTCTGCGCTGCCCCTACTGCGCCACGCAGCTCAATGTACGCCCCGGGTAACTGTATAATGTAAAACAATGATACCATTCTCCATTGTGCATGAAAAATTGCAATGCTGAATTGGCTCAATATATATATATGGACTAGGTTTGTCAGGCATGCTTTGCAATGCCTATGTTCCGCTCTTAGTTGGTACACATGCGTAAGGCATAAACACCTACATCCAAATAATAAATTTAAGTCATTGGCTTTTTGTGCATAAATTAAAAGAAAAAAAAATTATTGTAGTGCTTTGGGATATACAATATTTGTGGTCTTTCCTTCTTCATCAGAAGGTTACCCAGCGTTGCTTGGGGGATCAATGTCCAAAGTACCTTCAACTTCGGCTAAAAACTTTTTTTTTTTTTTTTTGCTGTCGTCAGTGTTTAGACTGGTTTGATGCGATCCTCCATCCCTTCCTATCCTGTGCTAATCTCTTCGTTTCTGCATACCCCTTACAACCCACGTCCTCATATATCTGCTTCATATATTCTAATCTCTGTCTACCTCTACAGTTCTTACCTTCGACTGTTCCCTCCACTAACAAATTAACCAATCCAGCATGTCTCAAAAAAATGACCTAAAGGCCTGTCTCTTCTTCCTGTAAGTTTCTTCCAAAAACTTCTTTTCTCACCAATCATTTCCAAAACTCGTTCATTTCTTACTTTGTCTGTCCACCTAATTTTCAGCATTCTTCTGTAGCACCACATTTCAAATGCTTCAAGTTTCTTTCTTTCCGGTATTCCTAAATTCCATGTTTCGCTACCGTAAAGTGCTGTGCTCCACACATAGAGTTTTAAAAAGTTCTTTCTAATTCCTAGATCAATATTTGAAACTAAAAGGTTTCTCTTTTTCATGAAGGCTCTTTTTGCTAGTGCTATTCTGCATTCCTACTTCGGCCATCGGTTGTAATTTTGCTTCCCAAGTAACAGAACTCACTCACTTCTCCTATTGCATCCGATCCTATTTTTCTATTTAATCTGCTAGTATTGGTATCACTTCTGCTACATTTCATCACTTTTGTCTTACTTTGATTTATATTCAGTCCAAAATCTTCCATCAGTATTTTGTTCATGCCATTCAATAACTTCTCAATATCCTCGGCCCTCTCTGCTAACAAGACAATGTCATCAGAAAATCGTAGGATACTGATTTTTTCTCCCTGAAAACTTATGCCACATGGAAATTTTTCTTTGACTTTCTTCATTTCTTCTTCTACATACAAGTTGAATATTAACGGGGATAGACTACAACCTTATCTCACACCCTTTTTAACTGATGCATGTCTCTCGTGATTCTCTACTTTTATTACAGCCACTTGATTCTTATATAGTTTATAGAGTATTCTTCTATCTCGATACATGAGACCTGACTTCTTTAAAATTTTGAACATCTTGTCCCACCTAACATTATCTAAAGCGTTTTCTAAATCAACAAATGCCATAAAAGTATCTTTGTTTTTCTTGATCCGCCCTTCAAGTATTAATCTTAAAGACAGAATTGCTTCCCTTGTACCGCGAATATTTTTGAAGCATGTGATGTTAGTCTAATGGTGCGATAATTCTCACATTTGTCGGCTTGTGCTTTCTTTGGAAGTGTGAAGATGATATTTTTATTAAAATCAGTTGGAATTTCTCCTGTTTCATAACTTTTTGATATCAGCTTGAATAATCTTTCGATTCCTTCCTCTCCTAGAGATTTAAGAAGTTCTGCAGGGATCTCATCAATTCCAACTGCCTTATTTGCGTTCAGGTAATTCAGAGCTTTATTAAATTCTGTCCTCAAAACAGGATCTCCTAAATCATCAATGTCAACATCGCCTTCCTTTTCCAATACACTATTGTTCAAGTCGTCCCCATCATACAGTTTCTCAATGTTTTCCGTTTATCGGTTAGCTCAATCTTCTGAGCTTAAAAGAGGTTTCCCATCGCCAGTTTTAATGTTCATACATCTTTTCTTCCTTTCTCCAAAATTATGTTTAATCTTTCTATATGCAACATCTACTTTTCCTACGACCATTTCCTTTTCTACTTCTTCACACTTTGCTTGTAGCCATTTTTCTTTTGCTACTTTGCATTTCCTATTTATTTGATTTCTAAATTGCCTGCTTCATCCTCACCATTTTTGTACCTTCTCCTCTGATCCATCAGCTCCAAAATGTCTTCTGTGATCCAAGGTTTTCGGGCAGCTTGTTTCCTAAAGCCTAATGTTTCTTTACCAGCTTTCATTATTTCGGTCTTTAATGCATTCTATTCGTCCTCAGTTGAGCTCCTTTCACAATTACTTCTTAGACCTAAGTCTACCATTTCTGCAAATTTTTCTCTTGTGCTAGATCAGTGGTCGTCAAACTTTTCTGCTCAAGGGCCAAAACTAACAGTATGATGTGGCACCTCGGGCCACAGATTTACAAGTATCTTTATTAATTGGCAACGCATGTAAATGGTGTGTTTTGAACCTCCAGTAGACTAGCTATAGTAAAGAAGCGAGAGGTTTACCACTGACTTTCTAGCACTAATCGTTAAAGTCGAGACCATTCGGAACACTTTGTGTAGAATGTTCTGTTTCAGATTGCTGCCACCCTCAGCGACCCCTAAATAGTAACACTGTAATTGCCCAACGAAATATTGCTGCGTTGCCTTGGTGAGCAGATGGTTAATAACGATAACTGTACTTACATTTAAATGTATTATGTAACATGAGACACAATCACAACTGTTTACTACATGTTTTGAAAGTCATATTTCTTCAACTCAGTGGACTAAACTACAACAGCCTTAATTTCTTTCATACTAGCTGGCATTGACTAGATATGTATTTATTTCAATCTAATGTTATTTTGTCTCTTCCTCCCCTCACTCTCTGTCGCCCATGTCGTCCTTCCCCTCACTCACCATCTCTTCATCCCTTTCTCTGTCCATTTCGCACTTCCCCCTGTATGTGTCCATCTCCTCCTTCCCCTTCTCCAACCACATTATAACCCCCCTCCTCCCCAATCCCAATAAGACGTTGCCTTTGCTTACCCCACAGTATTTCTTCACAGGTGTGGAGGATAAACACACACCAAAACACACACACACACACACATTTTTTTAATAGCTAATGACTAATGATTCCTTTTTCCAAATATTTACCACATATGAAGCTGACCGCCTCTATAAGCGCATTCATGAATCCAAGGCACTTTCATTTAAGATTTATACAACAGCAGATAATTTGTACGAGGCACACACGCCCATGAGTTGTCAGCACTGAGAAACAAACAACAAAACATTTCCATTATTACGTCCCCACACACAGCAACGACAAATCTATCTGCCCCTGTACCGAGTGGCACCTGTAAAGGCGACTGACCAACTTTACGCGCTCCTACTTATAATTCTTCCATTATATTTTTCATTTGACGAAGGAGACAGGTAAAGCCGACAGCTGCAAACCATTTATTCTTTATCGGATTAGGATATACATCATTTATCATTCTTCAGAAGCTGTGAACGTTAGCACCTGTTAAAATGAAATAGTACTTTCGAAAACAGACCATTTGCAACTGTTGGATGTATGTGACTCCTTCGCCAAATAACACTGCAGTGCAGTTGCTGACAACAATAAGCCATGTTTATGACACTGAAATTCTGCAACACAGGGAATAATATTTTTAAATCCCCATCTGCCAGTTTGACAACTATTAGATTTTGAGGGACGTATTTGTGGGAGGCTATAGTTGTCATGTTGACAACAATTACATTTTTAGTCAGTCTTCACAGAGTCAAGTGTTGAGACCGACTGGAATATTCATTGTAGCACGAGTCATTGATGACATGCGCCATTCAGATTTTCACAAAATAGCTGTCACCATTTTACAAGCGTTTAAAATAACATAAAATGCTGCTGATCAATTTTCAATAAACTGAAAAAAAAGCATACAGTGCACCTGACTAATTGATTCCAGTCTAATTATCCCTGTGAAAATTCACATGACTTGCGTAATGTTACAATATTCATGTAGCTAAGCAGGAGCATAAGAAGGGTGAAGGCAAGGAAGAGAATCATTAGTAATTTTGTCACTACCAAAAACAAGTCTGGGATCAGTGTGTTTTGTTCCTTAAATTGATTTTAAAGTACTTTCACGCAAGATGAACTAGACGTATTTTAAAAATATTATACTATATTATTCAAATGGCCAAAAAACTTTATTATAATTTTGTTAATCTCAAACTTTCAAAAGAATATATAAATAAATAACTAATTTAAAAAATAAGTAAACGACAGGTACACTGCACATGCAAAGGGCTATATAAGAAAGCTACAGGTCTGTTCTTGAATGTGGTTTTTTATTCATTAAAATTGCAAAACAAAGTACAAATATAAAATTTTTCATTAATGTGATTTGTGATGTTGAACGTTTTTGGCTATCTCATCTATATCTGCGTCGTTTGGGCTGCATGCAATCCTCATTGCTTCTTCTAAATGACTGGACAACCGATTACGATATTTATTTTTCAAGTACTTCATTTTTGAAAATGAAGCTTCACAAAGGTAAGTTGAAGGAAATAGTGTTAAAATGAACTGTGCACAGTCTCGTAAATTTTTATAATTGTTAGGCACACATTTCCAAAATTGAATGTACTGTTGGGTTTCACGATGTTCTATAAACAGAGCTTTAAGCTGTGTGTCATGTTGAAGTTCGATTATTTCATTTAGCAAGTTAGTTTTAGGAAATCCAAATTGGCAGAATAATTTGAGATCATCATGTTCAACATGCCAAGGGTTCTCTACGAGAATGAAACAGCTTCGAATATTTCTAACATCTGCAAATCTGTTTTGTATACCTTCCAAATAGGCTTCCAAATGTTCTTTCATGTCTTGGTAAATAGTTTCGGCGATAGCTAAGTCTGATCTGAGCATAGCAACAGTTGGAAAATTAGACAGATCTTTTTCTCCGAGTTCATTTATATATAATTGCAGTTTGGCTTCAAATGCTAATATTTTGTTAGTCATTTGCCCAATTATCTTGTTTGGTCCTTGTAATTCCAAGTTAAGTGTGTTGAATTTTTGTGTAATATCGTTCAAGAAAGCTGTAAGTATCCACCATTCATCATCATCAAGTTCAGGATAATTTTTGCCACTTTGCTGTAAGAATAAAAAAATTTCTGATTTCAAATTGACAAATCGTTTCAGCACTTTTCCTTTGCTTAACCATCTGACAGCAGTATGTAGGATAACATCACTGTAACAAGCCTGCAATTCCTCCAGTAGTTCTTTAAATTTCCGGTGATTAAGTTCACGGGCACGAATGAAATTTATAACGCTTATAACCGTTTTCATAACATTCTTCAATTTGGTATTTGAAATTTGACATGCCAGACTTTCTTGATGCAGTAAGCAGTGAATGGAGAGTAAATGTGGCAAATTCCATTCCTTGTTAATCAGTGCTACCAAACCATTGTTGACGCCCATCATTGATGGACAGCCATCTGTACATACTGAAATTAATTTGCTCATAGGTAAGTCATTTTTTTCTACAAACTCTTTAATTGCATCCTGTAATAGTCATCTATCTTTACTAATTAAAATTCTTACTAATATTAATTTTTTTTATTGTTCGAGATCCAGAAATGAAAGATTTCTAACTAGATAACACACTGCATTTAATCTACATATTAGTCTACAAGATGTTACGTCAAACAAACAAATAAATGATTATACACATATAGTTATCTCAAGATCACTTCCAGAAATTATTTTCGCTTAATATAAAATTACAAATTTATCACTCATACTGCGGTATAAAATCATTCTCCCCTCTATATACATATGAAATTAAATATGATTAAGCCGGCTAACTATTACGCAACCCCAAAGCACTGATTTGCATTATTAAATTATCTTTTAGGGCGTGTTACGGTTTCCCTATTCGTCATTGTTCGTGATAATTCAGTTGTGATTTACCGTCTCTTGTAGAATACAGGAAGCGGCCACAGCTCACTTCGTGTCTCCTCGCCAAAACAGGTGGGCTAATTGATACAGTAAGTATCACTATTAACCACAGGTAGAAACCAAGCTTAACCAATCAGCCGCTCGTTAGCTTGGTTCATGCTGCATAAAACTTTTAACACTCCTACTGGGCAGTCAGTAGAAACTGCGTGTAACACGTTTAGTGCTCCAGAACAGAATGAATGTTTCCTGAGCAGGTCTCGGCAAATTCCTGCGCGCAGGTAGAGAGCGACCCTTCTCCCGCCTCTAAAGGATGCCGCTAAGCCGCAAACAACAGAATTTGGCTAACCTGCCCGTTCGACCCTTTGGGAAAATCTTCAGCACACTTCCTCCCAAGCCCCGCTAATAATCGATACATTCATAAAAAAAATACTAAAAATCTAATCTGGACCATTACATTAACTTCCCCCTTAAAACAAATCAAAATACTTCGCAAAAGATTTTGATTTTTTCTTACAATTTTAGCTCCCCTATGAATCACATCCAAATTTTATGCAAAATATTTTAAAAATCTTATACCTAAAATTACAATTTATATTATGTCTTATAATAATACAGCTTTTACAAATTGTACGTCATTACTATGACATTACTTAAAATTATGTTGTTATTTACATTTTCACAATTTCTTATAATTGTCTCTATTTAAAAATTTTCACAAATACGTTGAAATTGTCATTGTTTTCACTTCCCATAATGTTCAGATGAGCAATGGTACCAATGAATATTAGTGTTATCACTTGACCGTAACCGCTGTTTTTGTCCTGAGACATTTTGTTTTCACTTTGTCTGTTCACTGAATTATTTGACTGTACACTCGTTTATTGTTAATGCCAGTGCTTCACTTAAACTTAAATTATATACTAGATACATATTTAAAATTCAGATTATGTTAAAATCTTTCATTTCTAGACATTCAACTATTTCTAATATGAGTTAAATTAATCTATATTCGCAGGCAACACACCTCAAAATATACAAAATCTCCCTTCCCGTGCCACATGTCAGAGATCACTTCGGACATGCTACATTCGTTCGAAACATGCATACATATTACATTTAGAAGTACGCGGCAACGTAGTTTTTAGAGACTTGATTTTTTTTTTTTTTTTAAATCTAATAATCTCATAACTTTATCCACTCTCCTTTAATCTACGTGATTATTTTGACTTGGTGCTTTAAATCTCATTTATATAAACTTAATATCTATCTTATAAATTTAAATAACCTCACTATGGTATTTCTTTGAATTCCGCGTGTTATGCACGCCTATGTTCCGATTACCATCTTTTAATAAGTACGCATTTGGGGCAATTATTCTCTCTACTCGGAATGGACCACAAAATATGTGAAAGAACTTCGATATTTGTTTCTTCTCAGAATCTGATGGTTTCTGATTCTTTAATAATACCAAATCCCCTACTTCAAATGACTGGGTTTTATTTTTGTTCGCTCTCTCTTCCTGACGTCTTGCCTTTTCCAGGAGGTGTTCGCTTGCCTTTCTCATTCTTTCTTCTAAGTCATTAGTTATACCAGAATCAGGTTGATTTATGATATGTGCCGCTAGTGGCGCGATCTCTTGAGCGAAATGTAAATCAATGGGTCGGCATCCAGTTGAACAGTGGAAAGTGGTATTAAAATATGTTTCGATGCGTTCTAAATGTTTTACCCATCCGGAATGCTTCTCTCCAACCAGAAGACGAAAATACACTGATAATTGTCTCATGTACCTTTCAGCTAAGTTTGTTTGTGGGCACCTTATGGAGCTTTTTATGACTTCAATTCCTGCATTTTCCATTCCAGTTTGCCACTTCCTACTTGTAAATACGGATCCATTATCTGAAAGTATTCGGGTCGGCTTCCCGTAAATTGGCACGTATTTTTCAGTTATTATGCGCACTGTCTGCGCTGAATTTAGTCTGGAAACTGCGTATAATTTTACAAGTTTTGAAAAAGCATCCACGACCAAAAATATGTGTTGACGGCCAAATTGTCCTTTTGGAATTGGTCCATAATGGTCAACACATAATAGTTGGTTTGGGCGATCTGTAATAATGGGATTACATTCCCCTATGCTCCGTGTGTTCGGATGTTTTATTTTCTGACAGATGTCACAAGTACGGGTAACCTGTCCAATTTTCCAGTCTTAGGGCCACACAATACCATTCCCTTTTCATCATTATGGAAGTTTTTTCCTTTCCTTGATGGCCATGTTGCCCATGGTATAATTTAATTACATAATGTGCCAGAGCGTCCGGCAACCATATTTTCCATCCACAAATTGCGTTTAACCTCCGAAAACATACATCATCATGCATTATGCACAGCATGGCAACAGTTCTAACTCGAGGACTTTCTCCACCTGTTCCATGGCATAGAAATTGCCTTACTGCTCTGATATCTGGCTGCCGTTGTTGCTCTAATATTATTCTTTCTTTTAGATCATCAGGGTTGGTCCCATCGTAAAACGTCATGACGGCCATGATTACTTCATTTGCTTTTCGTGATCGTTCTTGTGTTAGTGTGCGATCGACCGGATTCCTGCTCACCCAGTCTGCGACAGTATTATCTTTTCCTTTGCAGTACTCAATCTCTAGATCAAAAGATTGCAAAAATAATGCCCACCGGGTTATCCTTCCACTACAAAATTTAGCTTTCTTCAAAAAACTTAATGCCTTATGGTCTGTCCTGACAAAAGTCTTTCTTCCTGAAATATATCCCTGGAACTTTACCACCGCGAAATGGATAGCCGCCATTTCTAACTCTGTTGTATAATACGATCGTTCAGCCGCCTTAAGCGACCGACTGGCAGTATCAACTATCCTCATATTTCCATCTTTATCTTTCTGCTGAAGAATTGCACCCAAACCGTCCAAACTCGCGTCACAATTAATATAAAATGGAGTTTCAAAATTTGGATGAGCTAAACACACGTGTTTTGCAAATGCTCCCTTTATTCCTAAAAATGCCTCTTCTTGCGGCCCTAACCACTCCCATTTCTTTCCTTTCTTCAGGAGTTGGTATAGTGGCCCCAGTATAATGGAAAAATTTGGAATGCATCTCCGATAATATGTGCACACGCCTAGAAAACTTCTTAATTGCTTAATCGTTTTTGGCTTATTACACTCCAATATTTCCCCAATCTTATTCTTGTTGGGAGCCACTCCTTTTGTGGATATGGTATAACCGAGATAGTTTACCTCCTGAGCACATAGAGTCACTTTATCTGGGCGCAACGTTACTCCATGTTCTTTTAGAGTAGTGAGCAAATGTTGTAAGTTTTGAAGGTGTTCCCCAAAAGTTTCCGACCCTACTAATAAATCATCCACGTACATACTGCAAAATGTCTTTATATCCGGGCCAATAATCTCATTCATTGCCCGGATGAATCCACAGGAAGAATTTTTAAGGCCAAAAGGAATTCGGGAAAAGGTGTATTGTCTACCCTCAAACAAAAAAGCAGTATATTTTCGACATGACTCATCCAACTCCAGTTGATTAAAACCTGCTGTCAAATCGAATGAGGTCAACCAGCTTTTTCCTCGGAATCTGGACATTATGTCATAGATAGGTTCAGGTCGTTCTCCATCCCCTTCCATTCGTGAATTAAGAAGTCTGGCATCCAGACATATCCTAACTGTGCCATCCCCTTTTTCTACAACCGTTATTGCATTTACATGGGGTGAAGCCGCAACAGAAATTATCCCTTCGGCTAACATTGTGTTTATTGCTTCTCTTGCCGCCTCTCGATGTTTCTGCGGCACAGGGTACAAATGCCCTTTTATGGGTGGGCCACTGCTGATATCAAATTTATAAACCAGGTCCTTAATTTTTCCGGGGTAGTATGAGAATACAGAAAGGTTTTTCTCTAACAGGTCTTTCAATTCGCTTTTCTGTTCATTGGACAAATGGCTACAGGTGCCGACCGCTTTCTCTAGTGCGTGCCGGACCTTTTCTTCTTCATCTGCACGGGCGTACAAAGTTGCCATAATTCCACTAAACTGTTCGCCCGAAATTCGCGATATTTCTTCGTTTTCATATAGACTCATATCCTCACTTCTTAATCCCACACCTTCTGCCGTTCTCGACCACATTATAGTTTTTGATATTAAGTTTCTTATAGAGTTGTCTTCCCAACTAAGGATCACTTTGTTTTTCTGTAAAGTGTCACACCCTAAAATGACATCAAATGCCAAACCCCTTACCACCAAAGCAATAATCTCCACTGCTTGATCTTCGATCACAAGATCTAATATCACCTGTTCGGTAACGTGTTTTTTGTTTTGATCCAAAAGCTGGCGTTAAAACCAGTCTTTCTATAGGAATAATTTCTATCATCCTCCCCGTCCCTTGCATACGGCGTAATAAATCTTCGGAAATCGCCGTTAAAGTTGAGCCAGAATCCAGTAATGCATTACATGGTATATTTAAAACTATGGCTGAAATATGTGGGCACTTTGCTTGAATGGGTCCTGTTATCATTTGGTCATTTCTTGATTCTTCCTTATCGAATTCCGGTCCTCCCGATATCCAGTATTCCAAATTTTTATCTACTACTCGCCGTTTGGGTTTCAAAGTATCCTCCTGATAAGGCGACAGTCATGCCTTTTGTGGTACCAATGGCATTTCATCTACGGTATCATTGTCCTTACAACATTTCTTTGCTTGAGGGACCTCGTGGGGTTCGTTACTCTCTCTGTTTACTATAACTGCATTTATTCCCTGACGATCGTATTCCTGATTTCCCCCCGCCTGTTTTCTAGGTTGGAAATTTTCATTCCTTGGTTGGAAGAAATGTTTCCTTACTTGTCCATTATTCCAGCTTCCTTGCCCTTGATTTCTTGCCTGTTGATTGTTACTACGACCATTCCCTTGCTGGTTTCGAAAATTTTGATTCTTCGGATGATTCTTCTGCGGAGAATCTTTGCCTTTTTCAGTAGTGTCCACACTAGGCTTGTATGCTGAATCAATATTTTTTAAAGTATTTAGGAATTGGTCCATACTATGCAGAAACACTGGATTCAATTGACATCTTATGTGTGGGGAGAAATGAGAAGTCAACGCAAATATCAATTCTGCATCTTTAGGCGGATTGTCTAGTTCTCTTGACAGTATAGTTAATCTAGAAGCGTATCTATACATTGAATCTTCACCTTTTGGATTGAAGCGGCCTTTGTAAATTCTTAGCATCAATTCTCCTTGTGCATTTAAATCCCAGTAAGTGGCCAAAAATTTCTCTTTAAACTCATTGTAGGAAACATCCGATAAATTAGATACACGAAGCCAGGATTTCTCATCATTATCTAGCGCCTGCATGATCAACATCATCTTTAAAGATTCAGGAATATTTTTAATTCGAAAATAATTCTCGATTTCTCTTAGGAATTCCTTCGGATTAATTTTTCTTTTAATCCCGAACTTTGGAAGATTAAGTTCCACAGAACTGTACACATTGCTCCGATTTTGTGAGGTAAATTCAGCTGGCATCTGATTCATGACGTCTTGTCGTATATTGACCAGTTCGTCTTCTACTTTGCTAAATTTTCCCGCGATGGAACTCTTAAATTCGTCATGAGATTTTATCAGATTTTCACGTTCTCCGCGAGCTATTTCAAAAGTGTCTGCAACATTCTGTAAGCCCGTTTCAATCTGCTGGCACCGATCCGCAATTGCAGTTTCTGCCAGTTCCCTTCTTTTTTCTTTCATTTTGATCTCCTCGCGGATTTGATTTAACTGCCCACTGGTTCTGTCTATGTCTTTGGCTGCCTTCTCTTTAAATTCATCAAACCCATCGCATCTGGACTTTAAATCAGCTGTTTTATTGTTCAAAATTTTGACGTCACCCTGTATAGCATTTTGAAACTCGTCAAATTTGACATTTATTTCTTCCCGCACACATTTTAATTCATTTTGGACTGATTTGTGAACATTTTCAATTTTCTCTTCCAATGATTTTTGAAATGATTCCTGCCCCCTTTTCATTTCTTCATGCCCCCTTTTCATTTCTTCATGCCCCTTTTTCATTTCTTCATGCCCCCTTTTCATTTCTTCATTCCCATTTTTTGATCATTTCCATCAATTGTGATAGCAATTGTTGTGGAAATAAACATTGCATTCTTTCGTCAACGGTTTCGCTTAATTCCGGCCCGCTAATGACAGAGTTATCTACCTGATCGTTTTCCGGTGGCGAAATTTTCTCAGAATCTTCTACCCTGGAGAGTAAATTTTCATTAGAACTTCCGGCTGCTAAACCCTCTAACTTTTCCATTTTATTTGTCTTAACCTTACCAGATCGAAGAAACATAAAACTTTCCAAAATTATGCTATTCTTCTCCCAAGTGAAGAAGAAAGTTTACCTTTTAAAACACTATACCTTACGCATGGCAAAAACCTCCAGATAACACAGAATCATTAAATTTTAAACATTATCCCAGTTACATCAAATTAATTCTCATATCCAACCATTCAAACATCAGCTCGACATCAAAAATAACAAATTTCAAATCACTTACAACCATCAACGCCGTTAAATCTTGCTGCAGATTTGGAAATCTGTGACTGAAAATAAATCATGTTAATATACATTTATATGCATCACTCAAACTATGATCTCTGAGATGCCACAGAAAAGAAAACCCCGCAATACCGAATTGAGTTGTCCACCTGAACAATTTTGATTTTATGCATTAATTAAGTAATTAGCAACAATTAATAGCCCGTAGTTGGTGCGCCAATTGTAATAGTCATCTATCTTTACTAATTAAAATTCTTACTAATATTAATTTTTTTTATTGTTCGGGATCCAGAAATGAAAGATTTCTAACTAGATAACACACTGCATTTAATCTACATATTAGTCTACAAGATGTTACGTCAAACAAACAAATAAATGATTATACACATATAGTTATCTCAAGATCACTTCCAGAAATTATTTTCGCTTAATATAAAATTACAAATTTATCACTCATACTGCGGTATAAAATCATTCTCCCCTCTATATACATATGAAATTAAATATGATTAAGCCGGCTAACTATTACGCAACCCCAAAGCACTGATTTGCATTATTAAATTATCTTTCAGGGCGTGTTACGGTTTCCCTATTCGTCATTGTTCGTGATAATTCAGTTGTGATTTACCGTCTCTTGTAGAATACAGGAAGCGGCCACAGCTCACTTCGTGTCTCCTCGCCAAAACAGGTGGGCTAATTGATACAGTAAGTATCACTATTAACCACAGGTAGAAACCAAGCTTAACCAATCAGCCGCTCGTTAGCTTGGTTCATGCTGCATAAAAGCAACAGAAAACTTTTAACACTCCTACTGGGCAGTCAGTAGAAACTGCGTGTAACACGTTTAGTGCTCCAGAACAGAATGAATGTTTCCTGAGCAGGTCTCGGCAAATTCCTGCGCGCAGGTAGAGAGCGACCCTTCTCCCGCCACTAAAGGATGCCGCTAAGCCGCAAACAACAGAATTTGGCTAACCTGCCCGTTCGACCCTTTGGGAAAATCTTCAGCACACTTCCTCCCAAGCCCCGCTAATAATCGATACATTCATAAAAAAAATACTAAAAATCTAATCTGGACCATTACAATCCATAAAATCAGAACCTTTTGTGTGACCTTTCATGGTTATAATTGCTAAAAAAATCTTCCTCTATTACCCCATCATATGTGCAGTAACGCACAAATAATGAAAACTGAGCCATTGAAACTAAATCTGTACTGGAATCACATGCAAGACTGAAGTATTTGCATAGTTTTACTTTATTAATTACTTCCTCAAACATATATTTTGAAATATCTTCTATTCGGCGTCGACAGGTACATTCTGAAAGTGTGAGCTTATTTATTTCAGCTAATATTTGCTTACTGTTAGAGAAATTTTGAAACAAAGTGTCAGAAACAGTCATCATACATTTCTTCACTAATTCAGCATCAGTGAAAGGTTTCATATTTTTTGCTAGAATATTACATACTTGGTATGATGCTTTTGTGACAGCCTCACTTTGCCCAACTGCTGCTAACATAACGTTTTGTTGACGACGAATGGTAGATTTTAGATGAGCATTTTTTTCCTTTCTTTCATTTGAATTCAAAGGAAAAGCTACTGTAAATGAACTGTGCTTACTTGTGTAGTGGCGAAATAAATTGTATCTCTTCAGTCCCACGATGGTATCCCGGCATATTAAGCAAGTAGCAGTACCTTCGTTGTGCCCACTTATAAAAAAAACTCTTCTTCCCATATTTCTTGGAAACTTCTTTTCTCTTCACTTATTTTCCTCTTAGTCACTGTTTTTGAGGGTACACCAGACATTATTTATTCCACTACTAATGATAGAACGAAATATGAGCACAAATACACTCAAGACCCGACGAACGCTCAGGAGCACCGAAACTTACTGCAAGATTGACACGACAAAGTTAACACTGAGGCAGCTGCGGGACAAACCCACCGACAAACGAGCGGCCGTAGGGGCGCGGCGCGTTTGATGCACGGCTTACATTGTTGGCTAGCAGTGCGCTCACGCCTCTGAGCGCTGCGGAACGCCGCAAGTGGCCCCGACTTTAATCACAATTCTACGCAGTTTCCGCAAACAAAACACGGCTACGCCAGACAAGTAGATAACAAATGCTGCCCGTGCGAAGCCGAGGAGGGCCGCGGGCCGCACGAAAACTTCATTCGGGCCGCATGCGGCCCGCGGGCCGCAGTTTGACGACCAATGTGCTAGATTAGTTTCAGTTTATTCACTTCCAGTCTGTTCTGCTTATACTGCTTCCTTATTCGCTTAAATTTCAGCCTGCACTTCATTATTATCAAATTATGGACAGAGTCTATGTCTGCTCCTGGGTATGCTTTACAGTCTAGTACTTGATTCCTGAATCTCTGTTTGACCATGATATAATCTAGCTGATAACTGCCTGTATCCCCAGGACGTTTCCAGGTGTATATTCTTCGTGCATGGTTCTTAAACAGTGTGTTTGCCACTACTAGCTTATATCTTTCACAAAATTCTGGCAATCTGCTTCCTCGCTCATTTCTTTCTCCTAGACCAAAACTTCCTACACTATTCCCCTCTTTTCCTTCTCCCACTATTGCATTCCAATCACCCATGACTATTAGATTTTCCTCTCCCTTCACAAATTGGATTAATTCTTCAATTTCAGTGTATATTTTTTCTATTTCTTCGTCATCTTCCTGTGACGTTGGCATATACAATTGTACTAATGTTGTTGGGACGGGCTTTGTTTCTAACCTCATCAAAATAATTCTGTCACTAAACTGTTCATAACAACTCACCCGTTTCCCTAATTTCTTGTTCATTACAAATCCTACACCAGTGACTCCATTGACAGCTTGTGTGCTAATTATCCTGTGTTCCCCAGACCAGAAATCCTGTGCGTCCTTCCATTTAATCTCACTAATCCCAGCAACATCTAACTTAAGTTGATCCATCTCCCTTTTTAAGTTTTCTAACCTGCCTGCCCTATTCAGACTTCTAACATTCCACGCTCCGACTCGTAGAATGTTTCTATCCATTCTGATGACTCCTCCTGAGCAGTCCCCACCCGGAGATCCGATTGGGGGACTATTTTACTTCCGGAATATTTTACCCAGGAAGAAGCCATCATGATATATGTAATTTGAGATGATTACATGTCCTCGGGATACCCTTTGGGTCTTTAATGCAGTGGTATCCCGTTTCCTTCTGCATCCCCATGCCGTTGATCATTTCTGATTCATCCGCCTTTAGGGGCCGTTTCCAACCCCAAGGGCAAGAGGGTGCCCTGAACCGCTCCCCGCTCTTCCGCCCTCCTTTCGGAGGCCGTTGGCAAGCAGTGGGTGACTCCATATACCGGGAATCTTTCAGTCGCCGGAGCCTCGTCCGTGCAAACAGGGTGCACCACGTGAAGGAGAGGTTGACATTTGGTTGGAAAAGACTAGTATAGTCTCTCCCAATGTGGCTTTGTATAACGAAAATAAGTAAAAATTAAGGGGATTTAAAGGGGGAGAGGGGTTGCGAATTTGTAAACCAAATGAATACAGTAGTTTTCTCTTTGTTTTACTGTATACGTGCGTTAAGTTCCATCAATATCCGATGAAAGCTGTAGTTATCTATAAAGTACATTGGCAGCGGCGGCAGGCCCGAGGCGGCAAATTTTTGCGAGGCCTTTGCGGTTTGTGCAAAGTATGTGAGTCGAAAGTAAGTATTTCTGATGATCGACGAAAAATGCAAAAGTCTCTGGAGTTTTAAAATATTGTATTAGAAGAGTTATTAAAAGTTAACAAACATAAAGCTGTCAAATTATTAAGGATAAACTGAAGTACATAAATGCCTTGAAAGACATACGCACGGATTTAAAAATGTTGTTTGCAGCTTTTCCTAAATCTAAAATATTTAATTAAAGCACAAAACTCTGACGAATGAGCTATATCATTTTCAATTTAACGAATAGAAAGAGCTGAAAATCGATAATGTCGAATTCCTCAAATATGTTTTAATAATTTTTAACCATGAAAAACTGCTTTATGCGGACGTAACCGTCATAAGTGTGGTGGAAATAGTACACAGACTTACTTCGATAGTGAGGTATACTTCACTTAATGTTTTTTCTATTAAATATCTCATCACCGAAATAACGCTGTCGTTTTCTTCTTATACACGGATAAACATATTCAGTTCTTCATACAATTCTTGCACATCAATGTCAGATGTTTCGCCTGTTGTTAGAGGTACTTGCAAGTCATATAATTGCTTCAAAAGTTCCGTAGTAAGAGGAGAAGGATGGACCAAGGAAGAAACCGGGAAAACCCGTGACGTCACGAAGTGGTGGGGGGGACCTCTCTCCCCTCCCCTCCGGCGGGCTTTTGAATCAGCCAATCAGCGTTCAGGTGGTGGGGGGGACCTCCCTTGGCGGGCGTTCAAACCTCAATTTAGTTCTTTGACCGGCCGCCCAGATGGCAGCAGCAGTCGGGCTTGCGCTGGACCGTTAGTTCACCGATCCGCTGGTAGATGGCAGCCCCCGTTAGTTCTTTGACTGATTGGTAGATGGCGTGGCATGCATCATTTTGGTCTCCGACAAATATTTGTCACTGCTCTGGCCTGCTCTCCATTAGCCGTTGCGAAATGTTTCAACACACATACAGAAAGTTATCTATGTTTGCTTAACCATTAAGCGTTGCGAAATGTGTGCCGCGCGGGCTGCCGTGCCGTTAAGCAAGCTGTTTGCGCGCGCCATGATTGAGACACCCCACCGGTATAAATAGCTACCGCCACATGGGCCAGGCCTCATTGCCGTTCAGTTGCTCGTTGCGCTTAGATCGTCGCTACACCATGGAACATTCTCAGTCTGCTTCAGGTAATGTTAAGTGTCTTTAAATAATAAATTATCATATGTGTGAATACTAGTGATACTAAATATTATCTATTTTTTTTTTCCAGAACTGCCGGTGCTCTCTGCCGCAGATGTTAATAATTTCTTCACAAACTGTAAGTGAATTTCTTATTTTTTTTTTATTAGTTGTATTAATTTAAGCTATTCAAACTAATTTTTTTTCTTCTCTGTTTCAGATCTACCGGCGATATCGTCACTATTTAGTGAAGAAGAATTAGCGAGTGGTAAGTTTCTTGAATGAAATTAATATATTTTTTGCAGTATATATTCCCATGTTTCATACTATAATTTATTTTCTATTGTAGAACCACGAGTTGTCTCAACTCCGGAGCTCGTGGTGCGTTACACTATTGCTGGAGGTATGTATTTGACTGTAATTAATTTTTTTATTTCTCGTGCGTGTGATTGATACTACAATTTATATATTTTTTTTTTCTGTTATAGAGCCTGTTAGTGAGCCAGCTAGCGCAGTGATCGCCACTTCATGCTTGAATGAGAATGATTTTGCAAGGGGTAAGTACTATATATTTCTTGCTGTAGATAATATTCTTGTTTGATTTTTTTCTGTAACCACTAATTTTTTTTTTCTGTTGTAGAGCTGTTAGTGAGCCAGACAGCACAGTGATCTCCACTTCATGCTTGAATGAGAATGATTTTGCAAGGGGTAAGTAGTACTATATATTTCTTGCTGTGGATAATATTCTTGTTTGATATTTTTTCTGTAACCATCTAAAATTTTAATTTTTTTTTGTTGCAGAGCCTCTGAGTGCTAGTGAGTATCTGGCTGA
>JARYHS010008074.1:85018895-85042533 GCA_031002005.1 Vandiemenella viatica
GGATGTCACGGAGATGGTGCGGCGCTGTACCATCTGTGCCCGACAACTGCCCCGCCCCCCTCAAAAGTTCCTTTCCTGGCCGGCACCGTCCGGACCCTGGGAACGCATTCACCTCGACTTCGCTGGCCCATTCCTAGGCCACCAGTGCTCTTAGTGACGGATGCCTTTTCCCACTTCCCATATGTCGTCCGTTGCTCCACAATCACCACAGAGGTCACCATTTCAGCCCTCACGAAAATCTTTTCCATCGAGGATTACCATACGCCATCATCACAGATAACGGACCGCAATTTCGAAGTCGGGAATTCCTATCCTTCTGTACCGCCAACAATATCCACACCTCCTCACCCCGCCCTTCCACCCCAATCTAACGGGGAGGCGGACGGCTAGTCAGAACATTCAAAACCCAACTGACCAAATACACCACAAGTCACAAACTCGAGAGGCATTGACACTCTTCCTCAGTTCCTATCAAACCACTCCAGTGTGGGCTAAAAGCCCGGCGGAATTGCTGCATGGCCGCCAACCTCGCACTCTCCTCCATCTCCTCTACCCCCTCCCAAAGTACAGGTACCTTCGGGCCCATTCCCGTTTCAACCCCGGGCTCCCTAGTCTGGGCCCGCGGGTTTGGCTCCCAGGCCGGTTGGCTTCCGGGGGTCATCCAGCGGCCCCGGGGCCGCCAACTGTTCGACGTCAGCCTGGATGGCCGGGTAGTACGACGCCATCGAAACCAACTACGTCCCCGCTACCCCACGGCACCGTCCTCTTCCACCACGGCACGGCCATACACTTCTTCCTCTCCTTCCCCGCCCCCCTCAACCACTCCTGCCGTCTAACCGTTGCTCAGGGACAGTTACAGCGCCACCACCGACGCCACAACCTGTCGGTAGCTCCGACACTCTTCAGCCGCAGCCTCTCGACCACCTGCGGGGACCATCTTCAGCGCCCCCCGTACAGCCCCCGGCCATCGACGCCGACGAACCGATGCCGTTAGCTCCACAGGTACCTCCATCACAACCTGCACCACGACGCAGGTCGGCACGCATCGCCAGGAGAACAGCTCCGTACTCCCCCGGAGGTAGCCTTCATAGTCTGCTCCAGGGCGCCGCGGCAGACGACCTCGCAGACGTCGCAGACATCGCTTCCCCCCCCCCCCCGGAGGGAGGTATGTTCAGTCTGCCAGTAAAGGCCCCTGCCAGGCAGACCTCACACACAACGCGCCTGCACGCCGGGAGACATATACGACTCCAAACAGGCGCAGAGGCATCAAAACAAACCAGGAAAATAAATAGAATCATCTAGAGCAGTGGTCGTCAAACTTTTCTGCTCAAGGGCCAAAACTAACAGTATGATGTGGCACCTCGGGCCACAGATGTATCTTTATTATTTGGCAACGCATGTAAATGGTGTGTTTTGAACCTCCAGTAGACTAGCTATAGTAAAGAAGCGAGAGGTTTACCACTGACTTTCTAGCACTAATCGTTAAAGTCGAGACCATTCGGAACACTTTGTGTAGAATGTTCTGTTTCAGATTGCTGCCACCCTCAGCGACCCCTAAATAGTAACACTGTAATTGCCCAACGAAATATTGCTGCGTTGTCTTGGTGAGCAGATGGTTAATAACGACAACTGTACTTACATTTAAATGTATTATGTAACATGAGACACAATCACAACTGTTTACTACATGTTTTGAAAGTCATATTTCTTCAACTCAGTGGACTAAACTACAACAGCCTTAATTTCTTTCATACTAGCTGGCATTGACTAGATATGTATTTATTTCAATCTAATGTTATTTTGTCTCTTCCTCTCCTCACTCTCTGTCGCCCATGTCGTCCTTCCCCTCACTCACCATCTCTTCATCCCTTTCTCTGTCCATTTCGCACTTCCCCCTGTATGTGTCCATCTCCTCCTTCCCCTTCTCCATCCACATTACCACTCCCCTCCCCCCCCAATCCCAATAAGACGTTGCCTTTGCTTACCCCACAATATTTCTTCACAGGTGTGGAGGATAAACACACACACCAAAACACACACACACACATTTTTTTTTTAAGAGCTAATGACTAATGATTCCTTTTTCCAAATATTTACCACATATAAAGCTGACCGCCTCTATAAGCGCATTCATGAATCCAAGGCACTTTCATTTAAGATTTATACAACAGCAGATAATTTGTACGAGGCACACACGCCCATGAGTTGTCAGCACTGAGAAACAAACAACAAAACATTTCCATTATTACCTCCCCTCACACAGCAACGACAAATCTATCTGCCCCTGTACCGAGTGGCACCTGTAAAGGTGACTGAACAACTTTACGCGGTCCTACTTATAATTCTTCCATTATATTTTTCATTTGACGAAGGAGACAGGTAAAGCCGACAGCTGCAAACCATTTATTCTTTATCGGATTAGGATATACATCATTTATCATTCTTCAGAAGCTGTGAACGTTAGCACCTGTTAAAATGAAATAGTACTTTCGAAAACAGACCATTTGCAACTGTTGGATGTATGTGACTCCTTCGCCAAATAACACTGCTGTGCAGTTGCTGACAACAATAAGCCATGTTTATGACACTGAAATCCTGCAACACAGGGAATAATATTTTTAAATCCCCATCCGCCAGTTTGACAACTATTAGATTTTGAGGGACGTATTTGTGGGAGGCGATAGTTGTCATGTTGACAACAATTACATTTTTAGTCAGTCTTCACAAGAGTCAAGTGTTGAGACCGACTGGAATATTCATTGTAGCACGAGTCATTGATGACATGCGCCATTCAGATTTTCACAAAATGGCTGTCACCATTTTACAAGCGTTTAAAATAGCATAAAATGCTGCTGATCAATTTTCAATGAACTGAAAAAAAAAGCATACAGTGCACCTGACTAAATGATTCCAGTCTAATTATCCCTGTGAAATTTCACATGACTTGCGTAATGTTACAATATTCATGTAGCTAAGCAGGAGCATAAGAAGGGTGAATGCAAAGAAGAGAATCATTAGTAATTTTGTCACTACCAAAAACAAGTCTGGTATCAGTGTGTTTTGTTCCTTAAATTGATTTTAAAGTACTTTCACGCAAGATGAACAAGACGTATGTTAAAAATATTATATTACATTACTCAAATGGCCACAAAAACTTTATTATAAATTTGTTAATCTCAAACTTTCAAAAGAATATATAAATAAATAACTAATTTAAAAAATAAGAAAACGACAGATACACTGCACATGCAAAGGGCTATATAAGAAAGCTACAGGTCTGTTCTTGAATGTGGTTTTTCATTCATTAAAATTGCAAAACAAAGTACAAATATAAAATTTTTCATTAATGTGATTTGTGATGTTGAACGTTTTTGGCTATCTCATCTATATCTGCGTCGTTTGGGCTGCATGCAATCCTCATTGCGTCTTCTAAATGACTGGACAACCGATTAGGATATTTATTTTTCAAGTACTTCATTTTTGAAAATGAAGCTTCACAAAGGTAAGTTGAAGGAAATAGTGTTAAAATGAACTGTGCACAGTCTCGTAAATTTTTATAATTGTTAGGCACACATTTCCAAAATTGAGTGTACTGTTGGGTTTCACGATGTTCTATAAACAGAGCTTTAAGCTGTGTGTCATGTTGAAGTTCGATTATTTCATTTAGCAAGTTAGTTTCAGGAAATCCAAATTGGCAGAATAATTTGAGATCATCATGTTCAACATGCCAAGGGTTCTCTACGAGAATGAAACGCTTCGAATATTTCTAACATCTGCAAATCTGTTTTGTATACCTTCCAAATAGGCTTCCAAATGTTCTTTCATGTCTTGGTAAATAGTTTCGGCGATAGCTAAGTCTGATCTGAGCATAGCAACAGTTGGAAAATTAGACAGATCTTTTTCTCCGAGTTCATTTATATATAATTGCAGTTTGGCTTCAAATGCTAATATTTTGTTAGTCATTTTCCCAATTATCTTGTTCGGTCCTTGTAATTCCAAGTTAAGTGTGTTGAATTTTTGTGTAATAAGTATCCACCATTCATCATCATCAAGTTCAGGATAATTTTTGCCACTTTGCTGTAAGAATAAAATAATTTCTGATTTCAAATTGACAAATCGTTCCAGCACTTTTCCTTTGCTTAACCATCTGACAGCAGTATGTAGGATAACATCACTGTAACAAGCCTGCAATTCCTCCAGTAGTTCTTTAAATTTCCGGAGATTAAGTTCACGGGCACGAATCAAATTTATAACGCTTATAACCATTTTCATAACATTCTTCAATTTGGTATTTGAAATTTGACATGCCAAACTTTCTTGATGCAGTAAGCAGTGAATGGAGAGTAAATGTGGCAAATTCCATTCCTTCTTAATCAGTGCTACCAAACCATTGTTGACGCCCATCATTGATGGACAGCCATCTGTACATACTGATATTAATTTGCTCATAGGTAAGTCATTTTTTTCTACAAACTCTTTAATTGCATCCATAAAATCAGAACCTTTTGTGTGACCTTTCATGGTTATAATTGCTAAAAAATCTTCCTCTATTACCCCATCATATGAGCAGTAACGCACAAATAATGAAAACTGAGCCATTGAAGCTAAATCTGTACTGGAATCACATGCAAGACTGAAGTATTTGCATAGTTTTACTTTATTAATTACTTCCTCAAACATATATTTTGAAATATCTTCTATACGGCGTCGACAGGTAGATTCTGAAAGTGTGAGCTTATTTATTTCAGCTAATATTTGCTTACTGTTAGAGAAATTTTGAAACAAAGTGTCAGAAACAGTCATCATACATTTCTTCACTAATTCAGCATCAGTGAAAGGTTTCATATTTTTTGCTAGAATATTACATACTTGGTATGATGCTTTTGTGACAGCCTCACTTTGCCCAA
Source organism: Vandiemenella viatica (assembly GCA_031002005.1). Taxonomy (NCBI): domain Eukaryota; kingdom Metazoa; phylum Arthropoda; class Insecta; order Orthoptera; family Morabidae; genus Vandiemenella; species Vandiemenella viatica. The sequence continues at coordinate 85,023,803 of JARYHS010008074.1, forward strand.
CTGCTGCTAACATAACGTTTTGTTGACGACGAATGGTAGATTTTAGATGAGCAATGTATTCCTTTCTTTCATTTGAATTCAAAGGAAAAGCTACTGTAAATGAACTGTGCTTACTTGTATAGTGGCGAAATAAATTGTATCTCTTCAGTCCCACGATGGTATCCCGGCATATTAAGCAAGTAGCAGTACCTTCGTTGTGCCCACTTATAAAACAAAATTCTTCCCATATTTCTTGGAAACTTCTTTTCTCTTCACTTATTTTCCTCTTAGTCACTGTTTTTGAGGGTACACCAGACATTTATTCCACTACTAATGATAGCACAAAATATGAGCACAAATACACTCAAGACGCGACGAACGCTCAGGAGCACCGAACTTACTGCACGATTGACACGACAAAGCTAACACTGAGGTGGCTGCGGGACAAACCCGCCGACAAACGAGCGGCCCTAGGGGCGCGGCGCGTTTGATGCACGGCTTACATTGTTGGCTAGCAGTGCGCTCACGCCTCTGAGCGCTGCGGAACGCCGCAAGTGGCCCCGACTTTAATCACAATTCTACGCAGTTTCCGCAAACAAAACACGGCTACGCCAGACAAGTAGATAACTAATGCTGCCCGTGCGAAGCCTAGGAGGGCCGCGGGCCGCACGAAAACTCCATTCGGGCCGCATACGGCCCGCGGGCCGCAGTTTGACGACCAATGATCTAGAGGCTAAGTGGGACTTTTTCTTACAGAGGTCGCCGTACTACCACACAACGGTATTCCTGCGCCAGGCCGCCTATATAAGCGTAGCCGGCAGCTCCACCGACAGTTCCGACCTGACCGCTGAACCAGCGTCAACTACGGAAGACCACCGGAAGTTCACGAGAAGTAGAAGCCGTCACTCTACCCCGGATCAGGACCAGGCTACAATTCTCGACGGTCATCTGATAACTGTGCCCACAATTGTTTATGGTTTACCAGTTGTATTTGTGTTCAGAGTAATAAACCTCAAGGAACCGTTAAGTGTAGTTCACTTCACTAAGTAATGATGATTCTGACGTGAAAATATTTTTAAAACAATTACGGAGTGTACGGAGGCAATCACGACCAAATAGGCTACAGTTTCTGTAGAAGTAACTTCAATAACTTGGCTAAAAACAAACATAGTACAACCATCGTATCCTCGTTTTGAACAGGAAAGATGAATTTCTACGTCAGCACCACTTCAACATCCGTGGAAGCAGGATGTCATGATTTGCACGCACCATACTCAGAGAGTAATTATCAGATCCGAGTGAACAAAATTATTTTCTTATGAAGACCTTCGGGGTTACAACTTAATCTGTGCATCATCTCAATATGTCAATAAAACAATCGGTTGCGGATTTGAAAATTTACTGATTTCTTTAAAATGTGGTGACGTTACAGCCAGAATTACAGAAATTGTTCACTAATACGTAGACATCAAAAACACCTAGTCCGAACCCACGCACAGTAGTGCCGCGAATATAGGCAACTCGAGCGCACTTGAACGACTCAGGCCGTATCTGACTGTGAGGAGTCTGGTTCAACAGTGAATGCGCTTTCGTTTTTTATTATCATACAATATTTATTTAATTATTTACTTTAACTGAATTTAAGTTCGTATTGGTAATCCAACCATGCATACAGTTTGTTAATAAAATCATAAATACTTTTATTAAAAGACTGAGATGGGCAGTGAAATAAAATGCAATGCTCCGTATTTTATGGATTATATTTGCATTGAAGGTGTGTCGAGGTATTTCCACAATTGACAACCTTAGCCGGGTCACAAACCGCAGCCTAAAGTAACAGGTATTTCGAGGAACCCTCCTGGACCGATTTATCACAAAGCTGAAAGCTTCCTGTTTACGACGCGGAAGCTAAAATCACTTGGGTCATGGTAGGGAATTTCGTAGGTATATCCGTCTCGACCAATCAAGTGTGGAGTCTTACGGCGTAAACAGTTTTTTTTTAAAACTATCTATCACTATGGATGTGAATACTATTTAATAAATACATTGTTACCAAAACCTAAAGCATTTTTTTTTATCATTATCCTAATACTTAGATTCACAAGTTCCCCGACAGACTGCTCCATGCGGACGATGTCGAAAGGCAACTAACATATTAGACAGCTACAGCAACAAATAGCATACTGCTACGGAATAACAAGCGAAGCGAACAAGGTACTTCGGCGATCCATTACTCCGTCACCACCTTCTGGTGAAGTATTAGACGAGTCGACCGGCTGGGATCTTTATAGCATGCCAGTCAACAATGACATGCAAATGCGCTGATAAAAATACCAGTCAGTCACCCGTCCTGCATTTAAACCAGAATATGGCGACGGAGTAATGGATCGCCGAAGTATTGCGTGGAAACACCGTGCTCACTCGGCTTGTTACCCCTGAGTAGTATTTTAATATTCAACGCCAGGACTGTCTTCATTCTTATCTAAGTGACATAATGTTAGAAAGAACAAGATGATTAACATTAATAACTGTGGATTTAGAAATTATTGTATGTGTGAAGTGGTGGGAAGTCAGACGAGACGAGAGGCAGGCTTATGTTAGCCAGCTGCTTGCGGATTCTGTGGCGGCTTTCTCATCCGACTTGCGGCGCCCAAGTGGCTCGACTCAACATGGCGGCCACCCACATCCATCAGAGTGCCGACCAGACACACCCAACGAGAAATCACTCCACACTGCCAGTTAGAAGAACACATGTAGTATGTCGGCCGTATTTCAGAGATTATAATCCATGTCCGGAACTCTTAGATGCGAAACTTGTATCAACAGAAACAGTTTTTCTGGCACCATACCTCAAATAATCTAAAATATAAAAATACTTGTGAATGGGATGATATAACAGTATTTGTATTGAAACAATGTAAGGAAGTGCTGGTGAAACCACTGGCATATCTTATAAATGAATCCTTTGTGAATAGAATATTTCCAGAATGCTTGAAAATTAGCTTAATTAGACCTGTTTTTTAAAAAGGCAACAAGAGAGAAATTAGTAACTACAGGCCTATTACTGTAACGTCTGTTTTAAGCAAACTATTTGAAAAAATTACCTTAGTAAGAATAAATAGTTTCCTGTCCCAAAATAGCATTATTAATCCACGCCAACATGGTTTTCAGAGAGGACTGTCCACTACAACTGCTTTCACTCATTTTATACATGAAATTCTAAGAAAGCTAGATGAAAAACAAAAAATTGCTGGTTTATTTCTTCACCTTTCAAAAGCCTTTGACTGTGTTGCTAACCACCACTTACTTTGCAAATTATAAAATTATGGAATTAGGGGATTGGCAAATAAATTACTGTCTTCCTACCTCAAAAACAGACAACAGTCCACTGAAATTCATTTTAAAAATGGTGAATCTATAATAAAGATAAAATCTAAAATTCGTATAGTTAGATGTGGAGTTCCTCAGGTATCTGAATTTGGTCCTAAATTATTTGCTCTTTATGTAAATGACATTTCTACAACAAACAACAGTAGAATTATAAAATATTTAGATGACACTACAGTAGTATGTTGGGATTATAATGATTTTTCTTTTGAAGAAACTACTGCTGGTGCCACTAATGAACTAACAAATTATTTTGATAAAAATTAGCTAATTTGCAAAAGAAGTAAAACAAATTTAATATAATTTGAACTTAGAAATCATAATACAGATAATAAGTTTAATCTGATTACAGATGAAGAAAACATTTATGAAATAAATGAGTATAAGTTCCTTGGAATATACGTTCCTGGATAAGTTTCTAAATTGGAAAGCTCATGTGGATTTTGTTTGTAAAAAATTAAGCAAGGGAATCTTTCTAATTAATCAGTTATCTAAGGTTGTGGATAGGAGTGTTTTAAAAATTGTATACTATGGAATAATCTTCCTACATATCCTGTATGGAATTGAAGTTTGGGGATCTTGTTGCCATTTCTACATGACTAGATTGTTCGTGCTGCAGAATAGATATATCAGGATAATATACATGTTGGTTAGGAATATACCCTGTAAAGAAATATTTAGACAAGAAAATATTCTTACTATATTTTCACTATATATATAAGGTTTTGTTAATGATTAGATCCAATCCAAAATTTAATAATACTAATAGTGAAATTCATAAATATGACACTCGAATCAAAACTAATTTACATATGAAAAGATATATAACTCCAAGGCAGCACATAAAAGTGCATTTGAAATGGGAGCAAGACAATATAATAAGCTACCATCACATTTAAAGTAATTAACTGGAAATTAATTTAAAACTGAAGTAAAATATTATCTATGTAATAAGGTTTTATATAATCTTAATGAATTGTTAACTGTATGTAATAGCATTTCTGTATTTAATTATTGTAACTTAATGTTAATTTACTTACTCGAAGTTCCTGGCCTTGCTATGGGATTCATTAATATTGGTAATTTATTTTTTATTTTCCTTGTGTCGTGTGACAAAAAAAAAATTAAAAAAATTAATTAACAATTTTGATGTATTATATATTTCACTGAAACTTACATCGTATTATTTATTTATACATACGTAATAACTACTATTTGATACGGAAAAAGGTTGTTGTTTTATCTAACCAGTTTTTATTAGTTTTACCCGTTTCAGTCAGTAAAAATTGCTTGCCAACGTAGTTTCATATTTGCAGTGCTATTTTCTAGTAAATGTAGAAATTCAGTTATTTCAAATTTCAGCTTTTTGTGTGGGTATCGATGCCATATTAAGCAACTTATACAACCAAATTTAACCGTATTAATAATAAATACAATGAACGAAACATAACACAAAGTCTAATCAATGTTCAGCAAAATACAGTTCCCTGTATATCAATTGCGTGACACAAACTAAATTAAAACTGAACAATTTGTATAGTTAGCGAGCAACAGAAACCGCCCGCTTTCTCGCGAAGTTTCCAGGAAGTACTCAAATATAGCATAGAGTTTTAGTTAGGAAGACCACATCTTTATCTGCAATATGGCCTTCTATATCATCAATAAATGTAAGTTACTATGTTACCAGCTACTTATTAACTACTATCAAACAGCGTTTTTAAATTTGAATTATCTATTGCGCACATTAGAAATCACAAGAAACGCGCAGTAATAGCAGTAAAATAAACTTCACGTTACATTATATTTTCTATTCCTGTTCTCTCTCACGGCATCTTTTAATTCCGGTGTTTTTTTTTTACTGCAGTCTTCTCATATCCACAGTTATAGTCTGTGGAGTAAAATTCATAAACATTGAATGAATAATAAAAGCTACCAAAGTATCGATATGCTTCAGATGAGGTTATCACGCAGCAATTAAAGCTAATGAGAAACCAATAATCTTAATGGTATGGAAACAATCCTGCTGCTACTATTAACGCGAAATACGGAGCGACATACAACTAAAACTTGATTTATTGTATGAACTGAAGATTCATTTGATCATAGGTAGGAAGACCAGTTTCGAAACACAGACTTGCACAAAAATTATAGTCGAGCAAAATTTTTGCCAACGCGTATGTATGTTAATTATGAAAGAACGGTACGTGATTCAGATTCCACGGTAAAATTTCGCTGGAAACAGATTCAGTTTCGGAGAGTAGATCTCGGCCAATAGAGGTGATACGTGTTGGTGGGGGAAGTCTAGCTGGGGAACTGATAAGGTGTGTGGTAGTCAGACACTACCATCTAGAGGTTCTTGGTGTAGGCTAGTGAACGGTTGAAATGTGTTAAGTTATTGGAACGATGTAACGTTCATCGCATATATATATATATATATATATATATATATATGAAAGTCAACAGATGTTAAACCAAATGTTCGCTGCAAGACCTTACAACTTAGGCTGAAACTGTCGGTAGAAGAACAATCGGTATAGCAGTGGGAGCAGAGGCCTGGACGTTTCCAGAACCAGTACAAGTGCAACTCATATTACCGTTGCATGTCTAACACTGCAAAACGGACATTTGTATGGGAATTGGGGATCATTAAATACATATTTGCTTGTTATAGGTTGGGGTAGGATAAACCTTTACGAAGAAAAGGTCTCCCCCGGAAGTTACTGTGTTGTGGAAACTTCATGTTACTTAGTTCACCCGAAAATTTTCTGGGATTAGTGCTGGCAACATCCACTATACTACGGACGAACTTATTGAACCGTCATTTTACAGCACCTATAGTCTTTTTGATTTCAGGATATGGCGTAAGTTAGTAAATGAAATTAACGATTGCATTTAGAAACTAAACAAGTTGACAAAGGTATTTATAATCTAAAGCACTACGCACACGAAGTTTGATTCCTCTAATAAAATTACTTCTGGTTGTTGCAATAATATTGTGATGAACATTAACACTTATCTTACCAAAAGGGTTATTCAGTTTGTAATTAAAACATAGCTAACGCAAAGAGCCCTGCTCATTAATGATATTATCTCATTCATGATAATTTAGATGATTAAAATTATCTGGAAACGTATGCGTGTACATCCAGCAGTTTTGTGTGTATGTTCTTTAAGTCAGTCCTTAGAAAAAGCAATCTGTTGCATATAATTAAATTATAAAAGCTGTATACAAACCAATTTCACGCTCAATAAGTATTATCCAACCATATAGCACTGTGGTTTTACAAGCGAATTGTTAGAATTATTAAACAGTCACTAAACTGCTGCTAAAGTAGCGCACGATGTTTTTAATTTGTTTTAAATTGAACTGCATAATTTTTTGAGATATTAGATATCTGAATTTGTAATATGTTTTATTTTTTTACAGTCGATAACTACCCCAGTTAAATGTATTCGTGTAATTCAAAACGATAAACCGCAATCCAAAATAATTCAAAATGTAATCGTCGTTGAATATCTGATAACATTTACGCAATCTCGATAATTAAAAAAAATATTAATGGTATGTCACATCTACGGCCGTACGTTTTAAATTTCCTGCAGTTAATATAGGAAGTTAATTACATTATTAACGAATTTTTAAATCAAGAATTATTTGCCCTCTGTTTGGATTGGAGAAATGTTACAGACCATTAAAACAAACTTCTACAATATTTAAATTAATTACAAATTGAAGTCCATAGAAAAGTACCAGAACGAGACGTACCGAAATAATAAACACAAAATACAATGTTGTCACAAACAAAAGAAACAATCACACCATGTTGCAATTCAACTTACAATAGTTCCCCTACGGTTAATGTTACTATGTCAACTGTCATTCATAGCCAGTATTCGAACCAAAGTTCACAAAAAGAACTACTAGTACGATTAGCGTTATTAAACAAAGTTATTGTAATTACATTATTCATTAATTGAAGAAGGCCTCTAATAATCACAGAAAATTAATTTTCTGATTGTTTTAATTACTAGAAAATGAAATTTCTTGACAGTGGAATAATTAAAATTCATGTAATGATTTTTAAATTAGGCTACTCTTATACTGTAGGCCAAAAGTTTTCCTTCCTCTCAAAGATACAGAAATAGGTTGTACTAAATTAATGATACGGTGTAAATAGGAAACTAAATAATAAACAGCTATAAAGTTTTAATTACTTAGTGGTTAGCAGTGGGACTGAAAAATACGTAATCATTCGGACATTCGATATGTTACAGTAAACTGCGAAAGCGACACTATGTCGCAGCTATACAGGGCAGTATCATTTATCATTACTATTTATTTATTTATTTATTCTCCCATATATAACTTAGACCAACACGTAGAATCTAATATGTGCCCTTCTTACCATTATTTTTACATGCGTATATATTTATATCTTATGTATTCTTATGTATTCACTTTATAAACAATGAATACAAGATCATTTTATTCAAGTTCCAATGTCTCTACAACTTCTAGTATCACCAAATAAAATGTGTACCATCACCACTACTACATCTACTACCACTGTTTTTTTTAAACTTATGGCTTTACACGTCGTCGACGTCAAGGTCATTAGAGGCGGGATGGGAGTGGGGATAAGAAACATGAAGGAATTCGGCCATGGCATTTTGAAGGATGCATCCCGGCATTCGCATGGAGTGGTTTGGGTAATCTATGGAAAACACAAATCTGGATGTCCGGACGGAGATTTGAACCGGCTTACTCCCGAATGCGTACTACTACTACTGCTATTGTTCCTAATATTACTACTAACATTACTATTACTACTATTACCTCCACCAATTGTCCCAGCCATACTTCGGTTCCACTAAAATCAATTTTTTGTTGTTGATTGCGTACGAAAGGTAGAGTTCCTCGGAACCGGCAGCGAAGTCAGTCGCCCGGGACATCAAGAGTTGACCTCCTGGAATACCAAGACGGCCCCAGCTGTCGCTCAGAAGACGGCCTCTCTGGAACGCACTGAAGTTCTTCCGACGATTAATGTAGCTCACTGTCGTAGGATATCTTCAGACTTCCAGCTTCATTGTTCCCTCTGCAGTTGCTTCATTCTTCCACAAGTTGTAATTGTGCTCTCTTCTTCTGCTCTCTGTGACCTTTGATTTCGCTCGGCAACTTTCCTTTCTATGGAAGCATATCATATATTCTTCTACCTGTGTCTCTGTTGTTTCATTCTTGTTGCCATTCCGCCAATAGGAGCTTCCGAACTTTCATCTCAAATGTTGCTTCGCTGCGTATAATTTCTGCTACCTTTTATTGTTTCTCATTTCTGAACCAGTATATAGCACCCCGTTTCCTTGCTTCAAGGTTCAGTGGGTTAATGAATTTGATGCCACGGTACGGTATGCTATGATCAACCTTACAAGTATTTCTTGACAGACAAGTCTGACTCGCTGTTTTGGTGTTATTTTTCTTAAATGATTTGCCCACACACAGGGGAGTGTTGTATCTCTAATTATCACAGTGTCAGAGAGACTACATTATTGATTTATGGATGCTTGATTATTGATGAAATGAGTTCATACGCCGAACAAGGCGGGATTCTCATAATGAGCCAAATACCGTATTTTTATAGACGAAGTGCACAGATCCGGACAGTTACACTCTGATTGTTTCTACATTACTTCTCAATAGCTACAGAAATAGTAATACGAGAGATGCGTCTTTCATTTCTAGCTGAATGGTTGCAGCTAGTGTAGTTGCTATTGGCTTCCTCTGACCAGCCAACACCGTCCATTTGTGTGTAATGATGGGCCTCATGGTCGAACTTGAAAATCGAATAGCAACAGATTGCCTTCATCATTGAGATGGTGAGTGGGTTCAAATCCTCATCCAGATTTCGTTTTGTAATTGTATCCCTAAATCACTACAAGCGATTGCTAAAAGTTTAAAAAAAAGGGCATCATCCTATCCTATATCCAATGATCTCAATTTCGACGAGGCGTCACATAAAATTCAATAATATATTGCAGACCTTTTCGTAAAAGGAACAAACCTCTACAAGAAAAATGTATTCAGTCCCACCACAAACAAGATTTTTTTTTTTTTAATGGCTTTTGGCATCTTAGGCCATACAGCCAGCCTGATTAGCTTTTCCAGATAATTAGACACACCACAGGACGAACATGATATTCACAGACACAACACTTAAACACCCATGCCCGCGGCCGGACTCAAACCGGCGACCTTCGGCCCGCGGAGCTAGCACTCTAGCCCCACGCTACCGAGGCCGGCCCACAAACAAGATAGAGATGCGAATTTTTCTTCAAGATACCGCATTTGACGAATCCTTTCATCTTCTACGGGTTTACAATATTTTGAAAGACCCTGTGTAATAATGAAGTAATGCAGCTTAAAGTAGTACTGATTTTTAGATTCGCTGCTTCATATTTCAGAAGACCTCCTCCGCACTGACCAGCGTTGAACAAGTTTTCCTCATACGAACGCATTAATCTTATTACCAGCTCTTTCGCCAGACTTTTTGAGCCAATCGAAGATGAATGACAAAATGACGGCCGAAGCCTTCAGAAAGTGGATCAATTTCTGCGACCAATCAGTGCAGGGTGGAAAGCCGTCTCTTGAGATGACATGCAGCTTCCGATTGACTTCCTGACCCACAATGAATTTAACGTAACCCACTATTCCGGTGGCCGGAGAGTGCACTAATAGAAGAGCTATTATGGTAAATGCATTCGTTAGACGACGCACACTGTCGATAAACGAAGTTTCACCAGCGAGATACTGCCCATGTATGAGACCGGTGGGAATATTTTGACAACAGTGTAAGCATTATTGTGTAAATTAAAATTATATTATTTTTAATAAGCTTTCTAGAATTATTTAGAAATATTACATATTATGTATTCCATGGATATAATTTAAGTCCAGCTAAAATAAAAGAAACAAAATAAAGAAAAATATATCTCATAATTCAAATGAATTATGACTTATAATTTCATCTTCATTCAAAAAACGAGGCATAGATTTGTAGGTTCAGGTTATGATCGAAAATAACTAATTGTTAATATCTCAAAAAGAATATTCCGCTCCGTTTTAGTATTATCCATTTAACAGAATATATTTGAAATGAATAAATTCTTCTTCTTCCTATCCAGAGTTGAGCCTTGCGGCCTGTTATAAACTCAACCCATCTTCATTTGCCAAGATTTCGATTTGATAAATTAATAAGCTTGAAGGATTTTTCTTCCATTTGGTCTTCCTACAAGTCTCCTGCTTCTGAAATGGTATTTAAGGTTTGTTCGTTGCATCCAGCTCGTCTTCATCAGAATTCCACGGTATATCCAAGATATTCTATGGTTTTGCATTAATATAGTGGTATTAATAACTACAGTTTATATAAATCCGTTTCTCTAATGGATTTTATCAATAAATGTAGAAACTTGATCTGAAAAATATAATATTTAGTTTTTTCTGTTTAACTATGTATGGTGATATACATGGAACCTTTTAAACATATTTTTATTGGTTTGATGATAAACGCCAATAGTGGTAACACTTTGGCCTCGCATTCTGCAGGACACGGGTTCGAATCTGTGTCCGGCTATTTGTGTTTAGTATCGTTTCTTCACATTACTCGAGGCGAACGCCGGGATGGTGCCTTCAAAAGGCCATGACTGAATCCTTCTCCATTTCTTGCTCCCTGTCCGTTCTCTGTTTTAATGACCTCGACGTCAACGACGCGTAAAGCAGGAAGGAAAAAGTGAAAAGACATGGCAGTAATTGGGGACTGCCAAAAGAAGTGAAAACTTAAAATTATTAATATCATACTTACAGCTACATATATATACTAAATAATGACAAACAATTCCGTGTGGTTGTAATGAGCTAATGATCGGGTGTCTAGTGGCTGCACATTCCACCCCTGTCTTAGCCTCCTTAATCTAACCCGGTAGTCCTACCAGGAATATAAGACCTACAGTTTAACGTGGAATACAAACCACTGAAGCATTTTGGCGTTCTTCAAATTACACAGGAAAATGTGAAGGTCGGGTTAATGGTCTATGAAAAACCCCGCCGAGACAGAGATTCGAACAGGGGACCGTTCACCAGTCAGACACCATAACCACTGAGCTACCAGACCGCAGCAGATATACTATTAACATTAGCATGTCGGTATAGCGAACTCTTAAGATTTTACCCATCCATATATAGCTCAGTGCGCCTAAAGAAGTTTTCACTTAAAAAACTAAAAATCTAACTTAATTCACAACCCAACAGTTCATCGAACGATCCTGAACGAGGTGTACAAAGCTATTATATCAGAGGCAAGTAGACTAATTCCTTTCTTCAGGGGCCTATCACGGAACGTCCCAGCGTAGCTCATATAATCAAATACAACTCCTAAAAACTGTGGGTTTGTATGAACAACGGTGATAGAAATTAAGTTGGGAGGGGGGGGGGGAGGAGAGGGTTTAGGTTTCCGTAAGTCAAACCTCAACGGTGTTTTCTGTCTGTTTTAAACGATATGTATGCAAAATTCCATCTAAATCGTATAATAACGTTTCACCCTCTTCTATTCATCTACAACGCAAACAACACATAATACTTAACGTACACACAGAACAGTCGTCAATGCAGAACAGTAACACACATACACACCATCATTGGAGAAAGCAGGGGGAAACAAGTAAAATTTCCTAAGGAAACGGCCATAGTGGATTAACCACCTCCACGGCAGGCATCAAGTCTTGGTTGTTGGATACAGGATGCAATCATTATTGGCGAGTAAGCGATAGTAAATAGTATTCTACACGTAATACTATAATTCGCAATAAGGATCGGAATATTGCTAAATTTTCATTTAACATATATTTACATGTGGTTCACGTAAGTCTACGAAAATTCCATAATTTAAACCACTCAATTTAAAGATATATAACGAATTGTATGTGTCTGCTTCATAGCTATGAAAGGTTAATTTATTTTTCAAAAGTATTTTAAAACAAAAAGCTTGAATGACTAAATTGTTTCTCATTGCGCCAAAGTTCAAACATGTTCAACTTAGTTCTGTGTCTCATGCACGTTCATCAGCGAACTGAAATATGTGCGAATATAGATAATGACTCCTTTACTATATGTAATGAAACTTGTGTTTTCATGGAGGCGATGCCAATGGTAGTGCTAGAACTAGTTATCAGAGTACATTTACCACGAAACGGCAAGTTCTTATATGAATTCTAAGAGCTAAAGATAAGGAAGCCAGCAAAGAGCAGACACAAAGAAATTGTTTTATGAAGGAAAGTATGAAAGAGATACCTTAAGACGCATAAAGTTTATTACTTGAGCAGCGCTTTTTCCTAATCCAGTGATGGCTTAAAATATACGATCTTTGTTACGAGAAAGGTATGTGCCGTAAATCAAAGATATTGTTGTGACACATGTTCACAGAGTTAGGAATACTGCACACAAGTTAATAGCTAGAGAAGTTTGCTTCACTAAAACAGAAAGCACCAAAAGCAGTCTTTTAATGCAGAAACTTTGAAACTGAATTTAGATTTATTTCTAAGGATTACGGGACAAGACGTTTCGGAGAGCGGCTGGATGGAAAGATATTGCTAATAAACTAGTTCCGAAGTAATTCAGACCGTTGATGAGAGGGACAAAAATTAATGCAGAATTTTTCGGTAAACGACTTCGTCCAAGTTTTTCCTTTTCAAGATAGTGCTCCGTTTTAATTGCTTTCGTCCCTTCAATTTTAACTAACTTAAAGTAGTTCAACATTTCCGTCAACATCGTTACGTTTTTGTACAACTTTCTTCTATTGGGTCCGAATTTTCTATTAGTAGTATGAAATCTATTCAAAACACAAATAGCTGTATACCATTGAGAAATATGCCTGATTGTATTGTAATTTCGGTATAGAAGCCATCTTGATTCGACTGTGTTAACTGAAATTCGGAAATTATCGAACCAAAACTATTCTTTGTATCTCTGGGACACTGAAAGATAAACATTTTGCTAGGAAAGGAGTGGGAACTTTCTCTTAGCTAGTACAAATTTTTAAATATTGTGGTTACCACTCTGCATCAATTAGCCTCCCCATTCAGAACATTTCGATACAACTTTTTCTACTTCCCATTTCCTTGAATTGGCGTTAGTAGTCTCAGTGGACATGTCGGGCTCCATTCCTGGTCTGCCCAGCTAGATTTCCGTTTACCATGATCTTCAGAAGAAGTTCTGTGCATTGCCAGGATGGTTACTGCAAAAGTCAATTTCTTTCACGTTATTTATGCACAGTCCTTTCCCAGATCTAATGACTACGACGTACGAGTAGATCAGATGAAAAGGCCAGACTATTATCTCCAGTTTCCGAAAATAGCATCACTGTTGGGAAATATAGTTACCATGTGAATCTTGAACTTTTCTTAAATTTGCAGTTCCACAATAAAAATGTCACATCCCATACACTTCCTTGCAGTTTATCTCTTAAAAATATCACGGAAATCGTAATTTTGCAAACTGAAATTTCATTTATTAACCGATTCGGAAAAAGCAAAAAATAACCAAAAATAAATTAATCATACAATACAATAAAAAGTCAGTTTGGTCATGATGTCTTTCACGCTGCTCGTTCATGTTCGCCTAGCCGATAAGTCCCGAAGATATATCCGCTCTATTCTCTGTCCATAGTTGTCAGTGTAAAGTATCAGATGATGTTGACTCATATCACGGAATACATCGATTAGTACGTGATAAAAGTATGTAAGAAAAAGGAAAATAACTAAGCGTTATTATTTTTTTATTACACTTCCCTTACAATTTTTTTTTGAGAAAAACAAAAATTTTATGTTTAATCTTAACTTCAAATTTTTATTCTCCTTTAACTTCTGCTATTGTCGTCTCCGACCCTCACTATCAGCCTCTCCCCAGCGCCATATAAACATATGCAATAATTTCAAGTGTTTACAACGCTCCATAGCAACAAATACCTCCTATTTCCATTGGAGATTTTGTCATTTTGATGAGATTTTAAACTAGTTGGTAATAAATACGTACATTCCATGTTTGTCTTCACTCAATCCTAAGAAAGAGGGTCATCGATGGCAAATTCAACTTACAATCTCCAGTACGTGTCTTAGGTTATCCAGCTGGCGAGAAAGTCTTCACAACATTATGTCAAATTCCCGATGATTTTTAAGAGATTAGCCACTCGTAATGATCCACCAACTATTCTGAAACTAAATACTCGGCACAAATGTTACGAAACTTTTCTTGCTGTAAAATACAGAGCAGCTGCGGTTCCATCTAAACCAGGACGTCTCATTTCTCGGTTTCAGTTTAAATTCAGCGCTGATACCTTCAACGGAGATAACGCCCTTTGTCTTAGTAAGGTCTGGAAACCGGCCCTGGCAAAACTTGGGAGAGAGCGTCAGCGTGCAAGTTCACTGGCAGCCAGCACACAGCTGTCCCTAGGCGCGGGATCGGACAGAACCAAGAACCACGCGCGAAGAGTTGAGGAGGGGATGATGCTGACACGACGATGCTATGAGAAAAAGGGTGCGGCACCGGAGCAAACTTACTAGAAATAGATCCAGTGATTCATACGTAAGGTATAAGACGGAGCAAGTCGTCGAGAAATTGCGGTTTTACGACATAGTCCGGCGGTACAGCCATGAAGACTTCATTGTAACCATATGCCGGGAAAGTCTTCGTTCGTACAACTCCCATATTTGTCCGTAATTTTTCACCTGAATCTGAAACTATCATTCAGTCCTCTGGAAATACGCGAGTTTAAAGAAATAATGCTTGAAATTTATAACTACGCATAAACTTCATTTTTATACCTCAACAACGAGACAGAGAAAGGGATCCTTATTTAACTCCTTGTAAAATCGGTGTAGACTTTTTTGTTTATTTTTCCACTTGTGATTGTGCATTCATTCCATACCATAAAACATTCGTAGCACTGTAATGAAATGCGCAGGATAAAACATGTGAGTAAAATCTTGCACCGTTCTGATATGGTAAACCTGCTAATATGAAGACTAATCAAAAAGTAAGTTACAGTTCCAAGTTATGGCGATTTATGAAACCATCTTCACATAGGCAACACGGATATGACAACATACAATATAAATTCACTTTTCATATAATTCCCAAGAGACTGTAAACATTTCTCGGAACGGGTCAACCAACTTTTCGTTTCCGAATGCGTAGACAACACCTTCAGCGCTATGAAACATACTTTCACCTCGTCATCGTTACTGAATCTTAGTCCACCGAAATCCTTTTTCAGCTTACTGAACACTTGCTGATCGCATGGCGCTCAAGTCTGGACTATCTACATCTACATCTATACTCTGCAAATCACAAATACTGTTGGTGGCAAAGGGTGCTAAGCAACAATTTTAATTCTGCGCATTCTAATCCCGAACAGATCGAGGAAAGAAGGAATACATAAATGAATCAGTACGGCATCTTATTTCATTAATCTTATCCCTCCTGTCATTGCGACCTAAATAGGTTGGCGGAAGAAGTATTTCGTTGCACTCGTAACTTAAAGATTTTCGCATATTCTCCAGAAAATTCAAACGAAAACGACGTCGTCTGTCCGCCAAACAATCCCAGCCCAACCCACTTACGTTAGGACTGTAACTAGCAGTCACGAATCGAGCGGCTCTTCTCTGTACTTTCTCTAATGTGCCAATCAATCCCTTGCAATACGGATCCCAAATTCCACAACAGTATTCCAACTAGTGTTTTGTACGCTATTTCCTTTGATTGAGCATTACAACTTCTCAAAATACGTCCTATGAACCGTAGTTTGGAATTAGCTTTGCCTGCAACGGAAGTTATGTGCAAGTCCCATTTCATGTTGCTTTGTACTGTTACGCCTAGATACTTCAGGGAATCCACAGTGTCAACAACTGAATTGTTAACTTTGTACTCCTGAGCAAGCGGGGTCTTTTTATCACTTATGTGCATTGCCTTGCACTTTTTACAGTTAAGTGTAAGCTGCCATTCACGGCACCATTCCGAAATAACATCCAGATCGCGCTGAATTTCTATATGGAGGATGTTGCCATACCTCCCCTTGAATCGCAGCAGCAGTACCAAAGTTTTGCTGACCGTGTGAAGTGTTGCGTTATCGTGCAACAAAATCACACCAGGGCTCAATTTTCTCCGCCGATTTTCTTTAATGGCATACCCAACTGGTTCAACGTTTCCGAAGCGATGAGGAGGTGAAAGCAGCTGTCTCCAGGTGGTTAGATAGCGCTGGAAGTGATTTCTATGTCTCCGGAATCGAAAAGTTGGTTGACCGTTCCGAAAAATGTTTACGTTCTCTAGTCTCTTGGGGACTATGTGGAAAAGTAAGCTTATATTGCATGTTGTCAAAGCCGTTATAGATTTTTTTTTACTAATGCCTTTTCGCCTGGTCATCTTCGAGGTCTTAAGAGGCGGGATGGGATTGGGGACAAGGAAGGGGAAGGAATTCGGCCATGGACTTTTTAAGGAAGCATCCCGGCATTCGCCTGGAATGATTTGGGGAAACGATGGAAAACCCAAATCTGGATGCCCGGACGGGGATTCGAAACCGCACCCGCGTGCTCCGAATGCGAGGCCAAAGCGTTAACAGCTCACGCACCACGCTCGGCCATAGCTGTGTTGCCTATGTGTAGGTTTTTTCATAAATGGCCATAACTTGGAAGTGTAACTTACTTTTTGAATCGCCCTCATAGCTATGTTAAGAAATATGGCAGCTACTGTGAACATGATATAATATCCGCATTTAATGTACTGCCCCGTTTGTAATTAATTTTTCAATTAGCAGTTACTACGCTTTTACACTTAATTACGAGCTGTAACTCGTGATGTATAACACGGTGCTCTAAGTATTACGTTACGTATGCACTGAAAGAAGTCCTCAGGAGGTGGCAATGGCCATCAGTCAGTCAGTTGTCTGTGGAAAGATACGGCCGTGGGAGTTGGAGAACGTCGTTATGGGCAGCAGGAAGCAGCTCCGACTGCCACTTAGGGGCCATTAGGGGCGGGTGCTATGGCTCACTCGCAGCCGCCTGTGATGGATGGATGGCTTCACTTGTCAGCAGGCAGCTACAGTGCGCCGCTCCTTCTAAGAAAACAGTGCGGAAATTTATTCTTTGTCCGTAACATTTGTATGTTGTAAATTTGTCTTCAAATTCTATTTGACAGTCAATGCCGAACGGGAAGGATTTTACTGGTGATATGTAACAGATTGCGGATGCTGATTTTCATTGCAAGCTTTCCATATCATCGACACGGGCAAATATGGAATTTCATTCAAATTATTCTAACAAGGAGTTTAACAGCCAGCGGAACAGAGGGCTGAATTAACAGTTCAGTTAAAAA
This sequence comes from Vandiemenella viatica, assembly GCA_031002005.1. NCBI lineage: Eukaryota > Metazoa > Arthropoda > Insecta > Orthoptera > Morabidae > Vandiemenella > Vandiemenella viatica. The sequence continues at coordinate 85,041,579 of JARYHS010008074.1, forward strand.
ATACTTTGTTATCATCTACATCTACATTCATACTTTGCAAATCACAAACATTGTGGGTGGCAGAGAGTGCTAAGCACCAATCCTAAACCCGCCCATTCCAATCCCGAATAGTGCGAGGAAAGAAGGAATACATATAAGGATCAGTACTGCATCTTATTTCTCTAATCTTATCCCTCCTGTCATTGTGACCTAAATAGCTTGGCGGAAGAAGTATTTCATTGCACTCGAAATTTAAATTTTTTCGCATATTCTCCAATAAATTCGAACGCAAGCTACGTCGTCTGTCTTCCAAACTATCCCAGCCCAATCTATGTATCAATTCTGTGACGCTTTCATAAGGGCTGTAACAACAAGTCACGAATCAACTGAGTCAATCAGAACCTTGCGATACGGATCCCAAACCCCACAACAGTAATCCAGATGCGGTCGCACTAGTGTTTTATACGCTATCTCCTTTGTACGAGCATTACAATTCCTAAAAATACGACCTATGAATCGTAATTTAGAATTAGCCTTGCCTACGACGGAAGTTATGTGCAAGTCCCATTTCATGTTGCTTTATACTATCACCCCCAGATACTTCACGGAATCAACCGTGTCGACAGCTGAATTGTTTATTTTGTACTCGGGAACAAACTGATTCTTCTTGTTACTTATCCGCATTGCCTTGCACTTTTTGCAATTAAGTGTAAGCTGCCATTTACGGCACCAATCGAAAATAGCATCCAAATCGCGCTGAATTTCTAAGCAATCGTCGGAGCACCTTATTTCCCTACAGATAACCGCATCGTCGGCAAACAATCGCAACCAGCATTTGACGTTGTCACCTAGATCGTTTATAAATATTAAGAAAAGAAGTGGACCTATTACACTTCCTTGAGGAACACCGGAAGTAACATTTATCTTAGAAGAAGCTTCCCCATTAACAACGACATACTGTAATCGACCAGTTAGA